>JAETXT010000003.1:6000000-6653189 GCA_019188255.1 Verticillium longisporum | reverse complement strand
AACCCTAACCCTAACCCTAACCCTAACCCTAACCCTAACCCTAACCCTAACCCTAACCCTAACCCTAACCCTAACCCTAACCCTAACCCTAACCCTAACCCTAACCCTAACCCTGCGCGCCCTGAGGCCTACGTCTCTCTGGCGCGTACGAGGATGTTGCTGCCCGTCTGCGTGCCTCGGGCCTGGAGGTAAAGGTCCTCAAACATGGATTCAATGGCGAGGTTGAGGCTCTCGAGGTTAAGACCGCAGAGGTTGCCAACATCAAGGTTGAAGGCACAGCGCAGACGACCGTCACGACAGAGGCTGTTCGAAGACATCTCATCCTGCCACCCGGTGGGTTCTACGTCAGCACAAGGCAAAAGAACGCCGCTCAAGCCTTTGTCTCGTTAGAGCCAGAGCATACTGGTTCGTTAGCTCGATTCAATATCTTCCCGCTGAATACCGGTGATGAGTATCCCGTGTACAGGGTATTGTCATGAAAGAAGCGGGCTTGAAATCGGCAGTTAGCCTTCGCATCAGAGAAGGTCTAGCTCGTATTGAAGACGAATGTGGCACTGCGATAGAATGCAATATGATTATTCCGAGAACATGAACGACCAGGCCAGTAATTGTTGCCCGGGCTGTGACCGAATCGAGGTCGACATTATACTATTATGCGCCTTCATCGGCATCTACAAAACATTATCGTCGCTTGAGGTGGGTCGCGAGTTAAGCGATCATGATGATGGTATATTTAACGCCACTTTTAATCCTATGTAGGCAAAAAGGCGCCCGCGCCGCCGCCATGCCTGTCATTTGACCGTTAAGATAGCCATACTCAAGTTGTCCGCTAGTTTATGGGATTCATTTCGTGTCATTCGAGGGGGGCAGGTTATTCTGCTTGAGGGTGATTCGGTTGCTTCGAGTTCCTGTAGCGTCAGCGCCTCTAGGTGTGGTGTGTTGGTTAGCTGTATTCATGGGTGGTCGCGAGTTAAATACTTATGCGGCCCAGTCATGGGGTGGCAGATGATACATCGTGACGTCGATCAAGACTTACCAGGCATGCAAGCAGCTACGGGGTGACCCTAAGGGCGTTGCAGGGAAGTAGAGTTTCATGTGAGTGCTTGGAATCGATTACTGTTTTCTTGGTCACGAGCGAACTTAAATTTGGTATTCCTGGTCGACTACTTGTACCATGTTTGGATTGGCAAGCCTGTCTCCATCGTCAGCTACGGCATCATGGGTGCACAACATGCGGACTTCGCCCTGAAGACTATATTGAAAGGGATGCGGCGGCAGGTGGCCGACGTGCGGCCTTTAAATGGGTTTCCGGACAGAAATCAGGAACAGAACAACATATGTCCTGGACATATTAGGGCGTCTAGGGGTGAGCTAGTCGACTCTGCGGTTGACGACTAGCGCAAAAGGATAGGTAAGCTCTCGCAGGGTCATCGTCGATTGATCGAGAAACTCAAGATCGTTAGAGACGTATAATGGCTCAGCTTGGTTATAAAGATACTATATACACATTTAGAATCTAAGCAATAGACAACCTCAATACAATGCTTTATTGAGCATCCTCGGCACTATGAGAAGTGAATGATTTACGAAAATATTAACTTTTATAAATCGGCTAGTCTTACGGGAGACCTATATCTTAACCTTCCGATCGTACTTTAACAGCCGAAACATATATCTCTCTCTTCCCTTATAGCGTAATTCGTAACCTTTAACTATCTCTCTAGTTATTAGGACCTGAGGGAGGTATAAGACCGATAGGGGATCGCCTATTATTTAATCGTAGGAATTAAGAAGAGAGGACCGAGCGCAGTAAGGGAATAGTTATAAGAAAGGTTAATAGACTAAGATTTAGAGAAGGGCATCGATTATTCTATCTTCCTAGAGACCCCTAAGAGATTAATAGTTAATCCCTTTACTTATTATATAAGACTCCTTAATATAATAATCGATCTACCCCTAGGGAGCAATAACCGTTAGGATAATATATCGACTAGAGATATATAGAGTACTAGAAGATAGGCTACTATAGGATAGTAGACGGAGAATACTGAAGAATTAATATAATTAAGGCCTAATATAGAATAAGGATAAGATATTAAGAATAATATACTCGATAACCTACTATTAATTATAGATAAGGAACTAGATTAATAGTTAGAGGAAGAATAGCGTAAACTTATAAGGAAAAGGAAATACGAAGAACTAGCTACGCTCCGAAGGGGAGACCTAATAAGCCTATTACTAGGAGCAACTAGTAGACTAGTACTAGTACTTAGGGTAATACTCTACGAAGAACTATAAAGTATACTCTTTACGAAGATATAATTACTAGCTATTTAGTATAAGGGGACGTCCTAGTCGGAACTTAATACCTTCTTATTTAGCCTCGATATACGATTCTAGCTCGACGAGAAGAGTTTCTATAGAGATATCGATAAAGTCGTATACGTAAGTAACTACTTTATTAATACCTTATAGCGGAGATAGATATTATATATATAGATAGAATATAGGTCTATCTATAAAGTTACTTAGAGAGTAATAGGGGCTTAACTAAAGGGTAACGTAGACGACGATAATACTCGAATACTCTAGATAATTATTAAACTATATAAATAGGATTAGCGGTTTTAAGCCCCTAATTAGAAATATTAAGACTTTATAGACGCCTACGATAGCCTAGAAGCGGAGCTACTTAAACCCCTACTATAGATCTATAGGGTAATGCTTTTATTTACGAAACTTAACCTAGATCTTATATAATAGATTATAGCTTAGGGAATTCCCTATATAAGAATAGAGCTAAATAGAGTAGCTAAGAGGGCGGAGACCCTATTACGGACTAAGAGAAGCCTAAAATAATACTAGGATAATAAGGAGAGAAGCCGAGATAATCCGCAATAGACCTAAAATAAGACCTATGGAAGAATAGCTAACGAGCAACTATAAAGAAGAGACGACCGAAAACTAAATAATTAGCCGAACTAATCTATTATATTTTATAAGCTAATAATAGAATAATAGTAGATAGATAGAAGAAGGCCCGAGGCCCTAGACGATATTAAATACTATAATTATAATAAATATAGATATTATGCTAGTAGCTGCCTAGAGGTATTATATATAAGTTACGGAAAATAAAGCTATATATATAAATCGTATAAATAATACTTAGTAGTAAACTACGAACTACTTAGGGGAAGAATAATAGGAGACCCCTAATAGGAAGAACCGCTACTCCTAAGATTAAAATAGTATAAAGTAACTATTAAATTATATATTAGTAATAGTTAGGTTAAAGGAGAGGTAATACTAGATAGAGGAGCCGATATTAACGTTATTAATAGCGACCTCTTAAGGGAAGCCGGAGAATAGTTAGGGGAAAAGTAGGGTAAGCTAGGTAGGGCATTCCGAAATAGGGAGATGAGTATTTATAGTGAAAAAGGATTACTAGCCGAGTAACGGATAACCCCGGGATAAAGTATATAATAATAATAGAGTATATAATAATAGATAATATTATAAACGGGTATAACGTTATCTTAGGAAGACCCTAGCTAGCTTAAGTATAGCCGATAAACGATTAATTATAGGGCTACTAGAGATACCCTATTAGGAAATAAGATATTAGAATTATATTAATAAGAAAATAAATTAAGAATATAATCTATTAATCCTTAATAATAGCTTTAATTATATTATAGAATATATAAGCTCCCCTATAGTATTTCTATAGGAGTATAATAAGAGAAATAAGCTATCCGCTATAATCTTAGTAGAATACTATAAATTTAGGGATATATTCGATATTAAATAAATAGTAACCCTACTATAGTATTACTAATAGGATTATTCGATAGAACTTAAGGATAGAAAGAAACTACCCTTCGGACCTATCTATACTCTAATAGAAAAGGAATTAGAAATACTAAGGGAATATATAAACGATTCATTAAAAAAGGGATAGATTAGATACTCTACTAGCCCTACTAGTACCCCTATATTATTTATCTTAAAGAAGGGTAATAAGCTTAGGATATATATCGACTATAAAGGACTTAATAAGATTACGAAGAAAGACCGTACTACCCTCCCGCTTATCTACGAGCTACTCAACTAGTTAATAATAGCTAGGTTATTTACGAAACTAGATTTAAAAGATATTTATTATCGATTATATATTAAAATAGGGGATAAATAGAAAACGGTATTTAGAATAAAATATAGCTACTTCGAATACTTTATTATACTATTCAGCCTTACGAACGTACTAGCTACCTTCTAGGTATATATTAATAAAGTACTAGCTAGCCTCGTAGATATAATATATATCGTTTATATAGACGATATCTTAATATATTTAATAATATTAGAAGAATATTAACGGAATACTAGAATAGTACTTAGAAGACTTTAAGAATAGAACCTCTATATAAATCTAGAAAAATACAACTTTAGTACGATAATAGTAGAGTTTCTAGGGTTTATAATCTCCTTTATAGGCATATACGTTATAGAAGAACGAATTACTATAATAAGGGACTAGCCGACCCCCTAATCCCTAAAAGACCTCTAAGGATTCCTTAGGTTTATAGGCTTTTATAGATATTTTATTAAGAACTATTCGAAAATCGTAGCCCCTTTAATTAATAAGAATACTAAATAATTAATAATAGACTTCTAGCTAAATATTATTAACCTAATAGCTTTCTAAAAACTAAAGTTTATATTTACGAGGGCTCCTATCCTCTAATACTTCGATAATAGATTGAAAACGAGAATTAAGCCCGATATATTAAACTTTATAATTAGAATAGTCCTATCTTAATTAGAGAATAGCTATTAGAAACCGGTTACGTATTTTTAAAAAAGCTTAAAGGTATAGAGCTACGATATAATATACTAGAAGTAGAAATAATAGCGATCGTAGAGTCTTTTAAGATATAGAGATAATATTTTATTTATAATAGATTAATAATTAAGGTCCTAACCGATTACTTTAATTATAAATATCTTATAGAAAAACCGAAGATCTTAGGATAATAGGGAAGATAGTTATAAGCGCTATTAGAGTTCGACTTTACTATCGAATACTAGGTAGGTAATAGGAACCTAGCGGATAGCCTCTCTAAGAGGCCTAATTATAAGCTAAGTTAGGGAGAATAGGAGCAGGCGAGGGCATATTACCTACCGTCGTAGATAAAACGATTCCTTAATATCGTCGGGGCTATTACTACGATAGACTAGTAGCTAGATAATAGACTTATTAAAGAAGCTATCCTAGAAGCCTAGGGAAATAATACCTTCTATAGGGTAAGAAAGGAGTAAAGGCTACCTAATTAGTAAATAGAAGTAAATAGCCTATTAACCTTTAAGAATAAGATCTTTATTCTATAGGATAAGGCCCTTAGAAACGAAATCCTATAGTAAGCCTACGATAGCCTAATAGCGGGGTACTAAGGAGTTAGGAAGATTATTACCTAGCTTAAAAATATATACTTCTAGAATAATTTAATTAAAGATATTAAGGAATATATCCCTATATACTTAATATATTAGATAATAAAACCCTAATACTATGAACTATATAGCTAATTAAGTAGCCTACTACTATTTAATAGTCCCTTTAAGGAAATATCTATAAACTTTATTATAGGACTCCCTAAAGTCGGTAAATAAGATACTATACTAGTTATTATAGACTACTTTATAAAGTATACTATATATATACTAACTAATAATAGACTTATAATAGCTAGTCTAGTAACTATACTATAGGACTATATATTTAAGAGATATAGCCTCCTAAAAGGTATAGTCTCGGATAGAGGGTTACTATTTATTAATAAGTTTTAGATAACTTTATATAAAATAATAGGAATAAAGAGACGACTCTTAATAGCCTTCTACTTATAGACTAATAGCTAAATAGAACGATAGAATTAGAACCTAGAATATTACCTTAAAGTATTCTATAATTACGAATAAACGGACTAGATTTCCCTACTCCCTATAGCGGAATTCGTATATAATATATTATTCTATATAATAATCTAGTAATTATTAATAGAAGTATTAATAGGATATAATCCAGCCGGACTAGGGGACCTAGGCCGAGCTATACGATAATAAAGGAACTTAGAGATAGCGGAACTATAAGTAGCCTAATAGATAACTAAGAGAAAGATAATCTATAGATTCTTAGAGATTAATAGTAGATATTAGGCCCGCTATTATAACCGAGGAAGAATTTAGAAAGAATACGAGGTAGGAGACCTAGTTCTCCTCTCTATAAGAACGATTAAATAGTAGAGACCTAATAAGAAGCTATCTAATAAATACCTCGGATTATTTTAAATTACTAAGAAGATAAATAGCTATAGTCTAGTATATAGGCTATAGCTACCCCTAACTATAAAGTATATAATATATTCTATATATCGTACTTAGAAAATTAGAAAGGTAGAGAAAACTAATTACTACCTTAGCTATAAGTTAATAAAGTACTACTAGCTATAGGAATAGAAGACGTATACGTAGTTAAGAGAATAGTTAATTATAGGGGACTACTACGTAATCGGTAGTACTTTATTAAATAGGAAGGATACCTAGAAAGTAAGAATTCGTAGGAACCGTAGCGAAACGTAATAGATAACCTCGTTAAGATATATAAATAATTATAAGAAAGAATAGTAATAGATTAATAATAATTTAATTAATATTTAGGGGTAGTCTAGCCCCTAGCCCTACTCCTAAGGGAGAATAATAAAAAAAAAGTAAAAGAAAAACTAAGTAATAAGGGAGTACTAGCGGACTACTAGCAGTTCTTAAGCCGCTACTTCGCTATTACCTTCCTAGTTCTCGCTATCCTCCTTATTATTAATAGCGCTAATAAGAATATTATAATTCTAATAGATTATTAATAAATAAATAGTAAATAATTAATAAGCGATTTACGATTAAGGTATAATTCTCCTAGATCTCGGACTAGATAGTAACTAGCTTAGCAAGAGAACCGGCAATCTACTATAGGGTAGCAATAGAGACCTCAGCAGCAGCAGTAGAGCGCTTAGCGGCCTAGGCGAGACGATCAGCGGCAGCGAGGCGGCGAGTAGAGTACTCGCTAGCCTCCTATTAATCGGTAGTAGTACGCTTCTCAGCGCTTAGCGCTTTATCGTTTTTACCCTTTTAGAGGGCCTTCTAGCTAGCGGTCTTAGCTATATCGAAATTAATTAAAAGAAATCTATTAGTACCCGAATAATAGGTATCTAGTAGGTAGGTATTACTTACTTTAAAGATACTAATATAGCTATTCTTAGCTATAGCCTTAATAGCTAACTTAAGGGCGCATATAGCGGCCTAGTACTTAATAGGCATTTATAGGGGATTAGCTACTAGATAATAAGGGAATAAAAGGGGGCAACTTATAATAAGGTACGGCTTACCTCCTTAGGCTACTCTATAGTAGGAGCATTTAGCGGAACTAGCTATATAAACGATTAGCCGATAATTAATTACTAGATAGTAGCTAACTTACTAGCATCCTCCTTATAGTAAAAGTACTCCTTGCTCGTAGCGGGATTAAACTGCTTATATATATAGTTATAATAGTAGAGGTATAGTAGGTCTCTAGCGGAGTACGCCTATCCGGGCTCCTAGCAAGGGTTAAGAGGAAGAGGAGCTATTACTCTATAGCTAATTAGCTATTAAATTATAGGGGAAACGTTAAAGGTAATTTACGAATAGGAAATTATTTAAATAATAGTATTATTACTTTTAATTAATAGGTAATTAATAGGCAATTAATAGGTAGATACTAGTAGATTTATAAATTATTCTCGTTAAAGAATTAGAAAACCGGAATCGATCTAAGAACTATATTTAATTAGTAACTATATAATAGTTAATTACTAAGGGATTACTATAAAAGATATAAAAGTAGTATTAAAGAGGGGAGGAATATTATCGTTATCGTTATTATTATTAAAGAAGAAGAAAAGACGGAAATAATAGTTAGAAAATCCTCTTATAGATATACTAGAAACCTATAATAGGCTACTCTAGAATAATAGCTATTTATTAAATCTAAATAATAAGAAAGGAAAAAACGAAGAATAATAGATTAATAAGTCTATATTAAAAGGCGAGCAATTACTAATTAGCTATAGAAGAAGCCTATTAGATTATTATTTAAGAATAGAATAATATAAGAATAACTAAATAGAATTAAAATAAAGAAAGAGAATAGAAGAATATTAGAATAATAAGATTATATTAATAAGCTACTACCTACTAATTAGCTATAGAAGAGAATTATTAGATTACTAAATAAGAATAATAGAAGAATAAGAAATAGAACTAAGATAAGAAGAAAGATATATAGAAGTACTAAACTATAGCTATTAGATAATAAAGAACTAACCTAGAAACCCTAGCTAGTTAGTAGGAGGTACTTATTAAAATAGATATTTAAGAACTAGATAGAAACCTAGAATATATAGATATCTTTAGACTAGATAATACTAAATAGCCTAAGAGAGAACTACCTAGAAATTAATAGGGACCTTTAACCTAAATATTATATTATACTTTAGGACGAAGTAAAGAGAGAGACGGGGCGTTATATTAGGACCTAAGGGAGGTATAAGACCGATAGGGGATCGCCTATTATTTAATCGTAGGAATTAAGAAGAGAGGACCGAGCATAGTAAAGGAATAATTATAAGAAAGGTTAACGGACTAAGATTTAGAGAAGGGCATCGATTATTCAATCTTCCTAGAGACCCCTAAGAGACTAATAGTTAATCCCTTCACTCATTGCATAAGACTCCTTGACACTAGTATCTTCGTCCTCGAACTAAGCCTAAGAGTCCGACTCTAATATTTATGCGCCTCTCTTAGGTGATTGCTTAATGATAAAGTAGCTCTAGTAATAAACAGGTAGTCTGGCATTTAGCCGATGTAAATATTTAAAGATTAAGCTAAAACTTTAAGATCTCGGTCTCGGGGAATTCGGGAAAGAAAGCTAAATGATTCCGAAATGCAGGGCAAAGACATAGAGAATTTACTGACTCTGCCTGCATTCTTCTGAACTATTCCATCCCCAAAAGCTCTGGTCAATAGAACGCGGACGTACTGGCCATCTCCCTCGCCTAGGTCGTGCTGCATAATAATATTTGCACGTATCTTTTTAAGATTGAAACGGCGTTATTCAAGCGAGCGGGAACAATAGGCTATGCGTCTGGTCAAGAATGCTGTAGTCCGCCTGATGCGGAGATGATACGATCGTACACGTACATCATTTTGGCTTTGGCAGACCTCGAGTTGGTTTCTTTACATGTCTTTTTCAAGACGTTAGTCATAATCTGCGTTTCGACAAACTCGCAAGCCTCTAGTCTGAGTACCGCCAGCTTAGCTGTTCGTCGCGTCAAGAGGTCTGTTAGTACCTGCAACTCGGTCTGTGCCCGAACCCAGATATCCTGTTGTCTTGCAGTCTTGGGCCGGCCTATCCTGTCAACGTGCTCTCGGAGGACAATTGCTCTCTGTGTATCAGCCAAACCTGAGCATCTAGACTGTCGATGGCGTGACAGCGTGAAGCTGTGCTGACCAACTATTCAATCGATTCATTATGTTAAGGGAAAGGGTGCTTCAACTGTCACGGGTGGAAGGCGCAACCTCGATCCTTTTCCACCGCAGAACACAGCTCAGTAGCATCATCACGACCCCAGCCACTATAATAAGTAGATACGGCAGGGCTGTCTGCGTCTGCGGGGGTTCTGGAAGGGCATCGGCCCCACGCTGCTGAGGCCGTGATTCGGTCTACTTGCTGAAGAAATCGATAGCGATTCGTTATTGGCGTGTAGGCAAGCCAAAAGGGGTAGTATTGTCTGGGTGGAAAGCTCTCCAATCTTCCAATCAAACGGGCAAAGACCCGAATGAGAGGACTCGGTATAGGAATGGGGTTCAAACTTCGCTGACTGTGTGCTGCCACGCGATTCAATGATGCTGGCTATGAACAGCGGTGAGGCAGGTACAGAGCCCGAGGACTTGATTCCTTGTCGAGATCCCTAATGATTACTCTAACCGGGTCTCCTACATACTGGGCATCCTTCACGAATCTGATGTTTCATCAGCCGCGCATGCGTCACCTTAGGTCCAACACGCCAACCGTGGCCAGATCGATCAGCCACATCAGCACCCAAGTCCATCTCCTGCTTCTTTCCGGGGTATAGAGCCTCTAACAAATGCGATAAATGAAAAACATGGCTGCACGCAAACCCAATCAATGTCTCCATCTCAAAGTCCGTGAAAGCCTCTTGACATTGAGCACAGTGGCCTGGGTTGGGAGGTCCTTCGAACTTGGCATGTACTGGTGACTGAACATCCTTTCCCGTCATGTGATCGTCCTTAAGCGCTTGCTCAACCTCCTCGGCCTTGACAGGTGGTGCTGGTACCTCTTGCACAGACAGATCGACGTGATCTTGTCCCTGCACTTCAACCTCAAATTTGATGCCCTTACGTTGGCCGATGCGTAATTCATTCTGCGCTGCGGCAACCTCACTGCGGAGGACGCGCGCGACGCCTGAGCTGATGCTGAATTGAATCTCGTGCTCCTTCATAATATGAGCAAGACCCTCGCGTAACCCTTCGATTTCGAGGCCTTCAGGAATTCGTCGAACTAGCGTGATCGGATTGATGGATGTGCCGACTTGTTCGAGAAGTCCGCGAATGAACTTCGGCTTGTCCATGCTGTAATCAAGCAAGTCACTCCACAGGTCGGGATCGTCCTGTTCCTTGGCGAATTCAATTGCTTTCTTGACGTTCTTGAGCCGGTCGATAATGAGAAACAGCGCGCGTTTCATTTGACCCGTTTTGGAATATAAATAGACCAACTCGTCGTCATATCGATACCGCTCACATTCTTGTGCCGCCTATTTTAATTAGTCCCTAAGCGTCGTCATTATTTGATAGGAGCGACAATACTTACTTTCTCGAATGCATACGAAGTGGATGAGCGAAGGAAGTCCATGAGTATCGATCGGTCATACTTGGCAAAAAGCTGGACTGCTTTATCGGCAAAGTCGTCCACCAGATACTTGCTCTCTTGCTGTAGTCTTTCACGATTCTCGCCGGTATGTTCCTCGATGCCTTCACCCTTATACAGGCCCCGCAGGTAGAAGTAAAGGAAAAGAGTAAGATCTCTTTCCTCAAGTTGTGTCACTACGGTTGCTGGCCGGACGAGTCCGTGCTGCGCTTCGTCGACAAGTAGTGTGATAGCCTCAGATGTAGCTTCCTCGAGATCAAACTCACTCATCTTGTTGAGCTCGTGAGAGGGCACCCTTAAGCCGATAAAACTTGGGATATCGTCGACCACGGCATCTGCTAAGTGGTTTTCTCGAATCATCCGGAAGGCCGAGTCCGCGTCCTGTAGCTTGATGTGGCACTTGAGTGATTCCCTGTATCGGCCGTTCAGCTCATGCAATTTTGCCAGCGACTCCATGACGATGCGCCAATCACGACCCTTCTCGCCAGCTTCGACACTATCCTCCCTCACATCACGATACTTGAGTTGATTCTCCAAGGCCGTGGTGACCGTATTGATGTCGAAAAGTCCACTGGGCCATCTGTCGAGCAAATCTCTGAATCGCATCTTGTCCGCCTGAATGTAGTGGTTCAAGACGACCTCATATATCGCACTAGAAAGCGGAGGGTGCATCGACTTCGTAGGAATATGGTGTGCAATATCGTCAAACTTGTTGGCGCTTGCGAAATTCCAAACCCACTTCTCCCATCTATCCGATGATCCTAGAACTTTGGCGCAAACTTGGCCCGCTGCCACCCAGTCGCCGGCTTCAACGAGATCTCGGATCCAGAGCTCGCCAATGCGTCGCTTCTCCTTTTGAGCCGTCGAGTCGGCTTGTCTTGCTGCGGTAACTGACTCGACCGCAGACGACGCGTCGTCGAACACTGCTTCCACGGCTGTGTTGATCTTATCCGGTGTTGGTGGTCCAACCTCGCCAAGCTTGTCAGGTGACGGTGTCATAATATCAGGATTGTCATCCAATAGTTCCCAGGCCTTTTGGTACTGATGATGCTCCAGAAGCCAGTTCAGGTGATCCCCAAGGTCCCGCTTCGTAGCAAGAATACAATCATAGGGGCTGTGGATAAAGATTTTAGACCCTGGTTTGAGGAGATTGGGATGTACGGACGGCACTGCCGCGCGTGAAAGTCCCGGTTTCATACTGCCAGCGTTGCTCGAGCCTCCTTCATTGCTGTTTTTAGACTTGATGCTAACTCCCGAACTGAACAGTGATTTGGGATTGATGGCAGCATTCCACACATCGTTGCCAAAACCGGCTAAGGATTCGAGAGCGCCCTTAGAAGAGGCCACAGCCGAAGCAGCATTGCGAGCAGGGAGCACGCCGAGGTGATAGTCTCCTGACGAAAGCCTCTCATACCGGCTGACGATGAGGCCATCGTCTTTGTCAACTTCGGATTGTGAGGCCAAATCAATCAGGCGCAGCTCAGGTGGCGGGTTATTTTGTCGTCTTCGGATGCCACCTGATGGCTCACTACTCACTGTGCCTATCGAAGCGGCGGATGAGTGGGATTTGTGGTGTTTGCTCCTTGCTCTGCGTTCTTCCTCGTCGTCGCCATCGTCTTCGCCTTCCGGGTGGCCATAAGCAAGCACCAAGAGGAGATTTTGGCTGTATAGTGATATGCCGGAGATGGTACAGTCCATACGGAGACTGGGAGAACTATTAGCACGCCCTCTGAGTACCATGAATTACAGAACTTACTGTTTAGCGATTTCTGCACGCCCAATAGACTTCTCGCCAGCATTTAGGCCAATACCAATGCCACCAGGGTGTACATGGATTATCCAGATGGTGCCACCCCAGCCAACCATGAGCCGTTCGATCTTCTTGGTGGTTAGAATTTGTTGTTGCTGAGAGTTCTCGCCGACTATTGACGGAGCCGCATCCTCACGACCCGGTTCGTCATCCACTTCGACGGTCTGTTCGTCAATCCACTCGACCCTACCTTTCCAGACACCTGCCATGGCCTCCCACTCGTCTGTTTGCGGTCGATCAACATGTCCAATGCGTTTCCATGCATCATCAGAATCTGTGCTTTGTAGTTGCGAATTGCTCCGCATGATTTTGACTCCAGTCTCGTTGAGCCATACGACATATTTACCAGACAAGGACCATTTGATGTTGCTCACTGTGCCTTCCCTGAGTGCAGAACGGTGTCACGGCCAGTGTTTGTCCCAAGTCCCATACTACCCAGCCAGCCCGATGCCGCAGCCGCTGCAGTGCCAACAGTTGTCGAGGTACTGCGGCCAGTGGGACCGCCAACAGTGAGTATAAGCTGCCCTGCAGTGCCTCCTGAGAGGTAAGTTCGGTCATTTCTGAAGTCCGGAGAGATGGCGACCGTCTGCACAGGCCTCGCAAAGTTGCGCAACTGCACATCCTTCAAATCAACCAGACTTTGTACGCAAACATTGCCATCCATGGATGACGTGGCGATATGGATGTTGTTGGAGGGGAGTTCGGGATAGAGTGCGGCTCTCTTGATCGACGCGAAGCAGCTGCTGGAGAAGCCTCTGAATGTCGTGACCCCGGCCTTGGCACAGCCGTCGTGTTCTGGGAGGCGCCTTTCAAGATTGTCTCGGTTTTCACTGTTGGTAGTGGCGGGGGATAAGGAGATATCGAGATCCCGGTAACAGACGCCGAGTGTGCGTGGTAAACGCGAAGGGTCTGAAACATTGGTAATTGTATAACGTGCTGCGTATGGTTAGAGAAAAACTAGTATCACGCATTCTTACACTTACTATGTTGCCGTTATGTGTTCCGATGATCTTGAGCAGATAATATGAGCAGTAATCCAAAGCGCTGTTTGTACAGAATACTCACCATCTTGTCGCCAGCCACTAGAAAAGCGCTTGTGGCGTCGCCATTGCGATAAACAGGACCAAGATGTTGTGTCAAGCGAGCGTATTTGAGTCTCGGTTCTTCGTCCTCCTCATCTTCGTCTTCCTCCTCGTCCTCATCCTCGTCTTCCTCCTCGTCCTCGTCCTCGTCTTCCTCGTCCTCATCTTCGTCATCCTCGCTATCTTTGTCACCCTCTTCGTCATCATGAGCATCTTCTTTGGTGGTCCATCTCGATATTGAGGCCTCAAGATTGGTGCCAATAGAGTCGACGATGTCGCCCGCCCGCCCTTTTCCCTTATACACATATTTGTCCTGATCAGTGTCCGGTTCGGCTTGTGGATTGGCGTCCATCTGAGGAGTATCGTCGTCCCGCCTAACGGGCGATACGTTCGTCATTTTGTCGATGATATGGAATGCAACAGTGTTTTCATGTTGATGTGGTGTTCAGGCTGGTTGTAGACGACTCTTGATCCTGCCCAAGTCTCATGATTCTGGACAGGCAGTTCTGGTTGAGGTACCTACCTAGGTAAGGTAGGTAAGGTAGCTTGTTTTGACGTCACGTTCATCTTGATAGAGTGGCCCAAGCTTCCTGTTGTCTGGTGCTGCTGCGCTGACTCTACTTAGGTCAGCATTGAGTAGACTGGGGCGTCGTCTAGCTTCCGGGCCAATGAGAGACACCCCCACCACCCCGCAAGCTCCCTTACAGATTGATCGACCAGAAGTAAGTCTGTCTCTGTGAAGGTGGGTAAGGAAGCAGCAGTCGCGTTGAACGCGTTCCAAAAGAACGAACATCAACGATTCACCACAACAACGTCGGAGCACGAATATCGAGTTGAAGCGTACTTTTCGATCCGCAAGTCTCTCCCGATATATCTGACGCTCATATCCGACGCTGCTTATGGAGCCCATCCACCATGGCGTCGGTAAAGTCTCTGGGACTGCACCAACCGACCGCACTACATCGTACAATTGAGGAACTTGGTCATCCGCAGAGCACCAACCTTTCTTCATTGCATTGGGAAATAAACACCGACAAGCGCGACACGCCTGCTGTGGAAGACGAACTCCTCGTGACCAAGACGTGTGTCGTATGGAGCCGAGGTGGAATATTCCGAAAGTCTTATAAATTTGACCTCGAGAACGAACCCGTCACGCAGGCACTGCTAGCATACTTCCCCGCATATGATGAGCTACGAAAGCCCAAGAACAAGAAGAGGTCTTCAATACCACCGGACACCTCCAAAAGCCGTCCAAGGCTTTGATCGTATTTCTCAAAACCCAAGCCCACCTTCATTTTGTCTCAGGGGCCAGCCATGTCATCCATATGCCTTTCGAGGTTGAGGCCGCCTGCGCTGCGCCGCAGGGCGTCATCATACAAAGGAAGCATCACACTGAGAACAACATACCGGTATCACTTAAGTTCCCCAAGGTTCCTCCAAACTCGTTCGTTTCCTCCCAGATCACAGCTCCATCTCTACGGGGTTCACAGCAAACCACTTTTTCGATAGAAGGCCTGGGAAACCCCAGAAGCCTACCTCTAAGGCTAGATTCGACACTAGAAGATATGTGGGAGGTCCCCCTGGGGAAATCACAATCTAAGTGGCCGAGGCTGGTGACTCTGATGGACCCACTACAAGATATTGGTCTCGTCGTTACAGATTCTCAATCAGCGCAACGGGCAGCAACAAGAAGAAGAACTTCCAAGTCGCCATATCTTCTAGACCCTGCCGAAGAGATCCTTCACATCGAGGAAATACAGCTTCCAAGCTCACTGCAGTCGCCGAAAAACGACCCACTTATCCTCGCCGTTACGGTCAATAGAGAAGCAAATACGTACACGTTATGGAGGTTATCGTACAACAAGAATGGCGATGATCCTGTCCACAGTAGCAATAAGAGCGATATCGCAGCAAACAGACGCCGCAGCTCGATGCAGCCACAATTTGCCAGTGGGACTTCTACACCGATTCAGGTTAACCTCAGGGAAAGCTTTGGCGCGCCCTTGCCAGGGAAGCGGCAGAGGAAAAGCGAAAGACTTGAGAGACTTGAGAGGACTGAACAATCGGAAAAGCCTCTTGATTTTGTTAGCTCTCTGAATGCGGATAAAGACGGAGGCGCCACTCGAAGACAGTCACGCAGAGTCAGCTCCATGTTAGCTCGTGCTGATCTTTCCGCGTCACAAGAACGATCCGCCTTTTCAGAACAGCAGCTGATGCCAAATCTCGGCAGCTCGATGAGGGACTCTTTTGGCAACCAAGGAGGCCGCCACTCTCTCAACTACAACCAGACCATCCACCCTAGCTTAGGTAGCTTACTCGAGGCTCCCATCGACAATGTTCTTGACGAGCTGCGAGCAGGAGGTGACTTTGAAGGCTTCCACGGCATGGGTCTAGATGATCACGACTGTGACGGATTGGCACAAGAAGTGGTGTTTACCAAGGTTCACACCATTGATGTTGACAGCTCCAACGTTCGGTACTCCGTATCGAGTCAGCCTGCGCGGTATCAGAGCAGTGTCTTTATTCTTTCGAGCCCCAAGCTCTCCGTTGATGATAATCAGAGAAGCGAGCTCATTCTTGGCATCCAAGATGCAGTGGACAAGAGGTTGCAACTTCTTACAATCGACATACACAAGGGTGGGCAATTTCTGGTTCCACCCCGATCAGGCCAAATTCCTGAAATTCACTCGAACACCCTTCGAGTTACCTGTGGCCAGCTGCGACGAGCACATCCCGTTGTTGATGCTTGTAAAGTTGTGGACGGCGATCTTTCGGCGATACTCATACTATCCGAGGGCAATGATGGACGACGCGAGCTCAGTATTCAGGCGCCATGGCTGGAGAAAACACCCATTACTCTTCCTCGATTGCTACTCGAGAACGAGCGCAGCCTTCAATACATCGGTCGTGTCATCGATCGAGATGTACGACAGCGAAGGTCTGAAGCACTAGATACGGCGAATGGCATCATCCGTGCTCTTCGATACTCTCGCATGGGTGGCATTGTGGATGTTGTGGACGCTGAGAGGCGTCATCACCAAATCCAGATTCAGCTGCAACCCCGCAATCCTTTGGCTCGCAAGGTTCTTGATGCATGCCGCAGCGTTCTGCCCTCGTCTCAATCCAAGAAAATATTACCAGGCTGGTGGCAAGCCATGATGTGGCTACAGGCAGAAGATATGCAGGTGGCGGATACCGAATGGTCGGCCCTCGTGATTCATATCCTGTCTATCTTCCTTGTCTTGGGAGGCGCTGAGGCAGCTGTCCCAACTCCGCGGAGGCCGGTCAAGGGTCGCAGACGACCCCCTTCAGGCTCATTTGGCTCCATGAACAACATTGAGGACTGGCGTTCACTGCAGCTGCATGAGACACCCAATGCCCTTGGCTGCCCGATATGGCAGCAGAACCGAGGCTGGGACTGGACTTCGGACCATGACGATGATCTAGACACCAAGGGCGACTTTGTTGATTGCAAATTTCTGCCAACGCACATTCAGTATACCAAAGCATACCTCGCATCAAGCATCGAAGGGGATGTACCAAGGACTGCATTTGCGTTATCATCAGCAATCCTCCAGAATACGGAGAATTCGTACAGTGCAGTCTGGGCCTTTTTTATCGGATTACACCTTCTACTCGAAGAACAAAAGCTGGACACTTCCACTCCAGAATATGCAACCCCTGGTATTGCGGAGCTTCGCGTCTTGATGGCGCAGATTGCACGCTGGCTGAGGTGGCACGAATATGCCTCATATTACGAGATGGGTCTTCAAGAGGAACTGGAAAATCGATATGACAACGGTACGTCTTTGTAACTGGCATGCTTGACTATTGCTAACTTATCAGTTCTCGCTATCGAGATACCACAGCCGCAGTCGATGGGCAAGTCCTATGATGTTATTGAATGGATTAGCACCAACCTCACTGGTGGTGAGAGGACAGATTTCCTGACACTAGCTTTTGCACGCCACAAAGGGGTACCAGACTCTAGTCGACAATCTCCAACTGATACACGGTGGGACTTGATGACACCGAGAACCCATATGTTCAAGGGCTTTTTTTCCAAGCTTCGCGCGAGAAATGATGCGGTTGGGATTGTCGAGGCCATGCATAGCTCGGGAATTGATGTCCGCGTGTTGGAAACGCTACCGGAGGCCATTTTGACGCCCCTGCGTGACGCTATAGCCAGCTGCCAGGCACGACCTCCGTCCTCATGGTCGAAGGACATGCTGAAGCTGGTGAGTCGCAGCGACATCACACTAATGTATGAACCTAACATGAAGCTCCAACAACGGCCGTTCAACATTACTGTTCGTTCTTTGCAGCCCTCGAGCCTTGCTGGTTTTGCTAACCCTCCGCAGGCCCCCATTCACATCGCCTCCTGGGATTTCCGGACCATTTGCCAAACTCTTGATGAGTTCAACTCTGCCGGCTATGATGACGGCGAGGGTACCGAGAGGCAAGCAGTCATCAGAGCTTTATTCAAGGAGGACAGACGCCTCAACGAAGCGCAGGACCTCCTGTCCACGCACAGACCACGTGTCGTCCGCCTGGACCCTGAGCCTGGTTGGACCGAAAGTCAGTATCTCGAGAAGCAGAAAGAGCTGGTCTCGAGGGTTGCTACAGGCACGTTGGCAATTCCAGCTGGTCGTGCCCTTCTTTATTATGGTCTACGATATCCCTTGTTGACACAAAAGTTCCACATCGGAGGTTTCAACCTCAATTGTATCGTGCGTCCAACGAATGTCACTGTGGGCGTGGACAGATCACAGTTCACAGAGGAAAAGGTCTGCTGGGGCTTCTTCCACCAAGGGGTGGCCGCCGGCTTGGCTATATCCTCACAGGCTAAGGGTATCGATACATCCTGGATTTTATACAATAAACCTGGTCAGGATCTCAACAATCGCCATGCAGGGTTTTTATTAGCTCTTGGTCTGAATGGTCACCTCAAAGACGTTGCGAAATGGGTCGCTTTCAAGTATTTGACACCAAAGCACACCATGACCTCGATTGGGCTACTTCTCGGACTTGCTGCATCGTACCTAGGTACTATGGATTCTCTCATCACACGTCTCCTGTCGGTACACGTCACGCGTATGCTTCCACGCGGAGCAGCTGAGCTGAACATCTCGCCCCTAACCCAGACGACCGGCATCATAGGCATCGGTCTTCTCTATTGCGGTAGCCAACATCGGCGGATGAGCGAGATCATGATGTCCGAAATCGAGCATGTTGGTGAGGACGAAAGCCCTGAGCCCCTGAGGAGCGAGTGTTACCGCCTTGCTGCTGGGTTTTCGCTTGGATTCATCAACCTTGGCAAAGGCAAAGACCTCAAGGGGCTCCATGATATGAGACTCACCGAAAAGCTCATCGGCATTGCAACGGCGAACAAGAAGGTTGAGATGGTGCAAGTTCTGGATCGTGCTGCCGCAGGCGCAGTCATGGCTCTCGCCCTTATCTTCATGAAGTCGGAGGACCACATCGTGGCGCGTAAGATCGATGTGCCGGAATCGATCGTGCAATTCGACTACATTCGTCCAGACATCCTTCTCTTGCGTACTGTCGCAAAGAATTTGATTCTTTGGAGTCAGATTGAGCCTTCATTCGAGTGGATCGCGCAAAGTTTACCCACGCCGTTCCGCTTCCGCCATAGATTGACTGGGACTATAATCTTGAAGAGCACTGATCTCCCTTTTTTCAGCATCCTCGCAGGTCTTTGCTTCTCTTTAGCATTGCGATTCGCCGGAAGTGGCTCGCTGAAAGCTCGCGATATCCTCATTCACTACCTCGATCAGTTCATGCGTGTCTCGCGTATTGTCTCTACGAAACGAGTCCCACAATTCGATCGGCCAGTTTACGATGAGGAGCTTGCACGCTCAAACGCACGTATGTGCCAAGATATCCTCGCTCTGTCGGCATCCATCGTCATGGCTGGTACAGGTGATTTGGTTGTGCTGCGACGCTTACGATCTTTACATGGTCGTAATGACTCCAGCACTCCTTATGGCTCGCATCTGGCAGCACACCTTGCTATTGGAGCACTGTTTCTTGGTTGTGGTACAACAACATTCGGTACCAGCGATCTTGCTGTCGGTTGTCTATTGGTAGCTTTCTACCCCGTGCTCCCAATATCGGTGATGGACAACCGCGCGCATCTGCAAGCTTTCCGTCACTTCTGGGTCCTCGCAACCGACCCGAGATGTCTAGTGGCTAAAGATGTCGCAACAGGGCAGCCCATCAACGTCCCTGTCCATATACGCATGAGATATCCCTCGGCTCACTCGTCATCATCAAATCCGGACCACGACGTTCTAATTCGTACCACCCCCTGTCTATTACCACCACTGTCAGATATCGCGTCTCTTCGCACTAATGCTGGTCCGGACTTTTGGGACGTAGAACTGGACTTGAAAAGCGATGCGACGCTTATGGCAACGATTGCCAAGAACCCGAGCTTGTTCCTCAAGAGACGTCCCCCTCTCGAGGCTCCTTTCTCTGCTACGCTCCGTGCACTGGGGCGCAGCTCCTTGGCGGACGCTACGCATGGCGGGGGCCAACACGACCCTTTGGTGTGGATCTTCCGCGCCGAAGCATTGCAAGGCCTCTCTCGTGCTGAGCAGGGGCTCGTGCTCGATGGTAACGCTGCTATGGATGGGAGCGTGACCGTTACTTCTGCTGTTGATACACGCCTCGTTCTGGAACAAAGTGCCAAAAGCTTTTCACGGGAGAGATTGCAAGGCCTCAAGCTCTTATTCGGATGGGCGGATGTTCGAGATCGAGCGGTAACCCCGAAGGTCGCGTCTACTGTTGCCAATGGGTTACAGGCGCCAGGGCAGCGGCAGGAGAAACATGAAGGCGAGGAGGCTAAGGAGGAGGCAAAGGAGGAAGGCTGGTGGATACGGAACAGCGTTATTGAGGCTCTCAAGGGACAGGTCTTTCTTGCTGCGAGGGAAAACGTCGCGGGCTAACATCCACCGCTGGAGTTTGGGCAAAATGAAATCCCAGATTTCGCCGACTTCTTTACAATGACGCGCGAGGAATAGTTATGACAAGCTAGGAGCAAAATTCTACTTGCTTCACATCACTTGAAACTCATGATCAAACGCACCTTGCACGACGCGTTGTCATGGTATTAAATCATTCCATTTCTACAGCTCAAAACAAAAGCCGGCGGGGCAAGTGAGAGATAAGACGTACCTGGCCATGCGCGCGTACGCGCAACGACCTAGCCAATGAGCAGGGAACTGATCATCTATGCTAAGCATGCCCTTACCTTACCCGTGTAGGTGACTGATCCTCACCGTCATCCGCCCGCCGTCCCTTTCGTACCCGAACGCCATGCCATGTGATGTAAGCAAGTCATTTTAGGCTTGCCTCCCTTCTCCGCCCCCTCCACTTTTAATTCGTCATTCGCCCTGGTGAACACTCGGACGCCGCTTTAGAACATCCGGATGAAAGTATGCTCGCGCACGCTAGCTGAGGGCTCCACGACATGGTAGTCTCGTTACAGCTGCGCGCACCCCGTGGCTCACATTGTACTGATGTGATGCTAGTGGGGAAGTCATCGTTCACGACTTGGAAACAGCGGCGTTGAGTACCTGCGTCCGGAAGAACCCACCCTTCGTCTTCTCGATAACCTGTTGGTAAACGTTGTTAGGCGGGTGGTTCATGACGACAGTACCCTCGCGCGAGTCGATCTTGGCATCGAGGCGGGTTTCGCGAATGAGGTTGACGATCCACTTCTCGCCGTCATCGGGGTTGAGGCCAAGCTTGGCAGAGAGGTCGCGAATGTTCATCCGGCTAAAGATCTTGCAGTAGCTCTCGCAGATGAGGTGGCGCGCAGCGTCGACAAAGGCATCCGCTGTCGCGCCGAGGAAGAAGTCACCTCGGCAGACCTCCTCCGCACGAGCGAGGGCTTCGCGAGCGGCGTTGAAGTCGTGGGCAATGTAGAGAGCCGAGATGAATTCAGTGATAGGGTCGCTATACTCGTAGGCTTCCTGCCGCACATAGCGGACGACATCCTTCATCTGCTTCTGGTGCTGGCTCGAGTTGCGGCTGCGGGAGCGACCGGTGATAACGGCGGCAATCAGGTATCGCAGAATCCAGGGGCACGACGTTTGGATTGTGTTGATGAAAGGGGCAGTGAAGAAGAGGTCGAGAATGGGCTCGCGCGCAGCTTCAGAGTTGAAGAGAGGGAAGAGAGCCCAGTGGACCAGCATGGTGCGGTGGTCAAGCTGAGCGCGGGGGTTGCTGAAGAGTTTTGTGTCGATGCTCTCTTTGACTTTCATCAACTCCTCAACAGCCGAGTCCCAGTTCGTCGTCAGAATCTCGGATGCCAGTTTTCCCCATGTCGCCTGTGCCACCTTGTCGTTATCCGTGGAGAGAACGCGGAACTGATAGAGCAGGTCTGCAGCAGCGCCATAGTTGCCGCAACGGAACTGAAATTGGCCAAAGTCGTACAAAGAATCGACCATCTCAATAGTGACCTAAAAAAGGAGAATGAGTATTTGCCGCTGATCGTCACATTGCTTCACAGACACACCTCGTGGTCCTTTTTCAAGAACTCTAAGTTGGCCACCTTGTCGCTGCGCAGCTGTCCCACGACATCCTCGCGTGTCAGGAGTTCCGAGATGCGGGCCGTCTCTTGCTCGTACTTCTCAAGCTGGGCAATGACATCGTTGCGCTTCTTGGCGTACTCGGCAGGCGCCTCGTTCACATTGTGCACTTCTTTGTAGAGTTCGGCGACGTAGTCGGCCATGTTGGTGTCCTGCAGCAGCTTGAGCTTGCCGTTCAAGATCTGCCTAGCCTTCTCCTCGTTTCCGCTGTCCTCAGCTCTACCCGCCTCGAATTCGACGAGTGGAAACAGCAGATGTCTGCTGAGCTGCGAGGCAAGCTTGGGGAGGATGTTCTCGCCATCGAGGGCTGCATAAATATCCTCCATGTTGGGCCGATATACGTGAGTTCGGGAAAGTGGAAAAGTCTTTCGTCCTATGAAAAGAATCTTATCGGTCGGGAGGAGGGGAACAGCGTCGGTGATGGTCGTCGCTTGGAGTGGACAGATGGCGATCCTGCTGGCGTCGTCGTCGTAGGAGGGGCAGAGACTGAGTTTTGGGCCTTTTTTTGCCAAACGCAATATTGGTGGGGGTTCGACTGCGTGCCGGTGTTTCTCCGGGCTCTGTTGATCTTAAAGTGGGGCAACAGGTACAGTCGGGGTGCCAAGGTGCCTACCTACCTTACCTAAAGGTACCACCTAGGTAGGTACCTAGGTAGGTAGGTAAAGGAAACACGATCTTATTTGCCGGTGTTCAACCGGCGCAGTCCAGCATAGAGAAACTTCTGAGATTCGGCCTCAACGAGTTGGACCTTGATCCCGTCGTCTGCAATCATTCAGTACCCGGGCTACGGCATCCCTCTCCCGTCACTATGAGCGCCTTTATCGCCAGGGCACTCCGAGCCCGCTCCCCAGTCATCTCTCCTTCCCGGTCCGTCTTCTTCGTCCGCTTTGTCACCACGGTTCATGAATCATCAACCTCTATTGCCGTCGAGACCACGATCCCTCCCTCAAAGCCCATGACAGGTTCAACAATAGTCCGGAACGCCACCGAATCTGCGAAGCCCTCTGAACGAGCCTACCTTGTCGACCTTACCCCATCCAAGAACTACCCTGTGTATCCCCGCACCAAATCTGCTGGGCAGTCCAAGTTTACGGTCATTAAGCGCATTGCGGGTGACAAACGTTCCTTCGCACAGGACCTTGCCAATGCCACAGGTCTTCCGAGGGAGGATATCACGATATCGCCTGTGACGAACCATGTTCAAATCAAGGTGGGTTATAGTTCTTAACACTGAAGGCATGGCCGTAGCTAACAACAGTAGGGTCTGCATGTCACTGAAGTAAAGAAGTGGCTTGCTGACGAATTTGGCGATCCTCATAAGCCCACCACAATTGTTGAGGTGTCATCACCTTAATAGAATGCGGGTTAAACATATGGAGAAGTGAACACACTACGCTTTCATCGGTTATAAGTGTTGACGAAAAGATCTGAGGTCTGGACAGTCCAAAGAGGGGCCAGAAAGTCGACTTCTTAAGGCATCAGATTACACCTGCAGAGACAACAATCTTCGGGTTTGTACGATTAGATAATTGTAGACTGTACATTAAATGGGAACAGGATGGGAACAAGATGTGCATGTAACGTGATGGTAGATGACATGAAGCACTTCAAGGGTATTTTCTATCGAAGCCCGGCCCTGGTTATGCTGTAGAAAAGAGCCTGTGCACAAACCATTGCGCCGCCGTCCTACAACTAGCTTTAACAACTTACAACAAGAGATACAAGATACAACCTGGGTCAGCCAGGTATGATTCGCACCACAATTGATGTACATCCGCGCCTTTTTTCTTCTTCTCCAATTCTACTTCGCCCTCAGCTTTCGCAACCCCCATCTGTGCCAGTGCTGCGCCATGTAGGAGGCATCAATTGGTCCACAACACCGCGGCTTATCGATGCAGGTCGGCATACGCCGTCAGGTCCCGAATAATCCCGTCCCGTGCCCACTCCGACGACTTCATTGACATGATGCCGAAAACGCTTTCGGCAGAGGGCAGAGCGTTGGCCGGGAGTGCTGAAGGATCGGTAGGGTCGAAGGCGCGTTCGCCCAGTTTTCGCAAGAGAGACACGCTAAGTGCCACTATGTAGGGAAAGTCCTGGTCACGGCCGGCACTGGACTGTTCGTACTGATGACTGAGGACTTGGACAAGGAAGTACAACGCCTCTGCAAAACCATCCCCGTTGGATAGCCAGGCTCTGGCGACACCGCTCTCGTAGCTTGGTGCCAGAGATGCTAGGATCCCTGCAGCCAACAGTCCCTGCATGAGCAACGGCGCGCGGTTCTCGATAGCAATGCGCAGCTTAGGCGACATAACCGCTCGGTTCAGTTGACCCTCGGATAACTGGATAGGAACCACTGAGATCGCTAGAGCGAACGTCTTGGTCAAAAGCTCGTAGGGTGTCGTGCTTCCAGCGTCCAGAGCGAATATGGTCTTGTAAAATGTCCGATTAGGCTCATCGCGGGCGAGGAACTTGGCTAGAGCGTCGACGGCGTGGAAGAGATATGGTTGGAGCGCAGGTTCGAAAGGGGGAAATACAGTCGATCGTCACGGATTGATGGCCCCGGTCCAGGTGCGAAAGCGAGCAAGAAATGCAGCAAGCACAGCGCTTGCTCGCGCCCTGGGATTTCTACTGCACCCGCAATGTTGGATAACAGAGTAATTGCGTCCTTCATGAATTCCAGCGTGTTGGCGTGCGTCCGGAGCAGCATATTCCGGGTGCCGAGATAGCGTATCATATCACAGACGAGTTTAATGACAGACTCGTCTGCCAAGACTTGATGATTATGGTGCGGCCCAAACGGTGGTTGTGGGGATGTGCGCGTAGGCTCAACTTCTGGTTCGAATGAGAGATTCCGTAGGATTGTGAAAATACACGTCAAGCGGTCTACGGCTCTGTCGAGGTCATACTCCGGGGTGGCAAATTCGGGAAGTTTGCGAACGTTTAGTCGATCAACCCAACAGGCTCGCGCAACGTCTTCATATGCCGCCAACTGTATGTCGTCAGATACTTCGACTGTGTTCTCTGCAAGTTGCTCCAGCTGCTCCTCGGCGCATTCCACAAGTGCTTCAACAAGCTCCTCACATGACTTCAACTGAATGAAGAGGGGGTCTTTCGAGTCTTTCGGTGGAGTTTGTGTAACGGTAGCAAGCGTGTCGAGCGCCAGGCGCACTTCACCATGAATTCCCGACTCGATACTGCGCGTCAAGGCTTGGAGATCGACCAGGCCCAGCTCCCATACGCCTGGAACATCAGGCTTGAGCTGTTCAATCATCATGCCTTTTATATCAACTTGGGCCAGCTTGAAGCCTCCAAATGCATCAGGCTGGGGGAGCCGAACATCACCGGGGTATGCATCTGAAGCAGCCGCAAGACGCACAAGCTTTGGCAAATTCGTCTTGCCAGAAGAGCGTGAGGGTCCAGCAAGTGCGTCGGGCTGTGTAGGGAGAGAAGGGGTCTGGTCGGCATGCGCAGGCGATGCAGCTGGGAAAGGCCCAGGTGCATTCAATTGGCCTGCGCCCACGACCGGCTCAATGCCTCTCGGGAGGCTGTTCCGATGTTGTCCCGGCGTGCTGGTTGCAAGGCCTAACTGTGCCTGGCCTTGGTGTGCAGTGCTCCCATTCATACCCTGTGGGCCGACGAAAGGTGGTTGTTTGAGCTGCGCCTGACCTTGCATGGAGCCTATGTGGGGTGGTTTTGGCTGTTGCGGTTGCTGCTGTGGTTGCGGAGTATGTTGCTGCGGCTGCTGCTGTTGCGGCAGTGGTGATTGTGAAACTTGCGGCTGCTGTTGGTGTTGCTGCGCATGTTGCTGTTGATGTTGCGACTGGGGGTTCGGTTGCTGATGCTGATGCTGCTGCTGCTGCTGAAGCTGAAGCTGAAGCTGAGCTGCTGGCTGCTGCGGAGCCTGCGGGGCTTGCGGCTGTCCAGCCTGCATCATGCCTTGAGAAGCCTGAGCTTGCGGCGACATTTGCTTCGCGGGCGAGGGTTGTGGTTGGCCACTAGGAGCGGGTTGGGTTTGTCTACCCTGCTGCTGCTGCATCATCCGCTGCTGGTTCTGCTGAGCAGTCCAAAATTCTTCGAACCGCAGGATGTTCCTTTCGTACATATCTTTGAGCATGGACGGCGCTTGCGGTATCTGGACAGGATGAAATCCGATGGCGTTGGATACATGTGGCCATTGGTTGGAGGCAGTGGTGGACTTATAACCACCCTTACTCTGAACAGCCTGGAAAAGATGCATTAAGTTAACCGGTCGGTTGCCAATGACGACATTTGTCTCCAGAGGTAAGCCTTTCGAATGCATGAACTTGGATAAGCTCTTCATGAATTGATCCTGACCCATGGGTTGTCGTGGTTGAGGCCGTATACCACCTTGCGGCATCTGTCCATTGGGCATGGGCTGCATCGGTTGCTTCGGCACCATGCCTCTTCCCTGAGACAGGTTTTGAGCCTGCATTTGGGCTGCCATTTGTATGTTCTGCTGCATACCAGGGTGCATGTTCTGCATGTTTCCCTGCGCTTGAAGTTGTTGTTGTAGTCTAGCTTGGTACGCAGCCATCTTTTGTTGTTCCATGGGATTGCGTCCTTGCAAATTGGGGGGAAACATCTGATTCGGTATCTGTCCCATCTGCTGCGGCATCTGGCCGCCCATCTGCTGCTGCTGCTGCTGTTGTTGTTGCTGTTGTTGTTGCTGTTGCTGTTGCTGCTGCTGCTGCTGCATCATTCCAGTCAAAGCATTAGGGTTCGGCGAAGGACGCGCGGGTGATGGTGTTGGCGTGAAGTTCTGGTTGAAGCCCGGCGGTATGTTCTGCATGTTCTGCATATAGGGATTCGGTTGCGGTGTGCTACTGTGTTCGGATGGGACCGGAGATGCTTGTGGCCCAAATTGCTGTTGAGTGCTGGGAGAAAAGGGATGCGGCGACGCAGTCGCGACTCGCTGTGGGACGCTTCCCGGGCGCATGTTGCTCCCCATAATGGGCGAGGGCGTCGCGTTAGCGGAACCATTTGGCTGCAGATGGTTATACGGCGATGGCTGCGGCTGGCCAGTATTCTGCTGCTGGTGCTGCTGCGGCATGCCACCAGACTGATATCCGGGAAATTGCTGGGGAGTATCAGAGCGCGAAGTCGGTAGCATGCCTGGGTTTTGTCGCGGCGACCCAGCAAGGCTGTCTTCGCGAGGGCGAGGTCGCTTTGACGGAACAACGGGGTTGGTTTGATAGGCAGGGTTCTGGAAAGAGGGAGAGGCATTGCGCATTTGTCCGTTCTGCATGGCGACCAGCTGCTGCTGCTGTTGCTGATGCTGCTGTTGCTGCTGTTGCTGATGTTGCTGCTGGGCGCTGGCAAATTGCGAGGGATTAAATTGGGCAGGATTGCCCATAAAGGCGGATGGGTCCATCGTGGCAGAGGAGGGATTGGCGCTGAGATGGTTCATGCGAGGATGGCCTGCGCCGACGATATGGCCATTGGCCTTGGGATCGTTGTGGAGGTTATGGTTGGTGGAGGCAGCGTCGTTGATCCAGGCGCTCAGAGTAAGGTTGATGCTAAGCAACCCATTGGCAGCTGGGGACGTCTTCGGCAGTCAGCAGCGCGAAAATGGGAAACCGGGATGCGAATGGGATGGAAGCGATGATAGGCGACGAGGGAAATGATGAAAGTCGCACGGAGGTGGGCGGTCGCGATGGACGCGACGCGATGCTCGGGGGTCAGGTCGGGGGGCGGACGTGTGTGGGTGTGGGAAAACAGGTGGGTGCTTTCGGTTCCAGCCTGGCCAGGGAGGGGGGTTTGGTTGTGTGAAGAAAAAAAGAGCGTAGGCCCGTGGCCAGTCAGATGATAGCGCAGTGATGACAAAAAATCTGGCACCGACCACGTCGAGAACAACGTCGCGATGGCTTCAAAGCAGACGCAGGGCGCCACGAGGAGAGGGATGACAGAATGACAAGCAGGGCAATGGATCGTATCGGGCCGGGGGAGATGGACACTACAAGATTGGATGGATTCGGAGGGGGTGTGATGGACGCGAGGGATGACAACGAGCAAAGGTCGCGTGTCGGGGCAGTAGCTTACCTCAACAGGTGGACTCTGGAGCGCAACAGCGACAGAAATGGGTGGATGATGGGCGCGCAAATGGGCAACGGCGAGGACGACTGATGAACAACACCTGAAAAGCTTGGTGCTTGTGCCAGTATTCCTGATTGTCCCTGTAGTTGATGCCTGAGGCATCCACGCGTTGACTCGAACGGGATGAAGCATCGAGGGGGATGGACGCAAAATCAAGCCAGGCAGCAGGGAGGGCTTTTCGTGTCGCGCTTCCTCAAGATACCTACCAGGTACGTAGGCGGTTTCAGGCCGCATCAGTGCAATCCAAAAGGGGATTGGTCCATGTGGATAGCATGGAGGCTTGTGGGCCAATCAGCTGTGGAAGTCGTGGGGCGGCTAACGCATTGCGTCTAAAGGCTCACTCTACGGGTTTGGAGTGGGCCTCGTGCACACACGACGATGGTCAACGAGATAGGTACCTAAGGAACCATACTGAAAAGGGACGAGTCAGTACTATACCTTATTACCATAACTTCCATACCTTCGTTACGGTGTTGCATCTATAGAACGTGAATTGCAACACCTTTCACGCGAGCTTATATATCCTTGGGTACTTGCAGGGCCCACCATGGAATTCGACATCCAAGTCAGCTTACCCAATTACGCATATGGACAGGCTGGCTGATATACGGGATATACATCTGCATATACTAACACTGAGTACTGAGGTGAGATAGTATACAATCACTGAAGCAGGCAGACTCCTGACTGTCGTCAGCTTCCAAGCAGTGGCTGTATGTTAGTTGCATGAACTGATGGTCAGCTTCTTTGTGATCGCTATGTCAGAGTTGCCATTTCCGGCTATTTCGCCGGCAAAAGCACCCGGAATAACCTCATGCTTGCCGTCAGGTGTAGCATAAACCCTGGCAGCCACAAATTGATAAAAGTCTTTTGCATGAGGAATCCTCTGAGACTCATTGACATTTTGTAAGTTCCGATTGTTGCGTGTCCTAGTTCTCCTCCGGGTCAAGTTGATTGTCTCACAAGGTAATGCATCGCCTTGAAGTGGGTTAGCGGGATTACCTCTTCATTCTCTGGACAACTGGGCGCCTTCCTGGATAGTTTATTGGCTTGTGTATCCGAGTTCCCATGATTCTTTCTACCGTACACAGCATACGGCCAAGATGATACGGCTTACTTGCTTTAGGCCAGTTGATTTGAAATCTCGGTGGCTATGAAGCTATCTTCTCGGCTTGCAAGACATGACCTGTCACGGGCGACGCTACTCTTTTTATTAGATACATGCAGATCCGCTTGACTGTAGGGCTCTATCACATGTACCCTCAGTGTCTTGGAGGAGACCTACAGGTAGACCCTCCACCATACGGACCGTACATTCTGTGAGGTTCCATTTATCATGCGTGTATATAGAAGAGACCCCCCTGAGGAACTCCTCTCTCCTGGTCCTACCTCCGTATCTCTTTCCATCCATAAGAAACACACCTTTGAGGTCACTTATTCAAGTGATCCGTAGTACTATTGCAAACGTCTTGTGCGCTTTTAACCGCACTCACCTGAGATGTACTGATAGAGCTCTCCCAACAGCCTCCATAAACGACTAAAGTGGAGGTTTGATTTGCTGTGCTATCGCATATACATACTATCTTGAACCACCGATAACTTGCTAATGCGATAAATGATGGTTGCCGTTCATGCGTCGCGTCTACAACTCCCTGGGTACCTAGACCGGCCCGTTACGACTTGAACTTCCAGCGTCAAATAAATGAAAGAACAATGAAGTACACAAAACTCATTGACCCTGTCCCTTGCGATGTGATTATCTTCTCAGCAGCCCCGCTCCAACACATCGAAGAGGTTCCATTATTTCGCCCGCCATATCCATCAGAGATGCGCCAAGGCTCAACTTTCCATACTTCATGGCCCGTAGAAGAAGTTACTGCAACCTTCTGACTACCAACCGCGCCAACAGAACGACACGTGGACGCAGCTTCTCGAATATGCCGAGCAACATGACCGTTTCTGCTGCAGGCAGAAAGTCTTTGAAGAGAGAATCGAGCAAGGCTGACAGAGCCTTTCTGTGGGACAACGGCGTGAAAATTGAGCGCAAGGCTGGAAAATGTCTTCTCTGGGTTCTCAAGGCTTGCCCGCATCGTACTATTCAGGGCAGACGTGCCGGCTTCTCAATCGATGACTGCGGTAATGAGCCGCTTGCCGTCGAAGGTCTGTACTCAGTTGATGACTGTCGTTTTATCGCCAGCTGTCTGTGGCTGAGCTGACAATTTGTCTGCAGGTATCCGGTCGTACCCCTCTCAAAGTTTGATGCGTCAGATGAAGGTAGGTGACAGGGTCCTCGTCCTACACGCGGTCTCGGATAGCCCTTCCATTGCTGGCATCGTCACCATTTCCAGGGAGAAGAGCCCTGAATGTAAGTCTGCGACCCCAGCTCACGGCCCTGCCAGAACGACTTTCAGCTGACTTGACCATTTCAGATTCAGCATGTGACAAGGATTCACCCTACTACGATATCCGTCAAGGAAACTGCTACGCCCGCAACGTCGACATCGACAAGCTTGATTTTATCAGTATTCACGTCACACTTGAGCGTAAATTCAACAGCCCCGTCAGGCTCGGGCGCATCCGCAGTGCCGAACACGAGCACATCTTTGACAGCATGCAGGTACTGAAGCAGCCCCAAATGGTTGTCAGCACCATTGGGCAGGATGCTTGGGATGCCATATTGGCCATTGATGCTGCCCAAAGCTTAATGGATGCAAAGGAGCCTACCTTATAGGGCCCTAGTTCAGCGAGGGCAACCACGTAAAGTATGGTTGGCACGAACGTCGTCTTTTGGACCCTCGACAAGTCTGGCACCAGTCCCGGGGGAGGATATCGGCACAATCCTTTCTGTCATCACCGCAGCCATCATTAGGCGCATGAAATGGTCGGTAACTGGAAAAGCCACGGCGAACAACGAGGCACACTAGATCAGATCTGTCTGTAAAATACTAAAACAGGCAAGCTTCAATGATTATAATGCTATGCAAGCAACTTCGCCTTGGTATGCTCCAGGACCACCCGAATACCTTCGTCCAAATTTTCCAAACCAAGAATGGGCTCTATCCACGCAGTTGTTTTCGTCTTCAACAGGGTAGACTCTGATGTTGCTTCCAAACCGACCTTGAGTCGGGACAAGGCTTCTCGAAGACCGCGGGGGAAGTCGGCCGTGTAAGGATTGATGCCCACCAGCGGAAAGCGTGTGTAGCAGCTCCATGTTGAAGCCGCTGTCTGGTAGTCCTCTTGCATGGCTGCAAGCACATGTTGGAGGAGCACGGATTGCGCCGACACCTTGGTAAAGACGGTGAACAGGTTGAAGAAAAGCTCGGCAGTTGCGTCGTTGTAGAACGGTTGTTTCCTTGCAATGTTGAAAATAGCCATCGGTATCGCGCCATCCATGGCTGGGTTGCGCTCCAGTGTACTGGCGGTTTTGTCATCGAAAACGGGCTCTTCGGCCTCCGGCTCTGGCATGATGGCTGCGCCTTCATCTTCATCGTCCAAGTCTTCGTCTCCAACGTTGAACATGATGGCGTCGCCTTCTGCAACCTGCTCGCCCGCCAAGGGACCAACCTTCCCCCCCCTCTTGCTGTCTTTGCGGTTGCGCTCCATCTTGGCCAGCCACTCCATCTCCCACCGAGCGTACTCGATCCACAGTCCGCCATCTACAGTGCAGAATCGGCAGCCGCGCATGAAATATCCCCTCGCAGTACCCATATCGCCATTCTTTGCGGCCCTGCGTCCTGCGAGCACCCAGAGCTCTGCATCGCGTGGCATAAGTCTCAGAGCACGGGTCATAGTCCTCCTCCACCTCTTGGTAGCCCTGATTCGTTCAGTATAGGTAAGATAATCGAGCCACAGCTCCTTTGATGCAGGGCGTTTCGTGACGGCTCGCTCGTAGATAGCCAGAACCCGAGCCTGAGTGGCATGCTGCGAAGCGACGTGACGGATCTTGAGGCGTTCGCAGCGCTTCACTCGCAGGGCATCGAGTGAAATTTCCCAAGCGACATAGTTCGTGAAGTCGGTAGGTTGGACGCCCGGTGCAAGCGCCCGGTGCTCAAAATCGCTGCGACGCTGTACAATGTTGCGAATTTCTTCCTGCAATCTGTTAGAGCTCGCGGCTGAAGAATGGGGGTGGGGGGTTATTGTGTACCTTGGTGAAGATTTCCTTCGCCTCCCATTCTCGCAACTGAGGAACTGACCGCTCCAAGTAGAATCGAGCTTTGTCTGCAACACCCGCCATCTTGATCTTGATCGACCAACTGGCGTAAGCTGTCAAGTCGGTCAAGTACGTGAGGCAAGCGATTTTACCAAACCTCAGCAATTGGAAAAAGTTCGGCGGCCGCCATCGAAAGTTAAGGTGGGACTTTGCGATAACAAATCTTATCGGCGTGCTAGTCCAGAAGAGGATGGAGGCTGAATCCGTCCAGCAATTGGATGCTCGAATTGGCTGTAAGGTAAGGTACCTTGGGTAGGTAGGTACCTAGGTAGGTAGGTAGTCACAAGCAAGACGAACACAGCCGAACACGACACAATACGCGATCCTCGCTTCACTTCTCCTTCCCATCTGCCGCCTCCATATTCCCAACGCTCTTTTAGTCGGCCACGGCGTCCGCCCCCGTTTTCTTCGCATCCGGATTGTTCGGATGCTGTTCAACAACCTCTATTGTTGCTTTTAATCCTGTCGAAATGTCGTCGAGGTATAAGGATAAGGACGGAGGTGTCGTGCTGGCTTTCAGTGGCCAGTGGGTGAGCTGGTTGCATACCACCGTCGCCTACAGTATGTGCCCCTCGGCTCTGGTGGCCAGCTCTCCCCATCACCTGATGCATTACTGACTGCATGTTAGCTGCCTTCATCAGCGCATTTATCGTCGGTGTCTCTCTCCACTACAAGAAGATCGTCCAGAATGAGTGGTACGGGTACCCCGAAGAGTGGTTCCCCTCCGTCTCCGCAACCATTGGCGACAAATATCCCGAACGGTCCTTCTTTATGCTCTTCATCGCTATCACTTCAGGTCCTCGATTCGCCCTTGTCGGTTTATGGTATCTTCTCACCAGAAAGCCTGGCCAAACATTGCCAAAGTTCATCTTTGCGATGGGCATCTTCCGAACACTAACCTGCGGTGGCTTCACCTACGTCACTTCGACTGACGACCACCAACGGCATGATATCTTTATGATTTCCTACATCGTTGCGACTCTGCCGTGGACTATTGGCTGTGTTGCCCTTAGCCCACCCAATCCTAAGGCAATCCGTTACAGGAAGATCATTGCCAGTTCCTTCTTTGGCACACTCGTGCCTCTCATCTACTTCTTCATTCAGCACAAGGTCCACCGAGTGCCCGGAGGTGAGTTCGCCGAAATACTGCTCGTGCCACTGTGCTGACCAACGCAGCCTATACGACCTACGCTTTCTTCGAGTGGTCGCTCATTCTTTTCGATGTCGCCTTCGACGCTGTCACGGCTTACGACTTCAGAACATTCCAAGTGATCATCAAGGACGTTCAGGGCGCGAGCAAGGGGTACGTGCAATGGCTTCCGAAATAACATTGTACCTATCGTACATTTTCAAAGAAATAAAACGCGATGGGACTGGATTCTAAGTTTTGGTTCTAGTGAAAACCGGTCCTCTGTTCCCTCTGCAGTCCTCGAGAAGGAGTAAGTCGGTCGACATCCGCTGGACCTTTGTCACAGTGGCACCCCGCTAATGGCCAACACTTAGGAAAGAAAAGGCTTCTGCCGGCATCTTGTCCGTTAAATTCACTTGGACGGAAGCTATCGACACCGTTGCGGAGGTATACCATGGCTACATCTTCTGGACCATCCTTACTAGCCTGGGTGTGTCCGTTTGGTACTTTCCCTTGTGGTACATGGGCCTCTCTGGTTACGAAGTGGTCGTCATGGCCTCTGTTTCGCCACTCCTGCTATCCATTGGTCCTCTTCGCCGAATGGTCGTTGCCAACCAGCGCATCGTTCACCTACTTTCCTTGTCAGCCATCGTGGCCTACAAGGTCGAGTCCCCAGTCTATCGCCTCTTTGCCGTCTCTTTCGGTGTCTCAATGGCCTGCTTGAGCTGGGCCACCACTTTTTATGCGGAGTCTATCCATGAAGGAAGACTTGAGTCAAAACTTCTGGCTCTTACTCTCGGTTTGGTCCTGTCTTCCGCCATCAAGTTTGCCTGGTGGACCAACAACCCTGTCTGGCCCATTATGCACGCTGCCAATGGAGGCTGGAACGGCATTGGAGGCATCCTTGCTACGCTAGCCGCCCTTCGCTTCACCCGCAAGGCGCCCCTGACAAGCGGCCAATCTGCCTCTGACCCCCAGCGCAGTGGGTCGTCTTTATTAGCAGCTTTCGGCACTGGTGGTGTCTTCTTTGGCATGCACTGGCTCCTTTCCGACAGCAGTACCATGATTCTCTGGGTTTGGGAGGGCTACCCTATTCGTGGACCGACTGCCAACACATATGGCTGGCTGACGGGTGTCGCTATGACAGCTGGCGTGCTATTTGGTCAGTCCCGCCCCTCTTTGGTCACGAGTTGGACTGCATATATTGCTGGCTGCGCCGGTGCTTATGTTGTAACCTACCACCACAACTGGTTTGGCTATTACGGAGCGCTTGCTTTGACGGTTTATCTCATGGCCATTGCGGGACCAATCATCAGCAGTGCTGCGAAGAGGAACCCCGTCATCACTTTTGGCCTAGGGTTTCTCTTCTATAACTTTCTGGTCCTCTTCTCTGTCTGGGTTGTTGCCTACGCCTTTGTGCCGGGCGGCCCCTATGTGCGTGAGCACACCGATTGGGTCATGGCGACCATGATGCTGCTCATCGGCCTCGGTGTGCTGGGACTTGGCTCGACGACAGCACAGAGTCGCCGCAAGAAGGCCCAGCGCCCATCAGCCTCAGTATTCCGGCACCGTAAGTTCCACAGTGCCGCCGCCATCGCAGTGAACCTGTTCTTCCTCTCGGCTGCGTTCTTGCGTTTCCCAACCAACGATTACAAGCCGTATCACGGAGAAGATCGTGTCATGACGGCGGGCGTCTGGACGATTCATTTTGCGCTCGACAACGACATGTGGTCATCCGAGTACCGTATGCGTGATCTCATCAAGGAAATGGAACTCGATGTCGTGGCCCTCATTGAGACGGACTGTCAGCGCATCATTATGGGCAACCGTGACACTTCGCAGTTTCTTGCGGAGGACCTTGGCATGTATGTCGATTATGGTCCAGGTCCCAACAAGCACACATGGGGCGTGGTGCTCCTTTCCAAGTACCCTATCCTCAAGTCAGAGCACCACCTACTTCCCTCTCCTGTCGGCGAGCTGGCGCCGGCAATTCATGCAACACTGGATGTCTACGGCCGCGAGGTGGATGTATTCGTTTTCCACTCGGGTCAGGAAGAAGACCTTGAAGACCGCCGCCTGCAGTCACTTTACCTCTCGAAACTCATGGGCTCGACCCCGCGCCCCGCGATCCTCCTTAGTTACCTCGTCACCAAGCCGCTCCAGGGCAACTACAACACATATGTGAGCGATGTGTCGGGCATGCATGATGTCGACCCGTCGGACTGGGACCGCTGGTGCGAGTACATCCTGTTCAAACGTCTCAAGCGAGTGGCGTACGCGCGTGTCAGTCGTAGCACCATTACAGATACAGAGCTGCAGGCCGCCAAATTTGTCATTCCCGCAACTGAAGCAGAGAGTAATGCGATTGAGGCTCTTGACGACGAGACCCGCAACCGTCGAGTCAATGAGGAAGACGTGCCTGTGGGTTGGAGATTCCCGGCACTGTTCCGAGGCAAGGGCGTCCGTGATCACAGATACCATGTTTTCGATGAGCCCAGATACTACAACAACTGAGGGTTCAATGACTGGAATGGGGCGGACATGGGTTGGAAAATATGGTCTTTTCTATGTTGTGTAAAATGAAATTTGTACAAAAGTGCTAGAAGAATTGACAATTGATGATCATCACACCCAAATAACTTAGTCACACGCACACGTCCATGTGTGTGGTTATGTTGGCCCTGACCTCGTAACATTATTGTCCGTGTCCTCAGCTCTTTGGGACATTGTTGAGTAAACCTTCAATCGATGAGAGGGCTGAAACAATAGTGCGCCTGGAACACAGTAATGTAGACCACGTCCGCAAATGCATGTTACGTCTCACATACCATCAGGACTCGCGGAAACTCGCCAGGACTTGCCATGCGACAACGGAGCAGCAGAACAACGATGAGGGGTAAATTTTGGAAATCACTGAAAGGTGAAGACCATTGAAGCAACAATACGAATGCTCGACAGTCGGCCCGTGCATGGTGCCTTCGGCGGCGGAGAAGTGACCCCACCTCAATCCAGTGTTCCGGCATAAGACCCACCGCGGAAAGCAGGCGTGGACGTCCACCAGGCCCGCGCTGCTCCGCGTAATGCCGCCCGCGGTGGGTAATGTCACCGCGATGATTGGGCGGCCGATACGTACGCCTCAATCGTGGGGATGGACCAAGGTCAGACAACGCATGCAGAATCTGGTACTTGGCCATGGATGAGCGTTCCGCCGATAGCCGTGGGCGGCCGAATGGGGCAAGTGACAGCGTCGTGGGGCTGGGGAAGTTTGGGGAAGCGTCTTGGAGACGTTGGACCGTAGTAAGCCGAACTTTGTTTGGGGCTGGGAACCCCGGATGAGGGAGGTGGATGTGTATAAGGTGTGTGGGCATGACGAGGTGATGGCGGAAGATGTGCGGGGAGTTTTCTCTCATCTTCTCATCGGACAGAGTCTAAATTCTTTCTCCCTTTTTGCTTCTCTCGAAAGCTGGATTGGACTTCGTCCCTACCGGTAGTTATATCACAAACAGCGTGAACTTTGGAAGATCCACCACGGCCAACCTGATACTGACACGATCTAGAAAAAGAGCAGAATGGCTAACCTCAGTCATCTGTGGTTCTGGCTTGGGCTAATCGCCGCCGCCGCGGCGCTCTACGTACGTTATCAAAGCAATTCCTCATGTCAAGAAGACATAATCTAACCAGAGGCATAGACGATAATCCTCATTGTCTATCGCATCTTCTTCCACCCGCTGGCTAAGTACCCGGGGCCACTCATTGCCAAAGTCACGGATGCTTACCAGTTATATCATGCCTGGAAGGGGGACCGCCACCTCGAGTTCTGGCGCATGCATGAGAAATATGGCAAAATCGTTCGCTTTGGCCCAAACAGCGTTTCTTTCAATTCAAACACGGCCCTCAAGGAGATCTATGGCTTCCGCTCTAACGTTCGCAAGGCCGAATTCTACAACGCCTTCGTACACCCAGCCCCCAACACGCACAACACGCGCGACAAAGACGTACACGCGCGAAAGCGCCGCGTCATGGCTCAGTCTTTCTCCGACAACGCCATCCGCGAGATGGAACGCTACATTCTTGCCAACGTACGGACCTTCACCTCGCAAATTGGCGCTGGCGCCGATAATCTGGAGAAGAAGGGCTGGTCCACACCCAAGAATATGACGGATTGGTGCAACTACCTTGCCATGGATATCCTGGGTGATCTTGCCTACGGCAAAGCATTCCACATGCTCGAGGCTCCTGACAACCGTTTCGCGCTCGATCTAATTGCTGCCGCAACCAAGCGTCACTTGATCGTAGGTCTCATCCAAAGGAGAGTCGGGTTTTAATGATGTGCTGACGCAGAAAACTAGTGCGGTACCATGCCAATCGTCGACAAACTCAAGCTTGACAAGTTCCTATTCCCCCAGATTGCCGCCGGCCGTGCTCGCTACATGGTATACAGCAAGGGTCAACTGACCGAGCGTACTAAGCTCGGCGACGATACTGACCGTCGCGACTTCTTTTACCACCTGCTCAAGGCCCGGGACCCCGAAACCGGCCAGGGCTTTTCTACTCCCGAGTTGTGGAGCGAATCTAACCTTCTGTAAGTGTTGCCTGCCGCTCGAAGAACGTTGGCAACTGACTAGCCGACAGTATCATTGCTGGCTCCGACACCACCTCGACTGCCATGGCCGCTACTCTGTTCTACATTACCCGTAGCCCGGCAGCTCTTCAAAAGGCCACAGAGGAGATCCGCAGCAAGTTTAGTGATGTGGAGGAAATCCACCAGGGACAGACCCTAAACTCGTGCTCCTACCTCCGCGCCTGCGTCGACGAGGCCATGCGTCTCTCGCCCTCTGTTGGTGGTCTGCTCCCCCGGGAGGTTCTCCCAGGTGGCTTGACGATTGACGGAAGCTTCATCCCCGCTGGCACCGTTGTTGGCACGCCCCACTACACTATTCACCACAACGAGAACTACTACTCGTCACCGTTTGCCTACGAGCCCGAGAGGTGGATTGTTGGCGCTACGAGGGCGTCGACGGGCCGCGCCACGACCGAGGTTGATTTGACCGCTGCACAGAGCGCGTTCTGCCCATTCTCCGTGGGTCCTCGCGGTTGCATCGGCAAAGGCCTGGCCTACGTCGAAATGATGGTAACGCTGGCGCGCACTCTGTACTTATATGACCTGCGCAAGGCTGTCGGCGTGGTGGACCCTGGCGAGGGCAGCCCGGACTTTGAGTATGGACGTCACCGTGTGTCGGAATTCCAGCTGAGCGACACCTTCACCAGCGTCAAGGATGGCTGCCTCGTGGAGTACCGCAGGCGGGACTAGGATGAAATTGAACGAACGTGGTCAGCTTGTCAATGTGCTGTAAAATTGTCATGCTTTAGTTACCTTAGGTACCTAACCAAGGAACATAAAGCAGCTGGAGGCCTGAGCTGGGGGATCAGTCCTGGTGTACGGTGTAGCGGGCTGATATGTGAATAGTGCTTTCACGAATTGAATTGATGCATTGAGAAATATCTGGAATGAACATCTTGACAGAATCTTGACCTACTTTTGCCTCACATTGTATCGAAACGCTTATAGTTGATGGGATTGAGATCATGCAGTGCTGACAGTGCGATCTGTAACTCCACGAACTGTATTGTTCCCCACTTGCGGCACTCAGAACCCGTCCTCCCGTGCAGCAAGGCTGAGCAAGAAAGGCTGAACCGCGTGAAGAACATACCTACTAACCCAATCTACCTTACCTATTAACCTTCACCACTACAACAAAGCCAAACACACAAGTCTGTGACCAGGAATCATACCAACATTCTATCTGGACATCCGAAATGAAATCGACGAGACGGGTATAACCCTCTACTTCTGCCTCCTCTGACCTTGCCATGGTTGTCTGCAAATTTTGGGATGCAGGCAACTGCAGGTTTGGACGTGCGTCCCCCACTACACAGGAGCGACTGCTCTCTTGACGATGCGTCTAAATACCTGTCTTGTCCGCATTGCTCACACATTTTCTTAGAGAACTGTCGCTTTGAACACCCAAACACAAACCGAACCCAGACTGGCAATCGATTCTCAGCCTTCAACAACCCGTCAAGCGGGGGTGGATTCGGTAACGGAAGCAGCGACAATGGTTCGTAGCAGAAAATGACGTTGAAACAATTACAGTGGTTACAATGGCTGATTTATAATAGGCACAAACACATATTCAATGACCAAAGAGACCATCGAGAAAGACTTGACGACAGAGCGACCACAATGGATTCTTTCTGCGTATGGTCCTGGCCGGGACGCACCCGAGCAGCTATTTGGAGGCAGTGCTCGAGAACAGAGCTTCGAGGAGATGCGACTGCATCACGTACTGGCAGCGTCCAAAGGCAGTCCACAGCAGGCAGTACGAAAAACAAGGCTTATTCCGTCTACATACCCGGCATTGGCTGACCGTCTCTAGCTCAACGAAGCGCAGCAACTATATCAACAGGCCGAGCAGCAGATCCAGACGACGGTCGGAAATCTCGACGGTGCGATACAGTTCATCATTGCCGCTGGAAACAACCATCCGAATCGAATCGATATCTGCAAACAAAACACACTGCCCGGCGGCACCACTGGCGAATTCCTCAAGGGAAATAGGGCTGAATCTGCCTTTTCGCAGGCCAGTTCCTTTCAGTCTAATTCTGGCACCAACTCCTCGAACCCATTTTCAAGCAATGCGCAATCCTCTTCTCTATTCGGTGGCAACACTCCATCTTCTAACACTAGTAGCCCATTTGGCCAAGCACATAACTCCGGTGCGAGCACTTTTGGACAGCCCTCGAGTACCAGTGCCTTTGGGCAGCCCAATGCACTTGGCCAGAAGCCCAGTCCCTTTGGTACGCCCGCGTTTGGACAAGCTTCGCAACCGACATCAGCGTTTGGCCAGCCACCACCAACTACTTCAGCATTTGGAAAGCCAGCGTTTGGCCAGCCGGCTCAACCTACTCCAGCTTTTAGCCAGCCAGGCCAGCCCTCCACGACATCAGCGTTCGGGCAGGCGTCAGCATTAGGCCAAAAGCCCAGCCCATTTGGGGCACCAGCGTTCAGACAGGCGTCGCAACCAGCGGGAGGCTCCGGTGCTTTTGGTCAGACGAGTGCATTGGGACAGAAGCCGAATCCATTTGGAAGCCCGAGTACGTCAAGTCCATTTGGCGTGGCGGCGAACAATTCCAACTCGAACACCACGACAAGTCCATTTGGAGGCACTGTCAAGCCAGCAAGTCCTTTCGGCGGACAGAATCAGCAAGGTGCTTCACCTTTCGGCGCACCATCCCAACCTGCTGTGTCTAATCCTTTCGGCCCATCACCCCAGCCTGCGACTTCGAGCCCCTTTGGACAGCCGACGAAATCAGCGACGGCCAGCCCTTTCGGACAACCTGCTCAGGGTGCTGGTGCAAGTCCTTTTGGCCAGCCTGCGCAGCAGCCCACAGTGAGTCCCTTCGGACAACCGACGCAGCCTGCAACGACCAGTCCGTTTGGCCAGTCGGCTCAGCCATCTGTCCCCGCAGCAAACAACCCGTTCGGCCAGGCATCACAGTCTAGCGGAGCGGCAGCAGCAACTCCCTTCACGCAGGCAAGCAATCCATCCCCATTCGGCCAAGCCTCAAGTACCACAGGCAACCCACCTTCGTCCAATCCTTTCGGCGGCTCCAATAACGGGGTTCAAGCTGCAAAGCCAGCAGTAGCAGTGGCAGGCAGCTGCGGCGGCGCTGGCCCATATCCGCCAGGAAGCTCCAAACAGCATCCTGACCTATCATCTTACGCCACTAAGAATATGGACGGTCAGCTAGCACAGTGGAACGGCAAGACAGTCACATATCAAGACGGCCGTCCAGGGATAAGAGCATTTAACGGGTCCTGGACAAGAATATGGTTTCCCGACGGAGCACCAGCGTACTACAAAGACACTGAGCTTCCCGTTGAGGCATATGATGAGAAGTCAAAGGCACAATGGCAGTCTTTTGCTCAAACGGGCCGTTTTGAGGGAGGCCTGATGCCGGAATTGCCTCCTATGCGGGAAGCATGTTTATGGAATATATAACGACAGTCTTGTAGAGATCAGGATTGGCACAGTGCCTCACAAAACGGTCAGAATGAACGCGTCATCCTCAACTTCGTTTCGTATTATGGCATGATGGCACCAAGTTGGGAAATGACGAGTTTTATGGAGCTTCTCCAGGGGACAAGCTACTATTGTATTACAATCTATACGCGCCACATATGTAATAGTTGGTCCAGGGCATGGATGAGACATCACAATGGATCAATCATTACTTTAATATTCTTTTATTGCTCCCGGGCCGCTATGCAGTGACCGGATCTAATTCGCCACATCTACTCCACCCCTGGAGCAATCCGACGAGCACACTGCTGTGAAGACGACAGCCTTCACGCCGTCATCAGCATATTTCAGTGTACTGGCGGCTGCCCGCAAAGATAGCCAAGCTGTGTCGCGGGAACGAGAATGTGCTGCACAAGTCGAATCATACCGCTTAAGCGGCGATGGTGACCTCAACCTCGACACCGGCCTCGATATTGACAATGATCTGCTTGACGATCTCGGTGGGGGCGTTGAGGTCGATGAGGCGCTTGTGAATGCGCATTTCGAAGCAGTCCCAGGTCTTGGAACCCTCACCGCAAGGGGTCTTGCGGGTAGTGACCTTGAGGGTCTTGGTGGGGAGGCGGACGGGGCCCTTGGCTGTTCGTAAGTGATTAGCATTTGGTGCGCTCGTAGTCCGACATCGAGCTTGGGGTGCGTACTCTTCAGGTCCTTCGACTTGGCACGCTCGAGGAGCTCAGTGCAGGTCTTCTCGAGAGCCTGGACCTTGCGGGAAGACAGAGTGATTCTGATCTTGTGGGTCTTGACCTCAGCGCCGGGGGCACCCTTCTCCTCTGCCAAAGAATGTCAGTCCGCGATTCGAGACGCCTGGATGTTGGCCGGCTTACGCTTGTACGACATGGTGATGGTATTGGTTGGATGGGCTCTTCACGACTCGAACGGTAGACGTTTCTGTCGCAATGTCAGTACTCTGTCGATAGTCTCAAAGTGTCTTAAGTTGATAATAGGCCCTGCGCTCTAATTTGACAGCTGTACGTACCGGCAAAGTGATGAAGGCGGATTGGCAAGTGTAGCTTCGAGGGGTAAAAAAGGACTGAGATCTGGATCGCGAACTTTTTCGTGGAGTTCAAACAGAATTGTGGAGCCGGTAGGGCTTGCGTGAAGGAGATGCTAGTATAGATTCGGGCTAGTGTGGGGTCTTTCTCCCCAGCTTGTACCTAGGTATCTTTCCCATTATCGTCCACATCGCGCAGCAGGGATCATGATGATTCATCCGGCGACGTCAGTCTGAGTTGCTGGAGCTCCATTCATACAAAAGACGTCGTGAGCTTCACGGGAACAAAAGGGGACCTCGTGCATGACAGTGGTCTGGTTCATCCGTTACTCCGATGCAGTGCAATCATGGCATCCTCTCAAGTTCTTCCTCCGTTGGCGCCCTTTCCCCCTCCTTCACTTCGCTCACATCTCAGTCAGCAAGATTGGGATGCTCTACTCGATGCATGGGACATATCGGCACGGGCATATTGTCTTCAGGCCGATGACATTCTTTCGCAGGCCGACAGCTTACCTCTCTTCTTGGCGTCATTCATCCAAGAAGTTGCGCAAACAGGCCCTTCCCTCATATTAGGCCCCTCACAGACGGCGAAATCACTCCTCAACTCAACCCTCAACCTCTTTGCCAGGCGAACAACTGTCAATCCACCGCCGGAGCTTACGAGATGGCAAATTCTCGCCGATGCTTCCAAGCTTTACACCAAAGCTCACATTTCGGTCTCACTTTCAATGCTCTTCTCGACACAGCCCGCTGTCTTAGAAACGAGCCTCTCGCCCCTGAAGAAATCTCTTATCACGCAATTAGATGCGGGCTTCAAAACCGACATCGTGGCCCTGGAGAGAACACTCACGAGATTGAATCATTTAATACATGCTTCACGTGATGTGGCCGCCTTCATCCTGGCAGGTAGCGATCTCCTAGATGGTCTCGTCACGCGATACAAGATTATGAACCCACCGCTCAGGAAAGTCATCATCGCAACGACATACCTTTGTTTGGTTGGGCTTACGGAAGACGGCAACTCCAGAAACACAGAAAGCATAGAAACTGGGAGTAACGGAAACGGCAAAGCACGATGGGGCATGCTCGCAGATTCTCTATTCGAACTCACATCTATCGCCGAGGCGCATCGCTCCGGGCCTCTCAACGTCAATGATTCTCTGGTTGCCGAGCTTGTCAGCGCGACGCCTTTGCTAGCCATCCTTTTGCGGCGCGCAGAAGATGCTGGCACATTATCACCTACATTGAAAGCTAGGCTTGAGACGCTGCAGGGCTTTAAGAAGGCAGGTGTTGGCCCATCGCGTCCACGGGCAAAGAGAAGGAGACAGAAGGTTGATAAGGGAAAGGGCCTTGCGGACGGCGATGCTGGTATGGAGATGCACATTCACAGGATGAGCCAGATCGCAGTAATCCAGGACCTGTTTCCCGATCTTGGATCCGGCTTTGTAGCCAAATTGCTTGACGAGTTCGGCGAGGATCCCGAAGCAGTCATTGCTAAGCTTCTCGAAGACGATTTGCCACCCGCATTGGCGGCTGCGGACCGTGCCGAGCTGTTGTAAGTCTGCCGAACAGTCACATCCTAAGCCGATGTAACAAATGCTGACATCCTTAAGATCTTCCCAATCTACCATCGAATCGCTTCCAGGGAGTACTATGGCCCCGCGCTCGGCACCAACCCCGTCACAAAACCTTCCTCAGCGTCGGAGTATATTCGACGATGACGAGCTCACCAGCGAGATGGCAAATCTTCACTTCGGCAAGCGTAATCCAGCAAAGACTGCAGACGACGTTTTAGCCGACCGCAAAACAGCACCCAACAAGGCAGCTATCATGTCCGCCCTCGCAGCTTTCGACTCGGACGACGACGAGCGCGACGATACGTACGACGCTGATGATGTGGGCGGCGCGGTGGACACAGCTGCCGGCGGGGATGACGAGGTTGACGGTAACGCCAATGAAGAGACACTCTTCCGCGGTTGGCAAGCTGATCCCAAAGTCTTTGACCGCGACGCAAGCACGAGACGAAGTGACCCCCGTGGCAAACTGCGGGAAGTTACGGGAATGACGGACGAAGCTATCGAGGGCTGGGCTGTCATGCTGGGTCGAAACCCACGGTTGAAACGACGCCTGGAAATCAAGCATAACACGTTCACCGGCATTCAGACGGAGTTGGCAAGCACATCTTGGCGGGGGAGAGGAGAAGATTCGGGGACAGATACTGGGGTTTCATCATCTTTTCGGGGTGGCAGAGGCGGCGGGTCAGATAGGGGACGAGGAAGGGGCCGTGGCGGTGGCTCTGGCAGCGGCGGCGGCGGCGGCAATGTCGCTGGTCCGGCAAGTGATAAGGATACAGAAGCGGCACGGCGTAGGAAAGAAGCGAACAAGGGGTCCAAGGCGAATCACAACCGCCGGGATCAGAGAGCAAAGAAGATGGCGAGGGGTGGCTTCCCTGGTTGATGTATAGACGGTATTGCTAGAGCAGCGCTATCTAAAAGCCAAAACCAAGACAATCTCATGGTTTCCACTAAGGAATCTTCGCTCTCTTGCCAGCGGGATTGGCACTTCCCGCGAGGGGCAAATCCACAGCCTGTCTCTTAGTGCCGACGCCTGCGTCAGCAGTTACCTCGTAGGCCTCTTCAATGTTCAACGTCGTAGCGTATGGGCTTTTGACGTCCAAAACTTTGGGAGTGCTGGATACCTGCGCAAAACTAAAACTTCCAAAGAGGTTCGCTGGTCCTGCAGGGGAAAGCCCGTACGACGTACCAGGGAAGCTGTTACCGACATCCTCGGTGCCGGCATGTCTTAGCCAGTATGACTGGTCCTTCGGCGTCGCCAGTTCGCTTGGACCCTCTGTGATGCTCATCACATCCGCCCGTGCGACACGTTCACTGTCCATTACACCGCCAATCATGCTCCTCAGCGACTCGCGACTGCTGCGTCGGCTGTCAAGGTAGTTTCGAAGATCGTAACAGCGTCGACATCCTGGATATACTGGATAACGATCACAATCGTCGCAATCAGCCGGGAGCTGGGGTCTGGACTGCTGAGCGCAGCGCTCTTGTATGTCATCGAATAGATCCGTAACAGGTGTAAAGTATGCAACACGCGGACCAGGACCATAGTATGCATTTCGGCCCCAGAGCTGGCCCAGCAACGCGCTAGATTCAGCGTCCACGATGGCAGCGCCGCTGTCGCCTGGACAGCCCATGCCGTCACGGATCCATTCATCGTCTTCTGGTTCATCCTCACTTAAGAGCTCCTCAACGAACCATTCTCTGGTGGCTTTGCCTGTACCGTTGGACGCAGCTGAGACATAGGCAGGCACCTCGCAGATCTGACCTCGTTGTGGGCCCGATGTCCGCCCTGTTGAGTAGACCATGGCACCTGGTGTGATCGGGGCCGTGTCCTTGATGACTTCCTGCTTCATGAGTGGCATAGTTTCGGAGGGGAAGCGTCGCATTATGTTCGCGTTTCGAGAAAGAGAACTAATAAGAATCCAGTCGGTCACAATGAGAGGGGGCTCCTTGCCACACTCGTCCCAGTAAGGGTCGTGGGAGACCCGAGTAGTTTCAAGGTCGAGACCAGACGTGGCAGTCAGCTTACCAAGTAAGAAATCTACCTCAAGTGGCAATGTATCGTGCTCCTCTACCATGCAGCGTTCACGATCCATAGGAGATGGATGTTGAACAGCAACTGCCTGGATGTGATGGAAGGCGTTGATGAACGGATGGAAGTTGGCGAGCCAGTAGGCACCACCCCCAACTATTACACAGGGACCTAGTGTTGCTGTGCTGTCATCGTAGGTCCGGGTGCCCTCGATGCCAATACTGTCCCCCATGCAGGGTTCCCTGAAGTAGAATGGGTTGCGAGGCAGGCAGGTCTCGTCTGGCATGTCGCTAGCCAGGCCCCGTGCCCAGACAAGCCTTTCCACAGCCCCGGTGGAAAACAAAAAGCTGACAGTCATCTTATGGGTCTCCGGAAGAAGATCGCGGACATGGCTGGCAATTGTTACACGCCGAGCCCTGGAGACGGGCTTCTCTGTCATGATACAGACACGACGAGTGCCTTGAGTTCTGCCCCTGTTGATGCTTATGGTATGCTTGGGCCCGCACCACGATGGGACGAACTCGATGAGGAAAGGCAACACGCCATGTTCCCAAATGATCGGGAAGCTCACATTATCAACAAGCCTCTGAAGGGTAGCTGGTGACGCCGATCCACCTGGCGCTTCCGTATCAGCAAGAGCACGAGTTTGAATGACATGGCGATTGACGAACCCTTGAGTTTTGCTTTTTTCGTGACAAGATCAAACAACTGCCCCCGGCACCGCCCCTTCATCGCACTAACAGAATGGGTGTGAGATTTGCCATCGTCAAGTCGATGGTGTTGTTGGGCGGAAACGTCTAACCCAGGTGTCTTGCCAGGGAGGTGTGGCGACGGTGTCGTTGTCTTTCGAACTTCCGTGGCTGTCGGTGTCTCGGGCGATTCTTCGTCTCCATGACGCTGCTTCCAAGATGCAGGGTGAGCGCATCTAATGTGGGATTCGAGCATTTTCACGCTCTGTAAAGTATCCTCGAGACATCCAGGGACAGGACAGACAACCAGGTGCTCGAGCTTGACGTGCCAGGCGAGGCCATCTTTGGAAGAAAAGCTTGGCTGACTGCAGCCGGTCCAATTACAAGTATGAGTCTGCTGCTGCTGAGATTGACTGCTTGAAGGCCACTGCGCGCCGAAGGACTGCGGATAGCAATGTTTCTGGACAGTGTGTAGGGAAATATCGATGGCCTTCCCCTCGCTGACCACGGTGGGGATAGCAGACTGGTCGCATGGGCTTGGTCCGCGTGAATAGGCATCCCATCCAGCTGCGAACCAGTCCGCGGAAGATGTTGTACAGACAGGCGACAGAACGGAGCCGGAACCTGATCCGGTCGAGGAAAGCTGCGAAATTGTTGACGGCGCGATGGAGCTGACTCTGCTCACAGCTCCTCGAAGGCTGTACGTGCTGATTTTCGGGTAGTCATGGCCCAGTGTCTTCAATACATCAAGTCCGAGGGGCTTGGTTCCGCAACCGACAGGCTCAGGGTTGGCAATCGTTGGTTCTTCATGAACAAGACCATGAGTCCAAGAAGAATCAACATCGGCAGTGTATATGGTAGGATGGATTCCATGGTACACATCGCTCCGGGAGATTCTGGCAGGTTCTGTCGTCTGCCAGTCGGATAGCGACTGGTGGTTGTGAAGGGGAAAGGGCCCTGCAGTTGCACATGGTGTCAGGGTCTCGACGACGCAGGGTGGTGTTGGTCTCTTGACCACCTGGTGGTCCCGTTTGCGCTTTTTCAGCAACTGCCTGATGGAGGTAGATTCCATTGTAGCTTCCGCAGTCAAGTTGAAGAAAAGGGGGCGCAAGACAGAGCGTCAGCGAGAATCATATGCGACAAAGCCAGCAGTGCGATTGAGCAGCAGTTGCAAATTTGACAGACCGTCGCATGTAGTAGAATTAGTGACAGTAAACTAGAGACTCGAACGGACTCGAACACGGCCTTGGGGTGCGACACGGCAGGCGCGATGACGGGCTCGCCCGCTGGTCTTGTAGAATTTTAGGCAGCGGCGCAGCAAGGCGAACCGCCGGCTGCCTCACTTGCTTCTCCCACCAATGATCGAGGGACCAAGACAACCAACTCACATCACCGCACAACGCCTCTATATACTTAGGTAGGTAGTTGGATACGAGTGCCGATGGCACACCATCTGCCCTGAAAAATTGAACGCCGTGGGCATTTCTTTGGCTTGCTTCGGTACCTTACCTTAGATGAGCAGTGCGCATATGCCCATGTCAGCCATCGCCCTCCGCCAATCCCAGTGCTGTCCGGGGTGAAGATTGCGGTGATCCCAGCACTGTCGTATGATTTCGTTCACCGTCCTACAGTTTCCGAACGACGCATCCGATTCAACGAGAACCTCGGACACCAGATCCTCGAAGAATGCCTGCTGATGTGGCGCCGCCATGCTTCCTACAACGCAGATGGGCCAGGTGAGTTGACGGATCGATAATGTAGCTCGAGGCATGCGCCGAATCTCGCCAATGACGCGGGCCACGGACCTCTGGCCCTCGGCCGGTTCAGACAGTGCCAGACTCGCTCTCGTCGCGTATAGTTGCACGAGCGCCGCCGTCGCGAAGATACGGGTCACATGACTGGCTGGATTGTTCGCCTCGTCTCGAAGGTCCAATCCTTCCATGCCCGCCTCCAACTCGTCCCCGATCTTCCTGGCCCGACCAATCCAGTCCAATAACGCGTCCTCCGTCTGACCTTTGAGGCTGACCTTTCGCTCCTCGAGCACGGCCAAATCACCGATAGCTTTCATGACCCAGTTCTGACACCCCATGATTTTGGTCATGTCGAATCCTTCCATCTGTAGCCACGTCTCATAGGGGAGGAATGGGACGTTGCCAGTCGAAGCGCAAGCCAGCAGGTCCATCCATAAAAGTACGGGCGCGTGGAAGGATAGCGCAGCATCGATGCCCCGCCGCTCCCTAGCCGAGCTTGACACGAAGGACTCTATCCGGCCAGAGGCATGGAATGCCAGCCGAGAGAGGTCCATCGTCTTCATAATGGCTGTTGTTGCTTGCAAGTGCGGCTGCCAGTCACCCTTACCGCCCCGAAAGACCTGCATCGAAGCTGAGCTGACAATATGGTCGTGTTCTTCGGCGAGCCTGACGTACCTCAAAGCTGATCAGCGCCGATCCACAAGCGATCACCTCGATGAAGTCCTCGTCATCCTTAAAGACGGCGTAACCCTGAGGCTGTCCAATGAAATCCTGCAGGCCTCTGAGGGCGCTGGTGTGATACTCTAGTAGCACATCGTTGTGCCTCAAGTCTTCATTAACAGCACACATCAGTGAGTGCTTGTGCAACGCAGCGAGACTCAACGCAGCCTTGTACAAAGGCCCGTTCTTGTTCAATAACCAAAACAGCCAGCCCCGACCCCATTTTCGATTTGAGTAATGAGTGTACTGCATGGGAAAGATGCGGGCGAGGTAGTACATGAGCAGCTCGGACTCCTCGTAAGATGGCGCAAAGTGTTTCCTGGTGCTGTCCTCCGAGTCTGGTACTGGCCCCAGGAACGTGGCTAGATCATCTGAGAAAGGGAAGTCAACGGAGAGAGGATCATCTAGTAACGGGAAATGAGGGGCGATGGCACCAGCCTCCTTCTGTAATGTGGTGCTCTCCTCGTCAGCTTTTGCTTGGGTCAACGGCCCGTCTGCGGTGGCGGGCCTTTCGTTGGCCGTCTCCAAACTTCGAGTCTGCGCAGCTCTGACCTGCTGCCGTCTCAGCTGCTTGAAATTTTTCTTGACGGCTGCCTTGATGCGTTGCGTTTCCTCTTTTTGCTTGACGCCGCCATCCATCCATGATGGGCGCTGGCCGTACCCATGACAAACGACATGCCTGGTGCTGCATTCCTCACAGGTTGGCGACGCTGCGTCGCATTTGACGTGTCGCAGGCGACACGTCCAACAGCCCGTTCTCGTTCGGGAGCGCATTGGGCATGCGCGGATTGGACATGCTGGCAGGGAACACAAAGTCGGATGGACAGATGTTGATGCCAGATCAGGGCAGGAGTTTATTATGAAATCGAAGCACAGGCTCCCAGCCCCGCATTGTTGTTTTACGACTCGAGTGAACTAATTCCACCAAGTAGTCTCTTGGCGCACTCGCTACTTGAGCCTGTGGATTGCCCATCCATCGTCTGACACCTCGTCAGCTGCTGTCGATTCAGGTTCCATCCATTCATACCTTAGTCTATCAACCGCATGACTGCCGTCGAGCGCCCATTCAAAGCCTTGGCTTCGATGACGATCATGAATTGATCTCGTGGAAGCCGTCCTTCTGGCGGATACTTCTCATGGTGCTGGGGCTTTTCGAGTCGGCCCTGCCATGTCCACCGGTTACCTGTCAATTGAACTGCTGCCGAAGGCTCACCATTGGAGAACACATTGATACTTTCGACTTTGAAGGATGGCTCACTGGATGAACAAGTCCCCTCAAGATGAACGTGCCGCACCTCGTTGTCTCCGATCGCCTCGGCGTTGACACTGACGACGTTAACTGTGAGATTGGAAGCTTGAGCATGACTTGGCGGATGTTCCAATCGTATTGAGCTCGCCAGAGAGTCTGATGACAACGATGGAGTCAATGGAGGGCTCGTTCGATGTCGCGTTGCCGTTTCGAATGCATATGCGTATCTCAGAAGGTCACCATCGGTGTATGCCCTGCCAGCAAAAGTCAGTCCGACAGGCATTTGCTTGTCTGCCATGATTCCCATGGGTACGGTTATGGCCGGAACACCCATGTGCTTCAGTGCTCGCGTGCCATTCGAATACTTGACGCCGTCACGCAGCGCGTGCTGCATGGACGAGAGCACCTCCTCGGCATCGGCGCGTGGGACGTCTCCGTTGGTTGGGAAAACAATCGCATCACAGCCGTGCTCATCGAGCCAAGAATCAAGATCTCGCTTCCGTGCAGCTTCAAGGGAGCGGAGGGCCTCAGCACAGCCGGGAAGGTCATGGATCGATTCTGGGCGATGGCGGATGTACTCAACTATGTCGGCGTACCGGACATGGTTTTGAGCCTCGGTGTGTTTGCGAGGGTCGTCTAAGGACGCATAGAAGGGCCGAATCTTTTTGTGGTGGACAGTAGCTAATGTCTTGCAGTTCGGCGCATCGTTTGTGCGGAGGAAGTTATCCCAACCTAGAGCGATCCTCTGGCCTCGCTCGATATCGATCCAGCCCTCCGGCATGCCGGGAACATGGCAGCCTGACCGGGAAAGTGCTGCTTAGTATAATTCTCCACCAGGGGGAAACCCGTCTCAACGACGCTTCGCGCCAAGTGCCTCCAGGTCTTTTTTAGCCTGGAGCCACAGAGCCCCGATAGAGTCGGCGAAGGCAGGAGCATCCCCAGCTGTGGTAGTTCCTTTGCCGATATAACATTTGGGGACCGCTAGGCGCTTTCCTTTCAATGCTATGGGGTCCATGAGGCTGGAGAAGCTCTTTGGGCGGATTTCGGATGATTTGGGGATCTGAATCGTCTCCTGCGTCCTCCAGAAGTCCCCATCCGACGTGGGCTCGTCTGCCATGATGACGTCCAAGACAGCCAACATATCCTCAACGATTTTAGTGTGTGGTGTCAAAACATCACACGTCGGGTACAAAGGCCACACACCCCTGCAAGGGACAGCCCCCCAAGAAGGAGAGTACCCGACGATGCCGTTGATCGACGCCGGTGCGCGTCCTGAGGAAACGGTCTCGCTACCGAGCCCAATGGGCGCAAAGCCTGCCGCTGTAGCGACACCCGAACCCGAGGAGGACCCCGAAGCGTATGATGTGCACATGTATTCCTGGTTGTAAGGACTTTCGGTGCGCCCAAAATACCCCCGCTGACTCCCGCCGTCAGCCATGGGGGGCATGTCGTTCGGCCAAGGAGGATTGCGCCCGCCATGCGTAGCGATGTTACGATAGCGGCATCGGAGGTGGCGATAAGATCTGAAAATGCCGGAGAGGCCGCAGCGACGGCAAGCCCTTTGGTACAATAGCTGTCCTTAACTGTGAACGGTATACCCTCGAGGGGACGGGGCGGTTCCCCTGATGCGCGGTATTCGTCCGAAGCTTGGGCTTCGGCTAGTACATCTGGATTAGGGACACATATCGAGTTCAGATGAGGGCCACGAAAGTCGAAACGACCGATACGATGGAGGAACAAGGTGGTGAGTTCGACAGACGTGGTGGTCCTGGAAGCGAGGGCCCCAAGAAGTTGCGCGATGGAGGCATCGGCGATGTTGATGTTGCTGACAGTCATGATTGACATATATAGTATAAAGAGCTGAGAGTATTATTGCTCTAACTTCGACTACGAGTGAGTGTTTCCCAGACATCTCTTTATACTCAAATCATTAGATTTCTGTTGTCTCATGAACGTTTAAGTCGTGAACATGAAATTCGGGAGGAAGGTCGTAGCGAGTCAGTCCAGGGTCTTGAACGGAAGGCCGACGCGAACTATGGCGACGAACCTCAGGAGGTGCCAGTCAGCCCTCGCGAAAGTCACACGGCACTAGCAGGAGGTCTTGATAGGTTTCACGCATCTCCATAGAGTTCTATTGACCTGCCTCATATTGACAGACATCTCGGTTCTCGTCGTGCACTGTCCACCACTCAACCTATGCTGGCGTATACAGGTAGTGCATAGCACTGCATGGCAGTCGGAACTGGGTACGAAAGATTCAAGCTCTAGCCCAACAATCAGGCGAGGCCCCCAAGGATGCTAATGTTCCAAGAACTACAGTCAAGACGTCAGTTCTGGGCTGATCCTTGTGGGCGTGATGGAGAAGTTTTCGTTGGGCGTCATACCTTTGACTCCTTTCATGAGGCCCGATCAGTACCCTACTTTTCACGGCACCTGGCAGCGAATATATAGGCGAAACATCAAATACATACGCTTCCTCAATAAAAGCCCACAATTGCATCGCCATTCAGACAGCCATTTGTCAAAAATAGATTGAGCTAGTATGATCATGCCTGAGACTTGGAAAGAGCTCACTTCGACATTCTCAGACTCGAATCGCCTGGTGATCAAGGACGACGAAAGACGCCACCCAGCATCCGTGACATTGAATAATTGGCACCCACAAATAAACCCTCCTGGACCTGAATCACTGCCGACAGACTCCTTTTGTGAAGGGGAGTGGAGTGGTCGATGCGCACGGACCTTCAGTCCCTGAGCTGCCATCGACTTGTGAGATCGACCACCTCCCCCAGAAATAGCGAGCATACTTTAAATACTCCCACCAACCATACCTCATGTCAAAATCAGAGCTGCCTCAGGGGCAATTCCTCGCGATAGAGGCTCGCACGTCCCTTGGTCTGCACCGTTGATCTTAAACGTCGCAGGGCAGGTTTAGCCTGTTTGAAACCTGTAAAGACCTCCTGTTGCGTGTCTGCGTGTCAAGGGTTGGTGCTTGGCCATCTCGAGCCGAGCGTCCGCACCCGCCCACCCAATTGAGGATGGGATGATGACCTCTCGAATTGAGACGACGAGTAAGCGCGATTTGTCTTACATCTGCGCTTTTCATTCTAGAATGCTGTTGGTGCCGAAACAGCCTGTCATGACATTATCACAGTCAAGATGCGCATAGGGACCAGAAAAATGAAGCACAGACATCTGTCCGGTCGTGTTGTGAATGCCCACCTGCAGAGGCAAGAGCAGACTGGGTGATATATACTGAATGGCAATGAACACATCCTTCACCTCCAAAGCTCGCTCAAGCCTACATGAGCAGCAATCCCACTAGAAAACGCCCTTAATTTGCCCAGCGATGCTGGACAACCCTTCCCATTCGTGCTCATATGTCTGTTGACCGAGAACATCATTCATTTAGAAAACCAAGTAACGCCACGGCAATGCGGGAGGTAAAAAAGGAAGAAAAAAGAAAAGAAAAAAAAGCCACGGACGAATCTTCCAGTGAAAGATCCTGACTCTAGATGCAGAACTTCCTGTCCAACATCTGTAGCGCCTTGGCGTCGTGGCTCATGCCGCCCGGTCGCTCTGATGGCGCCGGTATAGTGCGAGGAGAACCACTAGGGCTACCTGCTCCAGTCACTCCATGAGGGAGAGCACCAGCCGTATCAATGCCGGCCGGTGCGGGATGGAGGAGCGCTGAGAGGCTGGCTTTGTTGCTGTGTGAGACAGAGCCGCCGTTAACGCCATGGCTGTCCGAGTGTGAGCTGCGAGGCGGTGAAATGGAAAGAGCTCGGTTTGGGGGCGTGTAAGTCGGAGGATATGTGCCATCGTGCTTGACAGCAGGAAGAGAATTCGAGTTGCGAAGACTAGAGTGGCTGCCCGCCGGGTCAATGCCAACAGCTTGCGCCGCCTGCGCCTGAAGATGCGCAAGTCGCGGCGAGCCGTCCAGCCGATGACTGTGCTGAGCATGTGAGATACGCGGTGACTGCTGCTGTGACTGATAAGGCGACGGAGCGAGGGGCTTCTGATGTGAGTTGAGCGGTGGTAGGGCTGTCCGCTCTGGCTGTGGTGGATGCTGCGAATAATGATGACCATGGGCAGCCGCGTGAGGGTGTCCTGTCAGAGAATGTGGAGGCGGCAGGGCTTGGGCGCCTGCTGGTGCTTGTTGCGGATGCTGGGAGTAAGGGGTTGCAGTGTAATGATGACTGTAAGGCGGCGTAGCAACGGGCGAGGGTGGCCAGGCATAGCCTTGTGAATGCTGTGCGTATTGCGAGGCGTATGGCTGAGGAGGCAGGCCCTGTGGAGCATGTTGAGGAACCATGTAAGGTGAATGCTGAGAGACCATAGGTGCCCGTGTCAAGGCAGGGGTTGGGTTGCTGTCATGGAGGCTGGATTCGGGGTACATTCCCTTGACTGGTGTGATATTGCGCAGCTGAGAATCGGTACTGGGCTGAAGGAGGTCTGGCGAACCAGGTTGCGGCCTGGAATAATAGGAGATGAGGTGGAGATGTTGACCAGCCGATGTCGTGATGCTAAATGACTGCTTCATGAGACCGTCGGCTTTGTATCGGTAACCTTCAGGCTCGCCGTTCTCCTGGTCTTCGTCACTGCCTCGACCCGAATCGGGAGTCTTTGTAGCGCCCCTACGACCGTTGCCGAAGCCGCTGCCGCGTTTGCCCTCCATCTCGCGGTAAGTGAGGAAGCTGCCCGATACTCTGCTGGCGCTCCAGGACTTGCCGTCAGTCCATCTCCTCATGCCAGCCTCTCGTTCATCCCAGACGAATACCGAGCCGGATCTGATAGACTGTCGCTCCTTCTCTGATAGCCTTCGTTGGACTCGGGGGAGGAGACCTAATCGGCAAGCCTCGAATAGCTTGATTGCATCGGCGGGGGTCCGCACATAGCCATGATAAGTTTCCATGATGGTTGATGTGTGCCCGACTGATGGGCTGTTACGACTGAAATTGTGACAAAAGAAGTCGAGGCCCGTCGAGGCACCAGGGTCTGCGATGACGAGGACTTTAAGCAGTGGTGACAGAGCAATGCGGGGACAAGACTCCGCGCGGCTTTGGGTGCAGGGTCGATTTTGCGGCAATACGAGCTTGCAGACAGCGCAGTTGGAGGTCTAAAGACAGTTGATGCGCACCAGGGTGTACCGTGGTGAACTGAGCCTGAGAGGAGCAAAAATCTTGGTAGCTCCCCTATTAAAGCAAGCCGAGACGAGCCTGACGGCAAACCTTGCTTGATCTAAGCAGGCTGAAACGTCGTGCGGGAAGGCGGCGATTCCGCGTCTTCTGTGGGCCTGAGGACCTTGGGGGGATACTGTCGCTAATGAGAGATGCGAATTAGTATTTCTATGTGAAAATAAAATAAAAGATCAGGAGCCCACGAGGCTGCCAGACATGAAGAAGAGATCTCGCGCCCTGAACGATGGCAATAGTGTTCATGAATGAGTGAACCAGCGCGGGCCAAGGGCGATGAGGGTACAAGAGGCCAACTGGGCCATCCGAGGCGGGGTGGCTGCCATTAATATCCTGACACAAACCGACATGCAGCTTCCAGGGCAAGACCGCCCGCTCGCCCGAAGCGAGCCCGCAGGCCTTGTAGGTTCTGAGGTTCTGAGGCAGCACTTGCACACATCGCGTACCAACCTGAGTAAGGCTGGCCCGTCCAATGAATGTCCTGAGTCGCTAATAAAAAGATGAAGGAAGGGGGGGGGACATTCGAATGGCAAACAATGCCAGACTTTGCCGATCAAAATAACGCAGATACAAAAGAACCAACAGCTTGGGAGGAAAAGTTACGCGGTGGGTGGAGGACTGAGAGCAACATACATTTGCATGCAAAGTGCAAACAAGGTATTGGTGGCTGAGCCTCAACGCTCGAACTCGCAGCGGGCGCCTGGGGCCAGATTCCGAGAGATGACGTTTATGTTTCGTTGCGAGGAGACAAGCGAACGAAGAGCAAATGCTGAAGGGGTCGTAGAGGATTGAGTGGACGTTGAAGAAACACTTTGCTGATGTCGAAGGAAAAGGGATCGCGAGAGGAAGTGGAAGGGTTTAGACAGGCCGGGCGGGTTACGTGGACGAAGAAGCGGTTTTGTCTCAAGGCGCCTCTGGCTGGGGGGCCTTCGGGCGTGGATATCCTGAAGGAGACAGGCTTGCTCGTGACCGGCAACTCGGCTCCAACGGATCGCGGATGGCGGCCGTTCAGGCGGAAGGGAGATGGAGAAAAGGGCGGAGAGAGGGTCAATGAGAGATGGTCGTGGCGTCCCAGGGCGTCCAAAATCGTTTAAGCTTTTGGTACGGGCACGCTGCTGGTGTCGGTGTTGCCAGTGCTGGGGGGTGAGGTGAGACGAGGGTGAGGGTAGAAGGGTAAGGGGGTGATGGTGAGAATGACTGCATGGGTGACGGATGTTGTTAGTTAGGAAAGCTAGACCAGGTGCTGAGACCCACTGGGCCACGCACGCACCAGGGGGTGACGACGCCTCGAAAGACTGGGGCCGAAGCCGAAGCTCTTTGACTCGATGTGTAGGGGAACAGGGCGAGCGTGTGCAATGAGACGAAAGCATCGTATACGAAACATGACCGGGCCGAGAGCCAAGCAGGTTGAGAAGAATGGAAACGGGTGTTGCCAAAAGAAGCGATGGCGTGAAGTGAAAGGAGACGGCAGATATACTCACTCTGCAGAAAGACAACTGGGCCCGAGGATGGTGCTCCGTACAGGTGCAGATAGAGAAGATGTGGTCGCTGGGTAGGCAGGGCTGATTGGGTAGCAGATAGAGTCCAAGATGGCGCGATTCAGTGGCGAGAATAAGGTTGAAGTGATGTCCTGCAACGGGAATTGCAGCGTTCGATCTAAAGCTTATTCCGAGCGCCTGTCTGGAGAGCCAGGCTGTGCTAATAAGCCGAGCGTGCGGGCTATTGTCTGGTACCTTGTGGGAGAGCACGCGCGTAATAACGACGGATGGTTCTGAACGGAATTTGCCTTGTAGGGAAGGGGGTGGGCAGTCGGCGGTAGGCGCGTGTGGTCCGTCCTGCTGCTGCGTCGTGTTCAATTGAGCCGTGACAGCCGTTCGAGCCGTCCAATCCGCCAGGAGTCAAGTGTGTCTGTCAAGAGCTGATACTGCTCCTCGTGAAGATCCGAGATGGGCCTGTCCTTCCACAACTAACGATGAATGGTGGAGACGCAGCGAGAGGGTTGGAGCCCGTGACAGGCTTCGGACGATTCTCGGAAACTTGCTTCTGGCTCGAACCAGTATTCTCTGTCCTGGATTCTCTGAACACCAGCTGCTGGAGTCGTGAGGTCCTCTGACGGTGTTGTCGAAGAAGGGGAGGGGGGAAGAGATCCAGCAAAGAGGAATCGCAATCTGGAAGGAGGGGCCATGGGAGGGAGCCTCACTCTAAAAGGCCCCGCGAGATATGGATGAGAAGCGGATCAAGAAGGGCCAAGACCAGGCCGGATGCCATGACAGAACAAGACAAGCAAATCAAACCACTTATTTGTCCGTCGAGGGGAAGGGCCACAGAACATGGACAAGATTGGCAAGAACGGGGCACTGGCAGCTTTGGCACACCTGGAAAGCGCCAGTGATGTGCACCCAAACCCTGGGGGCCAAGCCCAAAGAAAGCGCCAAGCATCAGCAGCTTCCCCCATAACGTGCAGGGCCGAGAAAAGCCAAGCACCCGTGCCGAGTATGCCAAGCATATACCCCCCCTCCCTTCCTTCCTCCCCTGACCATCCTGGGGTCCCTCCTTCCTGCGCTCTCTCCCTGTCGTAACCCATCCATCGTGCCCGCCTATACCCACGCCTCCTGCCCGTCTGGTCTTATCATGTCTTGCTCGCCGGGCACCAGGCGGCGTCCGCCCAGTACCACTAAGTCAGCTTGGGCCCCATACACTCCCCACAGGGTCATGACCAAAAACGACAGGGCGGAACCGAGGGTTTACGTGTTCCCCCATCGGGAACGCACTGGAAATAAACACCTGCCCCCCAATTACGAGGACTACCTCCACCGCAAGCCTATTTCGACACTGGTCATCAGCCGCACTAATAAGCTTTTCCTTTGCTAGTGGCCCTCCATCCCGGACAGCACGGCATTTAGGCAACCTTAATAACAATAGACGCCAGTCAGTCTGTGAGTCAGTCGAGAGGTAGGGCTCCTGAGTAGAAGGCCACTGTCGCGTGTAATACCACCTAAGTTTATTCTTGGGAAGAAGGTTACTCGTAATAAGGTATGACGAGGGCCCCAGGGAGGATCCCGTTCCTGGTATTGTGCAAACAACGAGGGAGCCGGTTCAACAGTTTCTACCTCTGGTGCCGACTGCAGCTACTTTTACCATGATGAGCTTGGTCGTTCTAGGCGGGACAGCATGCACTACGTACATCTCGAAGCTTCGTTCAGTTGCGTATTACCTTGCATCAGCGTCTGCCCTCCCTGGGGGAATGGGGCACATACGCATCGGACAAAGCGGGAAGGTTTTTCTTTTCTTTTTTCCTTTCCCTCCCCCCCCGCCCCCCCCTGCCATGCCCTGCTTCACCAATGGTTGTTTTGCCCGATTCCAAAGTCGAGCAAGGGTGCTTGTACGTAAATACGTGTCAACTCATCGCACAATACACGTAACAATTTGCGTGCACATGCTGCATTTCAACTGCCCTGCCGTGACCCTCCTCCGTGTTCTGCTCCCCATCCACTTTTGTAGGCCGCTAAACCTTGTCAAAGAAGGGCAACCCTAATTGTGGTGATTGCGGGGCCATTCAGTCTCCTATTCGTGATGTGTGACGACTCTCGAGTCGTATTACCTAACGTCAAACCTCGCTCGTCAGGACCCATTCACACAGGGCTAGCCGCTGAGATTGAAAGGAGGCTTGGTTGGTCTTTCGCAGTCCCAGGTCTCAATTCCCCGAAACTCCGTCTTTGCAAAAGCTCGCGCTTAAACAGACACCGACTCCGACCCTCGGTACGTGATCTCTAGTCTTTTATGCCAGTTTGAACACACGAAGCAAATTGTGGCAACCATTCAGTTCCACATTTGCTCGAGCCTCGGAACATTTTCTTCACCCGAGTCATCCTAACTCGATCGCCAGTGAGACCGCCCCCCCCCCTTGATGACGCAACAGTGCCCACCTGGCCGATCTTCGTGCCGGCTGTTCCAGAACTCGGTCTGGGGATGCCGATAAGCCGTCCCATCGTCCATCCACTGATTGCTATTGGATTTTGGATTTTTGGCAAGGCCAGTGTCAACGCTGACAACCTTTCAGGGTCCAAGCAGACTCTTTGTGCTGCGCTCTTTCCACTTTCACCCTCGCCTGTGCCTCGGCGCCGAGGTCAATGATTTTGCACCACCTTGTACGATGGTAACGCCAACACCAAATCTGACCCTCGTACATCCAGCGATAGTTTAGTCCTACGATGGAGGACAACAACTGTGATACTGTGTTCCGTTGCCACGAATGAAGCTGTCCATCCCATATTCGTGGGACTAAGCCTATAGGTTCTAGTAACAGGATGCTCTATGATCTTGTATTGTGGTGATGGGAACCTGCTCACCAAAGCATACCATTCTCTTACTGACGTGTGCGTTGCGCAGCTGCTTGTGAATTATGGTCTGCAAAATCATGCACTCAGTCTCTGGTTTGAATGACACCAGCTCAATGTTTTGAAGCCTAGAAACATGTGCATTACCTCCTATTAGCTACCCTATAATGATGAGGCTGTTGCCGAAGAACGACTCACCTCTGTATGGAGGCTATAGTACCTCGGAACATCAAACCCTTTGGGCTCTGTTAGCGGTTCAATGAAACACAAATGCTCATGAATCCGATTGCGGCTTCTGGATGTGTGATTTCTGGACGTGTAATCCCTGGAGAGGAGGTGGACATTGGCATGTGTTGCACTGGATGCTTGAGGTTTGAAGGAGGTACGCGAAACACGCATCGGTCAGTTGTTTCTATCGTAGAGCGTGCACCGTGTGGTCATGTTTTGGAGCCATGCGTAGACAAGCAAATCTTGCTGTTTTATGTACCCGGCCATAGGTATGATTGACAGCTGTCTTCCGTCTTAGATGATTAACCAGGATCTTAAGGATTCTCCGCAGATACAGGCGACAAACATAATCCTGACGTCTTGCTTGGCGCTGGATTTGCAAAACTGGGCATGAAGCACTACGAGGACTACTGCCCAGCCAAGACCGTCCTCGCAATGGTCGGTCTTGTCGGCCGGAAATCGGTGCCGTGGCCCCACCCTATCCACCGGACTTCACGTTGACATGCACCAGGCCAATCCGTTCAGACGAAATTCTCATCCCTGCAGCAAGTACTTAAAGCCCCGTTTCGGAACGAGACGCTGGTCGGAGGGTTAAGGAACATCCAGCGATACTTTAGAAAAGGCAAAATGCGGCTCTCTTATCGTCTAATGTTGACCATGTTTGCCAAACAAACTCCGCCAAGAGAACATCACCAAAAATGCCAAGACAAGCCAAGATGACCCGAGGAAAGCCAAGACGGATCTGCTGGCCTTGAGTGGGCTCTGGAGACGCCACAGCACCACGAGCAGGTTTAAGCATGAATTTAAGCGTGGTCAGCCACCCTACCTAGTGCTTCTTGGTATTTCTTGGCACACCATGGGAAAAACGATCGACAGAGATTGGAAAGGGGAGGGTGTGTGTGCATAAAGAGAGGGCTTGACGTTCAGTATGGCAGCAGAATCTTCCCATAACGGAAGTGAGACGGGTGTGAATGTCGGCCCCGAGCATCAGCACTGCAATCCGCTTTGCTCCACGTCACTTGCGTAATTTCAAACCCCGGCCCTTCCGAATGGGTATCTTGGATCGCCTTAATCCAAGTGACGTGACCATTTTCATGGGCTGAGGCTATCAGCTCCATCTGCACCTTGGTGTGGGCGTTTGACTTGTTGCCGCAGCTCTGCTTCTGACCATGATGTGTGAATGGTGATGTACGCATACGGTAAATGATTGCCGCTCAAGCCACCCAACGTCTAGATTCGCCCGTCCAACCCCCGTCGAAGGTCACACGAACAAATGACTCGTCGCACCGATCTACCCGGTGTCCCAGAAAAATGTCATGAAACGCTCAAAGCAGAAACGTCCAGCGTTACGTTACGGCTAACCGGCACCGCCAGTGATTGAAAGATATGCTCGTGGGGCTGACCGCGTACATACATCAAAACCCTTCGGCCGCACAGAGATTGGCGCAATTAATCTCTGGCACGTAACCAGGCTCTCCATGAGGGTTTGACGTGCCCACTCCAACAGCTCACTGAAGGGACATCGCATACTGCCTGTAAACCAATTTGTGGCACATACCTATGCGACTCACTCTAGTTCTATGAAAGGTGTACTTCGGTTGCAAACGTCGGAGGCCAAACCATATGGTGCAGCGAGCCAGCCAAGCATCAGTAGCCAGTTGGAACTTGACTTGAATCAAAGGCTTGAGTTGATCCCGTTCTCCGGTATCATCCGATGCAATCAGTATCAGAAGCACCTCGAGTGACTGATCTGCAGCACATGTTCGGCAGTCACTCGTAAGCTACAGAGTACTCCCCTTGACAGATCTCGGCCGGGAAGCGATCACGTCGACGAAATAAAAGTTGCCAAGACGGACGCCGTTTAAGTGATCGCCCCCACCGCGGAATCAATCCTCCCAACCACCAATCTGGCCCCCGGTTAAGCGGCTGCTGACATTGAGAATCCTGGTAGTGACCAGGGCGTCACGCCCTGGCGCGAACATTTTTATTGCGTATTGAAGGCATTCTGGAAGTCAGCCCCCTCCCCGCTCTGCTTGATGACCCATTTGCCAAAGCGGAGACTTGTCCGTCTGGAGTGCATTAGCTGTCCTTGACGGAGGCGAGAAAAAGGCGCAACGAATGGCAGAAGATTGGTGGTGCACCCTACCACGATTAGTCAAGGTTCCTCAACATCTATTATGATCATGAATTCCTTGTCACTGTAAGCTTGAGGCAATGTGGTCACAACACACATGAAGCATTGAAGGGCAAGTGATTAAATGCAAAGGGCCTCGGAACTTCGCCCTCTTCCTTGATCCTCAACGATCCTTCTAGGGCAAACGGAGCTCCTACATTGTTATTTATACATCGCTTGTCACCTGGGATGCAACCTTTTAAGCCACAACTGACGAGGGCTGTCCTGGCTGCTTTCGCGTCCCTCATCAGGTCAGCCTCCAAGTGGATCGCTCGGCTACGGCGGGCCACATGCATGCTTGGATTTGCCGTGTGTTCCTGTCCCAAATGCTTCTTTGGACCTGGGTTGGTGGCAACAGGGTAGGGGGGATGTGGCTTCTTTGTTCAGGGCTGCTGCTGGGCACCTCATCGTCTCTCTGTTAAGATGACCGCTGACGACGACGACGATAAGTTCGGCTAGCGGGCGCTGGAAACTCTCCAGTTGTTTGTTCGCATGACTTAGTAACCACTCGCTTGGTTCATGCTTTCACGCCCTTTGATGAGACTGCCGTCACGGAGCTGTCCGAGAGCCTTGAGTGGGTCATTAATGGAGGGATAAGCACACGCACAGGCCGCCCATGTCGGTTATGGGCTGAACCCTGACACCCCCCTTTGAACTGGCTTTCCGCTGTCTGCCGCAAGGGAGGGGGAGGGGGTTTCCGAGACGAAGTCGACCCAGGGCCCTGCTTAAGCTTAATACAGCTCTACTGCGCACCTTGCACAACGAGTCAAGACACAGAGCTCTTTGCAGTCCTGCCAGCCGAAGTTCACTCCTTGCATCGTTACCCAAACTGCTCGGGTCCGTGATGCCAGACAATCCTAACGCTCGCGTTGCCTGAAGAGAAGCTTGGCAACATGAGCAGTAGGAATGCTGTCGTCAGCTTCTCAGGCCCCCCTGGCACGACCAATACATCGCCCAGGAAGTCCAAGCCATGCGTGCCCAGGACTCGCAAGAAGCCACCATGTGTCCCCCTCCCCCCCGAGGCTAATTGTCGAGCCAGCTCGATCCTTTGGTGAGCAATCCGAAAGGCACGACTCCTCCCAACCACCCACTTGTATGGCATGCAGGGCCACCACGGAAGGCGCAACAGCTTTAGGATTGGGCTTGTCGAAGGGGGCACGCTATCTATGGTGCCATTTCTCTGACGGACGCCCTCGTGGCACCCAGCGAGGTGGCCCGGCTAAGGCGGACCCGTCATCCAACATCCACGCAAACGGAACTGGCGTCAATTAGCAGGGGCCGCGCCGCAGGACGGGACTCTCCACTTGAACCTACGCTGTGTGTATCTTAATTGCGCTTGTGATCCTAGGTTGGGGAAAGGCTGGCCTCGGAATTCGGGTTTCACGGCACAGCGAGTCATGGTGATAATTTTGTCTCCTCAGTTTAGGTCCCGACACCTACCTTAATACTGCACCTAGTCGCCCAGGGGCCTGTGATGTGGAGAACCCTGACTCTCTGTAAGTAGGTGACCCTTCCGAGGGTCAGCCCATTGTGTTGAAATGCAACAGGGTGCCTTTGGAACGGCTCTCACGGCGTCTTTGACGCTTGAACGTACGTCATGCCGTACCGGAGATGCCCCATTCTTCGGATTTGACCACCATGGCGTCCACGACTACGACCACGACTGCCCGTCTTATTACCAAGAGGCAGTAACGGAGTCTTGTTTGTTGCTCCGTCCCACATTATTACGGCACGTTTTGAGCCATTCGCCTCTTCCCGCCTGTATCGCTTTTTGCCTGCCGGCGAGTGATATCATACCATGTGCAGTGATAGGAGGACTGTCAAGTTGATGTGTGAGTTGGCTTTATCGATCTCCGCGGTCAAGGCCAGACCAAAGGCGTTTCTCTGATGCAACCTGATCTAGCGGCTTTACTTGTTTTTGGCCAACTGGGACAGTGTTGAATGACAAGACTTCGCCAAGAAGCTTGGGTGGTTCCAATGATTGGCGGGGTCGTCATAAACCTTACTCAGAACGGAGGAATCATGCGAGGTGGCTTGTCGAATGGACCTCCCGTTAGTGACGGTTATAGGCTTCAGCTCTTGTTGCTAATCATCAGGATAACGGAGGTACGCGGCCGAGGGTGTCTGTACATGTAGTGCTGTAGACGTTACCTGTCAACCGTAGGCAGGAGGTTATGCGAGGCCAACTAAAGAAAGATGCAGGCGACATGCCGAGCCTGCCAGGGTCAACTACATGATGCCTCGACAATACATGGTGCAGATAAACTTGGATCTTTAGCAGTTGAGGTTATTGGACGTCAGCAGATAAGGTAGGGTGAGGCTCTAGCCACGATACAGATCATGATTATCATGAGCTAAATTAATTAAGCCGCTGCACAACCCGTTCCTCATGCAGGCCTTCTGGCGCGGTTAATGAGGCGGATAACTCAAGATACATACAGTTGGAAGATTGGGATTTGGCAATCAGGGCATATGGCGCAACAATGGGATAACCCAATTCTCGACGCTTCGTGAGCGCCTTCGACACCACAAGTCCAAATCTACACAGGCGTATAAAGCTGTTTTTGACGACATCTGAATATTCCCCCGGTTCCGTTTGGTAGAAGGAGTGCTCATTAAAAGCCACCAAGTAATACAGCGCTTGGAGAGCATGTCATTTGCATAATGGTACAGGACGTCGTACAAATACATTGCTTCAAAAGTCTTCCGTTGGCGCCCTTCGTTTTTCGATCACTTGAACAGACAGAAGGGAATGCCACCACCTAGTCACCAGCGCCTAGTATACCAAGCTAAGCATGGCCTGCCTTTCGTGTGACACAATATACGATCAGTCAGGCTGAAACACCCCGCACTGCTGGATCTAACTTTGACGAGGTTCCAAGACGAGGTTCCAAGCTGTACTGCTCGAAAGAGTTTTCTTCTCGAAACAGCTGGAGGCTGTGTGACATGTCAAGTCTGTTGTGCGGACATTCGCCGATCATATTGTTTGTTTGCTGATTCTGTCAGAGGCAAGCCACCGGCTGCGAATGGACCGTATCGTCCCCTGCTGCTGCATGCTTGGCGTAGAATTTGCAAGAAAACAGAGGCATGGTGACACGTGTTGTCGTGGTCACACCAGTGAAGTTCGAGTCTTTGAGGGTACATGGACGAAGATCACCGCTACTGCGATGCGGTGCCCTTGTCACACAGGCCCCTCTGTCACGATCCAAGGTAGGCAAAGCTAAACGAACGTAGCGGGCCGAAACAGGGCTCGTGATGGCCATGAAAGCCCTCTCGTGTGCCTGTCACACAGGCAGGCAGCCGATTTAGCAGTCACACCGCCCATGCCAACGGGGAAAGGCCACAACGTCCCGTGTATTTGGCACGCCGGCGAGATAGCTTAGCAGCCTGTCAAAGCCCAGGCCGAAGCCGCCGTGTGGGCAGGATCCCCAGCGTCGAAGGTCAAGATACCAATCGAGGCCATTGAATCCGGGAGTCGCGGACGAATTGACCATCCCCCGAGCTTGCATAGCCTCCTGGAGTTCAGCCAGGCGATGCTCACGCATGGAGCCGCCAGCAATCTCACAGAGGTCAGGAACGAGCAGGTCGAAACAGTCTACGGTCGCACCGCGCTCGTTTGCTCCGCTGGAGGGACCATCCCTCGTACCAGCGGTCTGGGCTGATGTCGCTGTGGGCCGCATGTAGAAAGCCTTTATGTCCCGGGGATAATGAGTGACAAAGACGGGCTGGTACATGCCGTTTTCGCCTGTTGAGCCCAGGGTTGTCGCGAGGTACTTCTCATGTTCGGAGTGCAGACCATCCTCCCATGTCGGCTTGTGCTCAAAACGGTGCTCTTCGGCTTGAGGAGAGTAATTGCGTCGCCATACCGGATGCGAGGCCATCTGGCAGACGACCTGTGCATCATGCCGGCCCAACGGCGCTCAACTTCATCTGCAGACACTAGGTCATCTTCCGCAGTCCGCGATGCACTACTAGAGACCCGCCTCTCTCGTAGCTCGGTGGCAGCACGAGCGCGATACATATCGGTCGTCACCTCGCGTAGCATGTCCTCCACTAGCTCCAGGACATCATTCATCTCGTCAACGAAGGGCATCTCGGCCTCTAGCATGTAGAACTCGCTCATGTGTCTCGAAGTGTCGCTTCGCTCGGCTCGAAAAGTAGGCAATAGTGTCCAGACATTGCCGACGGACTGGGCGAGGGCTTCCAGATGCAACTGTGTCGAGACGGTCAAGTACCTGGGTCCACGAAAGAATGTGTCGGTTGTGTTCTTTGTTCCCCTCTTCTTCTCTGGAGCATCGTCGGTCGACGAATTCGGGGTCTGCACGGAAACATTGAAAACCTCGCCTCCACCCTCACAGTCTGAAGATGTCACAATGGGCGGGTGCGTCTGTGTAAAATCGCGGGAAGAAAAAAACCGAGTCAAGGCGTTTACAGCATCTGACCGCAGGCGAAGAATGGCGGCATTCAGAGGGATTCGGGAGCGCAAGTGAGGAATCGTGCGAAGGTATTCGGGGGTCTGGTATTTCTTCTGGATGGGATAAGTCTACGAAAGGTGCCATGGGTCAGCAGGGTTCAGAGGACGGCGCTGTGCATTACGGTGAAGCTTCTAGAACCTACAGATGAGTCGGAAGCGCCGAGAATGTCAACTCGATCAACCTTGAGCTCGTGACTCTGATCAGTGGCGTATTTGGAGGGAATCCATGATCCTTGGAGGCGGACGGCAGCGCCAACCCTCAGGCCAGACCTATGCGGACGTCAGTGCTTGAAGCGACGAGACGAATCCGGGTGACAGTACCGTCCATTCATATGTCTTGGTACCAGTGCTTGGAGAGGCTTCCGAGTGGAGCCATCGCCAATGTGGACAAACACATCAGCTTTCATAGTCCTTGCAGAGCGGACATAGCCATTGACTATGACATCAGTAGCTTCGGCTTCGGGCTTCCATTCGAGGAACTGCGCAACAGTGCGGACAGGCCTGGCGGATGGCAATGCGTTGGTTGGAACTGAGCTCCTGGTGGTGCAGCTACTGCTGAAGGACCTTGGATTTGGCGGTGTGAACCTCAAGCGGGAGTATAGAGCGGCCCCTGGTCTGAAGGCCATGGTTTCCAAGCTTATCGAGAGCATTAGTGCAGAGATGCGGATTGATATACTGTCAAGCGTGCAGAATTATGACAGAGAATATATGGCTGTCATCGTGCGACATGAAGAGGGGCGGGGTTTGCGACAAGACGCAGGACGGTGCTGGTCGCAGGTAGTCCATACGATACGGATGCTGCAACAAAAAAAGCTTTGGAGTCGTGAATTGGGAGACGAACACGCGACGACGACCGCGACAACATGGATCCAGCTCGAGTGGAACTGAGCTAAGCCTATCAAGGACCAGCTTCACTCTGGAGCTTGGACCAGCTTCATGACCTTTGTACCTACCTTACCTAAGTCAGTCGGTAGGTACTTAAGACCCCGACAAGCTATAGGTTCTTACCAGGGGAGGGCGTCAGTACTTCATCTTTGCTTGCTTGTGCTGCGTTCAGAGTACAGCGTGTCCGGTACTTTTACTGTGTAATCAGTAGCCACATGGGTGGGCGCCCAGGATAACCGGGGGAGCCTGCCCGCAGGCTGCAGGCTGCAGGCAGGCTGAAGACAGCTCGATCCCCTTCACCCTGGCCTCGAACGACCATCATCCGTCTATTGATATCCTCCCATGCTCCCGTCCCGCGCACCTCCTTCATCGCCATCACCACCTTATTCGCCTTCGTTTGTTGTAAATGTCGTCATCTCGAGCGCGATCAACCAACGGGCCATGACTTCCGACCGTGTCCGGTGAATGGGCTTGGGCGTCTTGGGGCGCGCCCACCACACGAGTCGAAACTTGGCCCCCCTCGTTGTCTTCACTTGTCTGATATGACCGTGAACCTTGACCGGTCACCGTCGCGAATCGACGCCGTCGCAACATCTTGCCTCGGGCCGCGTCTCATTGCCAACCATAGGAAGTTAGTCTAGTTGCCTTGTCGCAGTCTCGTCGCGACGGCCCCCAGCATGGCAGCCACGAGTTGCTCTTCCGGCTCGAGTGACGTCGCCTCTATCTAGTCAAGCCATCAGATCATACCGATCCCGCCCCTTTACTTTGCTTCGCCATCTGGATCAAGCAACGCCCTCCTGGCTCTGAAGGATCTGTGGCAAGTCTGCCCAGAATCTGTCCATCTGGCGTTCCAAGACAACCTGCGCCTGAACCCTTCTCAGCCCTCCCACCCCGCGACCGTCCTGACCGTGGACCCTGGACGCACCCATTCACCGCATCTTTGACTCCAGCTTCTGTGCAAGGCCAACCCCCAAGAGACCCCAGTGTGCCATCCTCTCGAGCACACAGAGATCTCGTATAACAGCGGCACCTTGCAGGTCCATCGAGATCAAGTCCCGCCAACCAAGATCGTGGATGCCATGGTCACACGGCCCAGGTCTTGTTGGCAGTGCCAGGCCACAGGCCTCATGGAAGGCAGAGACAAGAGACAGACAACAGAGACAATGGCAGACATGATCTCCCTTCAAGTCCAACAGCTTCTGAACCCGTTCCTCCTCGCGGTCTAATCCCCACCGCCTGTAAATGTCTGAGATCCGGCGAGTATTGGTGGTTGGTGCTACATCTCAATCGCTCTCCACCCCCACCGCTCTCGCCTGTTCTGGCCGCTCGCCTCTGGCATGCTGGAGGCGTTTCTTTTCTCACTTTATGCCCGGTCGAGTGCCGTCAAGTCGAGGGAGTATTTAATAACCCCACGAGGGACTCCTGGAATGGGGCCATATGGTAGCTACATTCCGCCCTGCTCCTCACCCTTTGTATCGCGTTTCTCTGCCCACATCATCCCTCCGTCGTTTCCGACCCCATCTTCTTGTTCACGATATTGCCTTTTCACCCACAACCACCACCATGCCCTCGTCCAAGCCCCTCAAGATTAAGCCCTCCGAGGTGGCTGCCGACACCAAGAGGAAGCTCATCCCCGAAGTCACAAAGCACTACCGTAACAAGTGGCCCCCTTACTCGTACCTGTATCCCCAGCCCCTTGTTGACCTCCCCTACCCCGTGGACCCCACATGCACCCCGATCTCCCCAAGTTCCGTACGTACAATCCTAGCCCTTCCTGGAAACTGCTGGACGATATCGTGCTGACAACAGATATGGACGTCTATTCTGGCGACCCGGTCAACATTGCCATCAGCTGGGCCGAGTCCCTTAGTGCCGCCGTTCCCTTCATCTGCTCAGCAAATGAGAAGCGTCCCGGTGGTGATTGGGAGACGGGAGTCGTTGGTTACGAGGTAGGCGCACCGACTGTCGTGGCACCGTAATCCCGTCACTCCGTCGGTCTGGCGCAGATGTGCAAGTAAATGCTGATCGGCCTCGGTACCACAGGAGAGGTTGTGTCGCCGGAGCAATCTGTCGGCGACACTGAGCACACCAGATCCGGCCACTTATGTCGACTCCAACTATCCCATTCCTATTGAGGGTGCCATCTACTCTCCGCATGTCGGTAGGTTTTCAAGCATGAGAGACGCGCCTCACAGCGACATGCGACACCACAAACTAAGTTCGAACGACAGTACGTTTCCGTCATGACCAAGACCGCATTGAGTCACTAGACGTCAAAGACTGGCAGTCGCTGCCTGTAGTCTCGATGCCTCCTACGAGGTGGCCTAAACTTACCGATGGGGGTCGGAAGTACTCATTCGCGGAAGAGCGGCAGCTCGTTATGAATAAGATGCGCGCCGCCCTAAGGATTTGCGCCTATCAACAATTCCGCTATGTCGTTGTGGGCGATTTTGGTCTCGGGAACGGCTATAGGAACCCTCCAAGAGAGCTTGCCGAGCTTTGGCGGGAGGTGCTGTTGTGGGATACGGATCTCCGTGGCCAATTCCTTGCTGTCGTTTTCGTTTTTGAGGACGAAAAGCAAAGCACAGTAAAGCACATTCTCGACGATATTGCCAAGAAGCACAAAGGCGGAAGCAGCAGCAGCAGCAGCAGTTCAAAAAGTCGGTCCAAAAGCGGCTCGTCATCCTCAGGGAGTTCCAGCAGCGGCTCGTCGGGGCAAAAAGCGACTTTCGGGTCTTCAGCGAAGTGTTCAACGACACGGAAGTCGCCAGGGTGCGCAACCAGATTGATCCACGATATGGCTTTGCGACCATCATGGGGGGTGCTTGAGCCTCCAACTCTGGCGTGCAGGGATGCTGGCTTGATCCCCCCAACCATACGTGTTTTTTCCTTTTCCTGGCCCCAGCGTGGCCCGCACTGAGATGGGCTAGTGAGAAAAGGCAACCAACGCACACCCGGCCAGACCCCCTTCTCAATCTCGGTCTGGTCTGAAGTGCGATGGTCTTGGTTGCGTGCGGGCTTTCTACGTCTCATCTGCCCAAGGTTGCGAGCCTTGATATTCCTTCTTCCCGACAACACTAGTGAGCAAACGATACCCCAGGCCCACAGCGCCAAGTCGCCGCAGCCATCTGGTCCGCTCAATCGTCAAAGCCACTGACGAGTGGGAACGGAGGCAGTTGTCGGGGTTTTCTCTTTTTACTTTCTTTCTCTCATGGCGCTGTGGCCTGAAAGTCTGTTTCGCGCACGATCACCGAGCGGTAATTGGTATGGCATGTGTCGGCTAGGCACATATTTCCGAGGCAGCATTTATTTTATTCGAAGATTTGCTCTGGGCTGAGCAGTGATGGGCTTCTCTTAGTGGCAGTGTCATGATATTGGCCCTCCCTGGTTGGAGGCAGAGGAGACGTTGCCGGATGGCATTCGTACGGTCGGTTGCGGCGTCCGTGGTTGCAGTTGTGGTCGCTTTGACCCTCTTTTTTGCTCAAAGAGCTGAGTATGCTAGATTTCAGTCACAGCACACATTTCCACCTCCAGTTCGAATGCGACATGGCGACATTTGAGACATGTCAACTTTGACGCCACCCGGAAGACGTCATGGGCCAGGAGCTGGGGCTTTCGGTCGCGGATCGAGCAAGGAGAAGCCGCTCCATCAAGGTTCGGTGGCAAGCTCCCCTCGAGTGAAGAGAAGCATGGATCCGAACAGTTTTATGACTTATTTGTCTTCCTTCTTTGCAGTCAAGTATTGGTGCTGGTCGATTGCTACTCAGCTTTGTATCTCCAGCAGGTCGCTGGGGCGCTCGCGGCTTAGGTAATAAGTAGCGCCAACAACAACGACTCAAGTCATACAGATTTAGCATCCGGACTTATCTGTGATAATGCCGGGCGGACGCTCAATCCAAGAAGATTTTACGTATCAAGGCTGATTGAATTCCGAGAAGGCTACCGGTCCGTCCCGCGCGATCAACATAGCGCATTTTTGCACTGACAATATTGAGGTCAATGGCCCAGTGCCTCAGGCCGGTTAGGATATTGATAAAAGGACACAAGGCCGAGGTCTCGAATGACTCTGCTCACAGACCTCCTGACTGGCTGACTCAGTCTTGTCAGATATCGATTCTGACAGGTTGCTTGCAGATCAGCATTGTTGCATGGGGCGCCGATGGTTTAGTATCATCAGAGTGAGAAGCCCCGAGACATTGTCACGGCTGCTTTCGACTCCGATGCTTCTGCTCGTAAAGGGTAGGTAGTGTGGTCATGACTGTCTGCTTGCTCGCTCAGCACTCAAGCCATCCCGGGATTTCGTACAATAGGAAAGACAGAAATCAAAGGTAAATTGCGATTGTATGAAGGTGTTGGCGGGGCCGTAGGGGATGACTCGTTCTGGATGAGACAAAACGGCGCCGGCCACGCGGTACTGGTCGAACTCTGCATGGGCTGACATGCACAGCCAGTCATGTGAGCGAGGGTGAGACCTCGATGAAGAGGCGAGGGGCTTCTCAGTCAAAGGCGGCTTGATCCGGGGCGATAGACACCGTTGTATGGCTAGGTTTGGTGAGCAGGCTCGTAGAATGGGCGAAGAGACATGTCGCATGCCATGACATATGATGTTGGCGATGTTTCGGCGCCTCGACTCTTGCAGGTCCAGCAACAATATGTGTCTGTTGACATGCCCATGCACACACGTCCAGTATCACCCGGGACCCGTCCCCTGCTCCTTGAAGACGTGGTTGACTGGCGTCTACGGGCTCTTGGGGTTTGGATAGCATCCCCAGGCTGAGTACCTGATGCAAGGTAAGATGCATTTGCGCTAACCACACCCGTCGACGACATAGTAGCCAACGGTTGAGTTTCTGTAGTGTTGAAATCCCTGCGCAGATTGACAAGGGAATCTGAGACAGGATTGCACTTCTGTACGACCCCTCACCTGCTCCGCTAGCTTTTACATCTTTCCCCGTGAGCTTCAGGTGTAGACAATCGATCCCGTACAATTTATCCATTGTTGCCTCACATAGTTTGACAACGTGTATGTCGTCACTCTCGTCATGACCTTGCTTGCACTTCTCGTTTTTGAATCCAATCTTCCATGGTCCGGCGGCCTTGACCAGCTGCAGAGAGCCAGAGCGGGTCGGGATCGTGTTGGCACCCTGGCGGCGATCAGTCTACTCAACGTAGAGGATACGTGCATGCGGCACTCGCGCGCCAACAAAAGATGCTGCCTGTGCATGATCCTACTCCAGCTGCTTTTCTTTGCCCTTTTGCTCGCGCATTGCATGAGATCGCCGCCAGGGCGGCGCACGGGAGGCGGCTCTAAGACTGCTGATAGCTCCGCCGCATCTGGGCGACTAGAGTCGATCGGGCGGCCGGCGGGGCGCGGGCAGCCCAATTTCGGGAAGGCACACGCGCCTATCTGTTGATGCGCGTCGAGAACGGGATACCCTTGGCATCAGGAGGAGGGAGCCTGTACTGTCTTGACTGGATTATTGGCTTCGTCGCCGCGGAACTCCGCGAGAACCGTATAGACGACGCAGGGGCTCCCGCGCTTCTGCAGCGTCTCTCCCTTGGGTCCCTGTGTTGAAGGCAGCTTGAAGAAATGACTCGTCGAGGTTGACAACTGCGTGCAACGCTGGATCGAGGGAGGCATCACCACCATGTCTTCGGGTGCACTGGATCGGTCGGTCTCTGGGAGGCCTTGTTACCTTGGGCAAGGCAAAACTCATACGCGCCACCGACGCCAGCTACAGCCAGCCATGTTACGATCATGGCCAAGGAAGTCAGTCGCTAGATGCCAAGACATGTGGATTTCCATGTTGTGTCGCCTGCACCACCACTGTTGCCATCCCCGCGGCTGGCGACATGTCCATTTCGCTGGGCGAAACATCTCTAGGGGCACTCGCGCTGCCGTCAGACGAGATCGCCCTCCTTGCTCCAAAGACATCCGACATTTCCAGGGACTGAGACATAAAATCAAGAACTCCAGATGTGAGCAGGGAATAGGGAGTGTTGAAGAGAGGCACGGTGTGGGTGGCGCGTGGGTTGAATTGTGTGTTTCTGTCGTTACACTAATGAAGACCGCCTGACGTGCTCCCCGCCCCCCGGAAATATCACATATCATATCAACAAGCCGCCCTGTTCCCTCTCTGATTCACACTCTTGCCTCTCTGCAAGGCTAAAAAGACCCATGACACCGGTCAACAAGCGCTATACGCCATGTAGCCACCGGTCTGCGCAAAAGAAACCCAAATACTGGGCCAGGTGTCGGATCGATGCAGTGGAGGAGGAGCAGAGCTGATGGGGCTGATAATAATGTTCGAAAGTGGAGAATGACAAGCAGAACACCCCGTACCCCTAGCCAATCGCCCCCGGCACTCCTTTATTGCAACATGGGTTATTGAGCACATGGCAATCCACCCTCGGGGGCTACCCTGAAAGACGCCGCTTCGAAGAGCTGATACTCCCTTCTATCTCAGTGGCGTCTGCTATGGTCCCTCAGAGGTGAGCGTTGAAGGTGCTGGCAGGAATTGACACCTACCAGAAGGCTCAATGCACGAGGGCGTAGCGCCACACAATGAGCCGCTTCAGGTCGTCAGGGGCTTGATCTCGGGTACCACAGAGCATTGGCAGACCGAATGAAATGTTTCTTGGCAGAGGGAAGAGCCAGCCACCAACCGAGACGAGATACCTTCAGTACATGTGAAGTTTCGCACCAGCTGGCATTGACTCAATGTGACTCGTCGGTGGTCGTACCCGGTGGGAAGCAGCGGCTGCGAAGTACGAAACTGGCTCTGCCCGTCGAGTTGAGTTCGGCCAGTCCGACTGCCCATAATGTTGAAATTGGGCGGCTACTATTTTCAGCAAGGGATGGGTCTGCCCATACGCACGTGGCCAGCGGCTGGCGGACTTGTTTTGAGAAATGGGTGTACGCATTCAGGTCACCTGTTGCTCTCTGAATCAACGTTAACATCACTACCGACTGTCGACTAATCTTTTCCATTAAGCAAGTAGACACCCGCGTCGCTTTCATGCATATGGCCCCTTGCCCCATTGCTCCCAACCCCATATGCTGTCACCCACATGTCGATTCCACCCTGTCGTCTTCATGAATCCGTCACCAGTAAGCAGGCCGAAGACCGCTGAATGTGGACAGGGCGCCGCCTTCTGTCGCTTGGTCCTCTCGCTTTCTCTGTCCCGTCAACTGGATGGGGAAGCGGTCAGTAGTGCTACCAGTAGTGGTGAAGGAAGGACAACGCCGTGGGCGCTGTTGATCTGTTGCTTACCTCGAGCTGCACTCCCTTGTGCAAATGGACCAGCCAATCGACGTAGCTTTGGGCCTCGTTATTGCGGTCTTCCAACAGCATGCGCGCGAATTCGTATTCGGCACCATCGATGCCTTGACGCGCAAGCTGGATGGACATACCCTTTGAGCCACGCATCGTCTTGAGGAACTCAATGATGTTGCGCGCCTGGGCATTTAGATGCGTCTGAAGGATGGGTAGCGAGGACGTGTAGGCGTCGAGGCTCTGTAGGCTCGTGTTTTGCTCGCCGAACAGATCTGCGATGAGGTTGGGGGAGGTCTGGGCATGGAACCAGACGAGACATTGTTGGCCGTTGTCCACGAGGTAGACACCTCCAGGCTCTACACACGAGAATGACGTCCGGATTGTTGGCGGCAGCTTGAGGTGGCCGGACTCGTCAGGGAAGCCTTCTTCAGGTTGCAGGTTGTGCAGTGGGATCATGCGAGGATACAGATATAGGCTCAACTCTAGGGCGCCCATAGACCGGACCATGCGGAGCTCATGGACACGGCGGTCGGTACTCTCGCTGCCACCCTTGAAAGCACGCGACTTGATGAGGCCCAACATGTACATCGCAAACTCCTTGAGTCTCTCGGGCATGACCAACTCGCTCGGGGGATGCGCCTGCGTGAGGAAGTTTTTGCGGTAATTCGCGAGTACATCAATGGTTCGCTCCATGAGGAAGTTTCGAACGTCTTTGAGGTTTGCCGACGTCGTGTCCAGCTTTGTACTCGCCTCCTTGGCCAGTATCGAATAAACAGCATCCTGGTCGATGAATTTGACACAATCCCTTGCGTGGTCGCTGACGCTTGCGATCACGTTGGAGCATCGCACTCTGCGTTGACCAGAGGCTGACGTATACAGTAGAGCGGACTGGAAGTGAGCATCCAGCTTGGAATCCAGCTTGCCATCATATGCGAATGTTACACCCATGGCTTTGTCCGCGTCAATGACACCAATCTCGAGGTCAGCGCCAAAAGTGTGCTGGACAAAGTTGCCATGATAACCCGATATTTGTAGACCGTTCGAGCAACGGACCTTCATCAGCGCTTGCACGCCGGTCTCTCGTGTCACCGCGTGCTTGATCTCCATAGAGAGCTTGGCATTATCCCTGCCCCCAATGAAGTTGGGATAATAGAACGTCTCGCCGCCCGTAGTGGATGCGACATAACCAATGGTGCCGATATCGAGGTATCCACCTGATGGCGCAGCAAGGAAGAAGTCGACACCGACTCCAGAGGCCACCATCTTCTCCGCCGTCTTCTTCCAGGCAGGGTGCTCGGTTGTGAAAAGCTTCTTGTCCGTCTCACCGCCAGGGTGCTTGCCTTCGTCTCTCAGGAACAACCTGCCGGGGCCCCATGTAGGGAGTGCAGAACAGGCGCACACGATCTTACCGCCTGTCTTCTCCAGGGCAGCCGTCGCTGAATTGAGTGTTGCGAGCAGAGCAGGCTCCGGGTTCTTGACGTTGGAGAACAACTCCGGCAGCCTTGTCAGCAGAGATGAGATGACGTCTTTTGACTCGTAAGGGTCAACAAAGAGGCCATCGCTCAGCGGTACAAAAGGATCCTCGAGATCGGGCATGATCATCATCTGAGCTTGATCGAGTGCTGACTGGAGGCTGGTTAGTTACTGCGAGCCCCTGGTCCCGAATTCACCAGAGAAAAACTTACGCTGACATTGTAGAAGTGAATATCCTTGTCATAAGAAACAAAGCCAACCTTGGCACCGACTGGGATGCTACGTTTTGCCTCGCCTCCTTCATCTGGCTCGTCTGTGCCATCACCCCCATACAATGCGGCGAGAATACCTTCGCAGAACGATTCCACGAAACCTCGATTGTAAGATTCTTGAGTGACGTCGATGAGGAACAACCATCGCAATCCGACCGGCTCCTTCGTCCAGTACTCCTTTGGTACAACGAACTCTACGGTGCCACGTGTGAGCTCCGGCCGCTGATCACGGTCCACCCTCACGCCTTGGGGAGTTGTCGCGGAGAAGTACTCTGCCGGAGTGTCGTTGGGATATGTGCACAGGTTGCAGACAAACTTATTGCCTCCTGACCGGAACATCATGAATGGATTGATGTACGCGCGGCATCTCCTACATCTGGGAGGACCGGAGTCGCCAAAGTCCAAGACAGGAATCTCGAGCTCCCCTGGCTGCAGAGGTGCCAGGGGTTGTAGAAGAAGACCGAGAGGAAGGCCGGTACTGGCGAGGCCCTCAGCCGTCGCAGGAATGTTGTTCATCGTCAGCCGCGTGTACTTCGGCGATGAGTTGCCCTGATCAAACGCTACAAAGGAGGTGGTAGCTGGTGGCGGGACATGCTTTTCGAAAGTGGGATAAACGTTTCCGAGGTAGTATTGTTGAACAGAGTCTCTCGAAACGGGCACGCTCGGCATATCGTTTGCCGTCACACCCTGCTGCCCAGAAGCCGGAATAAAAGCGGGAGACGGACTTGCATCGCTGGTGCTATTGATAGGGGCGTTGAATGGATTCGGAGATACAGGACCCGGCGCAATATTCGCGCCAGCCTGGCTAGGGAATTGATTTCCTTGGGCATTGAGGAACTGCCCGCCAGGCCCAGAGAGTGACGGATCGGCATTTAGGAACTGCGAGGCTGGCGTCCCTGCGCTTGGCATACCATTGAATGCTTGCGAGGATCCAGTAGCCTCCACCTGATGGTAGGCGTGACGGTCCTTCTTTTTCCTCTTCGTGTGTACTTCTCCAGTCCCTAATGTCATGGCACCCATCTGAGAGGCAAGACCAGCGTCTTGCGGAAGAGGTGCTTGGCTCTGAAACACATCTTGACTTTGCGGTTGCCCGTAAGGGTTACCAGGACCGGACTGCCCGCCATGATATTGTTGTTGATCCGGGGAGGGCGCGGCATAACCCGCCCCTTGGTGATACGGCTGGGGCGCAACGGGAGGTCGAAATTGGGGCGCCGCTGGCTGATTCGATAATTCGGGATGCGAGGAGTCTGTAGGCTCCGCCTGTCCCAGGTGATGATACATCCCAAAATCCATGGTCGCGATGCCTTGAAGTGCGGATCGAGGGTCTTCGGTCGCGTATACCGTAAGTGGCGTGTGTGAATGCGAAGGTACCTAACTTGCTGTCTCTGAACCCTGGTGCGAGACAGTAAGAATAACGTGCGCGTCAACGTTGAGGCGACCAGTCTTCGGATGTAATCTGGAGGCGATGGAGAACAATTTGCGCTACAGGTGCGCCATGCCAGTCGCAGTTCAGAATCACGCTCTAAACTGTAGCGTCTTCGAATGTGAGTTCGTGGCCTCCGTGACTTCTTGGGTCCGAAGCTCCAAGGATCTGGAAGTGACACGATAACTTTCCGATAAGTTCATCCGCTCCGATCAACAGCTTGATCGACACTAGTCTCATATTGGACTAGTTTGGTGGGTGACTGCCAGGCACTATTCGGAAGCATGATCCGTGCGCTGAACTTCAAGCTTGCAGGACAAGCTGGGTGTCTTCACAATCTCCATTGCGATTCCCTTGACGCAACAGCCAAACCCTGGTCCATCATCAACCTCAGCAGCTCTTGGTGCTGAATCGCCTTTCCGCAAACCCAAGTCATCCGGGAAAGCCCAAGAGGATCGCCATGCGACTTGCGTCATTGCTATTTAATCATATCCCTATTTGATCGCCACAGAACCTAGCCATTGTTTGGGATGCATCGCGCATCGTCGCTAACCACAACCAACAATGTTTACGTTCTGCCCGCTGCAGGGCGCATGTTCCGAATCAGCCGCTTCGCAGTCTATACTCGAGCTTGATGGAGGAGTGAAGGTGCTGATAGATCTTGGATGGGATGAATCCTTTGATGTCGAGAAGCTCAAAGAGCTCGAAAAGTGAGTTGCGCTGGCCTCCTTCCCGTCCGTTCCTTATTATTGACTCCTTGCCAGACAGGTGCCGACTCTATCACTGATCCTTCTTACACACGCAACGACATCGCATTTGGCAGCCTTTGCCCACTGCTGCAAGAACTTCCCACAGTTCACGAGGATACCCGTTTACGCCACGAGGCCAGTCATCGACCTCGGACGAACACTCACCCAGGATCTATACTCATCTACGCCACGGGCCGCAACGACCATTCCGCACGATTCCCTCAGCGAAGTTGCATACTCTTACTCACAGCAACCTACACCAGACAGCAATTTCCTGCTCCAGGCCCCGACACCCGAAGAAATCACCCGATACTTTTCTCTCGTCCAACCGCTGAAGTATTCACAACCGCATGAACCTCTACCATCACCATTCTCACCGCCGCTGAATGGGCTCACAATCACGGCTTTTAATGCCGGCCACACCCTCGGTGGGACGATATGGCATATTCAGCATGGGCTCGAGTCAATCGTCTATGCCGTAGACTGGAACCAGGCCCGAGAAAACGTGTTCGCTGGCGCTGCATGGCTCGGAGGAGCGGGAGCTGGCGGGGCAGAAGTTATTGAGCAGCTACACAAACCGACAGCTCCTATCTGCAGCAGTGGCGGCGACAACAGGAATGCGCCATCTGGTGTCCGCCGCAAACGCGACGAACAACTTATTGATATGATCAAGCTATGTGTGAGCCGAGGAGGAACGGTCCTCATTCCTGCCGACTCAAGCGGACGTGTGCTGGAATTAGCTTACCTTCTCGAACATGCGTGGAGACTCGAGGCAGGTAAGACCGACAGCGCCTTGAGAGCGGCCAAGCTGTATCTGGCTGGCCGTAACGTGTCTAGCACCTTGCGATATGCGCGAAGTATGCTCGAATGGATGGACGACAATATCGTCCGCGAGTTTGAGGCCACGGCGGATGGCCAGCGAAAGGCCAACGGCAATGACGGCAAGCATGCAAAAGATGCCGCGCCCTTCGATTTCCGATTCATGAGGCTTGTGGAACGAGAGGCACAAATACGAAAACTCTTGAGTCAAACCTCGGAGAATGTACAGTCGGAAGGTCGCGTCATTGTCGCAAGCGACAACAGTTTAGAGTGGGGCTTCTCTAAAGAGCTCCTCCGAGAGCTTGCAAAGGACTCGAGGAATCTGCTGATTCTGACTGACAAGCCTTCTCTTGCTCGGAGTGGACAGCCATCCATCGCAAGGACCTTGTGGGACTGGTGGCAGGAGCGCAGAGACGGCGTCTCGATCGACCAGTCGGACAGCAATGACAGCATCGAACTTATTTATGGCGGTGGCCGCGCACTCTCTGTTACGGACGCCAGGCGACAAGGACTTGAAGGCGACGAGCTCAGCACATACCAACAGTGGCTTGCAACACAGCGTCAGTTGCAGTCGACACTCAACGCGGGGGTTGCTGGGTCTCTGGAAGCTCCAGCCGATGTCGGAGATGATGGGTCCTCCGAATCGTCATCCGACTCAGGTGAATCAGACAATGAGCAACAAGGTAAGGCTCTGAACATCTCTACCACGATGGGACAGGCAACGAGGAAGAAAGTGGTTTTGAGCGATGAGGACCTGGGTATCAATGTTCTCACAAAGAAACTCGGAGCAAGTGATTACGATGTGCGAGCCAAGCGAGGCCGTGAACGGTGCTTTCCGCTCACCATTCGGCGCAAGCGTGACGACCAATTCGGCGAGGCTATTCGCCCAGAAGATTACCTCAGGGCCGAAGAGAAGGAAGAGGATGCGCAAGACGCGCAGGACTCTCGACCCGATGATGTCGACGGACGCCTAGGGTCGAAGCGGAAATGGGAGGAGGGCAATGGGACCGATTCGAATAAGCGGTCCAACGCAAGAAGAGAAGGATCTGTAGACGATGTCGACATGCTCACAGCTGCAGACGGACACTTAGCTGACGAGCTCGACGATATTGAGGACGTGGTGGAGGAAGAGATTCTTGGGCCGTCCAAACTCACCACATCCTCGGAGACGGTCACAGTCAATCTACGAATCGGCTTTGTTGACTTCAGCGGGCTTCACGACAAACGCAGTTTGAACAACCTCATCCCCCTCATCCAACCAAGGAAATTGATCTTAGTGGGTGGCAGTCAAGAGGAAACGACGACTCTGGCCGCAGACTGCAAGAAGTTGCTTGCCGCGCGGATCGGTGCGTCCGATGAGAGCGCGGTTGATGTTTTTACGCCAGAGGTTGGCACGACTGTGGACGCCAGCGTTGATACCAATGCATGGGTTGTGAAGCTTGGCGATAGCCTCATTAAGAAGCTCAAGTGGCAGAATCTGCGAGGCCTAGGCATTGTCACGATCACAGGTCAGCTGCTTGGCGAAAGTCATGCTATCTCTGAGTCCACGGGTTCCAACAAGAGGCTCAAGACGGCGAGCAACGATGACGGTGCGGCTTTCAAGGGTGAAGAAGGAGGTGAGGATTTCGACAACAAAGAAGTCGAGGTGGTACCTGTTCTCGACACACTACCTCTGAGCATGGTGTCGGCGGTGCGGTCGGTCGCACAGCCACTGCATGTCGGCGACCTGCGGCTTACGGACTTGCGGCGGGCAATGCTATCGGCCGGCTATACGGCCGAGTTCCGGGGCGAGGGTACGCTTGTTATCAATGGGGCTGTGGCAGTGCGCAAGACGAATATGGGCAGGATAGAAGTGGAGAGCGTTGGTGTGGCAGATCCGTCCGCTATGATGCAGCACCGGAGCACATTCTACGAGGTGAAGCGGATGATTTACGATGGGCTCGCCGTCGTCGCAGGAGCTTAAAGCTACAATTCCTGCATCACGGCTGCATTGGCGCCCTTGGGAATGACGCGTAGAGACATGCATGAGAACATGTTGAAGTTATTTGTACCCTTAGACTATGTAAACTTAGCAACATGGACCGGAGAAAAAGCTTGTCCTATTCGACAACCCCATGGCTGTGAATTGGAAGATTCACTGTGTGTCTCTTAGGTGCAGCACACCGCAACCAAACAGCATATGAACAAGAGGCCTGTCTGCGAGCTAGCCACGACGTGGTGGGCCGGTGAATCGAAGATGGTATGAAGATCTCGAAGATCTTATCTTGCTGGGGCACATCCACTGGTCAGCTCCAGATGGCCGAAATGCACATGACGCAGTTGGTCACGGTTCCCTCGGGAAGGACGTGTTTTGCGGTCGGTGAGAGTCTTTGGTATGGAGAGCCGGCTGCCTCCCGACAGGCGATTCAAGATTTGTCTCGCTTACCTTTTAGTCGTAGGGAATAGCTACAGGCAGGCACAGACAAGAAGCTTGGTAGGTCAAGCGGGAACAGGCATTATTAGCCAGACCCTGGGGCTCCTCGTGAATAATGGGGCTCTATTCAGGGCCTTACCCACCTTCATACCTACCTAGGTACCTACCTACTCCCCGGGGCTTCCAGACGTGCCAGGTTCTCCTGACGGGGGCCGGAGTCCTGCTAGCCCCCGGCTTTGTCAGAGTTCCCCTCTTGGCGCAAATGTCGATTGGCCTTCGGGCGAAGCCGTCTGGGTCCATTCCAATCTCGTCAGGATTGGTGACGACTCCTCACATGGGATTTGTCGGTGTTCAAGACCCTCTCACGAACAACAGTAACAGCAATCATTCAAGTTCGTGAGAGAAGAGGAGAGGAGCGGGGAGGCGGGAGGGGAAACGGCAACGAGGCGCAGACCTCGGTGACGGACAGCGCGATGGATCTCAGGGGCACATGTCATTGGCGAGACCTTTCAGGATGGGAGACATGGATGACAACGATTGTCACAGAAACCCAGCGGTCTGGGAAGACGAAAGAGGCCATGCGAGGGCGAGGGGCGTCGTCGCAATTGCACGAGAGCGCTTTAGGCCACTATTGGTTCATCTTGACCAGGGAAGCTTCCGTGCACCTCGCAGCCCAGATTCGGCCTGTACGGCTTAGGTCAGTCACAACTCCGGGTGCGCCTTCAGCCTTGAAATGAGGTACCCGAGGCACGCCGCACAATGGAGGAGGTGCAGTGCCTGGCATTGAGTGAGTGGACCAGGGAGCCGGCATGAGAAGATACGGCGATGCTCAGTTGGGTGCGCCATCGACGCGCCGTAATTTGAATTTACGGTGGGGAATCCGAGGCCTTTCCGCCATACCATCGCTCTCGCTCTTGCCCACTGTCCACTATCCACTGTTTGCCCGTTCGCCCAGCTTTTTGGCCCCTCCACTGGCTCAGGGCCGCACGTCGATTGGACGGACCCACTCATCTGTCCTTGCCTGGCCCAGTTGAGAAGCGCAAGACGGGCGGCCACCAGTGCAGCCACTGCCCAACGACCACGACTGTTCTCTTTCCCTCCAATGTCAATCCTACCTACTGACCCAGACCGAAGCAAAGCAAACGCATCTCAATCTGTCCGCCATATCATACCCCCTTCTCTGCCCTAACTTGTTGTACTGTATGTACATTGTAGACCTGTATCTCTGGGTCAAATCACCACCGGGCATTCTCCTTTGTATGATTCCTGGCCGCCGCGACCGACAACAACTCGCTCTCCGTTGCAGGCGGTTCCGACCATTTCCTGCTGTTTAAACCGGCCCACGCATTTGCCTGTGAGCAGACACCCATTGAGGAACGACACGACGAGCTCGCGACTTGACGACGAGAGGCCATTATACATTACTACTTGTTTTTCGCGGATCTTCCCATCTCGCCGCTTTTCAACCCCCTTTCTTCCAGGCCGCCGTGCTGTCGTGTCGGGACTGCCCTCAGAAAGGTACCCAGCACTAGACAGCCGACGACCCTTTCGGCCCACGGCACCAACTCTGCGAACATCTTGATAACGATATCGTCTTGCTAAAGGTGTATGCAAATCTGTACGACCATGCCCACATTCTTGACGCACGAGAAAGCACCGGTCTATTCGTCCGATACCGACTTCCTGGACCTTGATCCGAGCAACACGCTTAGCCTGGGGGCCAAGAGCAAACACGGCGGTCACGACACGAATGGCCACACCCATCCTCTAGTCCTCGGCAAACACATCTCTCCTCCACACCTGGATGACGGTTTTGACGAAAGCTCCTTTTCTTCCGTTCCCGCTTCCGATTCCTCCGACTCTTGCCCCGCACAGGTGAATGGCACCAGACCTACCAGTATGAGCTCGTTGCCTCACGGCAGATCGGTCAACGGCGGAGGATATGAGGACAATGGCGATCATTACACAAACCACGATACGCAGCAGAGGGAAAACGGCGCTCCGCCCCCCATTCAAAATGGCAGCGTCGTCAAGATGCCCGATAGAACAGCGCCTCCGCCTCCAACCAAAAACGGCAACGTACAACCTTCGTCCGGTGCTAGTTTGACACAAGCCCTCCGAGACGACGTTCCCTCAACACGACCAAAGTACTGAACCAACCACCCCGGCCCGCAACACGGCTTCTGCCTCGGCGATCCTGGAGGCTCGCAACACCCATTCACCACATCGTTTCTCGTCTCCTCCCATCTACGAAGCAAATGGCGCCGATACCTCTTCATCTTTGCAGGTACCCCCCAACACTGGCCTGAAGCAAAGACACACCCTTGAAGTGCCTAAGGTGCAGCCAGGCAGGAGTTCTAAAGACGGACACGACACGGCTTTTGCAAGCGGTCGGTTCTCCCCCACGGCGGCGACGGCAGGAGTTCGTAGGGCATCGCTCAGTCTAGGACGCAGGAACACAAGGTCACTGCAGTCCGATGCGCCGCGCGATGACGTAGTGCCCGACGAGGACGCCCTTCGCTGGGCAGAAGCCTACCGCCAGAAAAGGGCAAGCAAGAGAAAGAAGAAGGAAGAGGAAGATGACGATCGTGTGCTTGTTGGTACCAAAGTCGACGAGCATCATGCCAACTGGGTCACGGCATACAACATGCTTACAGGCATCCGTGTCTCCGTGTCGCGTACGAACGCCAAGCTTGACAGACCACCCACCGATGCCGACTTCGTTGCCAAACAAAAGTCCACCTTTGACATGTAGGTCCTCGAACGCCCTTTTCTACGATACGAGATAGGCTAACCCATTCAGTGCTGGCAATGAACTTGTCCCGTCGGCCAAGTACGACTTCAAGTTTAAGGACTACGCACCATGGGTCTTCCGTCGGCTGCGCTCACTTTTCCGACTTGACCCTGCAGACTATCTCATGTCTCTCACCGGAAAGTACATACTTTCCGAGCTCGGTTCTCCGGGCAAGAGCGGAAGCTTTTTCTACTTCTCTAGGGACTACAAGTACATCATCAAGACCATCCATCATGCCGAACACAAGTTTCTTCGCAAAATTCTCAAGGATTATTACCAGCATGTCAGCGACAACCCCAACACTTTGCTGTCTCAATTTTATGGCCTTCACCGTGTCAAGATGCCCTATGGCAAGAAGATCCATTTCGTTGTCATGAACAATCTTTTCCCGCCGCACCGGGATATCCACTCCACCTTCGATCTCAAAGGCTCGACTATTGGTCGTGATTATCGCGAGGAGGATCTGGACAAGAATCCAAGGGCCACAATGAAGGATCTCAACTGGTTGAGGCGGCAACGCTCTCTTGAGCTAGGTATCCAGAAGAAACGACTTTTCCTGGAACAGCTCAACCGAGACGTCGCACTTATGAAGAAGCTGAAGATAATGGACTACTCACTCCTTGTTGGCATCCACGACGTATCCAGGGGGAACGAGGAAAACTTGCGGGGCAAGACTCTACAGGTGTTCAACCCCGGTGGCGACGCCACACAGGACGATGCTGAGCCTCAGTCGGTGCTTCTGAGAACGCCATCAAAGTTGGAGAACGCACGAAAGGCCAAGGAACTGAGGCAGATGATCCGTCAAGAACGGCCCGTGCCCATGGGCGCCTCCAACAAGATGCCGGACGAGTTAGACGAAGCGCACAACAGAGCGGGCTTCATTTTCAACCAGGACGACGGCGGCCTCCGAGCCACACACGAAGACAACTCTCCAGCTGACGAAATCTACTACCTGGGAGTGATCGACTGCCTGACTCACGTAAGTTTAACCAGCACTCTTGTGGCATATTGACTTTTGCTAACGTACGTAGTACGGAATGATCAAAAAGATTGAACACTTCTGGAAGGGGTTAACAAATGATAGAAATCAAATCTCTGCCACTCCTCCCAGTCAATACGGAGATCGTTTCTACCATTTTGTGGAGGGCATCACTATGTCACCAGAGCAAGCTGCCCGCGAGAAGCAACAAAAGCAAGAAGAAGAGGCAGCGGCTGCTGTTGTGAGCGATAATCAGAATCAACGTGTCTCCAGCTGGAGAAGTTCAAACTCCCGGCGACGATCCAACTCGACGTCAGCGCCTCCCATGCCCTCCCATCAACCGCCGCCAGCCCCTCTGCCAAGTGGGCAAAAGTCTCCCGAGGCGCAGGAGGTTATTGAAAAGGCTGAGCTCGTGGCACAGAGGTCAGCGGAGCGTGGTGCGTCGGAAGAGTCTGTTCCAGACAAGGTCATGACGACGATACCAGCACCCGACAGACGGGAATCCGGACAGACGCAGCCAGTCCTGCCTGTTGTCGAGGAAGCTGCCGAATCACACTCGATTGGAGGACGCAGCCGCGATGGGGACGACGAACATAGGCCTGCAACGCCGGCAAAGCCCGACTTCTTGAACAAGTTGCCGGGGTTCAGGAACTACGCTCCTCCCACGCCACCAAAAACTGGCCTGAAGCCTGAGAGTCAGGACAGCGGATACGGTGCCATGACACAGTCGAGGAGCAACGACTCCAAGTCCTTCAACCCAGATGAGTCGTTCGGGCTCCAGCCGAGGCTGAGCAAAGACTCTTTGAACAAGGATCTGCCACCTCTGCCTGGCGAGACTGTGCCCGAAACCAGAGCTCGACTTGGCTTTGCATAGCGAGCGAAGCATGACAAGTATTCTGTGCGAGCCAGGGCAGTAAAAGGCATCCCACTGGTGCCGACAGCTTAAGGCTTCTGTTGCATTCCCCATCATTGCAGGCGAGTCAGCTGTGGCTGTCATCGACGTGTGCCAAATTGGCGTCCATGCTGGGGCGGCCCAGCGAAAGTTCTTCATCTACCGTTTTCTTATTGTTCCTTTTGTCACCGTACTGCGCATGGATGATACCACCGCTGCACCAAGCTTTCCTTGTTTTTTCTAATGTAACAACTGTAATGCTCATGGCGAACTGAGCACGACATGGTTTCAGGGGTAGCAAAGCAGGAGCGATTAGTGAGCTACAGAGCGCACAGCATAGGCCAAATTGGCAGGTTAGTCAAGGAGTCGGGATAGCAGGTGGGATTTTCCATATTTCTAAATAGATGATTTGACTCATTCGTCTTCATTCCTGATGAGGAAGCCCAGCCCTGGTGATGTGCGTTGTCGACACGGTGTCCCTCATCACTTCTACTTCGAGTCGTTCCATCGTAGACGGCGCCACGTATCCGCCCTTAACTTACAAGTCACATATAGGTAACATTAAAATACATTGTACAGCCGAACGTGTAGTGGAGATGTGTCTCGAGCCCGCCCAAAGGGGGGAGGGTTTGTTGCGTCCAGTGATCCACACATCGGATCGATCTATGACATGGAGGTCATTGTCTTTTTTTTCTTACTTCCTTCGAGAAGACAGCATGTCTTGTATATCCTCCCTGCTTGTCCCCTTTGGTACGCCGGTAGTGCCAGCGGAGGTGTTTTCGGTAAAGGACGTGGTAACATCCATCTTGACGGCGCCCTCAGCTTCGAGCTGGGCTATCCTTGCCTTCTTCTGGATGTCTGCCACCCGCCACTGCTTAAAGTACTTGACCTGCGTCCTCATGTCAGTATGCACTTCCACACAAAGCGAGGGCGCAAACGGGGGTGCCGGCAGGCGGGCCTAACATCAGGCGACTCCACGTACCCACGCGGTGGCGCAGTCGCGCTCAAACAGCTCGTTTTCGGCCGGGCAGGCCTTGCGCGCGGCCTTGTCTTCCTTGACAGCGTCGATGATGTTGGAGCGGTCAAGGCAGGCAAAGTAACTGTCGCGGGCCTCCCAGCACTTCTTGCGCTCGCTGCGGTCGGGGGCTACAGCGCCGGTGCGGACCTCCTCAGCGCGCTTGTCGTCGGCACTCGTGGACCGGGAGAAGAGAGCCATGATGGACGGGTATCGGATGGGGAAATAATTGTTTTTTTGTCGGCGGTTTGTCAGCTTGTGAATGGCACAGACAAGAGCGGTCGTCGTGAGAGTGGCGTGAGAGTCGGTCAATGTTCCGGGAGTGGTGTTCGTCTGGGGACGTCTGTATGTCCTCCAAAGCTCGACCAAATTTTGGAAGGTTCGGGGGACAGGACTCGGGCGGTGAGCTCATCGGGCCTAGCGTTCCCGAGAATCTGGGGTGGCGCCCTTGAACGCCAACGTTCCAGCTGTCCATTTGCCGTCCTTGAGCGAAGGTCCGCAGCGCTAGACTTTGTGCCAATGACCCTGCGCCCAGCACCCTCGATCCTTGACCACCATCACATACAGCTCGATTCCAAAAAACGCATACGGCAAGCGTGTTCTCGGAGCGCACACCCTGCTGGTATTCCTCTCGCTCATGCTCCTGCCGTAACGACTCAAGCGGCAGCCTCGACGACCAAAGGCTTCAGCTAACTCGCCCCCCAAAACCCCTGACTGCCTGTCGCAACACGTCCCTCCTCAGCAAAGCGCCATGCCGCGCAGGAGGAGGCCGCCGCGCGCTGGCGCCATGGCCGAGCTCCCGCCCTTGAGGATCGCCACTCAGATTGCGACTCTGCAGGCCCTTTACTACGTCGGCGCCATCATCCTCATGCTCTTCACGGCCCTCGTCGCCGGCATCTCGTTTACTCTTGACGTTGTCTTCGGCTGGGATGCCGTCAGGGGAGACACGACACAAGGCTGGCTCTGTGGATTCGTCTTGGTCCTCGATGGCGGGTTTTGCATGTACGTTCTCTTGACACTTCCCTCTACTAGTACCCTCCGGCTTCTTCTCCCCCCCGCCCCGGACTCCTTGAGTTTCCCTTAGAGTCTACCTCTGGAGATGCCCCAATGGCTGACACTGCGCGCGCGCACACACACACACAGGGCGATAGCCATTATCCTTCTCGTTTCCCGCTCGAAGCTCGTGCCCGACTTTGCCGTTACCATTCATGCCCTTCATCTCGTCATCACAACGCTGTACACGGGTCGCGTGCCCCGCAACGCCATGTGGTGGGCCTGCATGATGGCATCTGCAGGATTATGCGCCGCGCTCGGCGTCTGGGGCTCAAGATATCGTGAGCTGCGCCCCATCTACTTTGGCGGCAGTGGTGGTGGCGGTGGTAATGGAACTGGTGGCAGATCTGGGGCGGGCGATAATTCGCAGTTGAACGGGGGGGGGCCAGTAGAGGGCGATGAGGAGCAAGGGTTTTCGAGGGGAAGGGGGCGAGGTAGGGGAAGAGACGGGACAGGAGAGTATGAAATGGTAGGCATCAAGACGGCTGATTAGAATAGACACCCTTTTGGAGTAGACAAGTCACTTTGTTGTAATGAGATATTGGTCAAGGTCAGGTACCGACAATTTGGCTTTTTGGTTGCAGTAAATTTACTTGCTTTGCTCCTTGAAACAATACCTCTAGCAAAAATACCATATTAATACCGAGCGATGTCTGTTTTAGGAGCGGATCAAAGGTATATGTATGGTTTATCAGTGACGCATTGCCCTCACACCTCGCAAGGCTTGGATCGAACTGAGCCTAGGTGTTTAGCAGGATCGCCGACTAAGTGGACTAGGAGGAACCACCAGCATCATCAGACCCATCCTTGGATCTCGTCTGTCTGTCTCCTACTTTTTTTATCAGAACTGTTCCGGATGTGTTGCGCCTCTCTATTACTTCGCCATCGAGAGGAAGATCGGCCGCAGACAAACAAACGCTTCGTTCCGCGAGTTGCGCCACGTAATCTGCAACAAAGTCGTCGTGAGCTACATTCACATCGGAGGAACTGTTTGCAGTAACTATCCGATCTTCGCAATTGTCGGCACAAGATATTACGGTCGAAGCCTCGTCCTTTGTCCCCAAAAGTTTGGCAAGGTTGTTCTGTGAACCCCTGTGCCTCTTTACGTGGGCGAGAATCTCACTTCGCTCTTTCTTGAGAGCCCTTGAGTCCGAAGATTGTGGAATGTAAGTTACCAGTGGATCAACAGCCTGGTAGGCACCAGGGAGAACCCCCAAAGAAGTAAGGTCCGGCGAAAACCCTTCGTGTTTAGTTGTCGTGTCCGTAAAGATCTGCGGCTCCGCTGTTGCGCTGAATGGCTCAATGACCACCCAGCCTCCCTTGACATGTATGATTTGCAACAAAGACCAGTCGATCTTCCGGGACTGTCTACCGGGTCTGGTTTCAGGGCCTCTGATAATACGAGGCTCGGACGGTCGACGTTGATTACGCCTGGCTTGACCATGCAAGTCGTCAAATATGCCCGTGAAATCGCGTTCGAAACTAACAGAGGTCAAGCAATCGTTTCGCAACTCATCACAGCCTTTGTAATTCAGCCCCGTCTGAGACTCTTGGCCTGTCAGCGGACTTTCGTTGTGAAGGGAGTCGTTTTTGCTGGCAGTATCGGCTTGATGCATTTCGAAACCTTGCCCAATAGCTTCTCTGTCCCCTTCCTGGCGTGACAATTTGTCATCTAGTCCGTGGACATAAAAGTGACCGAACTGCCACTAGCGTTTGGGCCGTTCTAATCTAGTACTCCCAACATGATCTCCAGTCAAGAGCGATCCTTGGGATGCTTCGTCACAAGTACTTCTAAGAGGCTGTGCCGCACGCGCATGTCCCTCGTCGTTTTGCGCAGGCTCTCCATTCGAAGTAGCCAGGACGGGCAACGGAGAAGTGCCTCTGCTGACTCGACTCTCTTTAACTGAAGTGGCCGAAATCTCCAGCGTCGTTGTTGATGTTACCTTGTTTGGTAAGTCCAGGTCCTCAGAACTTTGAGGGGGAGTTCGTGATGCTTCAGATAATCGATCCAGGTTTCCCGTCGCAGACAGGAGACCGGCCATGGTAAGACTTTCTACCGCTTGCATCGCTTGGGTGGTCATCTGATGTTCTTGGGTATGCTGAGGCTGATTTGGACAGTTCCCAGACTTTGATACCTGGACTGCCGGCGTGTGGAATGGGCTAGTTTCGTCCGATGAGTGTTCATCCTGGGGCTCTCGAGCCATGCGTCTTCGATCACACCCTGGAGATACAGGACGCTCAGATTCTTTAACGTTCTCGGGATTCGAAAGTCGATCGTGACGAAGGAGATTTCCAACCTGGCGAATATGTTGAGCAACCGTCTGCCGGAAACCTGACTGCCGTGTAACCCCCGACACTGGTGTTAAGGGAACAAGTTGGGGCTCGGGTTGCCTTTCCCACGCTGTTGGATCTTCATCGACAAAGTCCTGAAACACGAATCAATTAGAAAATTGAGAGATATAAAGGATGACTAAAGAACCCAACCTTCTGGCTACTGAGACTTGACCATCGTGAGTGTCTTCTTTCTGAGCCGGCATGCTGTGTCGCAGACGTCCGACTGATGCGGCGACGGTCTGCACCTACTGGAAAATTCCTGTTAGGTGCTCTTATGCATTTCGGGTCTTCCCCTGTTGACCTTCTTCTGCTGTTTTGCATCTGTTGCGGTGCGCGAGTCGCTGACACATACCCAACTCTGCGGCTAGGATGGACATGTTTCGCTGATTCCAACAGCATATCCCATCGCACCACGTAAGGTCTATTCACAGCCTTTTGACGAAACGAGGCGCTGCTGAACCGGGCGTACTGCCTTGGCACGTCACCGTACTGTTCGGGAGGCGGACAACGATCCTTACGATCGTGTCTAATATGATTGACATTTTCGACAACCTTCCGCATGTAGCAATGTAAAGCCCAATCAATCCCTTCCGTATCGTTGCCGAATGGACAAAGCGCAACGTCTTTCCATTTTCTTTGCGCGTCGATGTTATGCTCTTCGGCAGGATGTCCATCATTGCCTGTTCTGCGTGCTGCAGGGAGGTCGTGCAGCGCCAGGAAAACGCAGGAGTTCATCCTCTTGAATCCTTTTGCGAGATCTCAAATACCATTCAGCGTGAGATGAATATGAACTGGAGGACTCTGTGTCTTGACCAAGAATCGTTACGATCAGGAAGTAGTACGGGGGATAATCAGAATGTCGACGTGGTTGCATCTCATGACTGACGGCCTCCAAATCATAGGAAGGATGCCATTGAAAGCGCAGGGAATCGTGCTTTATCAGAGACAAAGAACCGAAACATATGCGCAGCTTCGTCTTGAGAGCAGGTGAGTCCAACTCTAAGGGAAATTACCCAGGTAATTCCGGAAGGCACCATGGGTGGCTGTACTAGATGTCCAGATCATGATTGACCAGGGGCTTGTCGTCAAATCGAAGGACCAGTACTGTCGCGGAGCAAGTTTACTGTTACTCGAGGGTAAGGCTTCCGCAGAGAGTTTGTTTGAAATCACAAGAAGTCGGTGTAGGCCAGCTGGTCACGAATAGAGACCCTTCACAAATCCGAAGTCCTGCGATCATTTACACGATGTGAGGCAGGTATGCCAATGAAGTCTCGTAAGGTACCTAGATTCAAGGTCCGATAAGGTCCGATAACGGACTACTATGTCATTCATCACCGTGCCTCGGTGCCTCGGATGCTGTCGTACGGCTAACGGCGGGGCAATGATTCGGACATTCCCCTAAGCATTGACCTGACAGCGAGCTCGACAATGAACATCCCGAACACGTCTCCAGCAAGAAATTGAGAACCGATTCTCCACAGCAATTGAAGAAGCCCATCATGATGCGATCCATGCTACCGAGACTCGTGAGGCCGTCCCTGGCCAAGGCCCCAACCGCAGTTACAGTCACAATTGGCAATAGGTTTGCCTCCTCTTCCACCGCGCCGGTCTTCGATTGGCAAGACCCCCTCACATCTAAAACGCTGTTGACTGAGGAGGAACTGGCAATTTCGGAGACTGCGGAGCGATATTGCCAAGAGCAGTTGCTACCTCGTGTGCTTCGTACGTACAGTTCTGAGGTGCTGTGCAACGCATACACTAACAACATCACACAGAGGCATATCGCGACGAGAACTATGACACAAAGATCCTCGAAGAGATGGGCGAGCTCGGCCTGTTGGGTGCCACAATCGAAGGGTACGGTTGTGCAGGCGTGTCGACTGTGGCCGGCGGTCTAATCACACGCGCAGTCGAACGCGTCGACAGCGGATACCGGTCAGGCATGTCTGTCCAGTCGTCACTAGTCATGGGAGGCATCAACGAATTTGGAAGTCAAGAGCAAAAAGAAAAGTTCTTGCCTCAGATGGCGAAAGGAAAATCATTGGGCGCTTTCGGCTTGACGGAGCCCAACCACGGCAGTGATCCCGGATCCATGGAGACTGTTGCGAGACCACATCCATCTAAGAAGGGATATTATTCTTTATCGGGGGCCAAGACGTGGATTACCAACTCTCCCGTTGCCGACGTACTCTTGGTATGGGCCAAGCTGCAGGAGACAGGGAAAATCCGAGGCTTTCTGGTTGAGAGATCCAAGTGCCCAGCCGGCACTCTGGAAACGCCACCTATCAAGGACAAGAACGGGCTCCGAGCTTCGATAACAGGCATGATTCAGCTTGAAGAGTGTCCGGTTCCTCACGAGAATATGTTTCCAGAAGTTGAAGGTCTTCGAGGGCCATTCTCGTGCCTCAACAGTGCCCGGTACGGCATTGCCCTTGGCGTTATGGGCGCTCTGGAAGACTGCATCGCGAGAGCAAGGACGTATGCGCTCGAGAGGAAGCAGTTCAAGGGGAATCCCCTAGCCCGGTATCAACTCGTCCAGAAGAAGCTGGCTGACGCCAGTACTGACGCTGCTTATGGCACGCTGGCGGCCATTCAAGTCGGCAGGCTTAAGGATGAGGGCAAGGCCACGCCTGACATGATCAGCATGGTGAAGCGCCAGAACTGCGACCGGGCCCTTCAGAACGCTCGAGTGCTTCAAGAGATCTTCGGAGGCAACGCCGTTAGCGACGAGTATGCTATTGGCCGACATGTGGCGAATTTGTTCGTAACGCAGACCTACGAGGGCCAGAGCGACATACACAGTAAGTGATCGGCAAATGCTCGGCCTGTGCCTTGCAACTATGCAACGTATGCTGACGTTAACTTTGCTAGGCTTGATCCTAGGGCGGGCCATTACGGGGGTACAGGCGTTTGTATAAATTGGAAGTGTTTATTGAGGCCTGTAAGGGACTCCTTGTGTTGCCTCAGTAAGCGATGGACGCAACGAACAGAAGGTTTACCTCGAGCCCCAATATCAGGTGCATGGCGCGGAAGAGGTATGGTGAGCCACATGTGACGTGAAAGGGAGCACAACAAGATCAGGTACATCCTTGAAGTGCCCAACCAAAGCCGACTTGGCGCCAGCGTTGGGCAGTCAGGTCTCGCATCGAACCTTGTTGTGCTGAGGCCTCAAACCTGAAAAATCGACTATGTCCTGTGGCTGCCTAGTTACAAATCTTATGTTGGGTACCTTCATGAGAAACAATGTACTTTATGTTCCGACGAAAGACAGTGAAGACCATGCGGTGACGCGAAGGCGTTGTTGAAAGCGATATAATGGAGAAGAAGGCTCGAGAAACAAGTGGCTTAGCTAGGATTCATCAGCCATAAAACATTACCAACATGGCTATGAAAATTGGTAAGGATCAGTTAAGGCCTGCGACTCACGTGACGAAGTCATCCCATTCATGTGGCGGTGCCCCTCATTTCTATGGATAGGCCGGCCATCCCGGTCCCTGCCTAAAATCCTGACGGGCAAAGGACGATCTGGGTTCCTTCAGTGCTGGGGCAGTGGCTTGGGAGTGGTGACAGGCAAGAGTCAGGTGCGGGTGCAGTTGCCCCTCCCTCACTCATTGCCCGCTGAGAGGCTGGCCGGCTGCCTTGCTTGCCATCCGTCACCTTCCCTCTTCTTCCCCCTCCAACACACATCCAACACTCCCGCTCCCCCAAAAGTCACGTTCTACTGTCTTGTCTTGCATCACGCACAGGGCTCGACCTTTGGAGCAACGCTTTGGTAATCCTGTTACTGGATCACAACATCATTCCTGCGACGACTCAGAAGACGATAAATACCCCTCGTCTCCTGTACGTGCCCTGCTTACGGCCCTCGACCCCCGCACCCGCCCTTTGTCCCGCACCACTGCACCGCACATCGCCTTGACCTATTCGTCCACTTCTGCTGGTGTGACCGATCGCTGACCTGCTACCTGCCTCCACCACAGTCGCGCAACCGAGAAAGAAGTTCTTCGTTAGATACCCCCAACCACAAATACCATCACCATGGCCCTCAAGCGCATTAACAAGGAACTCACTGATCTCGGCCGGTACGTCAAGTCCTTTCGCACTCTTCGACTTCCACTGTCGCACTCTCTCCAAGACATCATCTGGTGGGGCGTGCTCGAAGCGGGGTCTTTCGTCGGACGAGAGAGGCTGCAGATTCGTTCTTTGCCTCAACCTGCGAAGCCATGGTTGCAGAAACTTGAAGACAAATGGCTAATTGAATTATTGTTGCAGCGACCCGCCCTCCTCATGCTCTGCCGGTCCCGTCGGCGAGGATCTGGTATGTGACGTCTCACCGAACCCCCAAAAGATCTTGCCGAACCTGTCCTCCCGTTGACTCGGCTCCCGATTTTTATTCCGCGTCTTTGGTGTAATACAAGGCATCTGTACTGACTATACTGCTCTCTAGTTCCACTGGCAGGCGACGATTATGGGACCTGTATGTTCACCTTCCATCCTTCTCATCTTCGACCGCGCACGTTTCTTGGACATTAATTGACTGTTGCAATCTAGGGTGACTCTCCTTACTCTGGCGGTGTCTTCTTCCTCGCCATTCACTTCCCTACCGACTACCCCTTTAAGCCTCCTAAGGTCAACTTCACTACCCGCATCTACCACCCTAACATCAACTCCAACGGCAGCATCTGCCTCGACATCCTGCGAGACCAGTGGAGCCCTGCGCTCACCATCTCCAAAGGTTGGTGGCCTTACATTCCGATTTCTCCGCATTTCTAACAAGTCCAGTGTTGCTGTCTATCTGTTCGATGCTGACGGATCCCAACCCCGACGACCCTCTCGTTCCTGAAATCGCCCACGTCTACAAGACTGACCGTGCCCGGTACGAGGCCACTGCCCGCGAGTGGACTCGAAAGTACGCCATCTAGGCTTCGGCTTGGAGACGTTCTTTGGCGCGAGATTGGGGATTGCTGTAGAAGGCGATGTGGCGGGTACTTAGGCTACCTCTCATCGACGACTTTGGAGTCCTGGGCAAGACAGCCACCCTGCCTTGCGGACTGGACAGTTGCGGTGCGTATGCGAACGTAGGCACCTCGTCCAGCTTTAGAGAGGCAAGTCAAGCATCAGGCACTGCGGAGAAGAGAGCGAGTTTTACGAATGAGAGACGCTGGAGTTAGAGAGGTCCATTGGGCACACCAGATAGCTGCTTCGGCTTATGACAACGGCATTGCATTCCCAGACTGCGAATATGTGACAAGATCCGGTTGATTCGCAACTGACATGCAGTGAAGTTCATTGGGCACTACAAACATCGGGTGAACTTGACGAGAACGTTCTGGGTGTTCTATACTACTTGCATGATTTTGTTCATCATCAATATCGTCGCCGCCGTCATTCACAGCACGGCCCGTTCCACAAATCCGTGCTGTTATTCAAGAGAAATGGAAGCTCCCGTTCCGTATCGTTTCATCTCCAGGTAACAAAGGAAGAAACATGCAACATGCAACCGAGGCAAAGGGTGCAAAGACGCGGTCCGTGTTCTGTCTGCCGGATGTATACATCGATTGCCGTTCGTGCCGTTCGCCGGGCTGTCAGAAGATATGGACGGACAAAAAGGCGACAAACAACGGGCATGGCATCACGGAAGGTGATAGAAGAACGAAACAACTCCCTCGCATGACATACGTAATCGGGCAGTTGGGTGAGGGGACCGTGAGTCTAGATGATCTCATACAGCATGAGGCTCTGTTGTGGGGCCGAAAGTTTGGGTGTCAGAATCCGGATCGATTCTACGCGTCTGCTGGTGTTGCTGTCCATGCTCCCTAGATACGGTGCTTCATCTCGGCATGCGTGTGCGCGTTGTCGATGGCAGGAGGCTGACCATGGCTGTCGTCGCAGAGGGCTTGGCTGACGAGTATTCGTTCAGAGGTGAAGGATCCATGAGCCGACAATTGGGAAAGGGGCGGCACCAGGCTTCAAATATGACCTGATATTTGCGTCCTCCTGTATCAAAAGGCAACAGCGCAAGGGGTGATCGCCTCTAGGATGTGACGCGAGTTTGTAAGATACTGCAAGTCGAGACGGTGGTGGCTGGCAAGAGGTGACGAGGCGGGAGCCAATCACTAGGGCGTAAATGCTTCGTTGCCAGAGGGTTCAGGTAGTGTTGCCGTCTCGCAGAAGCAAAAAGAGCCACACAAGGCGTTCATCGGGGGTGAGAAGCTGCGAGGATCGCCGTGGTGACATGGGATGAGCCTCGATAGCCGCTTACGGTATCATGGAGGTGTCGACAACTGGAGGCAGGGCGGCCCACGGGATGCGACAGATGTCGATTCGCGTCGTGTCAGAGACCCTGGGCCCGAAACATGCCGTGACAGGACGTCCTCGCACGAACTTAAGACGCTGGGACTGGTTGGACGCACAGGCGAGACGCCGGCAAAGGAGCCAATCACTGACACTGGATTTTAAGAAAGTCCCCGAACACACATTGGGAATTCGACTGGGGCCCGGACACCTAGGTGTGCCTTTGTATACAACAGGGGCAACGGACAGCGTGCGTCAAGAAGCTGACTCTCTTTGGCCAGCAGCGACCTGACTTGTCGGGGTTTTCCTGCTCATGCGAGTTCCGGGCAATAATGGCGATTACTTGGCCACCAATGCTGACCAGCGACTGCGAGGTACGAGCAATCAGAGAGAAAAAAGCCCCGCCTCGCAGTACGCTCCAGCGCTGAGGCCCCTGAGGAAGCCCTCCGAGCTGCATGATCGCGGGTACACCAGGCCTCTTTTGGACTAACCTTGTTTCGACCTCGACGCTATCGCTTTCCCCATCCACCAAGGCTCCAGTTGTCGCGGCGTCACGCAACGGTGAGTGCGAGTGCTGGGAACAAGCAACTGACGGCGAGGCAGCCAGCAACCACTTTGCTGGGTACCAGATCTGCGACACCGTCCCGTCTTCCTCTCTAGGGGCTTCTTCGGCAACTGTTCCTCTTCCTTGAAGTCTGCCTTCGCCCCTCGCACTCTCTCCACCACACCCCTGACCCTTACCTGTCTTCATCTGTGTCGTCTGTGCAAGGTATCCACGCCGGGACAATACCTTGTCAGGGCCAGATTCTGGGCGCGCGATGGCCTGCTGGTCGTACCATAATCGCTTGTCGTCATTGTAACATGAACGACCCATAATCTCCCTCCTTCTTCATCCTGCCCCCTCCCGCCGTGATCGCGACCGGTTCTGTTGCTCGCTTTTGCGTTTTCTTTCTCTTTCTCTCCTTTTTCGGCAATCGACGAGAGATCTTCCCTCCCACGGGACTTTAATACCCACGAACCTCGGTCGCATATCCCCTTATTTTGTCAGCCGCCTGGTGCAGGCATTGTGCAAAGGTATGATCTCCATCCGAAACACGCCCTCTGCGAGCCTGTTGCCTCGCCACCTTTCCCAGTATTCATTGTCCATGCCCTTCCGTGTCTTCTTGTCCTCTTGTCTCCTCTTGCTGACCTCCGGCTTGCCCTCTCTTACAGCCCCCTCCGATCTCGTCGTCCTCTGCGGCAACTAAGGCGCAAGCACGGGCTACGTCCAATTCGATTCATTTACCTTCATTGTATATCTCTTTTACGACTGTTCAGCCGGCTCTGAATCGACTATTACATCACCCACTTGGATATATGGCGCCGCCTGCACTCTCGCTTGTCTAAACACCAACTGACCAACGACACCGACCGGCTCGCAAACGAGTACATATAGGCAGAACCTCGCAATAATAGAAGAAAGAGAGGGGGAAAAGAGAGTTGACGAGGAAAACTGCATACGACGGGACATCCGGTCTGAGCGATATTGTCCTTGAAGGACGGTCATACTAGCTATATCCCGACTCGTCAGCACGCAGACGATTATAGCACCACCAGCACGATGGACTACTACTCGATGGGCTCAGAGAAGCCCTCGGAGCGTTCAAGATGGACGCCACTGACACGCATGCTGCTCTCGGGTGAGATGACGCAGGAAAAGCAGAAGCAGCTGACATCGAGGGAGAAATTCGATCGCTGGATGATCAACGAGGGCTACCGAAGATTGTGAGTACTGTCTCAATGCGCTCTTGATCCATGTGAAGTGCTGGAGCCTTGGTATTCAGAAACCATCAACTAACAATTGCCCAAGTTTCGTCTTCGTCTTCATGATCCTCCACGGACTCGTCTTTGCGCTTGCCTGCGTCAACTTTGCCCTCAAGGACAATCTGCAGGTTGCACGAGACATATTCGGCACAACCTTTGTCATCGCCCGTGCCGCGGCTCTCGTCCTACACGTCGATGTTGCCCTCGTACTCTTTCCTGTCTGTCGCACATTCATCTCTCTCGCTCGCCAAACGCCTCTCAACGGCATTATCCAATTCGACAAGAACATCACCTTCCACAAGACGATCGCCTGGTCCATTGTCTTTTTCTCATGGGTTCATACGATTGCCCACTGGGTCAACTTTGGCATGATCGCCGCCAAGAACAACCTCGGTGTCTATGGCTGGCTGCTGGCCAACTTCGTCTCAGGTCCCGGTTGGACGGGTTACGTTATGCTCATCGCCCTCATGGGCATGGTTATTACGTCAATGGAGAAGCCCCGACGCGCCAACTACGAGAGGTTCTGGTACACCCACCACATGTTCATCGTTTTCTTCTTTTTCTGGTCCATTCACGGCGCATTCTGCATGATCCAGCCCGATTTTGCGCCCTTCTGCATCAGTATCGGCCCGAGCGCGATCGGCGTCTTCTGGCAGTACTGGATGTACGGCGGCTTCTGCTACCTTGCTGAGCGCATCGCCCGTGAGGTGCGTGGCAAGCACAAGACATACATCTCCAAAGTCATTCAGCATCCCAGCAATGTCTGCGAGATTCAGATTAAGAAAGAAAACACCAAGACCCAGGCCGGTCAGTACATCTTCTTCTGCTGCCCCGCCGTATCAATCTGGCAGTACCACCCCTTCACCCTAACGAGCGCGCCCGAGGAAGACTACATCTCTATCCACATGCGTGTAGTTGGTGATTTCACTCGCGCCGTCTCTACCGCATTGGGCTGCGAGTTCGACAAGAATAAGGACGGTAGCAAGGTCGTTGGTGTCAATGGCGATGGAAGCGATGTCGATCCTGCTCTGCGCCGCGTGCTGCCTCGCGTTTACATTGACGGACCCTTTGGATCAGCTTCGGAGGATGTCTTCAAGTACGAGATTTCTGTTCTCTGCGGCGCAGGAATCGGCGTCACGCCGTTTGCATCCATTCTTAAGTCCATCTGGTATCGCATGAACTATCCTCAGAAGAAGACGCGCCTCAGCAAGGTTTACTTCTTCTGGATCTGCAGAGATTTCGGCTCCTTTGAGTGGTTCCGCTCGCTGTTGCTCGCCATTGAAGCTCAGGACGTTGACAACCGCATCGAGATCCATACCTACCTGACCGCCAAGATCAAGGCAGACGACGCAACAAACATCATGATCAATGATGCCAACGCTGATAAAGACACCATCACCGGTCTGAGGTCGCCGACGAACTTTGGACGGCCCAACTGGGACATGATCTTCCGTGGAATCAGAAAGCTGCACTCGCCCGCCGAGGCTGGTGTGTTCTTCTGTGGTCCCAAGGGCCTCGGCAGTACACTGCATATCTTTTGTAACAAGTACAGCGAACCAGGGTAAGCTCGATTTCTCTACCAATGACGTATCGTGTCCATGAACTGACATTTAATCTGTAGCTTTTCGTTCAAATGGGGCAAAGAGAACTTCTAGAGGGGCCAAGGCGTGGAGCAATTTTATTTCTCTATTCTTATGGTTTTCTTCAGATTGCATATCTGATTGTTCGTTTATCAGTATATGTCATGAGAATTGTTAGCCATCGGAATGAGCCTCTCGCTGTGGCTCTTGTTTGTTAGACGCGGGCGAACTCTACCTGGCCCGGACGGGCGCGCGAGGGTTGGAAGAGGATTCTCTCAATGAGAACTCGGTACATCGTCGGTTGATGTTAATAGGATTTATCACGGCCATATGGCGCATCATGATTAGGATATACACATATACATTACTTCTTTATTGTTCTCATCACTGCTCAAGGGAAGGCCGTGGTCTTGACCATTCACCGCGTCTGATCTGGAACGGAGATTGGTGTGCGAGCGATTGCAGCACTTCAAGAACCATTCAGCAGGGCTCCTCAACGAAGGTAGAACACAAGTCTATTTTTTTCCAGTCCATGTAAGTCCCCTGTAAGAAGCTGCCTCAAGACTCAAGAAATAAGGCTAAGCAAGATTTGCCAATCAGTCTACCTAGCGCTAATATTATCTCAGACCAGTCGCTCTCGAACTCTCTGCCTCACCCTGTCTTACAAGGTACTTGAGAGCCGCGATCTCTCGATGAAGCCCCCAATATGGCAGAACGTTATCTATATCACTTTGGAAAAGAAAGGGTATTGTACAATCCTTATCAGACATCCCGCCATGAAGCCTTCGCTCGCGTTGTTGCGCTGGGCTGGAGGGCGCCGGAGAGATTCGCGCCGCTGTTGGCGCTATCGCCGCGGCGGATGATGATAGTGGAACAGTCGGCGTGATGTGGCGATGCGAAGTTCTCGAAGTACGACGAGGTGTACTCTCTGTAAAAATTTGAAGCTGTCTGCGAGTATCGCAAGCCTGCTTTCGAGGTGTCTTATGGATGCGTGTAGAGGTGGATGATGCCGGAGGCGAGATCAAAATCGTGTTACCCTGTGCGGAGCGTCTCGATGACCGACGGGGTTGAGCGTGTTCCAAAGGTGAGATGACTTCTGTTGTTGGTATTTCCGTGAGAAGAGCAGGTGCTTCCAGTGACGGCGATGATGACGTTTCGGGCGATAGGAGAATACAGCTTGGTGTTCGTGTGCGTCGACTCGAGCGGCGAGGTAAGGATGGCTGAGGCGTGGCTTGTTCGAGGGGTTGACTGGCCGTCTGCCTTGGTACCCTCTTGAATTGAGAAGCTGGCGCTTTCTTTGTGGTTTTGGTGATTCTCGATCTTTTCCGAGAAGTAGTATTGAGGGCTGAGGCACACGTTTCGTCGCGTGTTCTCTGCGATGATGTTGTTGCGGTGGAGTTATCGGCACCCCGTGTCTGCGAAGCAGCAGGACCGGAGACAGTCCCCCTACGAGCAGTTGACATTGGCGGGCCGCTTGTAGACCGGGTTTCACTCCGAGAATCAGCCATGAAGTCCGAGTCTTCGGGCTCTGGTATCACCACAAATCTTTGCACCGTGTCAAACTGATACAGCCTAAGGAGGTCTGCGTCCGTAACATCGCGGTCCACAAACCCAGCATCCGTAAATACGCTGTATCTTGATTCGGGATTCGAAGCGTTCAAAGACTCTCTCATCGTCTCATGCTCCTGACGTAAGACAGCTGGGTCGTCCTCTATTAAGCAAATTGGGTTTTCGCGACTACCCTCTTCAGCTGTTGGTGAATGCACTGAAGTTTCGCGGCCACGCCCTTCGGTTGTATGCGCAGAGCCACTAGCCACCATGACGACCCGAAGGGCACCACGGCTACCCTTTTCGACCCGGAAAGATTCAAGCTGCAAATCTGCGCGATTCCTATATCGCTCGAGCAACCTCTGGAGCATATTGTGACGCATATCCGGACACGTCGTAATATGCCTGGTCCTGCCCAGGTGCAGGAGTTGGAAATGCAGCTCAATGACGGCATGCATAGCTTTCTCAACCTTCTGTTGGGTGAGCACCATGTTCGTCAGAATTCTTCGGCGATTCTCATCGAAAATTGCTAGCTTGCGTTTGAGTGGTGACCGGAAGATCTCTGCGATGGGCTTCAGTACCGGATGTGCCAGATTCCATGCGTCCCAATATTGGAAACCAGCAGCGGTCAAGATGTGGTGGATCCGAATGACCCCGAGAACCATGGTCAAGCAGTTCCGTTCGACGACATGAAACTCTGCAGGCCAATATCGCTGCAGTTGGAGGCGCTGGAGTTCCAGTAACCGTTCCTCATGGGCATCTCCTCTGAATCGATCGGACCGCGTCATGCTGGGGCCAGTAAGGTAGAACTCTTGGGCCGTCGAGTTGTGCAGATGGACGAATAGTGAGATCCAGAAGAGACGTTTGACAAGTAACCAAAATTTCGCTGCAAAATCATTCCAGTGTACAAAATTTGCTTCACAGGCAGGCATCAGAGTCTAGGACACGAAGATGGGGGCGGCTGATGGGTGAGAGAAGCCCTTTAAAGATGCCTACGTTCCGGGCGATGCGGCGGATGCCCAGGATACGCGAACACGTCTACGTCGCGCCGCGTCTCGGGCGGGGAGCTTGATCGTGAGCTCCGCCACGGGTTCTCGTGGAGCTCGACTCAAGGGGTGCCTGGGGATCATGGTGGCCCGTGGGGTTCTCAGAGCGCAGGTCTTGTTTTAATGAAGGTTAGCATAGGCCCGCTTCATTCAGAGGAGGCCGTCCCATTGCTGCACCCTTCATTACTTCTAGACCCATCACGAAACCTTCATAGTCTCCGTGGGGCCTCTTCTCAGGAGATGGTGCTACTCCTCTAGGCACCTGAGGCAGGGGAGGTTGCTTCCTCGGGAAGCTTCAGTAAAGATTTGTGGATTTCTGGTGTCGTGAAGGCACTCCCGTTACGGGCATCGGCTCATTATACACAGTTGGCATGATTTTCATTGTTTGAGCTCTCTCGACAGCACTCTGCACTACGCTGCACTGCACTACGACAAAGCATTGTCGTCGGCGGAGAGCCATTTTCTGGATGCGACATGAAAACTCTATCGCTATACTGGGGTCCTTGCCTCAGGGTCTACTTACCGAGACGGCGACCCGCAACCGAGACTCCACGTGCAGCTCAAATGGTTGACAGACGGTTCAGGTAACAAGTGGCTGTGGGGGTGGCGACCGGGGTCTGGTGGGGTGGTGCACGGATAGCCGAGAGCGTCTGGTGGCCTCGACCATGGAATCACCACGATGACCGACACACCACCCTGGCCAAGGCCTGCAAACTCCCACCACTCTTGTCGACAGAACATCCAAGCGAGCTGCACCCATGTCCCCCGCCACCCTCTGTCGTCCTAGCCCGACGCCGACCCGGGCCATTGAGCCGGCACAGTGGCCAATCTTGCACAATCCAACGGCCCCTCACTTTTTGGGCCATTGACTCCGTCAGTTGGCCATGGTCATCTACTTTTCCGTTGCCCGTTATGGACATCTCATCTTCATTCCATCCCCATCTGGCAACGCCAGGCCGGTGACAAAAAGGTGTTTGTTCTTGTTAAGCGAGCATCAAACAGCTACCTCCTCGCGAGACCGCTTTCGATGCTGGCCAAGTTCTTTTTGAACTCTCTCGAAACCTCGCGTCGCAGTCGTTGCTCTCCGCACATAGAAGAGACTTGACCTCCACTTTCCCTGCTGAATCGGCGCGCCTCCTCTTCGGCATCATGGCTGCTCCCGAGGAAGCTCAGGGACAAGGGCCTGATGCTAAGGCCACCGAGCGCCCGACGTCCGACATATTTGACATGGACAAAGTCGAGCGCGCCAGCTCCATTGCGACCACCATGGACCCCACTGCTCACGGCGACCTGAACCGCGACCGCGATCACGGTTACCTCGAGCCAAGCCGGTTCTCCTTGTCTCGCGCCGGGCACATTTCGCTAGACGACGTCGAGGCTGTCGACGTTGAGATTCGAAACCTTGCTGTCACCGTCGATACATCGCCGTCGTGGTTCGAGCCTTCCACCTATCCTGACTTGGCAAAGCAGAGATTCAAACCTACACCCGAATCTAAGACATTGCTGCACCATGTCGACGCCTCGCTGGCCCATGACACGCTTACTGCCATCATTGGCGGCAGCGGGTCCGGCAAAACAACGCTCCTCAACACCATGTCAGAACGCATGATCAGCTCGCGCTTGTCGCAGGCTGGATCTATCCGCTTCAACGGCAACGATACAGTGCAGAACGTACGCCACGCCTACGTGATACAACAGGATATCCTGCTCCCGACTCTAACCGTTCGAGAAACCCTGCAGTACTCTGCCGACTTGCGCCTGCCCCCACCAACCACGGCTGAGGAGCGCACGCGCATCGTTGAGGAGGTCATCTTGGAACTCGGCCTGAAAGAATGCGCAGACACTAGGATTGGCAATCACCAGCATCGTGGCTGTTCTGGTGGAGAGAAACGGAGAGTCAGCATTGGCGTTCAGCTTCTGGCCAATCCTTCAGTCTTGTTCTTGGACGAGCCCACGACAGGCTTGGATGCCACCAGTGCGTTCCAGCTCGTCAGGACTCTCAAGAGCTTGGCGACCAAAGGGAGGACTATCATCACGACCATTCATCAACCGCGCTCAGAGATTTGGGATCTGTTTGACAACCTCATCATTCTGACCCGTGGCAGCCCTGTATATTCGGGGCCGGCAAAGGATTGCACCACTTGGTTCGAGGGGCAAGGGTTTCAACTGCCCCCTTTTGTGAACCCTGCCGAGTACTTGATTGACGTTGCTGCCATTGACAATCGAACGCCGGAACTAGAGGGAGGGAGTACAGCTCGAGTTGACAGGCTCAAGGCGGCCTGGATGGAACAAAGTCAAACAATTTTCCCACCCACGGAGCAAAGCGCCGTGCAAACGACAAGCCACAGAGAAAGGAGAGCACAAGCGACGAAACATGCCACGTATGGCCGTCAACTACGCATGTTGACCGGCAGGACGTTCAAGGTCACCTACCGAGATCCTATGGGCATGCTGGCAGCCGTTGTCGAAGCGGTGCTGATGGGCTTGGTGACGGGATATATCTTTTACAACCTTCCCCGAGATGATTCCGGCATTCGTTCGCGCCAAGGAGGGCTTTACACAGCCGCCGGTCTCCAGGGGTATCTCATCCTCATCTTCGAGATCTACCGTCTGTCTATCGATATGCCCACATTTGACCGAGAACACACGGAACACTGTGTCGACGCTATTCCGTTTCTACTCTCTCGACGCTTCGCCCGGTTATTCACCGAAGACTTCCCTGTTCCGTTTCTATTCTCCGTCATATTCTACTTTATGGCTGGTTTCGAGAGAGATCCCAGCCAGTTCCTCATCTTCTTTAGCATCACTCTACTGAATCATTATATCGCCATGACTTGTGCTATGACTTGCGTCACAGCCTGTCGAAACTTCCCTGGCGCAAGCTTGATTGCCAACCTGATATATACCATGCAGAGTATGGCATGCGGCATGTTTGTTCAAGCTGAAAGCATACCCGTATATGTGCGGTGGATGAAGCACATCACATACACCGTAAGCCTTTGTCCATTCAAGCCCTTACCATGCCGTCTGTGTCTGACTTTTCGATTCGATAGTATTATGCTTTCAGCGCATACTGCGGTAACGAGTTTGAAGGGGCCTTCTATGATTGCCCACTACCTGGCGGTCAATCAGATCCAGCTTGTTACCAGTACACAGGCGAGTTCATTATGGAGTCGCTCGGCTTCCCCAAAATTGGGTATGGCGTCCCATTGTCATCATGACCGCCTTTGTCATTTTCTTCTGTATCCTATCTGCTGTAGGACTTCAGTTCGTTCCCGTTGAGATGACTATCGCGCGAGCCATAAATTCCGATACCGATTTGTCGGCTGGCAAAGAAAAGATGCGTGCGAAGTCGATTTCTGAGGTTCGCACCATCGATGTTGGACTTGACAATTTTGCGCTCGCTCTCGACAAACGCTCTGTGTTTGGTAAGAAGCAACCCACTAAGACAATTCTCAACTCTGTCAATGCGACATTTCAAGCAGGCGTTCTGAATATCATCATGGGTCCTTCGGGCTCAGGAAAGACCTCGCTACTCAATGCCATGGCTTTGCGCCTGCACAACAACATTGGCACGCAGTACAGACCGGCAGGCAAACTAACCTTCAATGGCGCTGTGCCATCCAATGCAGTGATCAGGTCGATCTGCTCTTACGTCTGCCAGGATGACGACGCTCTGCTTCCATCCCTGACTGTGCGCGAAACCTTGCGGTTCTCGGCCGGCTTGCGTCTCCCCTCCTGGATGACGAAGGAGGAGAAGTTCAAACGCGCCGAAGAGGTGCTTCTCAAGATGGGTTTAAAGGACTGCGCCGACAATCTTGTGGGCAGCGATCTAATCAAAGGTATATCTGGAGGTGAGAAACGTCGAGTCACAATTGCGGTCCAGCTACTCAGCGATCCGCGTGTTCTACTACTGGACGAACCGACGAGCGGCCTCGACGCCTTTACAGCCAATTCGATCATGGAAGTGCTTCAGGGCCTCGCCATGGAAGGGCGCACCCTCATCCTTACGATTCATCAGGCGAGATCAGACCTGTTCAAGCATTTCGGAAACGTCCTCCTTTTGGCTCGAGGCGGCTCGCCTGCGTACGCTGGTTCGGCCCAGGAGATGCTGGCGTATTTCAACCGTCAGGGATTCGAATGCCCTTCACACACCAATCCCGCGGATTTTGCTCTCGATCTGATCACCATTGACCTACAACAAGCAGATCGAGAGGCAGACAGCCGGGAGAAAGTTAGGCGCTTGGTTGAGACGTGGCAAGAGCACCTAAGAACGCCAGTGGACACGGAAAAAATCGAAGCGCATGCCACTCGTTTACCTGGCATTGAGGAGAAAGCGGAAGATGACGCCGAGAATATAGCGTCTAGGACGTCGTCCTCGGAAAAGATGCGCTCTCACGAAAACGAGAATGATGATGAGCTCCGCATCTCATCTGCTTCAAAAACTGAACATGAAGCGCACCATCGACCAGCTGTTCCTCCCCCTCGTCAGTCCTTCAACAAAGCAATCCTGGCGACGCCGGCTGAGTTGGGTGCTCTCGTTCGTAAGCGGGCATCGTTCGCAGCAGCAGCTCCACTGCTCATGCACCGGGCGTTCATCAACTTCCGCCGGCAACCACCGCTGTTGTTGGCTCGAACCATGCAAGTCGTTGGCTTAGGCCTTGTGTTGTCACTCTTCTTTGCGCCTCTCAAGCATGACCTTATCTCTGTGCAGAATCGCATGGGATTCGTACAGCAGGTCGGCGCCTTCTACTTTGTTGGCATGCTGCAGAATGTAGCGGTCTATCCAGCTGAGCGCGACGTCTATTATCGCGAAGACGATGACGGTGTCTATGGGGTTGAGGCCTTCCTAGCCAGCTACACCTTTCTTGAAATCCCGTTTGAGGTTATCAGCAGTCTTTTCTTTGGTGTCCTTGCAGTACTGGCCGTTGGGTTTCCTCGCACTGCAGAGATGTACTTTGTAAGTGTGTTCTGCTGCTTCGCCATTGTGAGCTGCGGCGAGAGCTTGGGTATTGTGTTCAACACGCTGTTCAGTCATACCGGCTTCGCAGTCAATCTGACGAGCGTCTTTCTCTCTGTTGCCCAGACCATGGCTGGCGTCTTGTCCATCGACATGCCCGAGTTCCTGAAGGCTCTCAACTTCTTAAGTCCTATCCGGTACGCCACAAGGGCCTTGGCGCCATTCAGCTTGGAAAGCGTGAAATTCACATGCACTGGCGGGCAGCAACTCCCTGATGGTTCATGCCCGATTGAAACAGGCGAAGATGTGTTGAACTTGTACAGGCTGAATGTGGACGGGGTGATCAATGTTGCCGCGCTGGTTGCATGCGTGGTAGCCTATCGCCTTCTGGCATGGATCATTCTCAGGTTGGCAAGAAATCGAATGGAAGGGTTGCGGCAGAAGAAGAGAGATGCGGCGAGATAGATGAATCTGAGCGATGATGGGCAAAGTTACGATATATTGTGCCCATATTCAGCAGACATATACAAACATCTAACATGTAGAAGATATCCATGCGCTACCCCGGATTTGAGGTGGGCGAGACACCAAGGCGGGTCGAGGCGCCGTGATACAGATCGGAGACGCTTCCGTCACAGCAGCCCCTCATCGGCGCCGTAGTCCGACCAGCTGAAGACTCTAGGTTTTGGCTACCGTTTGCGGTCATCGCCTCGTACGATGAGGAAAACGTGGCTTAACCTAGCTTTAGTTTCCATTGGTAAAACGACGCCTATATAGTAGCGGCGCCTTTTGTGTGAAGCTTGGATATTCTTGATCCCTTCATAAGTCAATTGAGACTGTTATCATCAAGTCTGATTTGCAGCCTTTGGTATGGATCAAAAGCGAACTTTAACCCAGTCGGCATCACCACCATCGTCGACATCTGCAGGCCTTCATAGAAGCGGGAAGGCCTCACTCTGGTGGGCGGTCATACCCGCCGCGCTCTTGCTAGCATGGCTGAATGCCTCCTCCTTACCCTTTGCGGACTCCTTGCCGTCAATTTCGAATGCGGCTCTGACGAAATCTAGAGAGCAATGTCCTCAATCGGCGCCTATCAGGCCGCTTCTATCAACGTCCAATTTGGTCGATATGGAGTCGCATATTGCATCTCACGCCTTTCGCGACGCCACCGTCGCCCGGCTTGCTGGGGCGATCAAGATCCGCACCGAGACCTTTGACGATATGGGCGCTCTCGGTGAAGACCCCCGCTGGCTGGTTTTCGGCGACTTCGAAAATTATCTGCGCCAGACATTCCCTCTAGCGCACAAGGCTCTCTCCCTTGAGCACGTCAACACGCATGGTCTCTTGTATACATGGAGAGGCACAGAACCAGCCCTTAAACCGACCGTTCTCATGGCTCATCAAGACGTCGTACCGGTTCCGAACGCGACAATCGGCCAGTGGCAGCAACCGCCATTCAGCGGCGCCTTTGACGGCACCTACATATGGGGCCGAGGTACAGTTGACTGCAAGAACACTCTCATCGGCATTCTTGAGTCGGTCGAGCTCCTCGTTGAAGCCGGCTTTCGTCCACGCCGCACTGCCGTCCTATCGTTCGGGTTTGACGAGGAGGTTTCAGGTCCTCAGGGCGCAGCGCACCTCGCGCCATTTCTCGTCGACCGCTACGGCAAACACGGGGCTGCGCTGATCCTCGATGAGGGCGCGGGCATCGTTCCCACCTGGGGTAAGCTGTTCGCCTTGCCGGGCGTCTCGGAGAAGGGCTACATGGACGTGGAGATCATTGTTCGCGCCCCGGGAGGCCATAGCTCCATGCCACCTGCGCACACCAGCGTCGGCATCGCCGCTGAGCTGGTCTCCGCCATAGAAAGCGAACCGTATTCGCCTGCATTTCATGACGAGAATCCCTTTTTGGACTTTCTGCGATGTGGCGCCGCACACGCTACGGAGTTCCCTACGCCCGTGAGGATGCTGCTGCCAAGAAGAGGAGAGAATGGGATTCTGCTGGGGCTTCGCAAGAGCTTGTTGGCCAAACTGGTTGCCAGGGGCGGTGAGCTGATCCGGAGCTTGTTCACAACGACTCAAGCGGTGGATGTTGTGCACGGCGGCGTCAAGGTCAATGCTCTTCCTGAGCGAACGGGCATCAAGATCAACCACAGGATCAATATTGGCGAGACCTCTGACACGATCAAGGCAAAACTTTCAAGGCTGGCAGGACACGTTGCTAACAAGCATGGCCTTGCTCTGCACGCTTTTGCTGACGAGGCAGAGTCGCCTTCATCTATCACACTGCGCGTTGAGGGGAGCATTCTCGAACCAGCTCCCGTCACACCTACTGACCTTGATGAGGGTGGAAGATCAACGCCATGGGCCATCTTGTCGGGTACGACAAAAGCCCTGTACGGAAACCATGTGCTCGTCGCACCTGGCCTCATGCCAGCCAATACGGACACCAAGTTCTACTGGGATCTCAGCCGGAGTATCTTCCGTCACTTCCCAGGCTGGGATCCTGAATACGATACGCTTGATGGAATTCATACCGTCAACGAGAAAATCAGCGTATCGGGCCACATCAAGACTGTACAGTGGTACAGCCTGTTTTTGAGGAACATGGATGAAGCTGACATGGACTGAACTCGGCGTCTCCGCAAAAATGCACGTATGAGTACTCGGCAGGTTGACATGAGGGTGGTTTACTGTTCATCTCGCATCATCACATTACGCCGATACCTTGGCGTCATTAAATCTCACACACTTTTCTTGTCGTTTAAGCGTAACTTCCCATATTCGCGGCCCGAATTGTCCTGGCGATGGACCTAGTAATGACTCACTTTGCATGGGACGCGATGAATGACCCTTGGAGTCAACACATGTGCCCGGCGAAAACCCCGACAGTGCGTCTTCAAATGAGCTTCAGTGCGTGCAATACTTGGCAGGTATTAACAGTCGGAATCCCACATGGGTCATATGCAAGCCGGATCTGAGATCTGGGGAGTGGCACAGGGATATCACTACGGAGCAAGCTCCGTTCGAGGCGTGGTGGCATGAGGGTCGGTGTCATTTGTCGACGTCCACTGCCAACTTGGTCACAGACGGGTGGTGTGGTAGCGAACGAGGTGATGCTGACGCGGACCTTGCAAGCGAGTATGTGGCAAGGCTCCAGGCACTGCTCGAACCATGTCGGCACCCCGAGGTTGTGTGCGTTTGTACCGGTACATGTCCAGCTAGATCTTGCAGGAATGGCAAGATGTTGACCCGATGCGCCATCGATCAGGTTGCTTCAAGGGTCCAAGAGCCCAGGGGCCTGGCTCTGTGCATCCACTCGAAAATGGCTTGTTTCGCAAAATGCTCTCCTTCGAGACGTGATCATGGAACTCCACGTAGAAAACGTCTGCAAATACGGCATATTGATGGGCGATTGGTTATTAAGTGAAGTCGTGTGTCGTCAGTCCAGCGTAATTGTCCGCAATCAGCTGAGTCGTGCTTAATCCCTGTCCTCTGCATCGATATGATAATCCTGGTTGCACGCACTGCGAGCCTGCGCATGTTGCCCGAGGCCGGCCTTCGGGCCGTGTGTTGTTCATCCCAAGCAGCAGGAGACGCTGTGCCCGCGACCTTACTTCACATAGGGCGTTAACTAACGACGTTGCACCTCCTGGTGCTGCGTTATGAACGAGAATCGATGCGACGATGCAATCATTGTCATCCACGTTCAGCAGGTACTATCTGGCGGTGCTTCGATCTATCCTGTTTGCTATGTTTCCCTTGTTGTTGATGCAAAGGTTACTGACGGTCTATGGCCTCACATTTCAGCAAGGCTCCCCTGGCTCAAGGGCTTTCAAGTTGCTGCCAGCGCATGGAGGGTTGAGAAATTATCACAACCTCATGTGGCCACATCGCCTGTTTACTTGCGATCTTTGAGATACTCGGCATTGGAATTTCAGTGACGACTTCTATACATGTGCCGACTGTGCAAAGTCACGCCCGATTGATTGTGAATTTTGCCAAAGGTCTCTCTGCCTCACCTCTGGTCAGGGATGTATTAGCGGGGCTAGATTGGCGACTCCGATGAGATTGTTCAAGATTACGCACAAATCCCTGCTCTGACTCGCTTACCAACAGGAATGCCAACAGCTCGCTGGCGCTTGCTGCACCTAAGCGGTCAGCGACCAGGGCACCTCCCAGCACCAACAAGTTTCTCCAGGGATTCCACATCCCGTCGCGTTGACGTTTGCCCAATGAATTGCGAAGAGCTGTGATGGATGGCACACGCAGCGGATTCGCTGTGGACTGGCATTTTGTACACCGCTGCAGCCTGGTCGATCATCTGGTGCGGAGCCAAGTCCTCGGGGCGCAACACCATGGTCCTCAACGGTGCAAAGTGAATGCATCCACCGAGTCATCAGGCAGAGCGGCGTCGAAACGGCGTGTTTTCCGAACTGATGACGATGCTTGCATGTTTATTTTTTGTCCGCTGTATACCAACTTTGACCGCTAGAATATCTGGTTTGCCGTATTTCAGCAAACCCGAACGACCCAAAACCACCAAGTACTCAGCGAATTGCCCGGTCAATAATAGTTTGCCAGATGATCCGATCCGTGCTCCTCGAGCGTTTGAACGTACGACGCCCAGGACGATTATGCAGTACCGTAGGATACCCAAGGGAGTGCATCAACTGTGCCTTTCCGTTTCTCCCGGCCCACACTCTGTGCAGCGGTGGCTACATACCGAGGGGTTACCCCAGAATATAAGGCTGCCATACCTGCAGCGGTCTGATGATCATGTTGTCTAGCCCGCGACTTGGGATGCAGGCATGAAAAAAAAATGAAAGAAGGTTCTAAAAACATCTTCAGTGGCGGATAGAGGACAAACCCCGGAGCTTTCACCCCTCACACTCCGTCCCAGGAGTTTTGTTCTCGAGATGATTGGAGAAGCCATTGCTGGTAACAGGCAGTGTGAAGTCGGCATTGAAGCTACAGTAAAAATCAAAGGCGACCGAGGATAACCAGTGTAGTATTAGTTGGGCGATGCGACTGGCGGTGTGACGCATGATTTAGCAAGTGGTCATTGTGTTGAACTACTGATGATGGCTTTCATCGGACCTGGGTGGTTGCGCAAGCTCCCCAGGCGGAGTTCCCCGAGGCGGGGAAGACAGTAGGCACTTATTGTTCTGTGTGATGCGCGTTCTTCTTGATCTTCCCTTATATATGGGGGGCGACATGGAACAACTCGATTTCTGACCGTTAGAAATAATATTTGATTTCGGCTGTGGGTAGGCGCAGAACCAGCATCCTCAGAAGTGCATCTTTGCAGACGTGGCAAGTAGCCTCGCCATGGACCTGACGATGTCGGGCAGCCAGCGAAGCATCTGCATGACGGGATCAACCCAGGACGCTAGGACTAACAGTAATGCCAGGCGGCCAGGCTTGAGGGATGTTGGTGGGAGTGGCTGGCGAAGATCACCCGACGGGAGCGATCTCATTACGCATTGATTGAGAGGGTGTACATGTACGTGCGTGGTGGGGCGTCGAGACGGGCGAAGACGGGACGCACCGTTTCGCGAGTCAAAAGAGAGGGTGAAGTGTGTCCGTGGTTGAAGTCGTTTTGGACAGACCGCGTGATGCCAGTTATGGCGTAGCGGCAGGGCTAAGGGCGACGGCGCCATAGGTGGCTTGCCCGCTCTGACCATGATCGTCGACCTGAGTGAGCAACAGGTACTTTCAACTCAGTCGTATAGAGGCGGTCGGGACTACAGGAGATGGAGGCCTGGATCAAGAGCGGTCTGGCATGACGAGATAGTCCCGCGGGCGTCTCACTCTAGTCTGGGCCTTGACATAACAAGCGGCAATGGGAAAGGGCCAAGCAACTGGCAACCTTTGACAGGGCTACTTAGGTGTATCTCCTGTTGCTCGTTAGAGCGCACAAGGCACCGATGACGCGTCGGAAGAGCACAAACCCGGGCTGCGCGTTGTGACTGGGGGGACTTACAACAAGGGCTCCAAAGAGCGGCGATCTGGCCGAGAGAGGGAAGTGCGTGGAGGTCAGCAAGGCGCGTGCGCTCAATGAATGGCGGAAAGGAGAATTGCGGCTGCGAGACAGAGACAGGGCCACAAGGCACACAAAAGGCACAGGCAATGAGGCGGCCCAGACCGGTCGAAAGGCGTCTGGGGTTGATTTGTGCCCCCAAGAAATTGAAGCCATCGTGGGATTTCGCGGGCGGACAAGGCGGGGTAAGAGAAGGCGAGGACTTGGCTGGCGGCAAAGGTAACGAGTAGAATGTCCCGTGGGAGGGATCGACTTCCAAACGAGCACCATGCCCTTGTCGCTCATTGTGCCGTATGTTGTGTTTTGTGGTGTTGTGTTTTGTGGTGTTGCTCAGCTGCGCCGGCTTTTTAAATTCCGCCACTGTTCCGCATATACCCAGCCGACAACATGGATCTTCCGCGATGGAACTCGACAGGTCGACGGTGTCGAGAGGACGCCATAATCGATTCCGGACTAGTGTTGAGAATGAGAGAGTTGACTTGCGAAGACGAGTTGTTCTGGGGGAAACTTGATGTTGAGCAATGTTTCTTGCCCCCTCAATTAGTGCATTCAACCTCCCCTACCTAGGTAAGGTAGGTACTTCCCTAGGTACCTACCTAAGGTACCTAAGGTGTGTCGGAACCGAAGGCAAGGCCCCCTTAGGCAACTTGGGCAAGAGGCAGGAAAGACGTTCCTCCCTCCACCTTAGAGCCCGCATAGGCCATATGAGACACTGCACAGTCACTACCTGCCAGGGTCCATACAGTGCTCACTTGGCCCCCGCTCCCACTCGAGAGGCAACTCAACCATGATCACCCCTGTTGCATTGGACTTGGGATTTGACAGGACTACTCTCAGCTGCCGACCCAAGCCAAGGACGTGGGAAGAGCATTGATTCGGACGCTCGAAAAGCCGCCGAACGTGCTTGCGATGGCGCTTGAGTTTGCGACAATGTCCTCACTACCACAGGCATGCGTCGTTGACGCGATGGTCGCTGGTCGATTGACGATTGCCGATCATCATCAGCCTCTGAGGGACATGAGAGACAAGTCTCGAAACCCGCATTCCTTCTTCATCGGGAACACTGCGCTACCCCCCAAAGTTGTCGGCTGTCGGGGTGCATGGTGCTCTTCGAGCAGCCTCACGGGTCCCGTCGTCGTCGTCCAACCACGAGGAAAGCGGAAACTTGCCTTCGTGCAGCCCAGCGGGAGATGTTGGGCCAGAAACAACGTACCGAATCCCGACACAGGTGTCCCCCCACACTCTGCTCCGCATCTCAAACACTACCATGCACGACCAGGGCTCGGCGCCACAGCGAGCGGAGTATTGCGGTCATCAGGAGGATGAAAGAGAGGGTCATCAGGAGGATGAAAGAGAGGGAGGGAGGGCGGATCCCAGCAGCCAACCTACGTTACCTGTCTTTGGACCCTCCTCATCTGCACCAGCCCGGGCACTGCCTGACTGTGACGAAGCCTACCGGCCGTTGACGACGACCGCAGTAGCAGCAGCAATAACAGGTGTAAGACATCGTCCCGGCCCAGAGCGACGCACTTGTCGCCGAGGCAGTCGACCACCAATACAATTGAATGGGAACGAGAGTGGACCGTGCATCAGCCCCCAAAGTCCAGAGCAGAGCGAGCACGTAGCCCACCTGATGATGGAGTGAAGAACCATGTCAAGAAAATGGGAAATTCTACGGCCAGCAAATGAGCAAAGGTCTTGGCGCCGTGGGGTTCTGATGGCTCGGAAGTACCCAGTCACCTTGGTTGTGCCATCCACCCTGTCCTTACAGCTCATCACCCGAGAGGGGTCGGGGGGTAACGGCCCAAAGGTATGAGGGAGCGGGGGTCCAGGTCAATGTCCAGGTCAAGGTCAAGGCCGGAAATCAGGCCAAGGCCAAGCCTAGCTTGGGGTCTTCCTAGTCAAGGAGCCTCCAGGTGATCTTCAGACGTTGGCTTGGCTGCTCATCGCCGTCGCCAAAGATGCCACACCCGAGCACCGACCAGCACACCGCATCGAAACACCACCGACGAGCACAACGACTATGTCCGAATCTGGCTGCCAACCCGCCTTCCTCTTACCAAACACATACCGAGCCAGCTGCGTGGGAGGGTTGGGCCCCCCTCCCCGCAAAGAAGCCAGTCTCCGCCCACGAAAAAATTGCTTTACTACCCATCTCGATGTCCTCTTATCAGAAACCTTGTCGTCAAGTGCCGCGAGGCACTCGGCCGGCAGCAACCAACCTTCATTGACCTCCCGAGGCCACCACCGGCGCCTCGTAAGTCACTCATTCGAGGACCACACACTTGCTCATAGCAGATCATCTTGGGCATGGCCGATCCTTGCCATGCTCTACGGCTTTGACGGCAGAAGTGGACGCCGAGGAAATCACTTGGCTGCTGGTACGACGTGAGTGGTCATCCCACGATGTCTTCACCCACTCGGCCGACGAGTCGCGCGTCGTGAAGCTAAGGAGGTCGCCCACAAGGTCGATCTTGGAGCTCATCGCCTCCAAGTGGCTCCGAGTGGAGTGGAAATGCGAGACTCCGCTGATGGCTCTCACGACTAATGACTGCCCAAATCGAACGCTCGGCCGCAGGACGCTGTAAGGCGACGCCAGGCGAGGGAGCGTAACGCACGATAGTGGCTGTCGCTCGTTGACGAGCATGCATCGTGTTCAGTTCATCCAACCATCCCTGACGCCTTCTCGCTCAAATACCAGCGCCTAGTCAACTAGTATGCTAGCGCACATGTGCCTGTGCCCGCAATGCACAGTCAATCCTGGCAGACCTTACCAACTATCGGCGCCTTTTGGCTTCGCAAGACAAGAAGGACCCTGGTCCCCGAACACGGTACCATCCATCTGCAAGCGCAGATGTGTCGACGCATCCCGCTCTTCGACCCCTGCTGACCCCATGTCTCTCTACACGTACAGCAGGTAGGGTAACAGTACTTACAATCCACTCCACCACCCTTCCCGCAGCCTCTCCTGTAGTCCTCGTTCCCCAATAAGACTACCCATGGCCTCAGGTCCTGCCTTCTGCCCCTCCATCTTTCGCTCCTCACCTTGCAGCGATTAACCGTACTTCCATCTCAGCGGGCCGCTGCGGGCTCGATCGCCAAATATCTACCATTTGCCGCCTGTTTCCCCGTTTATCTCTTGCCCGCAACAATCGAGACTCGGCTAGTCAACAGTCTCCTCAGACGTCCCGTTGTCACTACCACAATATTGCCTTCAACCTTGCCCTCGTATTCGTGCCGCCACTTCCCGGACTTGATTTCGGACCACCTCGTCGAAACGAAATCTGTATATCGAAATCGAGCAGCGTGTCATATTATCCACCCCTCCCGCGCTTTTCGTGGCATGGTCCCGCTACTGACGAGCAATGGACTCTGCATCGGTACCCGTGCAGTCAGATGAAGGCGATGCCTCCTGGTCCGACAATCACAGCATGTATTCGATCGAGAGCATGCATGACGACGCCTGCCAGCCGCAGTCGCCTGCCTCTGACTCCGCTCAATGGAATCTTGTCGAGTCGAACTTGCCTACCGGTCACCTCTCACCCATCAGCACCGGCATGGATGCAATTTCCAACTCAGGTCCCTCTACTCAAGACACCACACTTGCCATGCCCAGGCTGGAACCTTTGGATGAGGACTTTTGCCTCGACAATGTCACTGAAGCCCCGGCAGCGGACCTGGACCACGGCAACGCTTCCTCTACGAACCCCAAGCAGAAGCGACCTAGAGGCCGGCCACGCAAACACCCACTCAACTCCGCCATCAACGCAGGCAAGGTCACAAAAGGCCGCTCGAAGACCGGTTGCATCACTTGCCGAAAGCGGAAGAAGAAATGCGATGAAGCGAAACCACGATGTGAGATTTTGCTTGGGGGAAGCCTGGAGCTTGGCTCTTGCTAACTTCAATAGGTATGAACTGCGAGAAGAACGCTGTCGTTTGCGAAGGTTACCACGAGAAGAAGCTGTGGCGAAGTGGCAAGGACAAGGCATCTGACGGTAAGTTCAAGCCGGAAGACTTGCGTCACACTGCATATACTTATTTCCAGCCTTAGGCCACACTGAGGCGTCTGAAGATGCGGTAGTGTTCCACATGCAACCTCTTTTCCACGGCGTTGTCACTGTAGAGGACAGACTGTTTTGGAAGCATTATTATGTGAGCCTGAGCAATGTCCTCACGGTTGAGGGCGAGGCCAAAAATGCATTCAAGGACATTATCCTACCCTTGGCCAACAAACACCAGGGCGTCATGCACTCCGTCCTCGCTATGAGCAGTAAGCATATCGACTACGACACACCATACGGTGCCAAACTACTTCAGCAGAATCCAGGGACCTCACGCGCTGCCTTGCAGAGCCGAGCAGACTATCACCACCAGGCCGCTATGGACTCGTTTTACGCAGACATACAACGCAGCGCCGATGAAGGCGAAATAGATCAAAAAACTATCCTCTCAGCTCGCTACGCTCAAATACTCTGCCTACTCATCGGTACGCTCATCGAGGGCAATCCGCATGGAGAACACAGAGTTCATCTACGCGGCTATCAACTTCTCATCCAGCAGAACCCACCAGAGGATCCAACGTATCTCGCGTTCATCACTGAGTTCTTCCAGTACCATATCTACGCCGACGAACTCGTTAGACATCCAGGCATGAACGGACCACGACTTACGTGCCAGGATTGGACCCCGCTGGCTTCTCCTGAAGCCCCCCGCCTCCTTGGTGTTTCTGATGGGCTCTTTCAACACCTACCTCAGGTTGCTGCAATCAAGGACACCATCCGGCAAAACATTTACAACGGTGCTGAAACTCGGGTGGACTACCATCTCCTGTGGCGTGCACAAGAGATTCAAGAGGCCATCGAGCAGTGGTCGCCAACATGGCCTGCAGGTGATAGCCGGCATAGGGTCGGGCTTGTGTACAAACACATGATGTTTCTGCACTTGTTCAGAACCATCTATCCACCTACGACTTCACAGCAAGTTAGCATGCCACCGCTAGCGCCTCCTGCCGCTCCAGTGTCGCCTGCCGCATCTCGTCGTCCGTCACAAGTGTCACGACCTTTGACTGCCTCGAGCTGCTCCTCGTCGCCTGGACTCGGACCGACGACGGCATCTGTGGCTTCCATGACCTTTCAACAGCACAGTCCGCCCGGATCCCGCAATCCCTCTAGAACAAGCTCCATGCATGAGCTCGATTCATCGGCCGCCTCCGGTTTGTCGGCGTCCAAGCAGCGACACCTATCGCCACCCCCGTCAGGCGTTCACCCCATCACGATCGACGTATCACCGCCGCAGTTGACGAGTCCCTCACAATGATGGAGGGTTTCAAGCCTTTTGACCCGGCGTTGACATTGCTCCTGGTTCCTTGCCAGATTATAGGTGCTGCCTGCTTTGATCACCCACAACAGGAGCGCGTTCGTGGTATCATTCGACAGGTCCGGGGCTACACGGGCTTACGCAATTGTGACCGGACCAGCGAAGTTCTAGAAGAGGTCTGGCGGCTCATGACCGAGGGTGACTGGCTGTCCGCTTGGGATTGGCAAGGTGTTGCGCTGAAGATCGGCGCCGACTTCCTATGCACATGATTGTCATGATCATTTGCTGTCTTGTCAAACCAAACGCTATTCTCGTTGCTGCGAGTCCCCAAGGTCCTCGCAATGTCGACGAGGGTCGTCAAATTTGTTTTTCGGAGCGATTTCATTTCTCTCTTGTTCTTTTCCCTCCTTACTTCTGGGTGGCTTTTTTGAAATTTGCTCTGATACCTGCTTAATGTTTTAAAGCACTGTTGTCGGCTGGTCATCAAGCAAGCAGGAACCCGACGGGCATATCATATCGAGGCGGAGTTGGTTTAACTGGACAGGAGGCGGTATCGTCTATTTTTGGCACGGGGTATCTAAGCTCTCGTGAAGAGCAGGCTGCTACGGTGTATCTGACCCGCCCGGAACAATTCGGGTATCAGGATTCAAGGTTGGATGGATATTGTGATAGGACTGCGCGGCTGCTGTGCGTGTCATAGTTTGCGAGCGCCCAAGTCGAGCACTCCTTTTCTGAGGAGAGCAATAAAGCTTTCGGGCCCTTGGAAAGGGCAAAGAATCGCGTCATTGATGGATCAAGTTTTCGTCGAAACGTTCCATTCGGGCTCTCTTTCAGTCTTTGAAAGACTTGGCCTGGGTTGTGGTTCGTCGTTCGCTTGGATAAGTCTGTAGGCGGGTCCTTAAGAGCGAACATCAAACCTGCACCTATGTCCCATGACTGATGAAGATGCGGAGGTTTCCGGCAGACTGAGTCGGCCATTATGTGGTATTTAGCGTCCCGAACCAATCGGCGTTCCTAAAGCGCCTTAAAGACTCCGGCATATTGGACATGTCGCTTGTTCTGTTGGGTTTCTGATTGACGAGGCGCCGATCTGGCGTTCATTCTGATCCACTTCAAGGCAACCTCCAAGACGTTTCATTGCCAAATCGACCTGCCTACGTCAGATAGAAGGGGAGCGGGGTGGCTGGATAAGTTAGGTTTTTTTTTCTTCTTTTCTTTTACTACGCCATTGTACGCATACACTAATAGGATCGGGACGCTGAAGAGCGGTTCAATGTATGTTGGGTGCCATTTACCCACTCTTGCGCGTGCGAGAAGTGAGGAAGCTGCAGGTATGCGTGCATGTCGGGCTTGGTAGGTGGATGGATGGGCGGGGGGGTTGAAGAGACATCGTCGATTCAGTCTTGACGGACTTGGCATGCGGACCTTTTGGGCGGAGTGAACAGACATGTCTTGAGACTGTGGGGTTTTGACATCGGTGGAGAGCACGTATTGCATCGAGAGAAGCTGTCGAGTGGTATCGAACATTGCTATTATTGGTTTACAAAGAAAACAGGTCGTGCTTGAAGTTACGTAGCCGGGCCAGTACAGGGCGACCCGCGACCAGCTCTTGTATTTAGACAGTTGTTCTTACATCATGCGTGGTAGACAGCAAGGAAATGAGAGAAAAGAAACATATAGACTCGTAGGCTGCTGGGGTTCGAATACCGATAGCGACCAGATCATCCCGGATACATGCCGCGATCCTCACCCGGGACCACCTTGACGGTAAATCCGTTGCTCCCCTGTTTGGCGATCTCGTAATGTCCTCCCAGTACCAAATCTTTGGCGACCAATTCGCGCTGGCGGCCGAGACTCTCAATATCGGCGATGCGGAGTATCGTAGCCTCAAGGTGTTCGTTAAAGCCAGGTTCAGAACAGATCTGCCGGAAGGCATGGTGCATAGGTACAGACGATGCTCGAACATCGGCCTCGGACGTGATGGAGAAGAGGTTCAGTCGGTCCATTTGCCGGATAAAGTCAGCGCGTGTCATGCGCTGTTGTGCGATATGCAGAGGAAACGAGGGAAGGATGTGACCGATCTTTGCATCGTATGTAGCGTCCATGTTGGGTTCCTCTTGCACAAGAGCTTGCGCGAGGACCATTGCTGCGCTCTAAACGTGAAGGTGGTCAGCGGTGCTCACAAGAGAGAACGAGGTGAAGCCTGGGGACTATCACTTACAGCCCACTTCTGCTGATCCATGACATCGTCGTCCATTTCAGCTCCAAGGATCCAGCATTGATTTAGGAACCACCGCCTCTCGTTATCACAGATGCGCTTGCACATGGCCAGCATGTCGCGGCTCTTTGCAACGCGGTTCAGAAACGAGAGACGCCCACCAACGAGGTCGTACACCTCTTCCAGCTCGCGGGCCGACACTTGTTGCCCAAAGTAGCGGACTCGATACTTCTGCAGCGCGATCGAAGCTTGCGCCTTGGGAAGGTCGAGTACAGGGATGACCTCCATTCGCGTGGCCAGTTGCTTCAGCCTTTCATACACCCAAAAGTCGTCGCTGTTGAAGACCATGGTTACAAGGTTGGCTGCCGCCCATTGCTCCGCTCGCTGTTGAAGTAGTTCGATGAGGTCTTTGCCGTCATCGTCGTCACGGATCAAGTGCATCTGGTTGATGATGAGCACCAGCGGCTTCTTGCGCTCAGCTCGCTTGAGGAGTGCCACCTTCTCAAGCTTGTTGAGGGCGCGCTCGATGTCGAGGAGTGCTGTGGTGTCGCGAGGGCCACGCTCACTGAAGTAACCGCCGATGTAGTCTTCGTGGAACTCAAAGTCAAGGGCCTTGCCGAGGCGGATACGAACGATTTCCAGGTCGGCGTGGGCCTCGAACATGGCCACGCCGTCGCCATCAATCTTGCGCATGGCCTCGATCAGCATGCTGCTCTTCCCAGTGCCCTTGTCGCCAATAAGAAGATGGTAATGTCCAACTTCTTCGCCCTGGACGATCTGGTCGACACGAAGCTGCTCAGGCCGATTGACCCAGCGGTCATCCATATCGGCAGGTGTCATGGGCACCTCTTTGCCGATGGCCGCGAGATCGAGAACAGGGTCGCCTGGCTCAAAGGCATTGGCCATCTTGTTGAGAACGATGCGTTTGTAGGACTTGTGATAGGCATAGCCAGCGATGCCAAATCCTGCGGCAAGTACAAGTATGGACGCGAACGACGTAGCAGCCGACTCAAGCATCTTCTGGGGAAGTGAGAGCTCTCCATTGCCATTCTGACTATTCTGAGGAGACGCTGCAGAAGATGGCTTGACGTCGGATTCCCTGGAATTGGGCGGTTGGGCTGGAGTAAGTTAGCGCACAGTTGCAGACTGAGCCTGAACATAGATCCGAGTTCCTCACGCGACCATCGTCGAGGGTGTGAGATGGCTCGTCGCTGCCAAGGGAGGATGATTGACGACCACTTGGCGCTGCAGCACATGTGTGGCGGCACTTTCTTGGCTCGGGCGTCCCAAGGTCATCAGGCCGAGGACCTGCAACATCACTCATTCAGTGCGGGATGTCGGCCTGGGTGCTTACCATTCGCTTTGGATGATTGCGTGGAGAAGAATGAGCATTTCGGCCCCCAATTGCCGCCGGCCCACGTCACGGTCGCGGGCTGCTGTGCTCGCAGCAAGGGTCGCAGCGTAAGCCGGACCCCCTGCCTCACCGACGCCATGCCGCCCTCGCCGAACCCTGGAAGAAGACCACTCGCGGCGGCCTTTTGACGCTGTACGAATCGAGGGGCGGCGATTTCCCAACAGCGAACCGAGTGAAAATGTGCGAGAGAAGATGGCTTCCAAGACAGAAAACCCGCAAACCAGTGCGATGGGCGGATGGACGTTGTTTTGGCCAAGTCAAGAAAGCCACTGGGGCAGTGCCAAGGAAGAAGGGACCTTCCTCAGCTTGTTGCTCTCTTCTTTCAGCTTGCTTGGGGTAGCTTCAGGGGGGGTGAGTGGATAGTACCAGCCACGCTCATTTCCCAAGAATGCATGGGCACTTGTGGCTCACCACCCCTTTTTAGACGACACTCCGTGTCTGGCAGGCATGGTCCCATTTCCGTACCGACTGATCTCTCCTCCTGTCAACTCCAAAAAGCAGCGACTCCATGTGTAGAAGACTCTTGGACACGGCAATTCTGCCAAAGGTACCCTAGACTGTCGTATACATACACACAGATCACCATAGGCCGCGCATTTGCGTCACGAATGTGTCATGTTCCACACGCCATTCCCCAAGTTACCTACCTGGGTACCTGCTTCTCTTCGGCTGATGTGGACTTAGATACCGGAATTGTCACTCTCCTTGATTATGATCGATGCCTGAATCAGATTAGGGTTTTCCGTGATATAGGAATCTCTTGTCGATGTCGGGGTCCCTCGTCATGCGTCAAGACTCATATTTCTATGGCGGTCGGCGGCGCCCTTCACGTACATCTTGCTGGCACCGCCATGCTGGTTCATCCGGCCGAAATATCCGTTCCAACCCGATATAAGCATCATCACATACACAGTCTTGCCTCACATGTTCAACCAACTCAGTCATGTAAGTACGAACAAGAACACTGGAGGCCCGTGCTCTCAATATAGCTGGGCGACTTTCTCATTCACGCTCTCTCTCTTGCCCTAGATGCCCTTTCCTTTGGCAGTAGTAACCTTGACGAATACATGATGTTCTGGGCTTCATTCCTTCATTCCCTTATTGAATCCGCGGTCGCCTTCGTTACGTTTAAATCTGCTCAACACTTTACTTCCTCGGCTTGACTGATCACCGCGACCTTCGACACAAGCTTCGCTCCCATCAGCTGCAGAAAGTTGCGTGGCAGAGGTGCGACTGGTGACTGATGACTGGCTCTTCACCGGCCTCTGATAGCTTCCCAAGACAAAGCTGCCACTGAGGCTTCAAAGAGACATACACTTAACACGGATACGGTCGAAAGAGCGGCCCTTGGATACAGAACTGTGCAGCGTCAATTGTATGTCATTCCAAGTGTCGCTTCCGTGTTATGAAGACTTCAGTTGACTAACAGTTGACGCGAGACCGGCCTTCCGTGCGATTTGGAGAGGTGCCATGGAGTGTTCTACAGACCAGAAACGCCATGAGCTTCCAGAACTGGATTTTGGTCCCGTGCTAGCTTTGCAGTCATCCCTCGAAGGGACCGGCACAGAGATTGGCAACATTGGACTCGCACGGAAGCCAAAACCGCTGGTGTATAGAGCCTGTCCGAAAGGCAGTGCCTTGGAGGCACGATCGCCGTTACCAGCATCTGGACTAAGAGAGTTACCACCCAGCCCTCCATCCACACTTCCGACCAAGGGAGAACTCAATATACCACTCCTCCGAGGGTTTCCTGGCAGAGAGATTCTCGGTGCTGTGACAGATGAAGGCCGATGGGCTGCCAACTTTGAAAAGTCAAAGCTCCCTGGTTGGCCTCACGATCTGGGTCTGTCAGATACAATTTTCCATCAGCATCCTCTGGCTAAGTAGATGGGCTTATCCATTGAACATCAAGCACTTCTGGGGTTGATTATCCCAGAGGAAATGACGACCAGAAACAAGACTTATGACTATGAGACTGGTGAAGAAAACTCTGACCACGAGAGCCAGGCCTTGGACCAGATTCAAAGAACAGTGTCGGCTACCGCCATCCGTTCTCTTGGGAAGAGAGTCAAGTCTTTGACCAAGATGAAAAGCGCCTCTAAGTTATCGCACAGTAGCAGTATGGCGACCATGGCTGAGCTGCTGATAGACTTTCCACCGCCTCCTCCTATACCGAGCGATCACCGTCCCGGCTTCCTTCGTGCGGCTAAGTCAGCATCCTCGCTACGATCAAAACAGGCAGCCCCGAGTGCTACAACCTTAAGATCCAAGCGTAGCACAGGCATAGACAAATCTCTCATCTCGCAACCAATACAGCCGCGCGAAGAACCCAGGTTGACCAGGTCTGAGACTACCCTAACAGGATATCAAAAATCATCGTCATCACTCAGTCTGCCCCCTGTGAATTTGCCCGTCTCAGCAGCCTCGGCAGACTTAGGAGCGCTCTCCAGACAACACCTATCATCGCCTATCATGCCGCAAGCTCTTGGCTTGAAGGAGTTTAGGGCCGTGAAAGAGGTTACTTATCGCTTGGCACGACCGCGTCTGTCGCCGATGGAGTATGCACGCAGGTTCCTCATCGAGCAGGCAAAGGCTGCCCGCGAAGGGCGAGATTGCAATATTGTACGACCGGAACTCACCAGTTTCTTCACAAAGGACCACGAAAGATTCATTCTGATTCCAAAGATTCCTGCTTCTGCGATGTACCTCACTCCTCAGACCCCTTCTCCTCAAAGCCCCATTCAAAAACCCAAACTCAATCTCAAGCCTATTGCCAAGCCTGTGGTGAAGGGCCCGAGGACCCGCGCCCGCAATCCGGGCCCCTCGAAGCTCAACATAATCACGTCAGCGGTTTCCGACGACGAACCAGAGAAGGAAGAAACCCAAGGCGCCCACGAAATATCTGTCAATCCCAGCAAACCAGACGGGAGGCCTCAGGAAGAGCTGTGCACAACCCAAATCCCAACACCTGAGAAGCACAGTTCTCTGACCGACTCACTACTCCGGACACTGCGACCGACTAGCCCTACTTTATCTGCTGGTCACCACCTATCAGATCAAACCCACTTCGTTGACATCACGGCAGTACCAGCGCCTCTCAGGCTACTAGGACCGAAGCGCAACAATCCGTTGCCGAGGGACATTCAAGCGCTCTCCACAGCCATACACGAAGACGTTTCCAGAGACTCTGATGCTGCTTCGACGCGTTCTAACGACAGTGCTGTGACAATACTGCGCAACGGAAAGCCGATTCATCTCAGAAACGCTGCGTTTTCAGTTGAACAACCAAAGGAAAGAGGAACCACCGTCACCAGCACCATGGCAGAACCCGAAAGAAAGGGTTGCAACGAAGGCCACCAGACCGAGGAGGGCAAGAGCGGAAACACTGACTTCCCGGAGGAGGCCATCGGACAACTCGCACCGGACGCCGGCCCTATGATCCCGCCAGTTTCCTCGGATATGGATCGGCCGACTAGTCTGATCATTCCACCCGCCCTGCAGCAATATTTTGATGAGCTTACTGAGAAGCACAAGTCTTCGAAAGACAAGGCTCAATCCCCTACACCATCCCCCAAGTCCAGGGACATTACTTCCGTGGAGGAGAGCATAGTGGCAAAAGACGTGCCCATCTCGGATCAAGGCAAGACCGCGTCAGTTGCAACAGACGTTCAGTCACGCAGCGGCCAAGGCAAGCCTTCAGCCAGTGCCTCGTCCAGCACATCGAATACTGGTGCGAAACCCCGCAAATCTAAACCCACTCGTCCTGTGCGTTTCCCCAAGATAAACGTCGCGGATTGGGGACCTCCGCCAACACCCCCTCCGAACAAGCCATTGCCGGCCCTGCCAAACCGACCACCAAACCGCCGCTTCATGGCCTCTCCTTCGACTCCCTTGCCAACCGTCCCACACACAGGAAGGCCAATGGCAGCTGTAGCCCCAGCCTCGTCCGTATCTCCAGTCATACCAAAACAGGCACTCGTCAAGTCGCTGTCCGAGGCACCCCTCCGACAGCCCTCGCCTCGCAACCAGACTCAGATCACCGACTTCTTCCAGAGTGCAGGAGAGGTGAGAGTACAGAGGCACAGAACCAAGAACCAGCCCATTAGTGTTGATGCCAAGGACGTCAACATGACAGAATTTGAAGGTCCCAGTCCATCATCCGTAGTGCAAGGCCTGCAAAGGAGGATCAACGAGCTGGAAGATGCTGCCAAGGTCCAGGTCAAGGAACGAACTGGCGGCGGACCGACTATCCAAAGCCTCGCAACCCCAGTTAAAGTTCAGACTAATAAAAGCTTCGAAGACGAGGAGGAGGAGGAGGACTCGATCATGGTTGTTCGTGTGGAGGACTTTACATACCGGCCTCCAACTGCTAATCCAGCCAAGACACAACCGCCAATGTCGATCCTCGGGGGAGGCATCTACAGTGACCCACAGCCTTTCAGGAACATGGCAGTGGTCAATACTTGTTCAGCGTACGATCACAGGCCCCAAAATGGTCATCAAGAGATCACGCCCAAGTCGCAAATCCCGATCAGAGCAACACCAACGCTGTCATTTGGGCCACTAGACGCGAAATGCAGTCCGCCGGGCCTTGTTGAGAAGCAGAGCATCGGCCAAATGCGTAGCGTATTGCCTGCGCCTTCGCTCTACCAAACTTCAAGTTCAAAGAACCTCGCGCCTGGGTTGGCGGAGATTCCAAGATTTCTAGCAGAATCGACTGGTCACATCATGCCAGGCAACCCCTCAATCTCCTCTAAGAAGACTCAGGAGGCTACAGGCCGATCTGGTTTCGCTGCCAAAGAGCCTACCGATATCCCAGCCTAGGAGTCTGGGCGTCGCGCAGACCCATTTGCAACATCTGACACAACCCCTCCCCATCTCCAAGGCAAAACGACTCTCAGGGTTGCAGAAACGGCGCCGAAGATTCCTCTCCGTGGGCAGTCGGCAGCAGCTCGTCAGGGAACAGCTCACCAGGACAGCCACGGAGGGAAGCCATCTGAGCGGAGCCCTGCCCTTCGTTCCGTCAAATCTTACGGCCCCTCGGCTCTGAACTCTCTACCGAAGCCAGAGGCTTCTCATGAACCGGCGGTTGGAAGCGCGCAGCTGAACACTGAGGCTGGACGATCAGCACAAGTACTGAGTGCTAACAAATTTCGTACTTCGGAGAAAACTAAGGCTGCTACCTCCAAGACTACTGGGGAGGATGAACACGTTGTGGCGAAAAAGCAAGTCAAAATGCGCCTTCTCGAGATGAAGTCCCTTGCAGACTTCCGAAGTCGACGAACAGGCGAGGGTGGAACAACTGCCTCGAGCTCCGAGCATGCTGCTCAGGACCATGCGAGAAGCTCCTCGGGACGCAACAGGATCGCCAGCGCTGAGGCTTCTGTGCGTAGAGATGAGGACTCTGTGGGGAGCTCCTCGGAGGAGGCCCAAACCCGGACTCACGCCCGATCGAGACGGTTTTTCGGCATGTTCAGGAAGGACAAGCGAAGCGATGAGAAGTAATTGCTGACAAAACGATGCGGTTGCATCGAGGTGTCCGCATGCACACCATGTGCATAGTGAGACTGATTTCGAGGCTTGCTGGGAGTGAGGTGAGCACAGGGATGATGCATGCAGCTACTAGCTACCTTACCTAGGCCTCGTGGCTTGGAATGCTTTTGTTTGCGACCGCCTGGGTAGTTGATTCGTCTTGTTAGAGTCAAGTAGGATAAAGTCATCATCAATATTGCAATCCAGTTGCATCCAGTTCAACACGGGTTGTGATGGGCTGGCTCATCTGTCCACTAATGATGAATTGGTGTGGTGGATAGGTGGTGATCAACGACTGAGGCCTCAACATAAAAAGGTGAGATGTTCGTTCCAGAAACGTCACTAGATAAAAGGCAGGAGCATAGGAACAGATGCATACAGGAACGACAATCAACTTGATGCTCTTTCCCTTGCTTGGTGTTTCCCTTTGGTATTTGGGTAAGCACGCAGGTACGACAAGCTGTTTAGACATGTCACAACAATAGTCAGGGGACAGGCGCCGTGGGCGGCGAGGAAGGACAAAGGGCAGTAATAGCCTCCGGATGCGGTCCAAGCTTCAAGCTCTTCAGCCCTTTTAGTGCTCCTTCCCGCTCCCAGCAACCACGACGACAGGGGAAGGGGTTACTTGGGTCTCAGTACCCCACAGGAGCTCCCAGCCACCTCTCTTCACCCCTGCCTCACCAAAGTCACCACTCCAAGTCGAGTGACCGACCCCTTACCACCCTTACCACCCCACTCTGTCGAATCCACCTCCACGCGTAAATGATTTTTTTCCCTAATCGCGCCCGCGTCGCGAAACACCAAGGCGAGAGCCGCTCGACCCCGTCCGCTCTACCTACCCAGAGGCAGACGTTCCAGATGAGCTTCGATCAGGAGAGTGACTCTGACCGAGAGTCATCAATTGAGGGGGACAACCGCATTCTACCCCGCGCCGAGCTCACAACGGATGTCAAGCCTGCTGCTCGTTCTGCGCGCACTCGCTTCGATCCTCCTCTGCCTGCATACGGTGGCGAGGGCCAGGAGTTCCAATCGCAGGAATCCGGTGACGAGTCGGATAACAGCGACTATACCCCTCCAGTCTTGCGGACTTTTTCCTCCCTCAACCCGCCCTCCTACTCGGATGATGACGAAAACGACGACGACGACGACGAAGAAGAGCAGGAGCAAGACAATAGCCAGCGAGCGGAAGAGCAGTTGTTGAACGGCTACAATATGTATCAGCCCACCCAACACTCGCTCACTGCGGACCAAAATCTCAAATATTCAATTCCCCCAATCCCGTCGCAAGACGAGCTGCCGCAGCCAATCTACTCTAGCGAAGACGAGGACAGACCGCTCGACAAGTATGCGATTTTGGCTGCTGCGAGCAAAGAGCGTACCCCGGAACCTATTGATGGTGCGTTGACAGAGCATGATGATACCGAACACCGCTGACATCGCCAAAGGTCTCCCAGGTCCAGACGAGGACGTTGACGCACCACCTTCGGCTCAGCCACGGGAAGACATTGATACGGCCATAAAACGATCCAGTCCAACGACACCTCTGAGCCTGTTGCGAAAGGCCACCAAACGAAACTTGACGCACAGCGAGAAGGAGCGACGTGCCGACAAGAAGAGGCTAAAGACAAAGGCCGCTCCAGCTGTCGCCGTTGGTGCCAGCTTCGCTGCCGAGAATGCCGGGATGAACGGTGACGTTCTTGATGACTCTACGCCGTCCGATCCAGATTTCGACGATGACCCTGTCACCGAGACAACGCCCAGCAAGCAAGCAAAGAGGCCACAAGCGACGCCCGTCCTAGCCACTACACCTGCCAGCCAGAAGCGCAAGCAGCAGTCTAAGCCCACATTCGCACTTGCGTCTCAGCGGAAGCCCCTGAAGACGTATCGTCTAAAGAGCTCTAGCATCAGGTCCGATCCCTACATCGAAGACGATAGCGAAAATGGTTCCGGCAATGGTGGTGACAAAACCAATGGGGAGCATGCGGCTAGCCCCACAGCCGAAGCGTCCGGTCAGACTATGGAGCAGATCAAACTGTCTTCGTCAGCCCAGAAGGAACGAGATGCGACAAGTAGAAAGGTTGCAATGGGCAACGGCAATGTAAAAGCAAGAAATAGCAAAGCAGCCAGTGGCAGCACTCCGACGCCACGCAGGTCTACGCAGACTCCTACATCAACCCGAAAGACGAAGAAACGAGCCAGCCAGCCAAATACTCCTACTACGCCTCAGAATCCGCTCAACCGAGTCTTCAACAAGGATGATCTCCTACGCATCACACAGGCCATCGAATCGTTTGGCGCCCAGCACAAGCTGACGCAAGTAGAAATCAATGACATGATTCAAGAGCGTTTCGGAGCCGGCCGGCACTCTTTCAACGAAGTGCTCGATACACTTTGGAACACGATTTTTCCGTATGCCCTGGAAAGACGCGTCAAAAGACGATCGACTACTGCCGCAAAAACTTCCATAACTTCAAGGCGCGCGGCGGCAACTGGACGGTAGAAGAGGACGAGGACCTGGCCATGCTGGTCGAGCAGCATGGCAAGCAGTGGACGAAATTGTCCAAGGAACTCAACCGCCATCCAGAGGATATTCGGGACAGGTATCGAAACTACGTCATTTGCGGTCAGAATCTGGATCGGTCCGGCTGGACTGACGACGAGGAGCGCTTGCTTTTGAGATTTGTTGAAGAGGCACGCGAAGCACTTAGGGGTCCTTTGAGAATCCGTCCAATTGAGTCGACTATTGATTGGCAGAAGATCAGCGACGAGTTTGGTCGCAGCCGCAGCCGTCTCCAATGCTTCACCAAGTGGAAACGGTTGCAAGGCGAATAAGCGCAGGGAAAGACTGTACATGTCTCGACGAATGACTGGGGCGTTTAGGGATACCCGAGACTCTTGTGTTTTTTTCTTCTTTTGCTATTTAGTTAGCTGTGGGTCTGGTGATTAGTTGCTTCGAGACGGCATGGCATTATCATGATCGAAATACAAACGGGCTGGAAAAGTATGGACAAAAGAGGTTGCGTGCGCCTCGCGCCGCTGGCTCTTGTGTATCAAGTCTATATCGTGTAGCGAAAATGCGGGCTTTCGTCCCCCAGCTCTGCTAGCTCTTCCTCCGAAAGGTCGCGGTGCTTGTCAGAGAGTTCGCCGCGATCCCGCTGGTTATTCTGGCGGTTGAAATACCACCACATGAAAGCATAGATGCATGTTGCCATGCTCACCATGGCAAGTGTCGTGGCGTGACCACGAATGTACCGCGGCCCGTCGGCAGAACCGCTGAGGACGCGCAAAGTCAGTTGACAGCTCAGGTTGTCACGTTCAAGATGAGAAGAAACGTACTAGATGAATGGCGCCATAATGCCTGCACAGTTACCCGTCGAAAGTTGCATTCCGTTGGCTGTAGTTCTCTTTCCATATCTGGGAGAGTTGTTCGGCAGCTATGAGCGCGTCGTCAGCAACATCGTTCCAAAATAGCAGGGAAGGGGAGCAGGTGGAATGCGACTCACCCAGGCGAGCGGAAGCCCGACGACGACGTAGAGTCCGGTGGCTACGAGGAAACATCTATCATGGGTCAGCAAGAAGAGTGTGGTGCTAAGAAGCTGCGGTCCCTGTACACACCCAAAATAGTGCACGCCCTGGGATGTCCGGGATATCCGCACGCCGTAACCAACGCCACTGATGGTACCGTAAATGACGCAGAATAGTCCGCGCTTGCGTGCGCGGTCCGAGAGGTATGCGATGCACATGTACGTCGCGGCGCCGAGGAAGTAGCACGGGACCGTGAGGAGCTGGACTTGAGCCACCGTCCAGTCGCCGAGGCCACGGATAATGGTGGGCAGGAACGTGGAAAATCCTGGTCAAGCAGAGTCAGTCAACAGATCGCCTTTATGAGCCTTGCTGTGGCTCGATAATGGTGGCGACTCACCGTATAACATGGTGTCTGCGCCAAAGAGCCCGATGCAGAACATCCAAACTTTCCAGTCACGGAAGGCCTTGACCATGTCGCGCCGGTCGAATTCCTGGGCGCTCTTCGTCTGGCCGTACTCCCGGCCCAGTCTCGCAGCCATGATGACTTTCTCCTCCTCGGTAAAGAAGTAGGCGGTGGCGGGGTCATTCGGCAGGGCCCAGTACGTGATTATGCCGAGCACAAAAGTCGGGATGCCCTCGATGATCATGATCCACCGCCAGCCGCTCATGCCCTGAACGCCATCCATGTGTCCGATGCCGTACGCGAGCAGACCACCAAGCGCGCCAGCGATAGCGGCCGACACGAAGAGGTATCCCACACGCAGGGCGAGCTCGTGCTTGGTATAGAAGAAGGTGAGGTAAACGTTCAGACCCGGGAACAAACCGGCCTCGAAGATGCCGAGCAGGAGGCGGCAGGCGAGGAGCGCGCCGTACGAGTTGACAAGGCCCGTCAAGGTCGCGACAATGCCCCAGGCGCATGTGATGAAGGCTATCCAGCGGCGTGGCGTGAAGCGCTTAAGCACGAGATTGGAAGGAACCTCGAACAAGATGTAGGTCACAAAGAGGATCGAGACAGCGACCTGAAACTGGTTGCCGACGAGCCCAAGGTCCTCTTCGAGATTGTATAGGCGAGCATTGCCAATGTTAACACTTTTTTTGTTCCAGAGTGTAAGTAATCGTTCATTACACCCCCCAATTTTTTTAAGGATGGGAAAGCATACCGGTCGAGAAAGCTCATGAGATACAAAAGCATTACCAGGGGGATGAGGTACAAGTCTAGTTTTCTCACTAGTTTCTCCTCACTGACATTCCTCGTCGTGAGACTGGATGTGCTGGAAGTCTGGTTCCTATCGGAAACCACATCCTCGGGCTGATTGGCAGCCATCGTCAGAGGCTGGTCCGTCTCGTCTGTTGAGAGCTTGCGGCTGTTGGTGTTTCTCACAGAATTCCAAGGGAGTCTACAGTCCTCGTCCTTCAGTCATACAACTTTTGCTGTGAAGAGCGGAATCACCCGGGCGGCGACATCGGTGATTACATAAGCGCAAAGTCATGCTGTAATCATGCGAAAATTCCAGAGTTTGTTACGGTACCTACCTACATAGGTACCTAGGTAGGTCGACTTGATGTCCGGATGCCATCGATATTGTGACAATAAAGATGACTGCATCAGGAACTGTGCTCGGGGATTTATCATCCGAGTCCAGCACGGATGGCACCACTGAGTGGCTTGGCGGTATTGGGTACCAGAAGGTGAGGTTCACACCCGCATGGCGACACGTACCCCCCACGTCCACCTGCACTAGCATCTCAACCATTTGCTGCCTGTCAGCCTCCGCCAAGGGGCCTCGAAAGATGTCTCTGGTTTGGACCTCTCCGATACGGGGCCTCACTAGGGAATATACCCACTGCTGCGAATCCTTCCAGCGCTCACCCGCCTCTGCACAGTGGCATTGGCAAAGGATGGCGGCGCAGCAGCATCCTGGGTAGCGCAAGTGCCGTGCTTATAAGTTGAGGGCTCTGCCTCGAACAAACACTCTCTAGGACGTACAGAATATCTAACTCTCATTTCAGGTTCATCTCGAGACACTATGAAGTTCCTCGCTCATATCTTCCTTGGGACCCTCGTCGCCGTCTTGGCAAGCGCCCAGACGCAAACTCCACCAGCTGGGTGGCCTGTCTTTTGGCACAAGGGCATAATCACCGACAAGCCCACCTCCATCTACAACCCGACCAATGAGTTCATATTCCCCAGCGTATTTCATGCCGGACGCTGGCTGAACAATGCTCGAGCTGAGTGGTACATTTACTATGCGCCTCACGACGATCCCGGCGGCATCTCGCTTCGGTACTCGGACAGCCTCGAGGGGCCCTGGACAGAGTATCCCAACAACCCCGTCATTTCACGGTCCTGGGGCTCACACTACAACGTCCCACACGTCTCGAGTCCGGATGCCATCTGGAACCTGGAAGCGAACGAGGGAAAGGGTCGCATGATCATGTACTTTCACGGCAGCAACTCCGTCACCCGCTGGGCCTACTCGGACGACGGCATCAAGTTTGGCTACGGCGGCGTCGCCGTCACCAACGCCATGGGTGGACCCGCCGTGACCGAGACGAGCTACGCGCGCGTCTTCAGGCACCCGGATCCGAACTCGCGTTACAACTATGGCATGTTTTACATGGGCAACGAGCGTGACAACATCCGCCGCATCCGCCTCGCCGAGTCGATCGACGGCAAGACCTGGACCGTCAGCCCCGACTACGTCGTGGCACCCGGCCCCGAGGAAGGTGCCAACGTCTCGGCTGGTGAGCTGTGGAACTGGAGGGGGCAGAACTACATCATATATCATGCTTCCAGCGGCAAGGCGTACGCTCGTACGATTGATCGCACGCTGCGCAAGGTTGGTGATAAGCCTATTATGCTGTTTAACGGCAGGGGCGACAATAGCGGAGATCGTGTGGCCTCGCCAGTTGTCGTTACGCGTAATGGCTTGACATATCTGTTTTACGAGAAGGGAGGTCGTCTCGGCGGCACCATTGCTTGGGCAAAGATGGCTGCTCAGTAAATGGGTCGTGGTGATCTAAGGAGGTTCCCACATGAAGACGGTGACAAAAGCTGTCGAAAATAGGTTGAAATTGGGAGAAGGGAATAGTTGCCATTCCATGACAATCTTGAGGCTCTGATCTCTCACTTGGGTACAAGCTGATGCATGAGAGTTGTGGTGCTGCAAATCCGAGGTGCTTTGGATATCCCAGGTCAATAGCTCGCGAGCATTCGTCTACGATCAGTGGATTTCACCTCGGAAGAACTTGAAAGCGGGTGTTCATTTCACTTCAGGCTCAGGAATACTTCGCGGATACACCAAATTCCCGAGCAAGCCCTTCCGTGACTTGGGAGCCCATGCAGAGTTTACTCCATACATTTCGCCTCTTTCTCCTCCTCGATGTCTCTCAGATACTCCTACAGACATAATCTCTTCACCAATGCCGTAAGATATGCACACTTCGTGGCCTATCAAGCTGATCTGATGCCATGAGCTTCAGTCTCGGTACCATTCGCTCTCGCCAGCGCATCGGGCAAGGCTCTCGAAGATTCGCTAGTCACCAAGTCGTAGTCTTCTTGGAAGTCGGATTCTCCGCCCGTGGGACCAGCCAAGCCATACCATGCAACAACGCAAACACCCAGCACGCCAGCGATGCAGCTGAAGACGAAAGCGACGATGCCCCGAGTAGTGAAGCTGAAAGACGTTAGCTGTGCCTCGTTATCACCATAAACTTCTCTTAAAGAATACTCACCCTCCTGGCAGAGGTCGTGGCGGGGTATTTTGGCCCTTAAGATCCAACAAGTTCTGCGTATTCGCTGCGGCATTACCCGCGACAGGCACATCACCTGCTGTGCAGACATCGAAATGGTCTTGCGGGATGGCGATTGTCTTCTGGAGCTCCAGAGGGCCCTCACCAAAGGTCGCCATGAGACCTGACGTGACATGCCACTCAATGTGGCAATGGAATAACCAGATGCCTGGTCACTGTCAGTAATGCGATTCCACATGAGCCTCACCAGATGAGAAACATACCAGGGTTGTCTGCCTTGAACCTCAAAACGATGTTCCCGTTCGGCCACACGACCAGGGTATCGCGTCGCATGGGAACCTTGGGGAAATCGTCCTCAGTCAGATGAGCATCCTCAAATGTTCCGCCTTCTTCGACAGATCGGTGAAGCGCCTGGAAGGCGTGACCGTGAAGGTGGAAGGGGTGTCGTCCGGGGTCAAGGTTGTTTAAGACAATCTGAACAATCTCATCCTTCTCCAGGACAAAGCTGTGAGTGTATTCGCCGTACACCTGGGGGTTCGTCGCAAGATCTCCTGATGTGAGCGCAGTGTACAGAGTCGGGACCTTGGGATGCGCGTATGTAATGTTGTTGAAGAAGGCATAATTGGCGCCATCGCCCAGGTTGCCCATGACCACATCGAGCTCGACGGTATGGCCAGGCTCCCCGTACCTTTCCAGCTCGTCTTGAGGTACCAGTGTCATGTCATCGAACGGCTCGAAAGTGTCAACGATCGCAGGCGCCGGCTTGTCCTTCGCATCGTCGTACACCAGCCAGCCGGTTACATTCCAGTTGAGGTCATCAGGCAGTTGGTCGAAAAGGTCCTGAGTATGGCTGTCAGCAGACTTGTCAGATAGTTCAGGCGAAGAGACCTACAGTGTCCATGCTTCCCACAATTGGAAAGTTCTGGCTTGTGTCGTTTCGAGTCGTCAATAAGAAGCTGCACCTTTGCGCCGCAGCCAAGTAGATCATGCTGGCTTCTGCGGGCTTGGTGTAGATACCATCAACCTCGACAATGGAGATGTTGTGTCCCTCAAACCAGAGATACTGGGCGGCAAAAGCCGCCATGTTGATGACCCTGATCAAGTACGTCTTGCCGGGCTCGACAGAAAGGGCCAGGTTCTGGGTTTCGTTCATCAAAGCTGCCTGTGGGACCGGTTCCGCGCCCGTTGGATTTGACTTTGTCAAGAATCGAGGAATGAGAACTTGCATCTGCTCATGGTACCAATCCGAGAGAGTCAACACGATCTCCTCGCTGTACTCGTCTTTGAAGGGTGAGTCTGGGTCGTGAATGACCAGAGGGCCTCTCAGACCATCTGGGTACTGGCTCTGGGTATGTGAGTGATACCAGTATGTGCCAGGTTGGTCGATCTGTTCCTGTTAGAATTGACATTTCTGTGCGACGAGGACTCGACTGACTGTAAAATTATACGTCATGGATGAACCTGGAAGAATGGCGCATTGCGTAACCATGGACGGTCCGTCCATATGTGTTGCATTGTTCATGAAGAGGCCGTGGAAATGAAGCGACGTCGACTGGTTTCCGAGCTCATTGTGCGCATGAACAATGACCCTATCACCTACGTTGGCATCGATGCGAGGGATGGGCCACTGGCCGTTGATGCCTATCGTCGGCCTGTTGAACGCTCCATCTGGATTCGCTGTCACCCACTCAATGGTGAAATTGTAGGTGACAGTCGCCGCGAGGGCCGGACACAAGAGTCCAAACGATAGAGCAAGGCGACTGAATCTCATTGCGAATAGAGGTTTCAGGCGGCTGTTCCTAAAGACTGGGTGTGCTCCCTTGGCCCTGGAGAGAGGAACAATGACGGCAAAAGAGAAGAGCGGCAAAGACGTCAAGGAAAGTGCGAAGCGAGCAGAGGTCGTACCCTCGGAGCCGAGATCTACATGATACGATCATTCCAACCTTCATCGGCACGAGGTAATCGGAAACGGAACAGACGGCTGCGTTATCAATCTGATAATCAGGTATAAGCCAGGCCCAGACCAACCCTTGTACGCCTCCATCACGACGTATCCCTCAGCCTATTGGCCATGAAGATCAAGGCGAGTCAAGATGCGGTGCTGGCTTGGACCCCTCGCCGTCGGCTAGTGGTAGCTCGGCACACGGCATGTTCCCTTACCGCAGAGCTTCATCTGCCAACATGTCGTCCTATCCCTTAACTGGCACGAAGGTTGGGCGCGACTCGTTAAGTGACTCCAGTGATTGGCCTTGGTACAAACCTTCAGTCGCTCGGCTGGGCCATCAGTGGGCGAAGACAAGCTTTTCAGTCAGACTACCGTTGCATTAGCGTCACGCAAGTGGTACCACCCAACACGAGTTCTAAGAGGGGCGCCATGTGCCGGTAGCCGTGATCGCGGGTCAAGTTGATCTTAGCCCAAACCGTGTCATTGGACCCTTCAATCTATCCATACCTTAGCTATGCAGCTGTCCCGACATGCAAGAGGAAAGAGATCGGAAGAGTAGACCTAGGTCGTCCCCCTCTTTCTCGAAGCTGATCTCTTGTCCCCCTCCATCTTGCCCAAGTTGCCCGACCTGGGAATTCATTCTGAGAAGAAACACCATCATAGCTTATGGAATCTGAAGCTCGGTAGACATCATGACAGTCAATGTGTTCTCAGTCCCCATCTTTCTCGTGGTTTTCCGCGAGGCACTCGAGACGGTTATCATCGTCTCAGTGTTGATGGCCTTCTTGAAACAGACCCTGGGCGGCCCCGAAGGCGACCAGCGTGTCTACAAGATCCTTCGAAGACAAGTAAGTTCATATTGTGATCATATCATTTGCTCCTGGGGTACTGACTATTTTTAATAGGTCTGGCTCGGCGTAGGCACAGGACTCTTGCTCTGTCTAGTTGTAGCAGGCATCATCATTGGCGTCTTCTACGGTGTCGGGCGCGTGAGCTGGGAAGCCAATGAGTATTATTATGAGGGATCGTTTGCCCTGTTTGCCTCGATTATCATCACTCTGATGGGTGTCGCCCTCTTGCGTGTCGGAAAGATGCAGCAAAAGTGGCGCATCAAGCTCGCCAAGGCTCTCGAGGCCCCGATCAACAAGGGCGGCAAGAAGGGGCGCTTCAAGCGATTTGCCGAAAAGTACATCATGTTTGTCCTGCCCTTCATTACCATTCTCCGCGAGGGCATCGAAGCCATCGTGTTTGTGGCTGGCGTCACCTTCTCCGCCCCTGCGTCTGCCGTTCCCCTTCCGGTCATTGTTGGTTTGATTGCGGGTATTGCCGTCGGTTTCCTGCTGTACAAGTAAGTCCTACTACGTGCAAATTGTTCGTATCATGTCTAACAACGTTCAAAGGAGTGGCGCCTCCACCAGAATCCAGGCCTTCCTTGTTGTTTCGACCTGCCTGTTGTACCTTGTTGCAGCAGGCCTCTTCTCTCGTGCCGTCTGGTTTTTCGAGGCGCAAAAGTGGAACGACGCCGTAGGAGGGGATGCGGCCGAAGTCGGCAGCGGCCCTGGCTCATATGATATTGACAAGAGTGTCTGGCACCTCAACGTCCGTAACACCTCTCTCGTTTTTCCTGATGAATGTTCGTAAGGCTGACCTGAGGGATAGTGCTGCAGCCCCGAGCTGAACGGCGGAGGCGGCTGGGGTGTTCTGAATGCCATCTTCGGATGGAACAACTCGGCTACCTATGGCTCCGTCATCTCATACAATGTATACTGGATCTTTGTCATGACCTGGTTGGTCCTTCTCCGTTTCAAGGAGGTCAAGGGCAGATGGCCATTCATGAAGGCAAAGACGGTCCCTCAGTCACCTTCATCCAGCCATTCGGGGTCATTGGATTCGCCGGACAACCAGGAGAAACAGAGTCCTGAAGCCACTGTAGCTTCAAGTACTGCATATTAGGCGATTCGAGTCTTGTTGTTGCAGGGTATACTGGCTATACGACTCCAACGGCCTCAACAGGATTTATTGTCGGCTCCTTATATTCATCTAGCCTGGTCACTTCCTTACAGGTATTAACCACGCTCGAAGAACTGAAGAGTCGCATAGAGTTTCTACAAACCTTTTGGATTTTTTCAGCTGCAACATTCTCAGTACGTGGACGAGAACTCGAAACACATGTTCATTAATCATGTATCAACTACACTACTGTAGTGTCTTGGGCATCATGGCTTGTGTATCTAGCTCGCCTCCTATTTACAAGTCGATCCCCCTCGAGACCAGACAGATCCCGTTTATACAATTAGGCGGCCTGGTGTCATGCTCTTTCTTACATGCATTCAAAGGATGAAGAAGCTCATTTCATCCACAAATAGCGCCCGTGATGATGGTATAGCCCGCTGTGCGTGGCACTCAATCACATAAAGGCGTCCCTGCTGCCCCCTTTTCTATGCGGCGGAGTTCTGTGTGGTGGAGGTGGCGGCGGTGATGGGCTCCTCTCGCTGCCACCACGTGATGTGTTGTACCGTCTCCGCTGTGCTTCATACTCTGCCTCTTGTGCCTCTTGATCCTCTCGTGCCCTACTCGGTGGCGATCCTGTGATGCCTCGACCGTACCTAGATGCCTGGGGGGAAGATAAATCGCCAGAATGTCCCAAAACATGCCCCTTGTCATCTCCCGGGTAGTACTCGTCGTTTTCGTCATCATCGTCGTCGTCGTCGTCATCATCGTCATCATATCGAGGCAACGCTGGCATTGATCGTGAGTCACCTTTCACAAGGCCAGCTTGCTCCTCTTCAGTTGCGTTCTTAACCTGAGGAGTTGAATTACCTCGCGATCCCAGACCGAAGCGCGTTAGGTGACCAGCTGACCGTGGGGGATGCGGGAGCTCGTCATCAGCCTCGACGGCAGAAGAAGATGTCTGGCCTCGTTTGAAGATGTTCTGGAAGGAAAATTGCCTCCTGGCCGTGTGCGGTGGTGGCGTAGGTGCGAGGAAGGAGCTGCCGCCGCTAACACCACTGACGTGAGATCCATGCCGGGCATGATATACACCCTTGGCGCCTGCATATTCTGTGTTTGAGACGCCATAGTCAGAGCCATGAGGTCCTGTGCGATAAGAGCTTCCGTCGTTCATTGGGTGACCGGACACTGCAATGTCCGTCAGAGGAACCGGGGGCATCGGGGGGTGTTGCTTGGGGTCGAGGGAGAAGTCGGGTCGGTTGGGGGTTAATACGGATCGGGCACGGTTCCGGATCGTACCAGCAATGCTAGACATCATGCCGGGCGAGCTGGGTCGGTCGATATCGGCGAGCTCGTCATCCGTGGGGAAATGAGACATGCCAAGAGGCGGGTGAACCTCTGGAGTCCGGGGAATGGTGAAGGTGCTGCGTACTGTGCCGGACCTGCCCCGCCCGACGCTGCTTTGGCTTCCAAGCATGGTCTTCCTGCGTCTGAGTCCATCCCACTCATACTCCGGCCCGTCTTCACCCACTGGCGCCAGCTGCTCCCGCTGCTTTTCCTCGTGAAGTCGCTTGAATTCCTCAGCCTCTCTCTTTTGCCTCGTAGCTGAGAACCTGCGGACTATGGCCGCAGCACCACGAATGGCGTCAGCTTTGGGTTCAGTTTCAGACTGCTCCTGCTCGGCGATAGTGTGAATCTGGTCCAAGTTTCCTGTGAATACAGCCGTATCGGGTACGTCCTTGGCGGATTTGGATAATTGTAACAAGACAACGCCGGCGCAAATGGTTAGGAAACCCATAACGACGCTCACAATCTGATTGGCGCTGCCTTTGAAGCCTCGGAAAAGCACGGCCGACGTAATGATGGTTGTGCTGGTGAAGTAAACATAGTAGGTCGGCGTGACCATGGCAGCATTGTAGATATTCAACGCCTTGTTGAGATACACAATCTCAATGAGAAGAGTGCCGATGACGAAAACGAGGAGGACATAGATGAACCACTTGTTGAACTGCGGTGTGCCCTCTATCTGGGTCAGAATCGCAGCGCCCAGACCCTGGGTAGCGACAACGCTCAAACCTCCGATCCAGCTGCAAATGGAGATGTAGACCAACATGGTCTTCTTGCCCCATTTTGGGCCGGCCCAGAACGCGGCGACGAAAAAGCCAATGATGATGACGCCAGCGTAGGACAGAAATCCAGGCTTGATGACAAAGTCTTGCATTTGCTCAATAGTGGCAACGGCGGACTGCTGTGGTGCGTTCATAACGATGACAACTGAACCTACCAGGCACAGAAAACAGGATACCTTGCCAACCATGCTCAGTCGCTCCTTGAGAAATATGGCGGACAGGACTGTGGTAACCACGACGGACAGCGCACCGAGAGGCGTGACAAGAATGGCGTCGGTGAAGGCATATGCAGCCAAGTTGCAAAGCTCTCCGAGAATCATGAGCGTCATGCCGCCCCACCAGTAAGCGTTCTTCAGGAAGCCATAGCCCTCGCCAGCTTCCTCATTGTACTTTGCGTTGGCAGCCAGTAGGCCCATTTTTTCAGGATAAAGGAGACGCCGATGAATAGACCAGAGGCAATGGCCAGACATATGCCAACTGTTTTGTAGAAGGCCGGCCGGCTTGACGGATCTCCACCGAGATCAGCTCGCGTGTAGACATGATTTGTTGTGGCCAGCAGCCGCGATGCTTGGTCCATCGCAAACTTGCGGCTTTCGTAGCAAGGCAAATGGTCAAGTTCCTGCCGCAAGTGCTTCGTGTATGACGAACTGGGCGTCGGTGATTGTGTGTTTTTTCGACAGGGGTAGAGAGAGTTGGTCGAAGCAGGCTAGCAGTGTTCCATGGAATGAGGTGTCTCTGAGCCAGAAACTTGGCATGTAAGAGACCAGCGGAAAAGTGTGCTGCAATATCTTGCCCACCACTTGGCCACGAGGATGTGTTTGAGACGGGCGTTCGTTGAGCGTGGGCCTAGGGGTCTCTGTCGAAAAGGAAGACGTGATGGAGTAGTCGAAGTGGTTGTACGCGAAGCGACTTGAAAATGCGTGCTGTCGGAATCAAGGCCACATCGGAGAACAAGCCAAGTCGGACGGCAAGTAGAGAGGATCGAGGTGCCGGAGGTTCTAGCGATGCCGAGTAACAATGTGCAGTCGGACAGCTTTGCCGACTTCGTAGGTAGAGAGCTTTTAGGAAGATTGTTTGAGGATATCGAAAAGCCGACTTGAAGGGCAATTTCCAGAATGAATGAGTTGCCACTGCTACCGCAGCCGTGGTGGTTGTCGGGACGATCGGCGCATGCAACTGGCTGACGTCGTTGAAGCAGGGGGGGGCGTGGTATCGTCAATGGGGGGGAGTTGTTGTTACCTGTCGAAAGATCTCCCAATGGATTGTCTCGGCAAGTGAGGGCCGGCGACGAACGGCGACAGGTCAAATCGAAACCGTCTTGGCGGTGAATGGGAGAACAGCAACAACTAGGACAGCTTCAGAACACATGTCGCAGAGAAAAGTCGGGGAAGCAGAGAAATAGGAGAGCTGGCGCGCCCTTGACGACAGACCATATTCAGGATCTGGGCCTGGAAGCAGCGACCGGGGGGGAATTGGCCGGATTGGATCGACGACACATGCAGGCCGCCAATGGAAGAGCCGACACGGAGGGCAGTTGGGTAGGTATGCACTGTAGTCAAGCATTTCGGCGCTGGACACCTTGGGGACGCTAGGCCTGTCTGGCCTGGCCCCCGGCTCCTGGCTCGCTTTCCACAGCAGCAAGCGCGCCGTCTAGCCAGCTGAGACTGCCTAGGCAGGACTGGACCAGGCCAAGTGGGATGGTTGGAAGTTGGAGCCCCTCTTCAACAGGGAAGAAGCGTTGTTTCATCATCTCGTCCGTAGCTGCTCTCGTGTCATGTTTTGCCCAGCAACGCTCAACTCTTTCTTTCCTTCCTGGGGCATGGCCAGCGGACCATCATCTTCATTCAAATTGTGTTCACCACGTAATCCCCAACTTGTGATCTTACCAAGGGCTTTTCATGGGATTGCAGGTACGAACCCAAATCAACCGAAGCTGAAAAGGCGGCAGGTCGGCCCCCTTTTTGCGCGACTCGAGCGCTGCCGCAGCCACCGTCGTCGTCATCGGTTTCTCCCACTAAACATGGCCGAAGGGACAGAAATAGAAGGCTGCGCCAGGCCATCCACACCCACCAACATACACCACTTGACGATCTCTACTGGTTTTTCCCACCTTACAATGGGCACTATCTTTGCACCTCTTGTCATGATCTGATTTCGCTCGTGCCCTACCTAATCAAGACGCGTCATCTTTCATATGTACTGCCTGCTGTTCCGGCCAGAACAAGACTTCATATTATCCTGTCGCTTGTAGCCACATACCATGTAGATGCGTAGCTGTTGCAGCCATGCATGGCGGCGTCTCAACTGTCTGCAGGTGGCTATCGGTCCCTACCTCTCTATCCAACGAAACGGCATCTCGCGCCATCTTCCGCAACACCCCTTGTCACATGCGACAGGCCATGATTGGGCCAACCAACGATGACCTACAAGTCATCAGGCAAGCCCACGCCGACCTCACGCATGGCTTGTGGTCCCGTCGGTAACTCTTTTGAATGCATCATTCTATCGATATCGCAAGGCGTCGAGTAATTCTTCAGGAGTACAATCATCCTCCATGGATCAGATACTGAGCTCATAGGATCTGCATCATTCCTCTCAATCATGGGCTGATACGTCATCGTTGCTTTAAAATGCCATTCTCGGTGATGACGCTTATCAGCAAACAGCTTCTGTCTGTTGAAACATCGCTTCATCATGCTCATCCAACAGCTTCCACCGATTGAACACAAAGATACATTTGAGCTACCTGTAGTCATTCGTAGCACTCCACTCTCCCTTGAAGCCGGCACTCGTCCTTCAGCCACTTTCCACGTGCGGGCGCCACCCAAGCTCTCAGAATTCATCCGATGATATTAAGGCGCGTTCGTCGTCCCACAGCAGGTGGCAGACATATGGTACTCACTCCCGATATCGCTTACCTTAATCCCATAAGCGATTTGAGGCATACGCTTTGAAGGGCAGAACTGCCGACGTTCATCTAGATCCGTTCGGTTCTATTGATGTTCGCCGCTGTGACGGAGGCGGTCCGGGCGCCGATGAGTCGTTCGACGTCACACACGGAGCCGAGAAGCGGACAACTGGTCTCCGGAAAACTCGCCGAGAGGTCTCAATAGTGAACAACATTTGGAGTGCTCTTCACCCGTGTCAGTCGACATAGTGTGCGCGAACCGCGGAAGCTTAATAACAGGAATCTAACGATGAGCTAAGGCCAGTAGGTAGTGGCATAAAGTACCTGTACCCATGCTGTCGCAATTCCAAATAAGATGCTACGGCGATTACTGATCGCATCACGCAAGACTAAGGCAGAGCGTCAATGTTGTCATATTCCCGGAGCCCCTACTGAATCGTTGGATCGTATCCCTCATCTATGTAGAGTCTCGGTGACTCGGTGAGTGGCGGACAAGTGATATTCGTGCCGAATCAGGTGTCTTGCAGATGGCGTCATCTGGCCCTGACAAATCAAGCTACAGCCCTGTCTCGCACCCCTCAGAGCCCATGCCCCAAGATGGAGTGACCTCGTATCTGGTGTGTACTGTACAACTGAGTAAGTACCTCGCTGGTAGGCCTTCTGACCTGGAAGAATCTGCGAGCTTCGGTGTGTCTCTCCCTGCCCCATCGCGTGGCTCAAACCCCGGCAGACACAGCTTTCCGTGCAGCACTCCCTATTAGAAAGCACGCTTACTATTGCTGGAAGCCAGAGACTTCGTCAGAGGGGCTCAACACACGCCTTACAGTCCCCTTCCACTATCAGTACCAGCACCAGCACCCGCACCTGCACCCGCTTCCCGACCCAACCGCTGTCGTTATTTAGAGCACATCACCCCGCACCTCCATCCCACGCCGCAGCTCCAATGTCAACTAAATTCCTTCTACACTCCATCCGACCGGCTCTGTCACGACCCAGTTCCCAGTTCTTGTCCCCTGCCATCACATCTAGGCTGTTCCAAACTTCGTCTTTCAAAATGGGCGTCCACAACATCAACTCGTATGTGCCTTGCCGTCTCCTCTGCCGTCCTTGCGCAAGCGACCGTGTGCGACTTGGTCCATGACGCGATCGCGCATCAACCCCTCCAAAAAGATCCATACTGACTTGGCATCCCGTACAGCAAGGCGGACTTCTACAAGGCCATCAACGGCGAGGAGGTCACCCTCGCCGCCGACAACGTCCTGCCCAGCAAGAACGTTGCCATCCTCGACTGCTTCGCTACGTGGTGCGGTCCCTGCAAGACCATTGCCCCCATATACGCGCAGTGAGTAAACACCACATTACCCCATGCCAGATGGCACCGGAGAACTTTGTGCTGACAGGTTGCGCTCTCGTCAACAGGCTCTCCGAGAAGTACACCAGCGTCAACTTCCTCAAGATCGATGTCGACGAGGTCCCCGACCTGAGCCAGGAGCTCGGCATCCGCGCCATGCCCACCTTCATGGTCTTCAAGGACGGCGAGAAGGTTGAGGAGATTGTCGGTGCCAACCCCCGCCCTCGAGAAGGCGCTCCTGAAGTACTCCGCCTAATGTTGCCGTTGCTTGATACCACTGGAAGGAGGAGGAAAATCACATACCATCGCCCTCGGATGGCGCTTCATGGAATGTACTGCTGCATAGAGAATACACGAGAACCTGTCATCATGTCTTGCGCCTTATCATCTGGATATATCTGTACATCGGGATGGCGACGCTGTTCCTGCCGTCCCATGCTTGGCCTGGTGCGAAGTCGACGAACTTGTCGTGCGATTTTGGCGCAACTACAGACTGGCCAAAAGCAGCTTTGCGTCATTAAAACATGTGGTTGACACCGCGTTGGCGCCTGTAGATGTTGAAAGTGTATGTCGGGCTCATGAACGTGCTTTTCATGATGATCAGGGCCCAATTCTCAGACGAAGTGTCTAAACTTTCTTATGTCGTCAGCTTGCGCCGAAGTGATGTATTTCTGCCAAAGTTTGCTTTTCGCTAGTAACTTGTCATGGAAACCTTCGTTCCCGAGTGAGTGCGGATCTGGTATTCACTCGAGCCCGGAAGGTTTGATGAAGCACATAGTGTTCATGAAAACCCAGAAAAATGATGGTCTACCAACAGACCAGTTTATGTCCCTCCGTTTTACAACCACGCAAGAGATCCTGGGCGTCGTCGACAGCAGTACCAATAAGCCAGTCCCAAGCATCATCAAATATATGCCGAGAGTAAAAGAGAATGGAGGGAACGGTTACCTTCTGTTCATCAGTTTGTGTAGCAGCGCATATATTTTTCTTCCCGAGTTGAATTTTGAACGGTAGCCTAAGTCGACCCTTGACCACGAGGGCACCTTAATAAACACCAGCCAAGATGTCGTCCCGACTTGGCCAGGAAATCCGACCACAGTTGTGTTTGTGCACTTCAAAGCGCGTACATGTATCTAGCATGTCTGGCTACGAACACCACTTACGGCCCTTATCCCGGTCCTGAGGGCTCCGTGATCGGGCGGTGGGGAGGCGGAACCCCCCCGCCCCCTCTCCCGCAGGCGGACTCGGCCGGGCTCAGCTCGTCAGCCTGGCCCAGGAAGCCCGCCCGCTGCACAGATGGTTCGATTTGATGGCTCCGCTCACACCATCGTTCTGGTGGCTGTAGTATTTCCATTTCACATCAGCAGCGATATATGCGTTTGCCTAGTGCTTGAGTCATTGTACTGTTGCGGCTAGCTGCGGGGTTCAATTCCACCACAACGGCGCCCTCCCCAAGGCACCTTGAACCACCATCGCCCTATATCCTGACTCCATCCTCAAAGGACCAAAAGCATACTTGAGTCTTCATCACACCTAAAGCCTTTGCACATTGACCGTTGCTCAAAGAGAATTAGAAATTCGTGTCGCAAAAATGGTGAAGAATATTGTCGTATTGGGGTAAGTCGTCTGTTGTTTCCGTCATTGCAGTGCAGCACGCTTACAAGACACGCAGCGCGGGCGTCTCAGGCCTTACGAGTGCCCTGCTCCTTGCCAAAGATACGAACAACTCGGTGACGGTCATTGCGAAGCACATGCCCGGTGACTACGACATTGAGTACACGTCACCGTGGGCCGGTGCCAACTTTATGCCGTATGTGGGCTGCGTTTTCCTTGGGACGATGCTTGTGAGGGTCAACATGCTGACAGACGATGCGCAGCATGTCTTTTGAGAAGCAGAGCCGCTGGGAGCGCAGGACATGGCCTGAGCTCAAGCGGTTGGCTGAGGATGTCCCCGAAGCTGGCATTCACTTTCAGAGTACGTTAAAATCCCCGAGTCTGCTGAGGCCGAAGCACAAGAGGCTGACAGCACATGCGCGCGTGCAGAGGTCAGGATCTGGCGACGCAAGAAAGACATGGCGACTGGCAATGCCTACGATGGCCTCTTCGCAGAGGACCCCTGGTTCCGTCATCTCTTCGACGACTACCGCGACCTGAAGCCCGAGGAACTGCCGGCCGCCGCCCATTCCGGCAGCGAGTTCGGCTCCGTGTGTCTTAACACGGCGCTTTATCTGCCCTGGCTTGTCGGTCAGTGTCGCCGTCATGGCGTCGTGGTCAAGCGTGCCGTCCTGTCGCATATCCACGAGGCAAAGGCGATGCATCACTCGGGCAAGCCGGCAGACTGCATCGTCAACGCTAGCGGGCTGCTCGCCTGTCGCCTAGGCGGCGTTGAAGACGCCACGGTCATCCCGGCAAGAGGCCAGATCGTGCTCGTGAGGAACGAGGCGACGCCCATGTCGACGATCAGCGGGACGGAGGACGTGGCGACGGATGTAAGTTACCTTATGCAGCGAGCATCGGGCGGCGGCACAATCCTTGGTGGCACGTATGAGAAGGGTAACTGGGAGGCCAACCCGGACCCGAACACGGCGATCCGTATCATGAAGCGGTGCGTCGAGCTCAACCCGACTTTGACCAACGGCAAGGGCATCGAGGCCTTGGACATTGTCCGACATGGTGTCGGACTACGGCCCACGAGGAAGGACGGTGTCAGACTGGAGACGGATACGAGTATTTTCGAGGACGGAACGCCTGTGGTTCACAACTATGGACATGCTGGCTGGGGATATCAGGGCTCTTATGGGTGTGCTGAGCGGGTGGTGGAGCTCGTCAACGAGCTTGGTCAGGCCAGCAAAGCGAAGCTCTAGCTCTGCGCTCCTCTTATCTGTACCTATGGGTGATTTATGCGAACGAATACGTTAACAGCTCTGACCAAAGTTTCCACAGCCAAGACAATCATGGAAAAGGTTGCAGACAGATGATGCTGAAAGGAAGAAATAGGCATGTTGAAACACAGTGTGCTTAATGCACAAACACGGCACAGAATGCACGGTATCCGTCCTCAGAAGTTGTAGATCCCCCAGCTGGTACCAAAGGCAAGCTCCGAGCTACAGCTACATCAACAGCGACACGTCCGAAGAAGCAACGCACTGCATCGTCCCGCGACGGCACATCTCAGCAGCCATGGCGGATCAGCAGCTTGCGAACAAGGCTGCGGCCCCTGCACAGCCCATCAACCTTCTTCTCGACATTGTGAATGGGCGACACAAGCTTTCTCGGGCCATCCCCATTGCTCTCCTGATCTTCGATGCTCTCCTCTGCATCCTGATCATACTCAAGGTTCCTTGTAAGCACCCCTCTGAGGCGTGCATACCCTAACTTGCCACAAAGCTAACGCTGGGTCTCTAGACACCGAAATCGATTGGGTCGCATACATGGAACAAATTGGACAAATCGTTGCCGGCGAGCGCGACTACAGCAAGATCAAAGGCGGCACCGGCCCTCTCGTCTACCCGGCCGCGCATGTCTACGCCTACACGGGACTCTACTACCTGACTGATGAGGGGACGGACGTTCTTTTTGCACAATTTTTGTTCGCCATCTTATATCTGGCAACCTTGGCAGTGGTCATGGCATGCTACTGGCAGGCAAAGGTGGGACCCAACAACCCTCGATCCTCGGGGTCTTGTGACATGCGTTCTAACGGCAGACAGGTTCCGCCCTACATGTTTCCGATTCTTGTCCTGTCGAAGCGACTACACAGCATCTTCGTCCTGCGATGCTTCAACGACGGCGTCGCAGTCCTTTTCTTCTGGCTGGCCATTTTCAGCATGCAGCGTCGTAACTGGGCTGCTGGCGCGCTTCTCTACAGCTGGGGCGTGGGGATCAAAATGTCCTTGCTCCTTAGCCTGCCCGCCGTGGCTGTGGTCCTCTTCTTCGGCCGAGGCCTGAAGGGCAGCTTACGCTTGGCGTGGCTCATGGCACAGCTACAGGCTCTGATCGGATTGCCCTTCTGGGCGAGGCATATGCGGTCGTACTGGGGTCGCGCATTCGAGTTGTCGCGGCAGTTCTTGTACAAGTGGACAGTCAACTGGCGGTTTGTGGGCGAGGAACTGTTTCTGAGCCAAGGCTTTTCGCTGGCGCTACTGACTGGACACGTGAGCGTCCTGTGGCTCTTCATCACGACCCGCTGGCTCAAGCCCGCCCAAAAGCCGCTATCGGCCATGATCCCAGCACTCCTCAAGGCCGACTCGCCCTTCAACCCCCTCGAGGAGATCCAGGTTTCAGGTTTCGTGACGGCCAAGTACATCATGACGACGGTCCTGACGGCCAATGTTATCGGCCTCCTCTTCGCCCGGTCCCTCCACTACCAATTCTATGCCTATCTTGCCTGGGCGACTCCATACCTCCTCTGGCGCAGCGGTATCCCGTTCCCCCTCGTCTACATTCTGTGGGGTGTACAGGAGTGGGCCTGGAATGTCTACCCCAGCACAGATGCCAGCTCGAGCGTCGTCGTTGGTATGCTGGCCTTCACTGTTGGCAGCGTGTGGTTCGGAACGGGGAACGACAAGCTCGAGAGTGCACCCCTTCCGAAGCCTCCCCTGCCACCGGGCAGGAAGGCTGGGTCGAAAGAGCAGTGAGCTTTGAAGGTTCGGAGGCGTGTAGTTCTTCACGGCTCGTCCTCAGAATCGGAGGGAGGCATCTTTCCGACGGTTGAGTCCTCGTCGTCTTCGTCGTCAAGGCCGCTGTTCTTGCCAAATTCCTTGGGCCTGTGGAAGAAGGGTTTGTCAGCAAGACTGATCACTCGGCATGACACGGGGTTCCTTGGACACGAGGGCTACAAGCTCACCAGTAGGGCTGCTTGCGCCAGGCCTTCTCGTCACCGACAACATTGACAATTTCACCCAGGACGCGGCCGTTCAGCTGGTCGGCGTCGTAGCGCTCAGCCAGAACGTAGCCGCCACGCTTGATCCAGATGGTGTTGCGGAATCGCTGGGCGAGCTCGAGCAGAATGTCCTTCTTGTTGGGAAGCAGGCAGGTATAGAGGTTGTTGCCCTCGGCCTTGATGACCTTGGCTACCGACTGGTTGGGCTCGAGAGCGCTGGGAGGAGTGGTCGACTCCTCGGCGGCCGCGAGAATATTGCGTTTTACGCGGACCATGATCACTAGCAGGCAGGACCGGTGCGCGAAGCGAACATCCAGCAAATGGCGTGTTGGACCAGGTTCGCCTAGAAATTTCGTTCGGACCGGAACACGCGATTCAATCTAGCGGGATGGACCCTTCTCTGCGAGACAGACTTTTGGTATGGCGGGGTAGCTCTGCGAAAAGCGCGGGGCAGCTTTTGCGCCTCGCACAATGCATACGACACATTATTGGACACCCGTCCATAGATATGCATGCATATAGCCCGAACTGTCTCAAGTGAAATGCCTTTTCACCTTCACCTCTATCCACTGACTGGAACCTCACCTGTGCATCCTCGGAACAGCCGAAATGTGCCACAGGAGAGACCAGCACTATGCGCAATCTCGCGACAGCTTCCCGACCTTGTCCCCCCTTGCAGTAATGATCTCTCCGCTGCAGCTGGTGGCAGAATCATTGATGCGAGAGGAGGTGCGGACTGCCCAAAGGGGGAGTCTCCGACACGACCCATCCATTCACAACTGCAAGATATGGCTGCGAGAGTAGAGCTTGCTGAGCGAGCTATCGGACTCCACATGCCGCTCTCCTCTGACATACCAATGAAAGCATCGGTCACCACCGAATGGTCACTATCACCAGACAACGTGCTCATCGGGCCTGCATACGGCCCCTTTTCGCCCAACAGGTCGTCGCCACCATGCGCAGTCCGCATGTCGCACACTTGCCATTCCGGCGTATCATGAGCCATCGGGCTACGTGACGACCGGGTCTGATAAGCGGTAAGGCGGATAAGGCCCTGCGACGGCGGCATCCGGTGGTGGAGTGCATCCATTGTCCGGCAGAAGGCTCATAGGTCGGCCGTGGTCCTTCTACACTCCGCCTCGGGCAAAATTCCCAAGACGAGTCCGGTGGAGGTCCTTGGCGCCCTTTGCAAATCTTCCCCGGAGAGTCATCAGAAGCTACCCTCGTTGTCATCGTGAGATTCACGTGGCCTGGGCTCGACCTTTTTTTTTCTCTTACTCTCCGACTTTGCCTTTGCGCCCCTCGCTCCTTTTAGAAGCTCCGTCTTCTTGTCTGATACTTGAGATCGGTCCTGAACTTTGCCCTCTTCCTCTTTTTCTTGTTGCTGTTCCTGTTCCATCACTTCGTGCAGATGCCTCGTATGCCTTAAGGTGCCAATCCTCTACCGAAGTTTCGTCTGCAATGGATTCTTCACTCTTCAAGTCTCTCGTCGAGGTCGAGTCTCGTGAGGCCTCGGCCGCCGCTGCCTCGCCCAGCGACGGTTTCCCCCCTCCACCCCAGAAGGCTGTCCAAAGAACCTACCCCGGTGCCCCTTACCGGGGTGACGAGTCCATCGAGCTCCAGAGGCTTCACACCGAGCATGGTGTCAGCCACCCGTCGTCTCGCCCGGGGACACCACCCTCCTCACCACCGGGCGGGAGCGATCTCGAGATGAGCCGCCCCGGCAGTCCGTCTCAAGGTGCGACTGACGTTGCCGAGCCCCTTCAAAGCATGTGGGATCCCTACATGAACCGCTGGCGGCTTCTGACTGCCTGTCTGATGAACCTGGGCAACGGTCTCAATGACAGTGCCCCGGGCGCCCTGATCCCTTACATGGAGAAGTGAGGTTTGCCTCAAGCCTCGTAGAGAGACATGCATGACTGACTGACTTGGACAGGCACTACAACATCGGATACGCCGTCGTGTCGCTCATTTTCGTAGGCAATGCCTTGGGCTTCATCTTTGCCGCTGTGTTCCTGGACGCTCTGCGCTCACGCATGTCCCGCGCGCACCTCCTCGTATTCGGCCAGGCCATCCTGCTGGCGGCGTACATCCCTCTCATCGTCGGGGCCCCCTTCCCGGCCATCATCGTCGGCTTCTTCTTCCTGGGATTCGCCATGTCGATCAACCTGGCCATGAACAACATCTTCTGCGGCTCCCTGCAGAACGCGACGACGGCCCTCGGTGCCATGCACGGCAGCTACGGCATCGGCGGCACGGTCGGCCCCATCATCGCGACGGCCATTGCGACGTCCGGCAACCCGTGGTACCGATTCTACCTGCTGCCGCTGTCGCTGGCGTTTGGCAACCTGTTCTTCGGCTGGTGGTCGTTTGCCAAGTTTGAGCGCGACCAGCCGCTGACGCTGCAGCCGACGCTCTCGGCGGCGGCGCTGGCCGCCAACTCGCAGTTCCTCTCCATGTTCTACGCGCTGCGCATGCGGCTCGTGCTGCTGGGCGCGCTCTTCATCTTTGCCTACCAGGGCGCCGAGGTGTCCATCTCGGGCTGGGTCATCTCGTTCCTCATCGCGACGCGCGACGTCGGCGACCCCGGCGCCGTCGGCTACGTCACGGCCGGCTTCTGGGCCGGCATTACGCTCGGCCGCTTCCTGCTGAGCGCGCCGGCGCACCGCATCGGCGAGAAGCGCTTTGTCTACATCGTCACGGCCGGCGCCGCCTGCTTCCAGCTGCTCGTGTGGCAGGTGCCCAACCTCGTCGGCGCCGCCACGTCCCTCGCCATCGTCGGCCTGCTGCTGGGGCCCGTCTACCCCTGCGCCGCCGCCCTCTTCATGCTCGTCATGTGCGGCAGGCGCCGCGCCCGCGGCATGGACGTCATCTCGGCCTTTGTCCGCAGCGGCCGCGCCGTCGCCCCCTTCACCACCGGTCTGCTGGCCCAGGCCTTTGGGACCTGGGTGCTGCACCCCATTGCGCTGGGGCTGTTCGTGTGCATGACGGCCTGCTGGTTCTGGCTGCCGACGCAGAGGAAGCGCAACGAGTAAGGGGGTTGGAGGGTGTGTGATCTTTTTATTTCTTTCGGCAGCAAAAGCATGGTGGACAAAGGTGAAAGGGAAATTGCAAGCGGTATTTTTAATCGGGAAAGACTGGTCACGGTGTAGTGGACTACTGATGACGGTATGAATACGAATTTATCTCTTTCTTCTTATGCTCTCTCTCTCTCTCTCTGTATACGCCTGGTGCCACACATGCTACTATGCCAAGTGCTGTGGACGGAAAATCTATAGTCTAAAGAAAAAAAGAGAAAAAGCCTCCGGATCTAGCATACCGTGTATTTTCAAATATGTACTAGGTCTTCATGCACATCGTAGTCTCATCGCACTCTTCATTTCTTCCCGCTGTGGAAATCGAAAGGGGGACTCGAGAGGTGGCAGGTCTACGTGTGGATGCGGCCGAGGGCAGCGTCCTTGTGGGTGAGGGTGCCGGCCTCAATGGCCTCGACCGTCTTGTGGATGGACGTAAAGTCCTGGAAGGTGACAAAGGGGACGTTCTCGCGCTCGCAGTAGGTGACGAGGTCCTTGCCGGCCTTGGCGAAGAGGAGGTCGGTCTCGCGGGCGGCGGAGAGGTCGGAGACGCCGTCGCCGGCGTAGAGCATGATGGGGCGGTCGGGGTGGGCCGAGTACTTGCGAATCTCCATCGACTTGTCGTGGCCAAAGGGCGTGTCGTCGTGGTAGACGATGCGCCAGCCGGCCTCGTCGTTGATGGACTTGCCCGCGCGCGGGGCGACGTCGTTGCTGACAATCTATCTGGATGTACGAGGCCTCGTCGCCGAGCCACATCTCGAGCAGCGAGCGGATGACGGGCCGCATGCCGCCGGAGAGGATGACAATGGGCACGTTGTTGGCGCGGCACCAGTGGAAAAAGTCGCGGAAGCCGGGGTCGAGCTTGATGTTGGCGCGCAGCGTGGCGATGCACTGGTCAAAGGGCAGCTTGATCGAGTCCATCATGCCCTGGAAGGCTTCGCGGAACGACTTGCGGCCGCAGAGGATGTGGTCGTTCTCGACGAGGCGCAGCTCGCGGCCGTAGCCGAGCTCTTCCGTCATGAAGTCATTGGAGTCCTTGATCGTGATGGTGCCGTCAAAGTCGGTGAAGAAGATGATCTTGGGGTTGGTGGCGAGCGCCGGGGTATCGTTGTTGGAGACGGAGCCCATTGTGACGGTGGTGGTGATGCGGCAGGGTAGTAGGTAGGTCGGTAGGTACGTGGAAGTAGGGCAGTGAGGAGGTATGATTTAAGGCGAGTAGGTAGACAATGGGAGAGGGACCGACGATCGTCAAATACGGGCAGCCCCTAAAGTTTTATGTCCGGCCAAGTGACGAGCGAGGCGCGGCAGAGATTTAATTCTATGGAGAAGGATCCAAGGTACCTGATACCTGCCCTGACCTGCCCTGAACGTGATGAACCTCACCCGTCTCGTTCGTCACTCGGACGCGCAGCTTCGCTCCCTCCACCCCTCCCCTCAACGACAAGCTCTTCAGACATCAAAGACCCGAGACACGGCGGGCGGGCTTCACACCAGATGCCCGCCGTCCGGGTCTCAGCCTGAATCGTCCCGCATCCAGGGGATCCAATCCAGGATGCGATGCGTTGTTTTGTTGCCCCTCATGCCATGGCAGTGTGAAGAGGTGCCCCTCCACTGCAGCGTCATTGCCCCTCTTCAGGGCCTTTTAGCGCCGCCGGACCCCCCTGTAGGAGGGGACCTGTAGCGTTCGCTGGCCCCTCCGAACCCGCCTGGTGTCACCCCCCTAATCGAATGCGCTGTGGTGCCCGTGTGGCCCTGTTGCGCCTTGTGAGGCCCGCTGTAGATGCACGCCGAGACGCACAGAAACCTGCCGAGCCCCCACTGTGGTACAGGGGCCCACAGCCTACATGTACCTCTCACCGACCCCGTCGGAACCCGGTCGGTCGGTGCGTGCGCCGACGCCGGATCGTTGTTTGCACGAAGAAGGCGGTGAGTGCTCTCAGTCCGGCAGAAAATCAATCGAGGTCCAACAACGCGGCTCGGCTATTCGTTCAGTATCGATGCTTTGGTTGGGGTTTGAGCTTCGTCCAGACTGTGTGCTTGGTCTGAAGCACCACAACTGACTGGCTGAGGACGCCTCTCGGTGTGTCATTGTTTGGGGAGCACACTTCTTCGTCTGACCTAACAAAGTCAGCTTTGCATCCGGCCTGCAGCACCAGCAACAACAGCAACGACATCCACCACCATGCAGTCACTGCCACTGGCGAGGCCTGCATCATGGCGCCTCGTGAACCAGCTGGCCCGCCCCTCTCCGACACAATTGACGGCACGACGACATCTCCAACCAGCTAGCTCCCTCACTTGGACGCTTCTCCGTCCTTCTTCCCCATCTCCTCGACTCTACTCTTCTTCGAACTCTCGTCCACCTCCTCCTCCTTCTCCGCCGCCGAAGCCGTCCGAATCCGAATCAAACCCCGACTCTACCAAACCCAGCTCTGAGCCACTCCTCGAGTCCAAGCCAGACCCAGTTACAACCAACTCCTCACAGCCCTTCCTGCGGGATGACTCGTTGCCAAAGTCTGAAAGCACCACAAGCAGACCATCATCCTCCCCCTCCTCAAAAGATGCATCCTCCCAACCTTCCTCCGACGCGCCCCCCTCCTCCCGGACGCCGTCCCCGTTCGACCAGCTCTCCTCGCGCGTCCAGTCGAGCCAGCTGCTGACGACGACGATCCCCGCCTCATCGACACGCTGCAGGTCCGCCTCCTGACGGCCTCGCAGACCGTCAACGATCTGACGGGCTACACATCGATCGAGCGCATCAAGACGCAGAACGAGGCGCTCGAGACGTCGCTCGCCTCAGCCCACCAGCGCCTGCGGGCCACGCGCCAGTCCTACAAGAACGCGACGGGCGACCGCGCCGCGACGCAGCGCGAGACGACGACGCTGCTCGCCCGGAAAGAGTCGTGGGTGCCGCAGGACCTCGAGCGCTTCACCGAGCTCTACCGCCGCGACCACACGCTCGAACAGGAGGTCGCCCGCGCCAGCGAGGCCCTCGCCGAGGCCGAGGCCGAGGAGCAGCGCCTCAGCCAGGCCCTCATGGCCGGCATGCTGCGCCGCTACCACGAGGAGCAGATCTGGAGCGACCGCATCCGCCGCGCCAGCACCTGGGGCACCTGGGGCCTCATGGGCGTCAACGTCCTCCTCTTCATCGTCCTGCAGCTCTTCGCCGAGCCCTGGCGCCGCCGCAGGCTCGTCCGCGCCGTCGTCGCCGAAGAGAAGTCCGTCCTCGAGAGCGTCAGGGACGAGCTTGCTGCCGTCAAGGGCCTCCTCGCCGGCACGCAGCGGCAGCGGGACGGCGACGCCTTTGTGGCGGCGGACGCGGACCGTCGTCTCGGCGAATCGGCTGGGACACCAGAGCCTTTGGTCGGCGCAGATGTCGACCCGACAGCCGAGGGAACTTTCGCAGCAGCGGAAGCTGTGGGCATGGCGGTGCCCGAGACGGCAGAGCCGCCCATTGCGGAACCAGAAGCGGAACCAGAAGCGGACACAAACCCCCCGCAATCTACCACCTGGAAGGCCTTCCTCTCCGAACCCGCGTTGTGGAGAGACCGAGCAGAAGACTTGTATAGCGAGCGCAGAATCGACCTGCGCATGCGGGATGCATCGATCCTGGCACTTCAAGGCGCTGCAGCCGGCGCCGCCGTTGCCTCCGGCGTCGTATTCATGCTCCTGAGGCGGACGTAGGGGCCTCGTCGTACCTTGTACAAATGCTGTAAGATACCTTGTATACAGAAAATAGATCCTCACAAGACGCACACCCTCGCAAGGCACATGAAGCACACATCGCACTTGTCCACTACGTGAAACCGCAACGCTCTTTATTAACGGGTGTGCAATTCGCTATGCCGCGATCTGCCAGCGACCTTCGGTCATGGCCCACCCTCCATCACAACCAGATTCAAACAGGACATCCGGCAGAGCTTGCGCCGAGGACGTCCGAGCCTGACGGCATCGCTGAAAGTTTAGAAAACCAACATGGTCTCCCACACTCACTTGGTGAGGCTATGAGCCTCAACTGAGGCATCGCTGAAACATAGCCGGATGATCATCCGGCTGCTGATGTCGATTCTTGTCGACCCTAGACCCCGCCTTGCGCCCGCCCGCCCCCATCCCCTCTTTTAGTCATCTATCATATCCTCGCTCGCTGCATTCTTCACTCAAAGTCGGCCGTGTAGGAGAATCCGCGGAACTCCTCCTGCATTGCTTGCGACAGAACTGAAAAGATAAGGTCAGCAGGAGTTGGTCATAGTTGGAAAGAATAAACAACATACCAGACTGAACGGGGGTAAGTACTGGCGTGACGCTCGTGAACTCCGAATCAAAGTTGCTCGTGTCGGTGGCGCTCTTGATGCTCGGCAGGAAGGGCGGGGGCACACGCTTGTGGTAAATGTCATCCCAGCTAATGTTCCTGAAGAAAGGCTGGTTCATGATCTCCTGGGCATCGGTCGGGCCGCTGCCGAGACGCTGATCGGGCTCGCGGGTGAGGAGCTTCTGGAGAATGGACACGCTGTCTCTAGGCATGTGGATCGGGTACAGTGGCTCGTCCGCAAGAATGGCGTCGTAGATTTCGTCCTCGTCCTCGCCACGGAAAGGCGACTGCTGCAGCAGCATCTGGTAGATCAAGACGCCGAATGCCCACCAGTCAACTGCGCGACCATACTTCTTGTCCAGCAGAATCTGGTGCAGGGATTAGTACATGCTCCTTGACCAAGCCCAGCATAATGGTTTCATACCTCTGGGGCCATAAACTCAGGCGTTCCGCAGAATGTGCTCGTGTTGGAGCCGAACCACATGTCCTCTTTGCAAAGACCGTAGTCAGCAATCTTGATGTGACCATCGAGTGTCAACAAGATGTTGTCCAGTTTCAAGTCACGGTAGATGACTCCGTTCTCGTGGAAGTACTTGAGTGCCAGGCACACCTCGGCCGCATAGAATCTGTCGTGCGTTAGTTGCTGAACCTGCCTAAGCTGAACCACCACGACTTACTGAGCACGCTTGGTGCCGAATTGGCCGCGTTGAATGTGTAACATAAGATCGCCACCGCTGACGTATTCCATCACGAAGTAGACCCTGGTTTCCGTTTGGAAACACGCGTGAAGGTTAGTCAAGAACGGATGACGTTCCCTGTTGGCGATCAGGAACACTCGCTTCTCTGATCGGATACTTTCAACCTCATCATTCTCAATGATGAACTCCTTCTACAGGACCTTAATCGCGTTCAGACGCTTCGTCCTGATGGACACCGCCTGCAAGACCTAGCCGGAGTTACCTTTGCCGAGGACAGCAAGGAAGTTGAAGTGGTCTAGGCCAATGCGCTGTCCTGTGCCAGGGTCTGTGGCCGATGGCAACGGCTTGCGCCCACCGCTTGTGGTAAGCGGGCCAGCGGAGGTGGGCGACGTCGGGGACGGCTCGGGTACTGAAGGCTTGCTGATAGGCGCTGCTGGCTGTTGGTATGGAGCTGCCTGCTGCTGATGCTGCGGCTGGTGCTGCTGGGGAGTGACCTGATGCGGTGGTACTTGGGGTTGCTGCTGCTGCGGCTGCTGCTGCTGCTGGACCGGGCGGCTTGCCTGCTGAGGCTGGCCTGAGTAGGAGTTGACCTTGGCGTAGTCTGCAGGGTTGTATGGACGCTGCTGTGATCCGTACTGGTTGTAAGGGTCATCCTGTTGTTGATCAGGCGAGGTGTGGTAGCCGCTGCTGTAGCGGCCATAGTCCTGCGACTGGCTCTGCCGGCCGGTAGTGACTGTCGAACCACTCATGGCGGCGGATGCCGCAGCTGCTGCAGCTTGACTGGACGAAGTCCGATCAGGCTGGGGTGGTCTTTGCGACGTCTGCTGTTGGTACATGATCTTGGCGGCTTCCGTTGCCTCAGCCGAGCCTGTAGAGTATGATGGCGCATGTCCACCACTGACGAGCGTGGACGAACTCATACTACTAGTAGGACTCGTTCGTCCTGTGCCCCGCAGGGTACGTTCGCTCAAGGAAGTCGCCTTCTGCTTATTGATCTGCTTCGTCGTTCTGATGCCCTCAAGAATCTGATTAGCCACAGCCATAGACATGCCGCAAAAGTCTGGCACAAGGTGAACGCATTGCGCGTGAGCTGTGGAGCCGCACTCCGAACATTTGCGACAGTTCTTCTTGCCGAAGGGCAAGATGTAGCCACAGTGGCAGCACCAGTTGGCGTTCATGTTCGAATAGGGCTGGAATCTGTGGGGGATGCGATGGTTGATCTTCTCCTCGTCCGGATCCGTCTCGGCATTGCTCTTGCTGATACATTTGGTGACGACGCTGGTATAGCACTTGGTGTGGCAAGTGTACTTGCAGTCCTCGCACTGCATACCGGCAGAATACTTCAGGAAGTCGCCGCACAGAGCACAGCGCATAATGTTGTAGAACTGGTGCTGGACAAACTTGTGGCCGTACATTTCGTGGACCTCCTCCTTGCGCTGCCTAATGGCACCCTTGCGACCAAGACCCAGATCGACGGTACGGCGTTCCTTATTCTGCTTGACGAATCCAAGAGACAGGCGAATTTGGCCAGCCCGCTCAAGGTTGAACCAGCCATCGATGGGCTGCTGTGCAACCTGACTGGGAGGCGGGAGCGGTGCCTGGCCCTGAGGGCTCATGGGCTGCGAGGCATACGCTCCCGGGGAGCCTGGAGGCCCCCAAGCGAAGGTGTTTGCTGCTGCTGTGGGCTCATGGGAAACTGGCTGGGCGGGGCGCCCATCCTGTCGGCTGACACCCATCCAGAGCTGTTAATCTCAGCCTCGATCCTCTTCCTTCGCATCTCCTCAGCGATATCAGATATCCTGACCCAGAGCATGGCAATGGGTAGGGCGTGCTCGCCAGGCTTGTCGTAGACAGTGAGTTCAATCTCATTGGCCTTGTCGACATCAATGTTGAAGTACTCTGCTTCCCATCTATCATTTCGAGAGATCCGGGTCCGGGCGACAACATTGTCCTCCACCTTGATGGCAACGAAGGTCTCCGGCCCGCGGCTGAAGCGTCCAGTGGATGCGTGGTCGACATCCTTAATGACTGCTACGCGGATAGAGAGCTGACCAGTCAAGGGCTTTCGCAGGTTGGGCATGTTGATGGAATCATCTGAGGATTATGTTGGTTAGCTTCGTCCCGATACAAAAGGATCAGCGGTCATGTGCTCACCATCGTGATCGTCGGAGCCCACAACATCAGCCACGTGAAGTTCCTCGTAGCGTTTGAGGGCCTGCTTCAGCAAGAGAATTTTTTGCTTGCTCTCGACCCTACGAGCTGAAGCATCTGCTCTGCTCTTCCTGTCGCCCTCCATGCCATACAGCTGCACCATCTTCTCGACACCCTTCAGGTATTGTTCTTCAACCTTGAGCTTGAACTGAATCTGAGAAAGCATGAGCTGGATTCGTGGTCCCAGGTACGGATTGTCGTATTTGATCAGATCTGGATACCTTTTGTTAGTCTATATCTAAAACATGGCAGACATGACGGTCTTCATCGCGTGATAGGTTTATACTGGGAGACAAACCTAGCTTGGTGTAGTTGGGTCGAGGCTTGGGCACAGATGATGCCGGGCCTGGAGGAGCATAGGGATGGCGAGGCGGCATGAGGTCGCCGTGCTGACCGATTTGGCTGTACTGGGTAGAACCGAAGGAGGCACTGCTGCCGGCGCGAGCATGTTCTCCCCACGAACCGGCATCCTTTGGCGGCGGCGGTGGAGGACCCGAGCCGTCGCCCTCAGCTCCATCGTCAGGTCCGCCCAGCGACATACTATCCATGGCGGACTGGTTGCGGCGCATCTGCAGTTCCCGCAACTTTTCTTCAAAGAATTGAAGGTTCCGGCGAGTATCTCGCAGTTGGGAGTTGAGTCTTGATCGGACAGAGTCATTGTCGGTCTGGGCCAGCATGGCGTTGGCGCCATTCATCAAGACCTTCTCGCGCTCAATCTTTTTGAGAATGTTCTGAATCGCCTCTTCGTCACTCATGGTGGGCAAAAGGGTTGCGCGTAGCCACGCGCGGGGTCAAAGCTGTCGAGATAGGTCGATAAGGATGAGTGCCTTCAGCTGGTCAGGGCTGCGAGGTCTATGTGCAGCCTATGTCTGTCGTTCGAGGGGTTTGTTGGCGCGTTTTGCTCGTCTGGTGTATCAACTCGCATCGACGCCGTCACCCCGTCCCACTATTGCCTCGACAGGGTTGTCCTGGGTAATATGTCGAAAGTGATACTGCTGTGGATGTCGAATAAAGCAGCAATGAGGCCGGCTCGTAGTCGTGCTACTGGAGGCTGGAAGCACGAGACAGTAGGTGAGGTCGAAGCCGTGTGGCAGATCACAACAAATGTTGCGTGTGTTGGTGGTGCGAGATGCAAGAGAGGGGGGGAGGTCGGATAAACGTAGCTCATTGATCGGGAGGAGGAAAGCGGGGTGGGCAGGCCCATGTCTGGTTTCGCGCTGCAGATGAGGTGGGATGGGCATGGGCATGGAGGGGGGGGGCCACTGACTTGCCAGAGCCCATGAGAAGGACACATGGGAATTTGCCCTGGCAGCTAGACAGGCCTTGCCTCGGGCAGGTACAGGGGTGGCATGCTCTTCGATGCCTGACGTGCCCTGCTTCTGCGAAGGTGGGCTGAAGATACTGATCCCCGGTAGGGCACTGGCCGCTGATGCTCGGCAGATTGGGTGTCCCTTACAGCGTCCGTGCCCGCTATAAGGCCTCCCTGGCTCATACCTGCTTTAGGCGTCCTCCGTGGGCTTCCACTTTGCAATGGCGTCAGAGGCTGCTCGGTCACCACGCATGGCGCGAACCAAAGCACCTCTTCAACGTATCCGCGATATATCAGATGACTTGTTCGCTGCGTCCTTGCCATCTTTCAATGTGGTACCTAACACTCTCGACTGCAGTTCCCCTAGTAGGTAAGCATAACTGACTGCACAGCATGCGGAATATTCGCCAAACCTGACAAATAAAGCCCTTCCGAGGCTTGTCCGATTCTTACTCTTGTAGGACACTCACTGTCTCAGACTACCTTGGTCCTTGGCGTCGTCATTGGCGACTGATCCGACCGCAGCACAGGCGCCCGCCCGACTACCGAAAGTCCTAGGTCCCCACGCCAGAGCAACGAAAACCCACTCAGCGCCCTCTAGGACTGGCCTCAAGGCTCTCCGCACATACCACCACCACCACAAGATGCAAGGCGAAGAGCTGCAACGCGCCACAAGAGGGGCACTGATGCTTCGAGAGTTGTGTCTGTCCTTCCTGATGTGCGTCGCGGTGAGTGTGATTGTGCCCTACGCAGCCTGACACACACATGTCACATATCATGCCTGCCTATCATCTTCATACGTCGGACACGTCGGGGGTTGTCCACCCCAACCACATTCCAGCCAGGCCGAGAGTTCAACTAGGTAGGGATGTGCAGGGACATTGATGGAGGAACGCTCCAGAACATTGCCCTACGCCATAATGACAGCTGTTCGCTAGCTTTGGTAGGCCACTGTGATTTTGGTCACCTTCCTTTACGTTTGTGCAGGTCTCGCACATGAACTTATACGATGTCGGGTCAACTGCAAATCAGACAGAAAAGAGACGAACAGGCATGGGTGCCGCGTCATCACCCGAGCCTGTACAGTCCGGTGCGTAGACGATCTTATTTCCGTTGTCTGTACATAACCGCTTAGCGAAGAGCCCACCCGAACGCTGCTCAACAGGGCCTCCGGGGCATGTAGATCCCTCGTGCCTGAGCTCGTATCGACAAAGGATCGTTGACCAGCAGTCGATCACCAGTGAAGATAGCGCACTCTCAAGTCGCAGTTGGCATTTATACGGACAACCCTCCTAGATTCGCTAAGCTTACTCTGTTATAAAGGAAAGCGAGCACACAAAAGGCGAACCCTATTGCTGCGCCTAGGTATGGTATTCACGAGCTGAAGTGATCAGCAAGTCCAACAGGTTGAAAAAGGTGCTGCTCTTGGGTCTAGCTTTCCAACTTCCAAGCCCCCCAGCCCAAGGTTAGGCATCAAATTTGAATCACCTAGGACAGTCGATCGTAATCTGAAGACGCTGGCCGCACCTTGCCCTACTGTCAAAACCAGTATCAGAGTGTCGGCTGAGGCTACAGTCTTTGATTCAATTTGAGAGACATGATGTGAAGAGGGAGTTGACAACCCGAGTCCCACAGATCAAGGGCATGACCATGACAGACTTAGCCGTATTTGGGACCACCTAGAGTCTACGCTTACCTATCTGAACTGAATCCTTAATGCCAAGTCAGCGACCTGAGATTGATGTTTGAACAATATTTTCTTTTATTCTATTAATGCCTTACAATGCCATCTGTTCATGCAGTGTACTCTTTCTGCAGCAGCTTGGCGATCGTGTTAAGCTGGATGTTGCTCGTGCCCTCATAGATGGCGCCGATCTTGCTGTCCCTCCAGAACTTCTCCGCGGGGCCGTCGCGCACGAAACCCATACCACCCATCCACTCAATTGCGAGGCCGCTGACACGTCCAGCGACCTGCGAGGCATAGAGCTTGGCCATGGCAGCATCCATGACAAAGTCCTCACCGGCCTCCTTCTTGCGGGCCGCGTTGTAGACCAGGGACCTGGCGGCGGCGATCTCGGTATAAGACTGCGCGATCTGGTGCTGCATGCCCTGGAACTCGCCGACGAGCTTGCCAAACTGCTTTCGGTCGTTCCAAACGTACCTGCACATGTTAGACTGAGCCCACTCACTTGCTCGAAGGTGACTGGACTTACTTGACAGCGTTCTCCCACGAACCAAGGGCCAGGCCGGTCATCTGCGCGGCAATGCCGATGCGGCCCTCGTTGAGCAGGCTGATGGCATACTTGTAGCCCTGTCCCTTCTCACCAAGAAGGTTCTCCTTGGGGATCTTCACGTCGTCAAGGTTGATGACGCAGGTGCTGCTGGCCTTGATACCGAGCTTCTTCTCCTTCTTGGCAATGGAGAAGCCCTCGGTGCCCTTCTCAACGACAAACGCAGTGATGCCCTTGTAGCCCTTGCTGTGGTCCAGGTTGGTAAAGACGATGAAGAAGTCGGCCTCCATCGAGTTGGTGATCCACATCTTGCCACCACTGATGGTGTAGCCATCCGCCGTCTCCGTCGCCTTGGTAGCCATGGCGAAAGCATCGGAGCCACTGACGGGCTCGCTGAGGCAGAAGCTGCCGACAGTGTTCGTCGCCAGCTTGGGCAGGAACTTCTTCTTCAGCGCCTGTGAGCCGTACTTGATAATGGCCGTGTTGACGAGTGTGTTGTGGACATCGACCATGACGCTGACACTAGGATCCACGCGGGCCAGCTCCTCGATGCCAATGACGGCGGACGTGAAATTGGCGCCCGTGCCGCCGTACTCCTCGGGGATCTCGATGCCCATGAGGCCCTGCTCAAAGAGCTGCTCGACCACGGTGGGGTCCATCTTCTCGGCCTCATCCATTTCACGGACCTTGGGGCCAATGACCTCGTTGGCAAACTTGCTCACAGACTCGGCCATGGCGAGCTCCAGCTCGGAGAAGTGTGTGATGGGAGTGGGGGGAATGTCGGTTATGTCGAGAGTGTCGGCATTCTGGCGACGTGACGTCGTGGACAGGGGCTTTGAGGACCTACACAGTTGTAAGTTGACAATTGAGCTATCGAAAACGACAAAGACCTACTGCTGGATGAAAGGCATCGCCGCCCTCGCTGGGGCGTTACTCTTCGCCGCGGCCATGGCCATGACGCCGCGACTCCTCCGCATGGCGGGGCGAACAACCCGTGTAAGTGAAGACATGGTGAGCCCCGGTACTTGTGAATGAGGATGGGGGTTGGGAATCTGAGTTTGCTGCTCAAGTGGTCCGAGATTGGGGGGGAAGGTGAGTTCAAAGTGAAGTGCTAAAGTTGGGTCGTGGCCGAGACAGCACTGAAAGATGGATGGAGAGACAAAGTCTAGGTGATCATCGCCAGCACCGAGGGCCCCTTCAATGCCGCCCCATGCCTTGGGGCGATCGTCTTCAGCCGAGGATATCCATCCCCATGGTACCGCCGGCTGGGCAAGCTTGGGCACTAAGTCCGGCGTTTATCCGGGAATGACGGTGCTGCTGACTCGACATGTGACGGCCTGGAGTTGAGGAAGCTCATGTCACGTGTGGTTATGTAATGTTGCAATTTGGAGGATTGAGATCTGAAGGCGCGAAGCTCGAAAGCATCACATCAAACCATTGAGAGCCACCCAATCCATCATTGCCAGCACTCTATGATGGCGAGCTCCCTGTTCAGTCGGCTTTTGGCGCCAACGCTGCGAAGGGCGCAGCTTGTCGCACCTATTTCTCCCATCTCGATCCTCGCCAGGCCGGCCTTCCAAGCCAGGGCTTTCTCCTCAACACCTGTTCAGAATGCGACGATAGGGCAGGTCCTGCGGGTTCGTAACGCCATTCCTCATCTTTCCGACATTGACTGACCCATATGATAGGGTTGCCGCAAAGGCAAGCGCGCTCGTCACGCCGTCTCTCCCGCTCTCGCGGATGTGGAAGCCCCCGCTCTCAAAGGCGTATGCATCAAGGTCGGCATTGTGCGTCCAAAGAAGCCCAACTCGGGCCAACGCAAGACGGCTCGTGTGCGTCTCTCGAACGGTCGACAGGTCACCGCCTACATCTCCGGCGAAGGACACAACATTCAGCAGCACAGCGTTGTTCTCGTGCGAGGCGGAAGAAGTCAGGATTGCCCGGGTGTGCGATACCACCTCATCCGTGGCGCATTGGATCTTGGAGGTGTTGCAAACCGTGTCAGTAGTCGCAGTAAGTACGGCACGGCTAGGCCAAAGAAGGCTGTTGTGGGTTGAACTGCATGATGGTATAGTACAAGGGGGCAAGCGGCTGTTGCTTGCCAAGACGGAGAGCTGTTAAAAACGGTGTGTACTTTATTGTAAAACAATTCACAAGTGGCATGGCGAATACTTGATTGATCCCAAATGGCATTTTCTTGTTGCAATGGCAAGCGAGCAAATGTCCAAAACCGCAAAAGAAGCCTTGACGCCGTTCCACGGTAAAGCACCCCTGATCCGCGCACCGATTCAACCCATCACTTTGTGAATAGGTCTGGGTGGTGAAGCCCCAAAATCATGATCTTGCACCTTTCGTACAGCTAGTCTATTTCCCCGATATGCCACTATTTTCTTAATCCTTCTGGTTCTCATAGCCCTCGGGCTTCGTCATCCCATTGATATCGAAGTAGCGGCTCGTGCCTGCATTTTGTTAGCATTCAACCCCGATTGGCGGATTGACGTTGACACTTACAAGAGTAGCCCTTCCAGTCAAAGTTGTCCTTGGGGTTGCAGTGACAGCGGAGGTCTTGGCGAGTCTTCTCCCCAGTGGGGCAGTGAGTGAAGGGACCGTGGTAGTAGGCAATGTCGTTGAAGAAGTGAATCTGGTCCTTGGGAAGCATGATGCCAGCGGCGATGGTGTGGACAGGGGCGTCGCCCCAGCGTTCGTAGAAGAAACCACCGTCCTTGTCCAGAGACTCAAAGTAGTCAATGTAGGCCTTAGAGCGAAGCCAGTTCAGGTTACCAATCTCAAAGTTGGACCACTGTGAACGGGTTAGCATTACGAAGTTTTTACAGCATACGATTGGTCAATACTTACGAAGTGGCAGTTGTTGTAGGTGTCGCCATTGTCGTCACTCAGGAATCCCATGGAGTTGTCGGCGGCAATGTATTCGGGGTGGTTCTTGATGAACTTCTTGGTCGAGTCCCACAACGTGGCAATGGTCTCCTTGTACTCGTACAAACTCAGGACGAAGCTGTACTTGCGGTTGTTCTCCTTCATGACGCGGAAGGGGTCGTAGTGAATGTCACAGAAGAGCTCAATCGAGGGCTCAACTCGCCAGTAGTACTCGTAGTTCATCATGAGCGGCTGGCGGAAGAAGAAGCCAGACTCGAAACGGCACATGTGGCGGTAGCTGACGGAATCGCCGTAGATGATCTTGCGCTGAGCCATGTCCTCACGCACCTTCTTGGCCTTGTCCTGGTCGATCCACTCAGGGAAAGACCAGTGCTCCTTGGGGATTTCGCCATAGTGAGTTTTTCCAGAAACAAGCGATGTCGTGACCTTCTTGAAGGTCTCGTCGAAAGGCTTGTCGTTCAGGAAGACCCAGTCGTAGTTGTAGCGGCGGTTGAAGCGGTCCTCGACCTGACGAATGGAGCGAGCGATGTCCCAAACATCGCTGTTCCTCGCAAGGGTCACAAAGGTGGCGTTGACACGAGGTCCAGGAGCAGTGCCAACAATGTCGTTCCAACCAGGGTCACCGGGGCTCATAGCCATGGGGAACTCCTTCGGATCGTAGTCGTTGACGATCGCCGGTCGCTCAGCGGGCGGGGTCGCAGGCTTCACGGCAACGGGGGCAGCGTCCTGCTTCTCGCCAGCTGCAGGCGCTGCAGGTTGGACGCCTCCTGGCGCAGTGCCGGAAAAGGTGCCATCTTGGAGACGAACGCCCTCGTAGCTCGAGTGGGTAATGAAGTAAACGATGGCGAGGCCCTATGGAAGAGTAGTTAGCGATGGAGCTGGCCTCAAGGACACGCGCATCACGCTTCTCCTTGTCGTGTGATGGAATTGACAGACGCGTGGCAGCGGCTCTGTCAATCCGGGGAGCACTTACGAAAAAGGCAAAGAGGATGTATCGCACGTAGCGCGCTGAGCCTGCCACCATGATGACGGACTTCAACGCGAACGAATGGTAAGAAACCTAAAAGGAAGAAAGTGGTCAATCTCGAATGGATTGTTGAAGGAGGGAAAGAACGAAAGTCGATGGGATGATACAGGTGGCCTCCCTAGAGATGTAGGGGAGACGGCGGAGAAAAGTGGTCGACCCAGTTAGGCTTTACGGGAGACGAGTCGAGGGACCAGTGGACGAATACGAAAGTTCAGCCCGGCGATGGTACGTGCTAATTACGTAGGTACTTGAATTCAGGGGTAGGAAGGCCTTGTGCCGAGTACCTTTTTCTGTCTCTGACAACGCGCGCTCCTTACCTGGATGCAGGAATGCGGAAGAGCATGATAGGGGGATGCTCGGGAGAGTGGGGGCAATCTAGGGGGCACGAACATGGCCAGTGGGTATTCCTTGTATCCCGACGGTACTGGCACTGGGGCTTTTGGGACGAGCTGACGTGGAACGCTGGACGACCATCGCTTATGTTATCAACTGCCGTTAAAGACGCTTGCGACAAACGACGACACCTCAAACTCAAAGGGAGTCTGACAGTGGCAATGCCGATTCAGTACAGAGTGAATCATAGTACCTGAGCGTCTCAGACGCCAGGTATTCATGGACTCTCAAATGAGCTATGCAAGCCTGTAAAAATAGTTATCTCAAGCGGTCGTGAATATGTGCTGGCTCGGAATGACTAAATACCTGACTGGCAAGCACCAGCTGTACCTACCTATGCCACGACAGGGGGAGCACAAAATCGCCCCTCAGCCTGTTATCACGTGACTATGGGAACCGTGGATGTCGGGCATGGTGTTTGCCGCTCTGTGATTGGTCCGGATGATCCCTGGAGAAGATCGGAGGCTCAGGACCACACGTCTTCGTCGGCGTCGATGTGGTGCATCACCATGTTTTTGGCATCGACTGCACGCATCAACGTCGTTGAATCTACTTCTTGTCTCGAGCCGACCTTGGTGCTTCGGCGCATTTTCTTCGGGAGATCTCTCGCCATTCATATTGCTTTGCGAATGCGATCAGATTAGCTTGCAATAGCTCTGATCCCTGCCGAGATCCCTCGCGCCTTCGATCTAGTCGACCTTGCGACATCATCATGATAGGGTTGAGAACCGTGCTGCCGAATACCACCGACCCCTCATTCTCTTAGTGGTGAGTACAAGTACTTTCATCATCATCTGTATCTTGCCTTCCTTCTCGGCATATTTCCTATCTCTATGGGCTCTTGCCCCCAGCTTGCTGTTATTCCCAACATTCAGGTTGCGAGCTGGTTTCGTAACACGCCTTTGGGGTTCCAAGAGCTGTCATTGGCGGCCCTCCTACCTTTCAATCTCTCGAGGCAAAAGAGCCCGTTTTTCTTTCCTTGAATTCATCACAGGGAAAACTGCAGCTTCTGGCGAGGCTTAGTTACTGTACTGCTGCTTGTCTATCGTTTTGCAAGCTTTCAGACAGAGCCCACACTGACGTGTTCGGTCATAGTGCTACTTTACCCCTCCTCTCGAAAGACATCACACAGAAAGCCATCATGTCTTCCTTCGGTTTCGATGCGACGCGCCACAACAATGCGGCCCCGGGCTTTTCTCAGGCCCACGACCCCTTCGCCGGCTTGTCTCATCGCACCGGCGACAATGACGATGCTATGGACTTCGAAGATACCTACGACGGACTAGGTGACCAGCTTGACGAAAGTGGCGATGCCTTCAACGACGATACCTTTGGCGGGGGCTTGAGGACAGCGGTCCCACCAACAGGGGGCGCGCCCTCCGTTGGCAAGGATTTTGACTTTTTGGTCAGACTGCCAAGGTGTCCGATGCCATTGAGGAGGAACAAGTCCTTTTCAGTCGTCAAGGCCCTGCACCTCGAGCACCTCAGGCGCCTGCAGATTACCATTCGTCCGCCATTGCACCTGGTATCTACTACTCTAGCCAGCCCAGTCAATCTTACGGCACCCCTGCCCGAACCGGCTACGAGAAATATCGCGAAGCTGAGCCAATTCCCGATCTTCATGTTGATGCCTCGCTTTGGGGAATGCCCGCCAAGAAGTTCGCGCCCACGCCCTCACCACAGCCGGCGTATCAGCCTTCTCCTGTCCCAGCATCTGGACGAAAGGTCATGAGCCTGGAGGAGGTTGAGAAGGCGATGCGCGAGCAAACAACAGTGCCTGGGCAGCACGTTGGTGTCGAAAATATTCACCACCCGCAGCACTACGTTGCCGATCACAGCGACTTCTACGGACACTCTGAACATGCTCAACACCAGTATTCGTACTCTGCAGCCGAACAGCAGCGTGCTACCCGGTCTCCTGCCCACCCCAGCCATAGCCACCCTGTTACCATCCTCCAGCGCCCTCAGTCAAAGCAGCCTACCCCTAGCGCCCCGAGCCCGCAAGCTCGGCAGCAACAGCAGCAGCCCCCGCCTGTCCACCCGACCCAGATTCTCCAGAACCCGAACCGACTTTCTGGTGACCCCGCCCGCATCGGTGCCCCACTCACCCTACGCATCGGACTCAGGGTCCCATGGGCCGCGGCCAACAGGCTCAGACCCAGGCGCAAGCCCAGGCCCAGCAGCAGCACTTGGCTCACTTGTCTGAAGAGGAGAAGGCAGCATTCCTCGATCAAGAGACTAAGCGAGCCAAACGTAACCACAAGATCTGGCTCCTGTCCAAGGATAATGGTCTCATGACGCCGCAGGACAAGAACTTCATCACTCGTATTCAGCTCCAGCAGCTTGTATCCGCAACTGGAAACCCCACGGATATTGCGAACGAGGGTGCCCTTGCTGAGGATTTTTACTACCAGGTTCTCAGCCAGATCCGCGGTGGGCAACGTCAGAACCCCAACCAGCCCTTGAACAACTTTGCGCAAACCTATCTCTTCCAGACTGGCAGCCGCCAAGGTGCGATGCGTCGACAGGGTCGTGCCGCTGAGAACCATGTGCAGCGAATGGAGCAACAGGTGCAGCGGGCTGTTGAAGCGGCAAAGAACAAGCCCAAGAACCCTCAGTTGGTCATCGCTGGCAGCCTTGGCAAGATCTCCTTCAGCAACTCTAAGACGCCGAAGCCTCTCCTAAACATCAAGCGAACGGAGAGCTCGGGTGAGACTCAGAAGCCGAGCAACGCAAAGCGCGCCCTCGGCGGTGGTGCCCTCGACCGTAAGGCTATTCTCAGGAACGTTGAGCGTGTCTACAGCATGATTATGCAAATGGAGGACCATGCTCGCCAGGCTCCTCCTCCTCCCAACGATGGAAACGACGAGGACTTCCATGTTAAACACCAGGAATGGCTAGAGCAGGCCCAAGCTCTCAATGCCAAGCTCTGGAGCGAACTCAAGGTGCATGAGCCTATTCGTGAGGGGACCGTCCATCCATTTATCGCGTTCCTGTCTTTCCCCAAGGGCAAGAAGGTTTTCTCCCGCGTCTTCCGTCACATTAGTTTCGAGCAGCGGACGACCATCCTTACCATGATCATCTTCCACCTGGACTCTCTGGATGTCGTCCACGGTGCGCAGCTCACTCACGGCGAGAAGAACCTCAGTGCCCAGAAGCGCGAGGATATCGAGCTCTTCTCTCTCGCCGTCATGCCCAGCCTGTTTGCCTACTTCAACGACACTCAGATCGATATTGTCACAGACGTCCTCAGCATCATCACCTCCAAGCTGAATGTCGACAGCATCGCGAAGACTCGCGTTGGAACCTCAATGCTCACCCTTGTGCTGAGCCGCGCCGAACTCTTGAAGCAGGCTGGTGGAGGTAATCCTCAGGCATGGAACGAGTGGTATGTCGAATCTGCGCAGATCTTGTGACAATATGCTAACAAACTTTTGCAGGGATCAAGTGTTTGGCAGCTTCTTCAACGTCATTGAGCCGACTCTTCCTCACATGTTCCCCGGCAATGTCAATGCTGGCGAGGATGTCATAGTGTGGCAGCTTCTTGCGGCCATGGGCGTCAGCGCCAACCCCGAGCAGCAGCAGCGTCTGGTGCTTGCCGTGAAGGATCGAGTCCTCAGTACCGTTGAGCATGCAAAGACGCTCCCCGGTGCCATGGCCTCTCAACGTCTTGGGACCGTCAATCTGTTCATGCATTCGATTGGATTAGATGTTGATCTCTTGCAGTAAGGTTAAGCTTAGACCTTAGGGCTCCGGCAGCTCCTTGCGGGAGTCTGCCACCAGCCGGGCCGCAGCGCCTGGCGGCATTGCCTTGCCAGACTCGCTTCGTCCAGACCATGCAATCGGGTGCATCAGGTCTTTGGACGGCAGGTGCCGTTGACTTTGAATCAACAGTAGGAGGCTAGCATGAAGGCGGCATGCGGTGACAGGGAGTCGTGTGTAGAATGGGAAAGGGGGTAGCTTTTGCGGCAGCACATCCCAAGGACCTTGTACATTACACGATCACCAGTCACACCTTGCGTGTACGAGGGTAGCACAATGCTACCTCGCCGCTTATGGTTTTTTTAGTCGATAGTTCAGCAAATTTCGCAAATGCGCCTTGTTTCATTTCAGTGCCGGTCCCCCCCGTAATTTGTCCCAACGCCGTCTGAAAATAACTTCCTACCTTCAGGGGTATCATGGTGGCACAGCGAGCCCGAATCCGTCTACCGTCACAGGTCATGATCTAGAAGCCAGCCGACCATCAAGCACCACGAGTCGTAGCACCTCTTCCCCGTCCACGGCCACGTGCTACAGCACCACCCCTGGCACGGGGTCTGGCTTTGGCTGCCGCTTCAGCAGCCGCCTGTGCAGCTGCAGCCTCCTCGGCCGCCCGCTTTTGCTCTTCCTTGGAGATGGACTTGGGCTTGACAATGCCACTGACAGCCTCCAGCAGGTCATCGTCGTTCCAGTCGGTCCCGAGCTTGGAGGCGTTTTCCGCAATGCTCAAAGCCTCGACCGCCTTGCTCGCCTTTTCGTCTCCTTCTTTGTCCTCCTCCTCTCCCGCGTCCGCCTTGCCCTTTCCCTTGTCACGCGATCCCTTCTCTGAGCTGCCGTCCTCGTCGAGGTCATCGTCGAGATCATCGTCGAGATCCTGTTCAGGGGCAGCAGCAGCGCCGTTCTTGGCGCCCTGATCGCGAAGGTGAAGGCTTTCGTTGTAGACCTCCCAGGCGGCCTCGTCGTTTTCGTCCGTGTACTTGAGTTTCCGCCAGTGCTCCGACTGCACGGACCGCAGCCGGTCGAGCATGGTGTCGCTTTGCGCCGCGCTGCCGTCGCCGCTCTGCTTGATGGTCATGTGAATCGCTTTGGCCGCCGCCGCGCCGCCGCCTGCGGCAGCGCCGTTCTCCTTGCTGGCGGCCGCAGAGGAGTTGCGCTCCTGGTACGTGACGGCGTCGATGTGGTGAAGCTGCGGGCGGAGATGCACAAGGTTGGAGACGGGCGTCAGGTGTACGTCCTCTAGATGAGGGCAGAAAACTCGTCAGTCACCATCACTCGAATCAACGTCCAAGAAGGGAGGGGGGCGGCTGAAGAAGCCAGAACGCACCACCTTGGAAGACGCCAATCATGTACTGCACCTCCTTCGAGTCCGGGCAAGTGCCGCCCATTGTTTGGGTGCGCAGCACCTTGTCCTGGCGGACGGCCTCGCTCCAGTCGAGGAAGAGATCGTCGTCTCGGTCGTCCTGGCGCTTCTTCTGCCGCGGGGGCGCCGCGCCGACGCCGAAACCGCCGGACAGGCCGTGGGTGCCGCCGTTCTTGCTGACGAGGGAGTTCTTGAGGTGGCGGCCCCAGTGCATGCCCTTGTCACGATCATAGCCGCGCTGGTAGTCGAGGGGGATGTCCACCTCGACCATGCCGGCCATGGACTTGAGGCGCATCTCGGTGGGAGGGGCCTGGTCGGGGTTGGTTGTGTTCGGCTGCTGGAGGACCCATAGCTTGCGGCCCTGGGGCAGGGCGGGGTTGAGCAAAAGGTTGTACGAGGCGACGATGGGATCGTCATCGACCGAGGAGGCGTCCATGGTCGGCAGTATCTGGTGTCAAGATGCGTGCAGCTAGTGCTGGAGAATGAGCAAGGCTGCTGTCGCTGGGGATTGAAAATAAGTCAAGCAAGCGACTTGGGGGACGCCAGTTCGTTAGGTCGTGCCCCGCGATTTTTCTTATCGATAAATATCCGATTTCAATGGTTTTGGTGTCGGGCCTCGGGGACTTGGGTTGGGGACAAGCAACACCAGCGCATTAATGGCAAAGGATGATGTCCTGTGTCATGACTGATTCAAAGCATTCCCAGTCAGATCATGCACATATATACTGGATGGATAAGGTGTGGCTAGAGAATTGAATGTAGCCCTGTTCAGCAATGGCGTAAAGTGTTTTGTTACCTCGACACACATTTGGGTGAAGCTGTGATATGATGGCTGAAGAGTCGTTACTCTGTTTGCTAAGCTAGAAGGCAAGTCATTCTCAGGTTGCGGCCTAGTGTTCAGCATTAAGCTTCTATTGCCGAACGCATACAAGGTATGGGTCGAATTACCATAGGGAGTATCGCTACTGTTGTCAGATTCTGAAGCAGCTCAACATGATCTTGTCACAGGCCAAGGAAGTGTTCGTTGGCCATAGCAAGTTCACTAATCCGTTCAAAAGCAACTGAAACTGCACTGGCCGAGCTTGATGGCTCAACCTCGTTCACCTACCAACGATTTATAGGCTAGCTGATCGCACATGTGTTGGCCCAGACAGGTCGTGGGTACGTCGCTTCAAGTCACATACATACAGCGAATAGACGCAACAAGCTTTCATTATCTGCCTGGCTACCTGAACCGTGCTTCATCCTTGCAAGGGCAACCTGATCATGCGTCGTGAATCATACTCGTACACTCGTGTCCCCGTTACCTCGCGCGCCAGAGTCTTAGATAATATCGCTTCCATAACCTCCCCCGAACCCGCCTCCGTAGCCTCCGCCGCCAAACGGGTTGCCGCCCCGGCCGCCTCCCGGCCGCGGCATGCCTCCGCTTGGCCCGACGGGATCCCACCTCGCACCAGGTGGTGCCTGTGGATCGAAACCTCCCTGGCCACCCTGCCCGCCGAACAGCGGATCGTCAAACGTCGGGTGCATACCTCCACCACCACCAGGCCGCGGCAGTCCTCCTCCGATGAATGACGGTCGCAAGGGATCATGTGGCCCCAAACCGGGCGGGTTCAGGTCATCGTGACCGATGTTGAAAGGCGAGCGGCCAGGCATGCCCAAGGGAATCCCGCGAGGCGGTCTGTTGATCTCGTGCTCGTCCTCGAACCCTGGCGGCGGGAAGTCGCCAGCCGGCAGCGGCCGATGAGGCGGGTGCGCGCCCGCGAGGGGTCGTGCAGTGGGTAGGGATGTCCTGGCTGTGGCGGCCTGTCGCCGGCAAAGGGCCTCCCCGGCTCTCTGCCGGCCTGAGAACGACCCTCTTGTTCGGCGTTCTGTCTCGCGTCGCGGTCGTCGGGCGTTTCTTCGTAGCCCTCGGCCTGCAGTTTTGGCACGAGCTTCTGGACGATGCTGCTCTTGAAGCGCTCAATGAGCTCCCCGACCAGAGCCTCGGACTTGAAGGCGCTCTTGATCTTATCCGGAAGGTCCGACCTGTCCTCGGATCCATCTTCTCGCAATGTGATGCGGATGGGGAGCTTGGAGGACTCGATGTAGTCGCGCGGTGTCAGCTCGAAACGGCGAATGATGTCGTGGCCGACGGCCAGTCCGCGAATCTCGGCCTTGGCACCCATGCGCGTGATGTTGATAAGATCAGTCATGGAGGTTTGCTTGTGGGCATAAACGAAGCTGAGGGAGCCAAAGCCGGCGTTCCATGACGATGGCAGGCGGGGTGCGTGTAATTGAATTTCCTCCTCTATCCTCTTCTCTTCGTCAAAGCCGAGCAGTCGGAACTTGAGGGCCGACATTGAGGCGTGTGTGAGGAGGGCAAGTAGCTCATACGAGCTGCTGACGTCTGAGGTGGTGTCTCCGGATGGATGAGTTGGGATGGCATCAGCCATCAGCTGCAGAACAGCCTGGGTGGCGAGAGGACTTGCCATGGTTGTTTTATTGGAAGTGATGTAATGTATAAGCGTTGTTTGATTTGTATGCGATGTATGTGGGAGGAAGAAAAGGAATGGGTGATGGGCGTCGGAAGACGGACGTCTATGCCGGCTTTAAGTCAAGTCTCTAGGAGGAAGGATGGGAGGGAGCCCGGCCGCCTGGAGCAAGCAACGCAAGGCAGGAGCTCCATGTCGGGCCTCTGCTGGCGTCACCACCTGTCAGCCTTAAATGTGGAGTATCGCCTACCCCTCATGTCCTTATACGGGTGCTTATCCCTCTATGTGCATACTACGCTCTCTGCTCACATGAACTTTCGAACAAGGCCTTGGGTCCTTCCAACGGAATGGCAATGGGATTGATTGAAGAGAGCAGATGATTAGGCCGGTTTGTACTGATGTCTGTGATCATAAATCGGTGAGCGACAAATACCGGAAGCGACCCTGTAAAAACCATGCAATTAAGCATCACTGAACATCACGTGAACTGGCGTCCAAGTGGTGTAGCACAGTCACGTCCCGCCCCAAACGATCAACGCGTACGCCTCTCCTCTCACTGAACCCCGCTCCCATCGCAAATCAGCATCATCAAGCCGAGGCCACATTCCGCATCCCGAAGCCATGCTCACAGACAACGACAACATGCAGGCAGAGCCTTCGGACGAGGACCTGCCTCAGCCCCAGCCCGGCCCAGACATCCCCCGTCCGCAGGCCCGCTCCCTCCTGCAGACCTTCTCCAGCTTCCTGACCATGACGCTGCACACGCTCATCTTCCACCGGGCCCTCTACCCGCGGCCGACCTTCCTCCTGGCGCGGCACAACAACCTCGTCGTGCCCCAATCCCGCCACCCGGCCGTGTGCGCCTGGATCAACGACGCCGTGGGCCAGGTGACGCCGCTGCTGGCCGTCGGCCGCCTGGCCAAGGTGACCATCAACTTCCACCTGCCGCGCACCCTCCAGGTCGTCGACCGGTGGGTCATTGACGTGAGCCACTTCCCGGCCTGGATCGACGAGGACGACGTAGCCGTTCTCGCGGGCGGCGGCCAGCAGCAGCAGCAGCAGCAGCACGTCAGCAGCCGGGGCAGGGATCGCCTCATCGTCGCGTGGGAGCAGCAGGAGAAGAGGCGCACGCGCGCCCGCAGGGAGGACGAGGCTGAGAGGGAGCTCGCCGAACTGGAGAGGGCCGTCAACTGGGTCGACGTCGACGAGGCCGTGCGCGGCGCCCTCAGCAGGATCGGGAGCGCAGCCGCGACAAAGGGCCCTCTGCCCGAGGACAGCACCTTCACCGTGGCCGTCGAGCTGCGCGAGGATGCCCCTGTGCCCATTGGCGTGAGTGGCCCCTCTCTATATCTTGCCCCAGGGAGCTCTTTCTTCGGCCTCCGGTCCGTATGCTAACAGGCTGAAGCATCCCCAACACTGGATCCCCTCGGATCCGTCACTACAGTATGGCGCCGACCCCCTGTCTGGTACCCCCCGAGATGGAGCATCGACAGAGGGCCCACGCGGCACATCGACGATACCTCTGCGCACAGTTGACGCGGGCCCCCTCTTTTGGGAGTGCTGGGTCGAGGAGTGCCCGTCAGTACAGCCAACAACAACAGCAGCAGCAGCAGCAGCAGCAGCAGCAGCAGCGACAGCACCATCACAAGACGACAGCGCCCGTGAATCGAATTCGACATGACTTTGCTACTGCTCATTCATCCCTTCCCATTGGTATCGTTGGCCTTAATCCCTTCATGCAAGTGCAAAATACAAATGAGTCGTACATGGGCCACCCATTTAACCTGCCCCGCGCCCCTTTTCCAAACCGTTGATGATGCAGAGGCAGTGATTGTCACATCCCGAACGCCCGCTCGCCTGACCGCACCTCCCTTTCAAACCGCGACCCTGCAGATGCCCAGCTGTTCGGGCCGGCCCTCCTCACCTCGCCCAGTAGGATGAAGACAAATTTCGACAAGCCATCCTAGGCGCCATCGGCCGCCGCTTCCCCCTTCAACGCCGTCCGCAGGCTGATGACCTCGCGCCGCAGACGCGCATTCTCCCGCTTCGTCTTGGCCGCCTCCTCGCTCTGCTCCCGCAGCTTGCTGACCAGCTCCTCCTTGTCCTCGCGGCCCTTGCCGCGCAGCGCCTTGACGATCTTGCCGAGCTCGCTGTTGAACTTTTCATACAGCAGCTCATTCTCCGCCGTGGCCTCCCGGTACAGCTGGTCGATGGCCTTGACCTTGGCCTCGGACGCCTTGAGCGTGCTCTCCATGTCACGCTGTATGGCCGCGTGCCTTTCGTCCAGTTCGCCCAGCATGGTCGGCACGCGTTCTTCGAGCGCCGTCACCGACTGCGTCAGGCGCCGCAGGTCGACGGTCCCCGTTCGGTCGCCCAGCCCATTGTTCACCCGCGACATTTCCTCGGCGATCTTGCTCAGCTCCGACTTTAAGGATGCGTCCACCTCGTCGACAGCCTGCTTCTCCGTCTGCAGCCGCTCGCGCAGCTTTTGTGGCGATTGCAAGCGAAGCCTGCCCGAGCTTCCCGTTTTGGTCGGGCTGAGGCTCGGCCGCGTCGGCGACTCACCTCCGCTGCCCAGACCGCTGCGGGCCGGCTTGAGCGTTGGGATCTGGGATGTAGAGAAGTTCTTTGAGTGGTGGCCCCTCGTCAGTCGCTTTTCAGTGCCCGCCGTCGATGGCGACGGCTGGAATATGTCCGCCAGGCTGAGGTTCTCCTTCTGCGGACGAGGCACGCGCAGGCTCTGCGTGTTTGGGCTGACGGGGATCCTCGAGGGCGTGGGCGACTTGGCCCTCGGCGTCGAGTTGAACTTTTCGGATATTTGCTTGTTGATGCTGAGAGGCAGGATGCTCGTGTCTTCTGCCGGGTCGCCGAGACTCGCGGCAGCCATGAGGCTCCTGAGATCAGACAGAGAGCTGCGCCGCTTCTTCTTGGGCGTCTTGTGGGCTGCGGCCTCGTGGTCTGGCTCGCCGATTGTCTCGAGCCGAGTCTCGAGCCTGTGCGAGCTTCCTGGTCGTTGTAGGTCGTCGAATGCGCCAGCCAGTGGCGGCCTGTCTCGTGAGTTGGGCCTCTTCAGTTTGTTGGGACCCGGGTAGCCCATGTCAATAGACCACGTCCGGCTAGCGGACGCCCTCGACAAACATGTAGTCAGGCTATCATCTCCCGTGGGCGGGGTTGCGGGTGTGCTTGCTGAGCGTCCTCCAGACAGACGGACGATCCTCATTTTTGCTGTTCTGGCGCAGTAACGAGTCCAGTCCAAACTTGCGGCGGATAGAGGATGTGTTGGAGGTCAAGGAGCCTGTATGAGACTTGGTGCTGCGAGTCGTAGAGTTCATCGACTCATACGCCGAGCCACCGGGATGAAGGTTGGCCCCGAAGCTGGTGTCCTCAAAGATGCGATCGCAATCTTCGACGAGGCGGTCAAGAAGGTTGATGTAGTTGTGCGCTGTGCCGTCTACAACCAGCAGTTCGGCAAACGCGACGGTAATTGCGCCTCGATCGCTGTCGTTGCTGCACCCCTCCAGCAAGTCGGCGAGCAGCTTTATCAAGGCCGTGAACGCTCGTCGGTTCTGTGGCGCCATGTCTCCAAACATGTAGTTGACAAAGTCGGCGAAGTTTCCTGGCACCTGCTTGTTCATGCGTTCCTGCAGCGTATCAAGGGCCTGGATCGTCATGATGGGACCCATCTGCTCTCGCCAGGCGATGTTGAGGAACTTTTCGAAAGCGACGAAGATGGAGTCAGCAGAAAGCTCAGATGACGTCGAGGTCAAAGGGGCTCTCGATGAGCCTGTTGTACAGGTCGTTGACGGCCAGCTCATCCACAGCCCCTCTGTAGAGAAGCATCCGGCCAACGATGGTGCCCTAGCGTACCAGCAAGCTGGCAACGAATGCAGTAAATCATTGCTCGAGGCGCAGCAAGGGATATTCAGGTTTGCTTTCATCCATGGCGATCCGTCCCCCGTCTCTGCTTCTTGCTGAGCCAAATATCGAGTTGGTCTCGCTGTTGGCGCGTGATATAGGAGGGGGAAAGACGTTGGTGACGGGAACTCTGGCGTGTTTCGGCGATGCAGCGCCCTGATCTGCGCCCGCGTTGGAGCTGCCTCCCCAGATTGTCGACAACAGGCCCTTGACTGGTGATGACGCGAGGAAAGATCGCGTTTTCTCTGCCCGGGTTGTCAACTGAAGGCCCTTGAGGGCTTTCGTATAGTACGACACCAATGCTGGAGTAAGACGCATATTGGACGTGTTGTGTTGTATACTGAGCAGTTGAATGACTAGGATTTCTCGATTAGCATAGTGATATTGGTGAAAGGGCCTCGCGAGACTTACTTCGACGCGATAATGTGGGAAGAAAGTCCTCCAGAGCAACGTCATCTGCAAATTGCTTTCCGTTCAACCCTGCTGTTTGCATGTTCACGCGCCTCATGTCGCCGCTGTGCACATTGACAGTGACCTCAACGCCATAGTGTCCGATAGGCGCGCCCTTTGTGCCTTTCTCGTGATCCACAACGACACGGATAGGTGCTGGTTCCCGCCTTCCCTCAATCAGCTGGTCAGCCCCTTCTTGGAACACGGCGGCAAAGATGCCCAGGTTGTTGTCTGGCAACCGTGAGCATCCGAAGGGTCCAGGTAGGGTCCTCGCGCTCGCCCTCGGAGAACCGGCCTTCAACACGAGCCTTGACAATGTCCTCGGTCCATTTAAAGGCTTGGCCTCGTGAGTCTCTTGAAGCTGGAAACACCGCGAGGTCACCGCCGTGCCTGTGACCCACTCTCCAGCATGGGCACCCTTCATCTCTTGTGTGGATGTCATCCAAACAAGCGTGCCATCGGCGGATTCGGTGAATCGAACGTCTGACAGGTTATGCCAGCCGGTGAATGCAAGCTCGTAGGACCCGGGGCCACCGGCAGCATTGGTCATGGATACAAGGAGGCCAGCAGCGGAAGGTTTGTCAATCTCGCGCAGCAGATCCCGACCCGTGACGATATTGGGACCGAGCTTCTTCAGAATGACGACGCAATCTGCAAACAACAAGAACATGCCAGATCTGTCTGCTGCTTCGTACTGATCCACCGAGTTGAAAGGTGCAGGCACCTCGACAAAGTCGGCCGCGAGAATCAGGCGTCCCTGAGGCTGCAGGTCCAACGGCCAGCTCTCCACCATATTTCGTAGTCGGTTGGTGACGTGGGGTTTGTCTGGCAGTGGCTCGTCCATGGAGCAGATATTTGTGATGATATCTCTTGCCTTCAGCATGGGCTGCAGGGCGGGATGCGTCATGGGCAAGCAACTGACGATCTGGTCAATCAGCAGGCTGTACCGGGGTAGTCGCTGAACTGGCTCAATAAGAATGGAGCGCACGGCTTGCTCGCCCGTCTGTGTCACTCTCTGTCGGAAGCTCGACTGCTGGTCGAGAAACGAGTTGAGAAGAGTCGGGAAGTGTTGGCTGGCACGGATGTACTCCTGATAGCAGTCGGTAAACTTGGGGAACCATTCTAGGAATATCCTCGCGACTGCCAGAGCGCCACTGGGGTCTTTGGTCTTGGCCGATGCGCCGAGTTTGGAGCCCATGAGTGCTGTTGTCGTTGTTTCCATGTCACGTACGGCCTCATCCTCGGTGTCGTTCATGACATTGCGGAGTTCCTGCATGAAGGCAGAGTTGATCTGCAGTATCCGTCGGCGGAGCGGGGAAAGCTTCTCGAGCTCCTCTTCGGAAGGGCTCAGACTGCCTCGCACCCGGGATTTCGCCGACTGTCGAAAGTCGTCGGCAATGTGCTTGACAAGCTCGTTGAGCTTCATGACGTAGCGTTCTTCTGTGTCTATGAGCTCGCCCAGCTTCATCCTCAAGTCCACTTTCTGATCCCTCGTGAAGGATTTGCTCCGATTCAGCGCGGTGGGTTTCGAGGGCGCCCTTCGCAGTCGGGCTGTCGGCAGAAATACAGGCTCGCCAAAGAGCTTGACCAAAGGTGTGTAACCTCCATACTGTCGCAGAGTGGGGTCGAGGATGTCGTCGTCGTCGTCGGGAACGTCTTCGAGATCTTCTGGGCGGAGGGGCACGATAGCACCAGGCGGCAGCACAAAGTCAATGTCAACATTGCTCAGGTGCTGTGTCTGCAGAGCGGTCTGCAGAGTAGCGATTACTTCCGCCGTATTCTCGCTCTGGATCATATTGGCAGCGAGGTCGGCGGCATGCTGTTCACCGAACAGCGCAGGGCCGCTGCCAGGCCGCCTCCCCCTCGTGGTGGGGTAGGTGTGCTTCAGGTGATTCTTGACGACCTCGGGAAGCTCGGTGAAGTATTTGAAGAGGCCGAAGGCGAGGCCGCGGTAGATCTCGTCGCCCTGCCATTCGCGGGGCAGGTAGTTTACAACGCTGTAGAAGGGCGAACTGGGGCTGATGGTCAGGCGAGGGAAGCATTGCAGGCCAGCGGGGCTGTAGACGTGGATCTGGACGCGAGAGCTGTTGAGGGTATAGTTGGCCGTGGTCGAGGGGCCGTGGAATATCAGGACGGGGAGGTGGCCGAGAAGAGGGTCGGTGGCGTGGTATAGGGTGACGTGCTCCGCAGACAGGGCGGGCTCGTCGGTGACGCGAACCATGGCGGCGGCTGATGATGATCGTGGTCTCGTTAACGGGCCTCCAGGAGCATTGCCGACTTATCGCCCAGGCGTTGAGGGGTATGGAATGCTATCCGATGGAGGAGCGACCTGGGAGAGGGGCGAAGCGACGTTGTTGCTTGTTTTCTTCCAGGTAAACATAGAAGCACCGTGTGGTGGTGACGACGATGCGCTAGCGCGTCGACGGGCTGCTGCAGCCGCTTGTGCGCGGGTCGCTGATTTGGCTTGCGGCTGCAAGGTGATGCGGCTGGCCTGTCTTGCGACCTGATGTCGGGGGCGGGTGATGAAAATAGCGAACGTGGTCGTCGAGGATGGGGGGGTCGATCTCAAAAGTCGAGGCCCGTCTGGGAGTGGTGGAAGGAGGAATGATTGGGTTTCGGATCGGGCCCCCGTCAAGCTTAAGCGAGGCAAGCTCAGATTCGCCTTGCGATGGATTGGAAACTTGGTTCCCGGCGGCAGACAGGACAATGCAATGCAATGCGGAAATTTCACCAAAGTTGTTCTCGCTTGCATCCCCACGGCCATGTTTGACTGGGATGTTATGGCTCACCGCCCCAGTGACAACAGCTTTACCAGTATCCTACTAGACGCGTTGCTGGCGGGACTAGACGCGTTGCCAGGGGACCTCGGGCGCTAAAGAACTAGGCCAATGCCGAGACCGCCCGCTGTCAACACACAAAGGCACCTGCCGTCAATCTCAGTTGAGGCGCCTCCCTTGGTACCTAGATACCTACCTAGGTAGGTGCCTGGTGCGAGGTCAGTGACCTTAACAGGGGGAATAGCGGCAGCAGACGCTAAAACAAAGCCCCACGCTGCTGGCAGCATGTTTGGCACGGGTCAGCCTGGACGACCCCTCCTTCCAAATCCAGCGCCAGTATAATGGCCGATTAGTGTTTGCAGAGCACTCACTGTCAATGATCAAGGCAAGCAACTTAGCCAGCTTTGCTCATGTTTCGTTTCGGTACATCGCCAGTGAACGAAATAAATAACATCCAATAATAACCAAATTCCAAGCCACCGTGTTTCTGCTCTCACGTGAGATTCCATCGTCAATTTCCAAATACCAACATCCGTCAGATATAGTGCTGTGCCCCACGTAGGTCCTTACCTGGCAATCTAGCCCACCATCAAATGACCTCACTCGTGCCCCTTCGCTCCTCCACACCAGTCGAGCTGGACACCACATCTCCCCATCTTCTAGCACATCACATCATGTCCACACAAGACAACAGCGGCATCCCCGTGTCCTCAGCCCCAGACGGCCGAGGCTACAGGCTCTTCGAGCTCCCGCCCGAAGTTGAGTCGGCTCTCACATCACAAGCTCCTCCAGTGTACGACCTTCCGAGCCCTGGCCCCACCCCTATTCATCACCCATGGCACATGACAAGCCTTGTGCCGGGATCCTCTTCTGACGTCTTGGCAGCCTATACATCAAGCATCCCGAGGAAGCCTCAACAGCCCAACTGTCCGTCCCCGGCGGCAAGACGTATGCGCTCCAGCAGAAGAACACGTCCAACGCGCTCCTCATCCTCTCACCGTCGACTGACGACTCTGTCCCCGGGCTCACTTCCGTTGCCACTGTTCATGACTTTATCGAACTGTTGCCCGAAGCACCTGGGCCCGAGGCTCGGGGAAACAAGGGAAAGTGGCACGAAAGATTTGGCAAGAATCGGTGACAAAAAAAGGCATTACGGTTGACGGCAAGCATTTCTTCCAGTTCTGGAAGGCGGGTTAGGACATGACGTCCAATTTTGAGTCGTAATTACTTTCTTTCTTTCCATTCTCTGGACAACTCATTGCATCATGGCTAGGTGTATGTCACGGGTTCGCGCAGCCATGGTCATCCTGGGCGTGCTAAAGAAGTGCTCCATGATGTGATATACTGACTTGCATTGAATTGACTGTCTCAGTCTAGCAAACCTCAGTTGCACCCGCTAACCTTTACCTCTTGGGTGAGTCGGAGACTCGATCGGTTATTCACAAAGGCATGGCCTCGGCCCAATAACAGGTCGGGAAGCCAATCCACCCTTTAACGATGATAACTTTCCAAGCAGTTCACAGCATGGCTACCTAGGTAGAGGTGATACAAATATTACCAGACACCATCAAGCACCTCAAGAAGTACGATGCGATTCTCCGTGGACTATATGTATGAACAAAATAACTTGTCTCTATGTTATAATATCCGGATCCGTCACTTGTAATCATCGTCCGAACCCTTGGACTCGACATCGTCTTCTTCTTCTTCTTCATCATCCTCACTTTCTGACACCATGACCCTTTGGCGGCGCCTTGTGGAACGCCGTGGCGCTGCTCGTCGTTTAGGCCGAGGTTGTGTCTTCTTAGGTGCAGGCAAAGTATCAGACTGACTAGCCTCCTCAGGTTCGACATTGCCGGATTGATCGGATAGCTCTTGGACTGCATCGACCTTATTCGAGGTTGCATCTCGGTCTTCACCGTGATCAACGACCAAATCATCCAGGCCGTCCTCTTCGTCGTCATCAATAGGTGGGAAAAAGCTGGATGTGACCTTCCTCGCTGGGGGTTGAGTCGTACTTTCCGCCGCGTCTTGGTCATCTGGCCGGAAACCGCCGGCCAGGTCATCGTCATGTCCAGCGGGAAGAAAGCCGCCAGCCATATCCGGGTCATCGTCATACGCAGCCGGTCTATCGATCTCCTCGTCCAGGTCGTCGTCGCCAGCGCCCCCAACTTTTCGGCCGAAAATCTGAACGTCGTCCTCCACGTGTCCATAGTCTTGTCGAATCCGCTCCACGATTCGCAGCCCTTTGAGAAACTTGCTCCAAAGCCGCAATGCTTCTTTGCGCCGCTTCTCATCTTCCTTACGAGCTTTCTCCGCCTCGTCCTTGCGAAGCTCTTCCATCACCTGATCGTGGTGCTCCTCAGCCACGACAACACCTTGTATGACAGGTACAGCCATGCGGTGGCCGAACTCAAAGTCCACGACAGCCTCAGCAAAGTCGATCTGCAATCTCTTACACACCTTGACCACCCCTCGAAAGGGAATATGGACAGCTCCCTCCGGACACATGTGCTCTGCGAACAGGTCAATGTTGCCATAGTCATTCTTCGGGATGATCCCATCCTTGATCGGCGGAGGTATGATCCAGTCGGTCTGGTCGAAACTGTAAAGCCCCTGCAATACCTTTTGGCCGCTGATAGCCTCGGCTTCAGCAAGCTCCCGTCTCCTGTTGGTCGTCGCGGCACGGTACGGCACCTTCTTTAGTGGTAGTTCACCTGCTCGTGGCGCCCGTCCCTGCTTGTGCCACGTCTCTGCACTCTTGACATTGACGACATCCTTTCTGGCATATACTGGCTCTTCGGCGCCGTCTGCACCTTTATCCTTGGCCTTATCCTTGGCCTTGCCCTTGTTTCGGAACATTTTGACCGCTTCCGCAGAGGGAGAAGCGCCTCCTCGCGCTTTAAGTGCCGCTCGAGACAGAAGTCCGTGGACTGTTTATAATACTGTAGCGTTTCCTCGCCTTCTTTTACCTCCTTCTTCTCAGGTTTGGCCGGCTTCAGGTCGGTTGAGTCTTCCTTTTCGTCCACTTCCGTAATGGGATACTTCCGGCTCCCCCGAGCAAAGCCTTGGAGAGCGGATTTGAACCAGTCAAACTGGTTGTATCTTTTTATTTTCCCCCTCTTATCTTGAACAGGTATCTTCTCTAATGATATCCTCATTCCTTTGGTTCTGCCAGGTAAAGTCTGTCGCTTGAGGTACCTGACCGTGACATCCTTGGCTGTGCCATCTTGGGAATAACCAACGACATAGGCCATAACTTGTCGCGCTTTGTCGGCTTTGCTACCCCTTGGCTCCAGCGATTCGATAAGCTCGCGGTTCGTTGCAATGACTTTCTTCACAATTGCGTCGACCGGCAGGTAAATCTTGGTGACTGGCGATAACACCTCAGTCCAGTAATGAGGATATTCGAGGTCCTGGTCGAATTTCTTGGTGCTGACGGGCTTGCTCGGCGCCACATCGAGCTCGACAACAGAGTCTTCGTCGCTGTCTGGAACGACTGATATCAGTGTATCAGGCTCATCGGAATTCCCGGCCTCGTCTTTGACGCTCTTACGTCGGATCGACCTCCCGTTAGTTGTTTTTGCTGGCGGTTTCCTTTTCGATTGCTGAGTGGATTTCTTGACGCTGAGGTTCTTCTTCGAAGGCGAGTCGCCCTCTGTGGCCAATTTGCTACGCTGCACGGCTGCCGATGTACTCGTGTCCTTCTCTGCATCGGCATCCTCTGCCTTTGTCCAGCCAAACCCCAAGGGTTGTAGATTAGCAACCATCCGAGCCTCAAGGCCTAGAGCGCGCAGCAATGCCGTAAAGAGCTGCGCGCCAACATCGCGACTTCCAGAGCAAGCCGCGGCACACGCTCGAAAGCCATCGAGATCGCGAATCCTTTCTCCGTGAAGCTTTACGTCTTCGCTGGCATTTGCCCACTCTTTAGTCAGCCTGTCGAGACGCTCAAGAGGCATATAGCCCAACTTGCGAATACCGGGCGCGGTGACCTGAAAACGCTGCTTCCACCAGGAGCTCAAACCCTTCATCAGTCGGAACAGGGGATCGCCGTGGCTCATGTCAACGGCACCTTCTTCCAAGCGGTCGGCGGCTGGCCCCCAGTCTCGGGAATCTTCTTCGTCAGCCTTTTGGACTTTTGTGCGCCGCTTTGGCTTGGCTTTAGGTTTCGTTTCAGATGCTTTCTTGGGCTTCCCGTCCAGTCCACTAGCGGTCCTCCAACGGTCGACTTCGTCGAAGAGCCGGGGCGGGATGTGCGACATCAAGGTAGCCTGCACCTCATGATCACAGAGCCAAGCATTTCGAATGGCATTGTGCCAGAGAAGATGCTGCACGTGCACACAATGGGTTGCTATCCGAACCCTCCTTTCGATCTTCGAAGGGCCCTTCTTGTCGCCAAACGGGTTGGTTAAGGAGATCCGGGTGTCGCGGTGCAGGGTCAGTTCCAGGTCACCGGTGCCGACCGAAGTGTCGAGCATTGACGTCCTCGGCGCAGGGACGTCCTCAAACTCAATGTCATCATCATCTTCATCCTCGTCGTCGTCGCCAGACCCCACGGTCACATGTCGTTTCGCAATTGGAACATCCTCAAAGTCTCCGTCCGAAAGGTCGCTCAAGGAGCTGCCATCCTCACTGTCGTCGAGGCTCTCTAGAAACGTCTTGCTGGATTTGGCAACTGAGGCAGCGGAGGCGTCGAGGTCATCGTATAGAGTTGCCTTGCGCTTACGACCGGGCGACGACGGAGGCGGTGCGGCTGCAGTCTTGGCCACTTGCCTTCGTTTTGACTTGCTTGGATTGGGCGACTCATCGCGCAGCCTTTTGCGCGGTACGCTAGGAGGCATTGTGTAAAAGCCGCCTAAGGGGTGTCGCGATTTACGAGATGACAGGATGGAGAAGGGACTCTATGGCGCCAGGTTTGCGCCAAGGCACCGACAAACCGAAAGTCTGGCGTCATTGATTTCACGGGAGGAACGCGAAGGCACGTGATCGACAACCAACCATTCCAAGCCCAACAGGCAGATGCGTTTATTGCAGACTTGACCCGTTTCGCGGATGCGCCATGGACGCGGGCTTGGGTCAAGCAAAATGACTTGATCACATGCGAAAAGCAAAAGTTAATGCGCCGTACGTGAATCGAACACGTCTCTCATGCTAACTCGCTGTTGGCGATGGAAGGCAGGAATCATAACCACTAGACCAACGGCGCTTGATGACAAACCAAGCGTTAAGACAGGTACTTGTGTGGCATAAGCAGCATGCTGTATCACCCCACCACTAACTTGGAGGGGGAGGCTACATCAGCACTCGGCAAGTGTCTTGGGAGTTCCAGGTCATTCTACACCATTTCGTCAGCGCTTCTGCTACTCAACTCCTTAACGATTGTCCAAGAGACTTCGGCAATTTGCCTCCACGTACTCTGGTTTGCCTAACGAAGGCCTTTTATATATCGAACTTAGCCATGGCGCCTACCACCCCCGAGGCCAATGACACAAGCTACGTCAACATGGGCGAGTCCAGGGACGGCTTTGACGAGACCCTTCTGGGCAAGCACTGCGAGTACGACTACTGCAACCAACTCGATTTTCTTCCCTTCTTCTGCCAATCCTGCAAGAAGACGTTCTGCCTCGACCACCGCTCCGAAACCTCTCACAAGTGCACCAATGCCGGCGCATGGGCCGAGCGCCGACGCCAGGCGCAGGCCGCGACACACTCACACGGCCAGGGACGCCTCATGCGCGACGCCGTTTCCGAGAAGCCTTGCGCGTCACCCTCGTGCAAGACGACGATTGGCACATCGCTCGTCCCTGGCGTCCACTGCTCCACCTGCAACCGCGACTACTGCCTAAAGCACCGACTGAATGAAGACCACAACTGCAAGAACCTTGTGCCTATTGGCGCGAGGGCGGGTGGCAGCCAGATGGACGTCGTTGCGTCCAGGACGAAGAGCGCGCTCGACAAGCTGCGGGCGTGGGGTTCCGCGAAGAAGGAGCAGGCCGGAAGGGCGCTACCCAAGCCCAAACCCACCTCGGTATCGCAACGCATGATCGCCGTCAACAACCTGAAGAAGACAGCCAAGGGTGACGACAAGCTGGCGCCGGAAAAGAGGATATACGTATACGTCGAAGCGGAGGCCGAGACGGCGAAAGCCAAGTTCCCCAAGGGCGCCTTCTTCTTCTCCAAAGACTGGGTCGTGGGAAGGGTCCTGGACGACGCAGCGCGACGATTACAAGTCGAGAATATCAACAACCGTTCCTCGGACGAGAGGGACAAGTTGCGTGTCTTCCATGTTGAAGGCGGTCGGTTACTTGAGTTTAACGAGAAGGTTGGGTCGGCTCTGGTCAGTGGCAACACTGTTGTTTTGTTGCGCGGCGTTGGGCCACCTCCTGACTTGATCGAGGTGTGAGAAAAGGGTGGTATTCAGCGTTGCATTGCATGGGCTTGCATGGGCTGGTCGGTTCAGCATACTTAGAGATACCCCTGAATGTTATAACATGACAGGCCATGTGTTATAAAGTAGAACGCAACGGCGCTCAGGATTACGGGATGGCGATTATTTACATAGTATGTGCGGAGCTGTGTCTGTAGGCTGTGCCTCTGGCTTCAAAGCTGGTTCCCTCGTTTGGTGCGTTATAGTTCCTTCTCCTTGGTTGGCTTCTTTACCAGCAAGTCCTCGCGCCCAGTTGTCGGCGCATCGCCAACGTACTGCTTCCCACCATACGCCTCAAAGCCCTTGTGGAACAGCCACTCTACAGCATTCTCCACTGGCTCGTCGAACAGCGTGGGTAGTGCTGGAACGACCGCAAGGCCGAGGCCGATGGGACCCCATGTTCGGATTCTCGTGTTCTTCATGTTCTTCATCGCTCGTCCAGAGTAACGGACAACGCTGTGTATGGTGAATGCAGGCAAGCCCATACTTGCGAGGCTCTGGAAAATGGCCCTCTGCACCATGACGGTGCGGTAGTCCTCCAGGGGAGCGACCGTGCCGGCTTGCAGAGGAGTCTGCTCAGTTGCATCTACGGATTTGAGGCCCGAGATGTGCTCTTGTCGCTCCGTGAGCTGCAGTGCAGGGTTGAGTGTGCGCTGGTTGTGCAGATATGATTTGTAGCCCTCGTAGCTCACATCACCCAAAATGTAGAGCCATGAGATACCGTAGGCAGCGCGCACAAAATTGGGATGCGCCACGGGCCGGAATGACTCGCCAATATCGGATGTGTAGGCTACATAGCGGTGCGCGGAGCTCAGGATCGTGCGCACTCGGGTGGCGTAGGCTGCGTAACGAACGTTGGACTCGGTCGATTCGGGAGCGCTGTAAGACGTGTCAGAACATGACTTTTACGTTTGAGCAGCAATCGAAACATACTAGCCGTCGACGAGCTCGTCGAAGAAGTTCTCATCTTTGTCTGAATCATTTGCGATTTTTTGCAGTGAGGCCGGCAGCTTCCTGTGCTCGGGGAGCTTGTCGGGATCGAATGCTCCCGTGGCTTTCGCAGTTGTAGGTGGCGGGCTGTCTGCGGCTTTGTCCGGAGACGCTGCGGGCTTGTCTTGAGGCTTTCCCCACCACATTTAGAATGACTTCGGTGTAAAGGTGGCGCCGTGGGGGTCTGGTTGTTGGTTGATGAACAATGTTGAGATAAAAAGAAGAAGGGAGTAAGTGCTAGATATCGCGATTCGCCTTACGGTTGGCTGCGCAAGTTGCTCTAGGATGACGTCCCGGTTGCGGCTGGATAAGGAGCGTTACGACCGATAAGAAGCCGGCTGGTAATCCCGCCCCACCACCCCAAGTCCTAATTGGTCGATCTGAGTGCCTGACAATCCAGGCCGCAATGGGCATTCTCGGGAACGATTTCTGGAACTTCAACATCGCGAAGACTGAACGAAGCTCAGTTTAACCCATCACCCCTCACCGTCGACCTTGTCAATTCTTCCAGCCTCGATACCCTCCTTCCACCGCCAAAATGGTCCAGATGTACTCTATCGCCGGTCGCCAGATTGGCTCCCACTACGTACGCTCCCGTTGTCCCGGCTCTCTCCTTCGGCCATTGAGGGTAAAGTACTAACATGCTGTTTCCCGCCCGCAGCTGGCCATCGGTGTCCTCGCCACCCTCTTCACCGGCTCCTACGTCTCCCTCAGCGGCGGTAGCAAGGCCCCCGCCGCCACTCCCCCCATCAATGCCTCCAGCTCCGACGAGGCCGACTTCATCAAGTGCGTCATTTGCTCCCTCTTGAAAGCCGCGATGCCGTGCGGCTCGCGCCGTGATCGATCGGTTGCCAGACTCCAATGCTAATACCCGGTGTAGGAAGTTCCTCGACAGCCAGGAGAAGGATGCGAAGAAACACTAATGTGATTGACGGATGGTGCTGGAGCGAGCGGTCGGTGCGACCCGTGTACATTTAGAGGCGATGAAGTCTAGCGAATCAACCACGACTATTGCCCACGCGAGGCTCGAACAATTACCACCTCAACTTGGGGTTTTTTTGGCACTGGTCGAGCTGATGAACGGCTGCGTCATGTTTCGAAAGGGCTACGAGAGCGCACCCTCTGGATCACAGGCGGCCCTTTCCTGTGAAGATCTCTCTGCCTCGACTGGCCCCGATGACTTTCGCGCGAGATTTACGCTGATGCACAGCGACATACGGAGACCTCCCAGCACGATGTTGTTTCTGGGCTCTTTCTCTTCTTGATGATTCGGCGTATTGATTGTTCGCGGTGTTCCCCGGAACCATGTGCCCTGGCCATTCACTTCCTATTTTCGCCCCCCGGGATGAAAGGTTCATGTAACGGCAGCAGGTCTTCTCGAGGCCCATCTTAGAAACGTGGCTCACGTATGATGACAGCACCATTAAACCTCCTAATCCATGAGACAGTAATCCACGTTATCTGAAAGCTGGCTCTGTAGAGCTATCTATCCAAAGCTCATGTACACATCAGGAGGCTACGGTGTAAATGTCTTGGTAGCAATGAGTATCGCTATAGAAATTGGGCTGTTCGGACGAAAATGTTCACAATTTACAAGGCAATAGAGAATGAAACGAAACTTGCGAACTTGACCAGCCAGATTTTTAGCTCATGGCAATGTTCTTGCTGTCAGGTCCTGGGAGAACACGCCCATTTTCCCACTACAGAATCTCAAGCCAGACAGCCGTGTAAGGTCGTGCTTACGACCAGTTCATAAGGAAGTAGGGGATGGTTGAGTGACATTGTCTCTCAGCTCTTTCGTCCCAACGTTGTGCAAAGCTTATAGATTATACAGGTAGTAGCTCACACAGCATGCCGCCGTTTGAAGTATACAGCCTTCATGGACACTTCAGCGAAGTTTCTAATCCTCAAGGTTTCCCGTGGGCTAGTTGGGGCTATTATCTGTAAGAAATGAGCAACTGAGTATGTCAGTTATGATGCTTCTTGCGAGATGTCAGAGGAACCTATGAGAACCAAGGTGGCCCTTCTCAACGAAGGGTGTGATCAAATGGACAGCCATACCAGGATCGCCATGAAAACGTTCCAAGGGACCGTAAAGCCAGAGATTCAAGGCATGACTGTCGTAATAAGCTAGTCAGTGGGCAACTATAAAAAAAGATTTTGCGATTCGTGATGACAGGCGCAGGTAGACTATTCACTCCTCCGTCGTAGACATACATGGGCAGCCCACTGAAGGGTACAAGGTGGGGTCACTGTAGGCCAACGGGTCCACGCTTCAGTCTTTGGTACGCGTCTCCGCCTTAGCCCATTAAACGAGACGCGACACGCGCATCCCGTCCGCCCTCCAAGTCGAGTCAAACGTCTTCCCCCGGCGCCCATCATCCGTGATTGCAGTAGCAACTTCGAGCGGTCGAGGAACTTCGACATTTCAGCACATAAACAATGGGGTCTAACGAAGGCTCAGCAAAGCAGAATGCTGCCACGGCGCGCCACGAAGAGCACCAGTACCTTGACCTCGTCCGGGATATCCTCGACAATGGCGAGCACCGCCCAGACAGGTCAGACTTGAACGGTTCGAAGGGTTCGCAGAAGGCAACTGTAAACTGACTGACCACAGAACCGGCACCGGCACCTACTCCATCTTCGCGCCGACACCACTCAAGTTCAGCCTCAACCAGAATGGCGAGCCCCTCCTTCCCCTGCTGACGACGAAGCGCGTCTTCCTTCGCGCCGTCGTCGCCGAGCTTCTGTGGTTTGTACAGGGCAGCACGTCATCCATACCGCTGAGCGAGGCGGGCATCAAGATCTGGGACGGCAACGGCTCGCGCGAGTTCCTCGACAGCGTGGGACTCTCACACCGCGAAGTAGGCGACCTCGGTCCCGTCTACGGCTTCCAATGGCGGCACTTCGGTGCCGAGTACGTTGATGCGAAGACGGACTACACGGGTCAAGGTGTCGACCAGCTGGCAGAGATTGTCCACAAGCTCAAGACCAATCCGTACGATCGCCGCATCATCCTCAGCGCATGGAACCCGGCGCACCTGAAGAAGATGGCGCTGCCGCCCTGCCACATGTTTGCTCAATTTTACGTCTCCTACCCGCGGGCCAGGAGAGGCAATGCTGCGGTCGAGGACGCCGAGGAGAAGCCCAAGGGCCACCTGCACTGCCAGCTCTACCAACGGTCATGTGACATGGGTCTCGGCGTGCCGTTCAACATTGCGAGCTACGCGCTGCTGACGCACATGATTGCGCGTGCATGCGATCTGGTCCCTGGGAGCCTGACGCATGTCATGGGCGATGCGCACGTCTACCTCGACCATGTCGGTGCGCTGGAGACACAGCTCGAGCGGGAGCCCAAAGATTTCCCGCTGCTCGAGATGACGCGCGAGGCGGGCTGTGACATTGACGGCTGGAAGGCAGAGGACTTTGTGGTCAAGGGGTATGACCCTCACAAGACGATTGCCATGAAGATGTCGGTTTAGATGATAAGTAACGGGATACACGGATGGAGGGTTCGGTTAGAGTGTTTAATCATGAGAAGGCGTTCTTGGGTGGGGTAGTGCAAGCCAGGACGGACACTTTGGTTCATGGCAATGCAATGATTGTTTCTCCAGTACATAAGCACGTAAACTGGATGCACCAAAGGTGCCATAGGGGCTTCCTGGATGGCCAGTCTGCATGTCAATCGAGTAATGGAGGCGACAACCCCCTTAACATGGCTCTTGCCACGATGCAACGAGGGTGGTGGGAAAATCAATTGTGCGATTGAAACATGCATGAGACGCGAAAGCTTATGCAGTCAAATCACAAAACCAGGTCGGGTAGCGCAATATCCACACAGTCGAAGTACAGTGCATCTGCGCTGATCCCACTGCCTCCTGCCCGCAGGACGCCCGCGCCTCGCTTGGGGCAGGTGCGTGCCTGCCCTCCGTTCTTCTCTTCCTCACTACACCATCTCCTTAACTGCAAATCCGCTCTCCACCACACATCGCACCTAACCTCTGACTCGGAACGGTTACAACGATCCCTCTTCAATTCAATCGCGCCTTTCGCCCATCTCCATCCCGTCGCGCATCCATCGCTGTGTGTTGGAACCAAGTCGCCTCTTCATGGCTGACCAGCCCATGGCGTCCGCCCCGGACGCCCACGACGTCAATGCAGGACCTGTCGTCCACGACACCCACGACGGCCTCGAGCATGATCATGATCACGACCACGACCACGGCCACGGCCACGAACACGAACACGATCACGAAAACCACGAAGCGCACGACGTGCATGATGTTCACCAAGTCGCAGACACGTCCATCGCCTCCACCGCCGGCGGCACACCCGCCAAAGAGCGCCATTCCCTGACCCTCGACCAGCGACGCGCCCTCCGACGCTGGGCTAATGCGCAGACGAATCGGCCCAGCCACAAGACGTGCATCGAGTGGTTCTATGCACAGTATGGCCAGCACATTTCTCAGTCAACTGTCTCGCACTCTCTGTCGCCCAAATACTCACGCCTTGACGGCGACAATCCCCAGCTCTCCGGTTCGCGCCTGCGCTTTGGCAACTGGCCCGACGTCGAGAAGCTCGTCCTCCTCTGGTACCAACAGGTTCAGGCGTCTGGTCGCCAGCCTACCAACGAGGAACTCGGCGAGAAGGCCAAGTCTATCTTTGCTCAGCTGCCGCGCTACAAGGACGAGCAGCCACCCGAGTTCTCCCCCGGCTGGATTCACCGCTTCAAGAAGCGCTACGGACTCCTCGTGCGCCGCCAGCGCCGCCATGGCGACGGCTCCCTGAGCCCCGCCGAAGACATCAACTACCTGGCCGACTGCGTGCCCCGCTTCCTGGCCATTTCGGCCGACACGTCTCCAGCGGCCATCAAGGAGTCTGTCCTGCGCGTCGTCGGCGTCGAGGCGACGCTCCAAGTGTGCGCCCTCGTGCGCGACGAAATCCTCCGGCGTGCGCAGAATCCCAATGCCGGCCTGCCCTCCGGCACCGCCTCGCCCCAACTCGCCCTCCCACCCGCTCCCCACCCACACAACACGCACCCCACCGACCCGAACCTGGTGCCCGCCCCCACGGGCAACGGCGCCGACACGACCATGTACGGCACCGGCGACGAAGACCCAGAGGTCGTCCTCCAAAACGCGCTCCGCCAGCTGCAGCAAGAGGAGGCCGACGCCGAGGCCAGCGCCGCCGTCGCCCGCGAAGAGCGCGAGCAGCGCGAACGCGCCCAAGGTACAGCGGCCGCGGCCCTCGCGACGCCGGCGATGCACCGCGTATCCGCGGGCCCCGGCGTCAGCGGCAGCAACAGCACACCCGGAGGCGCCGCCCGATACACCCCCGTACCGGGAAGTGGCCCCCACTGCATGGACCCCATGGCGAGGACCTCACGCTAACGCCCATAAAGTCGGACGAGCCAGTCTCCAGCCACGACCGCCCGGTGCGCTGCCCGTTCTGCGTTAACCAGCGCATGCTGCGAACCATCAAGGAGGCAGTGGAACACCTGTCGACACACGTCATTGTTTAGTTCAAATCCCTGTCGAACCAGGTCTCTTTTTTTTCTTTTGCCTCTCGTTTCATGGAGGCGGGGGAAAGCTTGATCGGGGGAAAGTCAAAAAGTCTATGAAGGTGGGTACCATTGAAGAACAAAGACTGTCTTCCTATTGTATCAGGCTGGCGAGTGAAGCAACCTCAGGGTTTATACGGGGTGGTAATGGCTAGGCAGAGGACAGGTGGGCGGGCGTACGGTATAATGGCGCATGGGAGGCAAGGCGCGATCAGGAAGGCGTCGACGGGTCAGGATGAAAGCTCTCTTGCGTCGGTTGGAAGAAAGCAAGAGAGAGGGTGTGCATGAAATGGGGCCTTTGTATGACGATTATGCGGATGCGCCTGCATGCCTATATCCAAGCAGTCTGCTAGTGCCTTGAACATTCGACTGAGTTTCTACTCATGATGGGCAACTATTTACGCCTGCTGTACTATGACGCTTGAAGTGTGAGGCTCTTCCTCAAAGACACCGCAGTTGCCGTCGAAAGGATGAATATCACATGTCACAAAATACCCAGCAGGTGAACGGAAAATAAAAGCATCGTCTTCATTTCACCTCGTGCATCTTGACCCAACTCCGTTCCTCATGGTATAGCCTCAGCCTGTCCCAAGCTCTCCCCTTCATTGCCCGACAAAATATCCACCCAGAGAGGGGTGTCCTTTTCCCACCGTGAGGTCTGCTTCTCTTGCCACCAAACCGTCCGAGCTGACCCTCCCCGCACACAGGCTCTGCCCTTGCTGGTGGAGGAGCCCCATGGCTGACGGTACAGTTCCAGGACAACCCAACCGTTGAACGCCTCTGCGAGTCGCTGCATGCCCTCAAGGGCTCTGCCCTCCTCGTACCCTACATATCTTTGGAGAAGTCAATGCCACATCGATAGCTCATCTGCCTTATCCTGTTCTCCAGTAGGAGAATAAGAAAGGTATGAGGAGGTAACGACGGACCAGAAAAAACACGAATGGAGAACGCAGCCGCAAAGCAAGAAAACAAAAAGGGTTTGAGAGAAAGTAGGTTCCACCGACATAACATGACAACATGTCTCAATGCCAGCTACTAAGAAGTGAAGAAAAATTGACCTGTGCAAACGAAAGCCAGGCCCTCCCAAAGCGGACCTGACAATGCAATGCGCGTAAAAAAGGGGGAATCATGAAAACTAAAAAGCAGCAGCAGGGTAACTGGGGGGTATGTTTTGGGCTCTCTTGATGAAATCATGACAAAACCGCGAGGCAACACACACACACACGTACAGCCCTTAGACCTGATCGACATAAAGCAGAAGCTTGTCGTTCCTTTGCAGGGCGACGTCGAGGTCATTGTTGCTCATAAGACTCGGCTTGTCTCCTGTGCGCTCGTCCTTATACGACAGTTGGACAGATTCGCTCATAGGAATCTTCAAACGATCGCAGATCTTTTCGTACAACTGCTGGAATTGGATGTCGGTGGGGACGCGGATGGCGATGAGGTCACCGTTGAAGCAGAGCTTGACTTTCATTGCAGAAACGCTCTGGTTAATGCCGGGGAAGGTGACGGCTGGGGTCCTTGGGAGAGTGAGGATGTCTGACGCGTCATACTGGGCTGGTTGCTGTTTGATCGTTGCGGTGCTGCAGACAGTCCTGAGTAGCCTCCGCCGCTGAGATTGTTCCTGGAAGACTGCCGCGAGGCACCATCCGCGGGAGAGTCTGTTGATGACTGCTGAGAGGCGCCTGACAGCCTATACTCTTCGCCTGTCAAATTGGGGTCGATTTCGTAATCACCCTCGCGGGGGGCGAAGAATTGCTTCACCAGCATGCATCGAGCAATGTAAGGTGGCTGTGCGAGCAGGTTCTTGACATAGGCATCAAGATTGTGCAGTCGGCCCTCCGTGATAGCGTCCGTCACGTAGTTGACGGGACCGGGCATATAAGGCAGGGTGCGCTTCTGCGTGCCAGTGTTGCCAGCTTCGGCTGGAAATTCAGTCAAGAGGGCGATTTGGAAGTCGTAGAAGTCCTCATAATAACGCGACAACTCCCAATGACGGCCGTCCTCGAGAACCGCCTCAATGACAAACCAATACTTTTCTTCGGCGAAGCAGTACCTGGGAATGCGGGCCGAGATGGGCGCATACATCTGCGAGACGGGCTTTGCAGCATACGAGTTTTGAACGGCACCTTGTTGCGAGGCGCGGACCTGCTGCTGGCAAAAAAGTCAGTGAACTGCTGCCAAGTCGAAGGGCATTTTTCAAACTTACGTGGTTGGCGCTGTTCTGGCTGCTCATGCGCCCCTGCTGCTGGAGGCTCATACGCTCCATGCTTTGCTCCAGGCCCTGACCAACCGGCTGGCCGGCTCCCTCAAATTTGCCAAGGGTAATGCTGCTGTTCTTGTATTCGGCGGCCATCTTCTTCCACTCCTCCACCTTAGGCACACCGGCCTTCTTGATGGCTTCTGCTGGGTTGCTCACTGCCTGGTTGGTGGCCATGTCTCGAATCTCAATGAACGAGACCGGGATCAAGCCAGGCCCTCCAAGCCTCCCTATGGGCTTGGCGACAAACCACTCCGGGTTGGACTGGGCGATGACAATAATGGCCTCGCCCTGTTTCGCCTCCAGTTCATCTGCACGCTCGGCTTGGAAGTCGTACATGACGATGCCGTACACCATTGCGCCCGACTTGCTCCCAGATCGAGAGGTGCGCTGAGTAACCGCGCCAGGCATAGGACCGCTAGGTGGAGAGATAGGTCCTCCTCCGTGGTTGTGGGCTTCGGCGTACCCTGAGTCATGCTCAGGTGCTCGGGAGGGCGGAGCTTGCGGCGGGTTGCTGCCGTCAGACTGAGCGCTGTCACGTTCGGTGCGGCCGAGGGCCTGGAAGAAAGCGACGGGGACAAGGCCACGAGCATCTGGAAGTGCGGGGTTGCAGGCCTCGTACCAGTCCGGGTCATTTTCCTTTCCAATAACGTGGAAGAAGTCTCCACGAGAGAAGCTGAGTTCTTGTTCAGACTGCGCCTCGTAATCGTAAAGCGCTCGAATGACCTGAAGTGTCTGCGTTAGCAAGGCGTGCAAGTCGCGCGGGGTCTGCTGTATCGCACCTTTTTCGGTGGCACGATAGCGATGGCGGATTTCGGGGCGATGGAAACCTTCGAGTTGTCCTTCTCGCCTTTGATCGATCTGCGTAAAGCCTGCAGTAAAGCATGTTTGGTCAGTACGTTGGTCATCTTGCCGTGCGCGGCAGCCAAGAGTAGGCGGAAATGGTAGGAAAGGAGGAAACCGCAGTTTGCTGAACAGTCGTGACGGTAAAGAAGACTCGAAAGCGACTTGCGTGCATGCGGACGAAGGGTTTCACGAACCTTCATCTTGTACGACGAGCTGATGCTCAGTTTGTATGGGTGTGACAGCGTCCACTATCCTCCTCGCGTGCGCGAATGTGTTGTGCGACGCCTGAAAGAATCAATGCACCGTGTCGTATTGGGATTATGACGCTGCAAGCGTTTCCCCCGAAGCAACCTGCTTCGACTATCTCTTCTCAGCAGAAAAGACGCGCGAAAAGCGTAGAAATAGAAGTCGGAATGACCGATGGTCTCGTGTATTTCCGGCGCGAGGTCGTGATAATAGTGGCAATATGGGGTTATTGCGCCACAGAGGAGGGACGAAGTCGAGGGGTGCCAGCCGGACGTTGAGTCAGTGAATGGCAGGACCCTGCTTTGTTGATCGGACGGCGGATTGGGGCAGATTCGTGGCAAGGTAGGATTACTGCTGCACCTTGAGCGAATGTGGAGGGCGGGGACTTTGGTGTCGAGTCTCGGAAGATCGAGTGCGAACGTGATGCTCCGTCTTCAAGGTCAAGTCCTCCTTCGCACTTATGCAAACTGGTGTCTCGGCAAATGGCCGATTTCGAGTCCTCGTTTTGTTTCAACCTGCGTGTCGCGGTTGAACGTGGAAAAGTAAAAGAAAGGGGGGGTTTTGGCCCTGTGTCGGTCGTGTGCCTGGTGTATTCCGTGATGGAGGTACGAGTGGGAGAGAGTGCGAGCAGTGCGCAAATGCAAATGCCTCAATGACCGTGGCTCTTCCGTCAAGTGCCGGGGGATTTGTTGGAGCGATTTCGAGAGATGTCGTCGCAACGGTTTGATCGGTGCATTCAACGCATACCAATTCCGATGCCTGTCATCGGGATGCAGAGAATTTCGGCCTGGTCGCAGTGGGCAGGGAGACTCGAGGCTGGCGCAGCAGAAGGAGGGAGGCAAGGAGGGGAGGGGGGGGTGGTGGCAGGCGCTGGTGGGCATGAGAAGGAGGTCTCTCTGGGTCGGTAAGACTAAGAAATGCAGGTGCAGGGGAGTGGAGGAGGGAACCAGACGTGGAAAAAGGACTCGACTTTGCTTGGTTCACAGCCATCCACCCTGGAAATACTATGCCGCACCAGTCGTTGCCTGCACCTCCTCCCACTGCGCCAGCCGGGAGAGGGGCCTCCCTCCCAGCTAGGTACAGTACCAGCACCATCGTAGCACACCTTTGCTGCATGTACGCTAATTAGATGGGACGGGATGGGGATCCTCCAGCGAACGATCAGGCCGAAGAGCCCGAACAAGGGGGTAGGGCGAAGGGTTGGTGGTTGGGTGCATATTGGGAGCGCGCCTGAACCAAACAGCTTGGTGGGTTCGTCTGTCCTCCCTCTATTGGGCTGCTGCGTGCCTCCGTCGCCTGTTTGATTCCTTGACTGACCTGACATTCTCCTACTTACTGGCTAGGTAATTCCATGCCGTCATGACAGCGCGAGAGAAGGCCGTGCGCCCGGATCTTATGATCACTATCATACAGCATGCCAATAGAAACAACTAGCCAGCTCCAACCACGCACACGGCCATTGAGCCCCTCCCCCTCAAACGCACCGATCAGCCCAGCGGGTGGCCCCAACGCTTCGAATGCCGACTCCTACCCTCTTCTGCCAGCCCAGCTGAACCGACTGCCTACCGGCCCATGCATTCGTTTGGCTCGCATCCGGTTCTGCATTGACAGTCGTTGCTTTCCCTTGCACAAGAACATCCCGCATGGCTCTCGGTCTCTCTTGCGTGAGCCTCGATCGAACCGATATACCTGAGGGGTCGATCGAGGGAGGGGTAGTTTTGCTCAAGATGTACGACCCAGAGACGGCGGCGGCATCTTATCGATAAATTGGGCAACGCGCGTAGCAGCACACACGCGACGCAAGGGCGCCCGCACCACCACAAAACCCGGATTTCCCCCAACATCAAGTGACCCATCTGCGGCTGGCATGAATCACGAATTACCCTGGCGGGGGTGGCTTCCCCACTACCCATCTATCGGAAGCCTCGATGCCACTTTTTTTTGGGCCTCGATGTAATGCTGCGACTGGGCTCCTGTCCTGTCTCGCCTTGACGTGAAGCCTTGTCTCTCTATCTTTACATGTACAGGCAGGCAAGACATTCATCGTCATGCTGCACCTCTCGGAGCATGGCGGGCTGTGCCATGGCTCAGCGATTTGGCAGGCCGCCTGCACGCGGCCGCCGGGCTGGCGCGCGGTTCGCGTTTGACGTTGTTTGGGCCATCCTACAAGCCCTCACTAAGCTGTTGGTCAAGAGGTAGCAGCACAGCAGTGAATGCATCGCACTACCTAATCAAGGAGCTGCACGCACACACGTCACAACCTCCCCGATGACGACGCCCTCGTCCTTCGAACAAATCTTCCAGAAAGAAACGCCGCGTGCGATTTGCTGGAGCATTGGGCTTGCTGCGCCCCGTTCCAATTCCAATTCATTCGTCTCATCCATCAGATGCTTCAGATTAATTGATTTCTTGTGGAGGCCCGTCCATCTCCGCCTTCCCCCGGATGTGCCCCGGGGCTCGTGCCCGGCTCGGCCGCATGCCGGTTTCAGTCCGAGAGTTCCAAGCGGGCTCATCAATGCCTTCACGAACAAGTCTGACTAGGACGCGGGCGATCCCGTGTCATACGCCGCTCGGGATCACACGTGCATTGTGAGGGGGCTGAAGAGGCACAGCCTTAAGGTAAAACAAACTTCTTCTTTTGTTCATCCAACGCCGGACGGTCAACTCGGCTCGGTTTGCAAAAGCAAGCCAAGTTGGCTGTCTCGGACTCCTTTTCAGCACACGGCATCTAGTACTACCATAAATATGGGCTCCTCTCTTACTCGTCATGCCCTGCTCGTCTCGAACAATGAACACCGTCCGGCAGCAACCGTCGCATGTTAAAACCAAAGTGCCCCCGATGGCCGCGTAAGTAAAGAATATATATCATAGGGTATCAAGTGACAAATCGAGCCATAGAGAAGAGTCCGATAGAAAGCCATCTTCAAGGTGCTTGCAAGGACACGATGACGCTGCACGGGTCTGCTCCTGAGAGAGAGTACAACCATATGAGGCATACATGCGCACCGCATCGTGACGAGGCAAGCGTTTTGACCGCGTGATTTGAAAACCATTGGACTGCCTGGCTAGACAAGCCTGTCCGGTTCTCGTAGCGGATTCGGTCGTGTCGTGACCAGGTATGTCGTTAAGGGGAAAGGGTAAAAAGAAGAAAAGAAAGGGACGAGGTTGGCTACGTGTATGTGAATCGTGTGGCCATTGCAGGCATGATCATGGGCTGACAATGTGCTCATCGGACGCGGCTGCGAAAAGATGTGCTACATGGCTGCAAACGTGGAATATTATATGCAGCCGACGAATTACGGGTGTCCTTAAATCTGTCCCTTGATATCGACGGTGCGGAAGGCCGCGCTTCGAGCCGTCTCGAATAGCGGGCCAGCCTTGCCGGTCAAGAGGGAGATGGAATCTTGCCGCTCTTCAAGCAGATCTTGCCCGTTGTAGTCAACAATGAACTGAGCAGCGTCGTGATCGGACTCGAAACCGAGTTCCTCAGTGATGAATCGTAACTTTACGTCTGGTTTGTAACTATGAGTGTGTCAGCAGGGAACTTCTGGTGAGCAAGAGATGGAGAAAGAACTCACGCTTTGCAAATGTTGCACAAAGCTGCGAGACGCTCTCGTACTACAAACATGTCCATGAGATAAGCGCCCATGTTGGGGGTGTCGAGATACAACTGGAAAAATTTGTGGTAGTTACCCAGGGCTAGCGCTGAGCGAACACTTAATGCATGTTTAATGGGGCCCTTCTCCTTCTCTGCTGTGGTTAGATCTGCCATCGCATCATTCAGTCCGGTGCGGTTGGCGGTATGGATAAAGTAGAGGATACGGTATGCCTTGAATTCGATGGGGTTCCCCTGCAGACCCAGCGCATACAGAGTGCGCAGCTGGGTCTGACACTGATTATACTCACCGAGGTCCCCCTTTTCCAAGGCAATCCGGGCGTGCAGTTCGTAGACCGTTACAGTGAAGTCATTCTTAATCCGCTGCACGGTCAGGTCTTGGCGTACGGATTTTAGTTGGTCGCAAATGAAGGAATAGTTGCTCTCCTTCCGCCACTTCTTCTTCAATAAATCCAAAGTTTTATGAAGCACGGGCTCGGGTCGCACCAGGGACGGGATGGGGGCAGACGTCAACCTCAGGTATCTCTTCTCAAGAACCTCACAGGTACCGATCACGGGACCCGTTGACGGCGGAGGTGTGGGGGATCGTGGCGCCGACTGATAGTTACCCCACCGGCGCTGGCGTTTCTCCAGCTGCTTCTGGAACTTACTGGATTTAGGCAGAGGTTCGTCCATACTGGGTCGTTTATCAGGCGAGGGGTGTGTGATGCGATCCTCAAGGGACGAAGAGTGGTTGCTATTAGTATGACGCCACGGCACAGCAGAGGACTGATCATCGCCGCCGAGATCAGTCGACTTGCGCTTCTTCGCGTTCACATTGAACATGGAAGTAGCAGCTGCATGATGACGGGCCGCTTGAACAAGAGCAGTGGGTGATGGCATGTTATCCCAGTCGATGGAGTCGATGCTACCAGTGTCCACGGCGCTGGATATCGTCTCCTTCAACTTGGCCTCGACCTCCTCTCTAGAGACGGACGGGTTCAGGTTGGCTGGTAGGAAAGCACGACGAACATATTCGCGAACAGAGGGAGAGAATACAACTTTGCCCTTCGGCGGAGGGGCAGCAGGTGCGGGAGTGATAGTTTCGGACGAGGGCATCGCAACAGGGGCGTGAGGCATAGGGTGAGGAGGATACTGGCCGAAGCCCTGACGGACCTGAACCGGCGTATAGGCTGGGTCTGCACGGAAAGTCAGCCTTGTTTCGTGTTGTCTTGCACAGAACAAAGACTTACTGGGCGGGTAGGCGTAGTTTGAGATGGGAGGAACAGGAGTCGGACGTTGAAGACCAGGAGGTGCGGTCTGCCAGCCGGAAGGCATCATGGTGGTGAGGGTAAATCGCGCGTATGTCGGTTGGTGGTCCAATAGTCCGAAGACGCTGCCTTGATTAGTTGTCTTTCGTGTGAAGGCGTTCTAGAGACTCGATTTCGTCGGTGTGCCTGCTATTGTCGACTCGGGCTTGCTGTCGGGTGTGCGTGGGAAGCTGTGAAGGAGTCGAGAGGAAGTTGTGGAGTAGAGGATCCGTGGGCAAAGCACAGACTTCTTCCTTACTTGAGAGGAGGGTCGCAACGCACGGACCTTATGGTCAGCCACGTGACTGAGGATTCCTCAAGGAAGCTTTCCCAATATTACCTGTTGGCTGGAAAGCCTAGTGTACCTCGCTCCGAGTACATCAAGAAAATTTCCGTAAGCTTTTACTGCACCCACGCCATCTGGCCTTCGAACATAAGTGAGCCAGATTTTCCGGGGTGTTCACCAAAGTGCCCTCAAGTGCCTACCTTAGTGTCCGACAACGAGATTACCGGCCAGTCCAATGGCGAACATATGAGTCAGCATGATCCTGTTTACCTGTCTGTCACAGTACACTTCTCTAGCTTCAGGTTCGCAGATTCCTCCAAGGGTCCTAATGCAGCGTTGTAACGTCCTCGCCTTTTTCCTCGGACCCGTGGAAAGTGCAGACGTCATGGTTAGCCTTCAATGTTTCGATGCGAGTACCGCTGCCTCAAATGGGGCAAACAGCATGTGACGTTTGGCCCCAGGTCTTATCTAGCGGCACGCTTATCAGCAGTAGAGGGGCGGCCGGCCAGGACAGGGATGGACACCTTGACTCTCAGGGCGCGGGGGGCACCTCACAAGGTCATCGACACACGACTCGCAACCCAAACTTACCGCGAGAACCTGGCCGACCATTCTTAACGCCCGCGAACCATGTGGCACCCATAGATTACTTGACGATTGCCAGAGCTTCATGTGCTTTTGTACGCGTGCTAGCTAGCCTGTGGTCGTCATCCATCTCCCTCGCATCAACCGACCTACAACGAAGCAAGCTGGCAAAGCGGCCGCTCTGACATGACGGATGTTTCTCAAATCCATCGACCTCACCACCGCTCTTCGGCCTTCCTATCTGCCTGACGAGGTCCTGCTATTTGTGCAAGACAATGTGGGCCTATATGAAGGGTAAGACAGGATGCACCCTAGATCTACGACCAAACTGCTGCTGACTCTAGCTCGCAGGAAGTATAAGTTGCCGCACCATCAAAATGGCCAGGTCTACCTGACATCGCACCGAATCTGCTATGTCGACAAAGAAGATCCTCGAACGCACTCGGTCGCACTCGAACTGAAAGATGTCGACCGCTACGAGTTCTACGCTGGCTTCCTCAAGTCGTCGGCCAAGATAACGCTCATACCGAAACCCTTGAAGCGTTCCTCGCTCATGGCCAGAGCGTCAGCCATATCCCCGGCCACCGGACGGCCAAGCTCTCATATCGGTCCTGGTTCAGGTTCCAACACACCTGCTTCGTCCGATGGCCCCTACAGACCCCCTCCGAGCAGCAGTCGGTCAGCTCTGCGACCTGGGTCTGCACCATATGCAGCTTCTCAAACCCAGTTCCTTCGAATTTCGATCCAACCACGGCCAACATTCATACACCTCTGCCGCCATGCCTCGCTTGCGGGATCAAGCCCTCGTTGGCGCACGTGTTAAAGGCGGCCATCTCCAACGCTACGAATAGGTCCGCTGCAGCACCTCCGACTCCTTCCGGGCCGCTGCCTGCCGCAACGCAACCCCAACGATCAAACTCGCGAACAGGAGAAACGGGCGCGCCCCCGCTGTGGGCAAGATCGTCCAGCAGCGTAGTCACGCCTCCTCCGCAGCAACCGATGCAGCCATCGCCGCTCGACCCCAGCGCCCATTCCCAATGTCCTCGGTGTACGTTCCTCAACCATGCGTCGTTGCTAACATGTGAAATATGCGGTGCGCCGCTCTTGGGCCAAAACACACCGACATCAGCTCTCAAGGAGGCTCCTCAACGGATAGAGTCACCGGGACCCGTTCTGAAGGGACCTACCGCTGGGTCTGGGTCTGACACGGCGGAGAGCGTCAAGATATCCTTCCGAGGGGGAGGCGAGAAGATCTTCCACGAAAGGCTCAAAAACTCCATCGCGCAGCGAAAATGGCTTTGCAAGGAGCCCCGCCGGTACCGAGAAGCGGTCGAGCCTCGAGTGAAAATGGGGCTCATGGCCAGTCACCGTCAGGCTCAGGCCCGGAACGGAAGAAAGGAGTAGGCATTGCCGGGCTTGAGCAGCGCGGTCTCGACATGCGCAAGAATAACGAGGTCATGATTGGCAGCGCTTTCGAGGACTTGGACGCTCTCATGGCCTCGGCGAAAGAGATTGTGGCGCTCGCAGAGAGATTCGCGCGGCAGGCCAACGGGGGCAGTGGCGCGGCGGCTTCTGAGGCGAACGCGCTGCTCGCCGAGTCGGCCAGCCAGCTCGGGCTGATTACGACAAAGGACATAGTCAGCGGAAGCAGCTCCGAGAAGCTCTACCTCTCGGAGCTGGCTCGCAATCTGGCCGAGTTTCTGACAGACGACGCCCGTGGCGTCCTCAAGAAGGCGGGCGGGGTTTTGAGTCTGGTCGACCTATGGGCCATGTTCAACCGGGCCCGCGGCGGTGTCGAGCTCGTCAGCCCCATGGACTTTGAGAAGGCGGCCCAAATGTGGGAGTCGCTCAAGCTCCCCGTGCGGCTGCGCACCTTCAAGAGCGGTGTCATGGTGGTCCAGAGCAGTGACAGGACCGACGAGACGACCATCAAGGCGCTCAAGTCATGGCTGGCAGACCTTCACGAGTTTCCTCCCGAGCGCGAGGTGGCATGGGACTGGCGCATGTTTGGCCGTGGCGTCACGGCACGCGACGCGGCCGAGCGGTTTGGCTGGAGCATCGGCGTGGCCGAGGAAGAGCTGGAAATGGCCGAAGAGCGCGGCGTGCTCTGTCGCGAGGAGGGTATCGAGGGTCTCAAGTTCTGGGAGAACTTTATCGACACAGGCGAACGTCACAAGCGGCGCGTCAAGAAGCGGACGACGGAGGATGACCAGATCACACGCGCGCTCAAAGAGGCGGGCTTCATTTGATAAGGGTGGGGGGGAGCCCCAAGTCTACCTGCCGCACCTCAACTCATTAAAAACGTGTGCGTCCCCATCTATTTGTCCCTTCTATGTATCTTCTTGATGTGTTGTTCATTAGCCAGCCGTGGGGGAGGACTTGCCCCTCCTTTTGTTGTTGTTATACAGTTGCAGATAAAAAGCAGACATCACCCGATTCCCCCGAAACGCCATATCCGATTATCGATCAGGCTGGAAAACCGAAGCCACTTCTGGGCGGTGCGGCCCGAGCGCAGTGCAGAGCAGAGCAGAGAGGCACTTATCAGACCAGCCTCTCCATGAGGTTCCGCCTGACCTTTGTGTTCACAACGCCGCCGACGCCAAAAGCGGGCACGATACGGCCTATCCTCGCAGCGACGCTGATGGCCCAGTTCTTGCGGACGGCGGCCCACCTCTCGTTCCAGGGCACCACGGCGCCGCTGCCCGGTCTGTTATACAGATCGAGGCCGAGCAGGTGGAGAGGCGTGCTGATGGCCTGTACGGCGGCCGGCGCCATGAACTGGGCGACGGTCATGCCGTCGACCTTGCGTCTCAGCTCGGCGCCCATGCGCTCGCTGATCCAGGGCCCCAGCAACGGCGGCACATTGAAGCTCGCAAAGATGGTGATGCAGTCGCGCACGGCGAACAGGGCGTAGGAGGCTGGAGTGACGGGCCGCGGGACGACGCCGGGGGGGCCAAACATGCGCACAAAGACCTGGTCCTTGTAGATGCAGACGCCAATGTTGGCGGCCGAGGAGGCGGCAAACTTGGCCGTGCCAGCTGTCACGGTGGTGGCGGGCTTGTTCGCGACGGTCGAGGAGACGGTGTCGAGCGTGTTCGCGGTCAGGTAGGTGCTTCCGTAGACGAGGAAGATGAGCGCGGCGGGTTTGGAGAAGAGGAGGGCGTGGGGTCGGAGCAGCAGCGTGCGGAAGGATGATTTGATCGAGTCGCCCAGCGTCTTGGAGCCTGATGCATTCTCCATGATGGAGCTGTGGTCATGTTAGTCGCGGCACTTCTCAGGGCTGTTGTGTTCTTTTTCCCCGAGCAGAAAAGACAACGCATTGCGAGGACGCACCGGTCAATGATGGATATCACAGGGGCAACCAAGGCCGCGGCGCTGGCGGCCGCCAGCAGGTCAGAGCCGAGGCGCAGTCCCAAGTTTTGTGTGTTCCATATCCTTTCTCGTTCTGTACGTGCTGGCAGCGCGCCGAGGACGTCAATCTTTTTATCGGGCGCCATGACGGCGACGGCCAGCGGACCAGACGGTTGCAGCGTGAGTGGTGATTCTGCCGAGCCCAGCGTGAGTGGTGATTCTGCCGAGCCCAGCGTTCGGCAGGCTGTGCTGTTGTCGTTCATCGCTTTCTGCGAGCCGGGGTGTCTGGTCTAGTTCGCCGGTTCGGCGAAGCAGCCTGGTTGTCCGAAAAGCGAGCCAGTTTGGCGACTGAGTTGGGATATGTTCTACTTGCGCTGTCCGTCGATCCGTGGCAGAGCGCAAAAGGTCGGGCGAAAAGCTGCACTTTCTCTCGAGGTTGTCGGTGACTCCGCAATGGTTGACGATGACTGAGGAAAAGGACGGAACGGGACAAGGACCAGGCAAGACAAGAGGACCAGACAGAAGAAGGCTGGCTGCTGCTGCTGATTGACCCTGGACCAGCACTGAACCCGAAGCTCAAGGCGACCCGACCGGTTTCCAGCCAGCGAGATGATGAGTGGGCTTCGGGCTGTCAACCAGCGAATGACGACGGTGAATTTCTGGCTTACGGGCTTTCGCGGTACGCCCTGCAGTGCGTGCGCCCGACATCGGAGATAAAATGGCATGGTGGAATGGCCTGATGATGGAGACGGTTACTCGCGGACGAACAGGGGTTTGGCACAAGCAAGTCGCGGAGGGAAGCTTGGGCGTGGCCCGCTTGGCGCCGAGGACTCACAGCACTCGCGACAGCCCCCCAAAATGTCCCAGTGGCCCCCACTGAGTGCCGGCAGCCGACGGGACGGGCCCCCACGCTGGGGGGAGCTCGGTGGACCGTTGACCGAGGAGGAACATTCCTGAGCTTCTCCTGCCTCACATTGAAGGCAGATTCTTGTGCTTTCCCTGATGTAGGTACGTACAACTGTTCAAAATTGGTATTTTGGCAAGAGTCTTTTGGCAAGAGACGCGAAGCTCAATTGCAGCTTCTCCATCTATCTACTGTCGCCATGTAGAAGCTGTGCTGAGAACGATCCTGCCACTGCCAACATTGACACACCAAGAGTCTCCATGGTCTGGTGGCATCTTTAGCCAACGCGCATACTACCTACCCTACTCAATGCTGATTTTCATCTTGACACTTAACTTGTCCCATTTCTTCCACGTCAAGCTCATCTGAGCGCAATCTTGTCTCTCTTCTTCCGCCCAGTCTGGTGTCGATCCGCGCCGACGTGGCACTGGTGACGAGTCCTCACCTGAGTACACAAATCCAACCCGACTACACGTGCATCGTGACGACGAGCGCGATCCTGAATTCTTCTGTTCCAGCAACAGCCCGCATGGCCCTCCCAGCTGCTCTGCAACCATGAGAAAGAGCAACTGCCTGTCCCTGTAGGGCCTCAAGTCGTCCCTAGACGTCTCCCTTGTCATCACATCCCACGCCACGAGAAATGGACCTGGCGAGGGCGCTGGTTGTGAGAACACTGGTGAGGACCCCGTGTAGATGGACGTGGGCGTCCAACCCCCTGGCACAAACCACGTCTTGTTCTGTTCAGCAACTCCAGCGAGCTTTCCTCGCAAGACCTGACCCATCACCTTCAGCGACGACCCCATGAGCGGATCGCTAAACCTGTCCTCCCCATTGAAGCGCACGGCAACCCTTTCTACTTGAAAGCTTTCCGAAAGCCGCCGCCTGCCGAGGTCGTGTCGACTGGACCGCCCGTAGGCTACAGCGCCTGTGATGGAACCCCAAGACCAGCTCGCTGCCGGCCTCGATGAGAGTCGCGCGCTTGCTTTGATGGGTTGAACCGCCCACAGCAGGTCCTCGCCGAGTGACGAACGCCACAGACCAGCGACATACTGGTCTTCAGGTCTCAGTCGCCCGACAGCGGTCGCGAGCCCTGCCAGTGCGATGAGTCGGTCCTGGGGAAAGGTGAGAGCCAAGCGCGAGTATTCCTGCACAACCTCGACGCGCCACAAGTCGCGAAAGTACTCCTGGTCATCGTCGTTGACAAGAAGCCCCTTGAGCAAGCTCTCGTAAACGTAGGGTCTATGACTTGTTGCCGAGCACTCACAAGTACAAATGGAACGGCACTCCCACGCCATCTCGAACTCAGAGAAGTGCAACGTGCGCGGCGAGAGGATGCGTTCCTGGAAGACCCAGCCCCGCGTCGACAGAATACTGCGAGGGGCTTCCGGTTCGTCAGCCCACGAATATTCCGTGTCCTTTTGACTGCGCACGCCGGCGAGGCCATGGTATGGTAGCAGAAGCCCGAGCTTGCCGCGTTCCCGGACGCAGACAACACCCTCCACGCTGTGTCCGGTAGCACCCGTAAAGGAATACGGGACCTCGGCATGTGGTTTAGTCTGCCGTGTAGACACCGCAAGGAAGCCGTCGGTGCTACACGAGGCGGCATCGGCCGAGATAGTGACGAGGGCGCTTTCATAGATTGTCGCCATGTGCGCCGCCTCGCTACGCCAATCGTCCTTGTCGTCTTGTATGATACAGAGAGAGTCTATCCAGAGATACCGAACACCCAACATCTTTGTGACGGCAATAGCATCGCGAAAGGTCGCAGGTAGCAGAGATGGCAGGGCTTTGAGATGAGCCGCAAGCGTGCCACGTGTGGTACGCACCGGCGTGCTCCCGCCCCAGCAGTGACTCAGTGCCACATAGCGATCCTTCTCGTTCGGTGACGGCAAGTAAAGCTTGTTGTTCTCAACATCAATAACCCTCTTCGGAAGAGGTGATGTTTCGCTAGCACGACATCCGGACTTGGTATGCTTGCCCGAACCAGCTGTGCAATCCCTCAGCCAAGTGCGCGCCAGCTCGATGCAGCTGTCCGCGAGACCCTCAGTCGCAATATGGTAGCCTTTGCCCACCGCCACCCACGGTGAACGTGCCTCGACATCTAGGCGTGCGTCAGAAAAAAAGAGAAAGAAGCAAAACGGGGAGCACATTTACCCCAAGGCGTGTAATACTGCACCTCCACCCGGAGCACCTTGCCCTTTGACGGGCCGTCCCTCACGCGAGGGGGCTCGTTGGTACCGTCATACCACCCCGGACAGAGCGTGACGGAAAGCGGACCCATGGAGACGTCTGGCCCCCTCTCGTTGACCTGGAGCCACTGGTAGGCGTAAATGTCGAGGCCGACGACGGCGTAGGCGCCGTCCCAGAGCAGCCGGCAGGCGGGGCACTCGATGCGTCCCGTGGCCGTCAGCTCGTCCCGCAGGTCGCCAACCTTGACTTCGAGACGCCAGACGTGTTTTGTTTTGAGGAGACTGTGGCACCGAGCGCATCCGGGGCCATTGTTGTTGGGCGGAAATTTGATCACGGGCAGGGCCTCAAAGTCTTCCTCTTCATCGGTACTATATCGTGGCATGCGAAACCGGTCCATGGTGGAATACGATGATCAGGGCAGCAAAGAAGGGGGGGGGGGTTCCCAGATGACAGCGAAGGGCTTCAGTATCGCATCGCGGGGGTGGACAGGGAATTGGGGAGGGCGTACATAAATGTGTCGATCCTGTGGCACAAAGTGGAGGCAGGCGTGTGATGCAAAGCAGGCATCCATCAGTTCCCGTCAGCTGAGGCTATCGTGCAGCTCAGCCCCCCGGAAAGGTGCATTTCCTTCCCGCCTCTCTCTCACGCACAGCGAGTGGCCGATTGATTGATGGTAAAGTCAAGATTGCAAAGTTATTCAACAGCGCTACATTGCAATCGTTAAGGCTAGCTAGGCCGAATGTGTAGCAGGGAAAATGCAGACTACGGTACGGACGATGATCCAGATGGCCTAAAAGAAAATGCAAAAGAACATGAATCCTAACACACGTCTCAATTCCACTAGCCGTTCGGTTTTCCGACATGATCGCCAGATGGCTCTACGATTGATGCGGATCGACTGGCTAGGAGCTGTCCGTCCTGGCAGCCTTCTGCTCCTGTGGCTTGTGCAGCGCCTCGACGAGTGCCGTGAGCCGGTCGATGCGCTCGGCAAGCTCCGACACGCGCATCTCGACGGGTGTCGGGCCCTCCATGCCGTCGTCCTCACGTTCGTCCGTCTGGTCACGAGCCGAAGAGTGGCGTGGCGACGGCAGACCGGGGCGCTGCGACGACGAGGGCCGACCCAGACCAATCTGACGGTGCGGCTTCGTGATTTGCGACGTGGTGCGGGGGCCCGCGAAACCGGCAAACTCGTCCGGCAGGACGCGACGGCGGATGAGCTCGTACAGTTGAATGGCGCCGACGATGGGCAGGTGCGTGGCCTTGAGCAGGAGGATGCGGCCGGCGCGGAACTTGTTATCCGAAGGGAGGATGAGGCGGAGGGGCGGAAGATGACGAGGGCGACGAGGTTGAAGGGCGGGTAGAAGTGCGTGAGGCGGTTACTAGTCGAGGCCTCGAGCACGTAGACGCTGTAGACGTAGAGGTACTCCTCGCGGGCGTGGGTAATGACGCGCGAGAACGAGTTGGAGAGCATACCGGTGAGCGAGCCCATGAGGAGAATGGACGAGAGCGTGACGAAGAGAATCATGAGCGGGGGTCCGAACACGGGATCAATATCGCGCATAATTTCGAAACCGACAAAGCTCGAGCCGAAGAAGATCTTGGTCAGGTTCATGGCCATGTGACGCAGAGGGAACTTCTCCTTGCCGATAAGGGAGAAGGTTGTGAGGAAGCCGAGGTAGATGATGACGACGAGGACCATGAATTTGACGAAGTCCTTGCCCATCTGCAAGGCGGTGTCAGTCAAGTTCGCGGAGCAGCGATCAGAAAACTCACCTCGCGGAGACAGGGGATCAAGGTGCCAAAGTACGGGGACAAGCTGAGGAATGAGAAGATACGCGGCACCATGAAGAGGGCCTCGAGCGAGAAGACGTTAAAAGCCAGATCAGTGATGTACTGGTCGTTGTTGACAAGACCGATGCCCCCTGAACGTCGTTAGAACTGCCAGCAACGATGCGTTTCTCAAGGGAGGAGGGCTTACTTAGAATGGCAAAGGTAACGCCGATACCGATCATGATCATGTCGAAGAGGTTCCATATATCGGCAGCATAGAAGATGGACCCGGCATCGTTCCACTCGCTCAGCTCATCGTAGCAGAAGGCAGCGAACCAAACGTACAGCGTCGCCTCGGTGGGCGTGATCCTCTCCGTGTTGAGCTCGACAAGGACACCGTAGTAGAGGCACAGGAAGACGGCGAAGAAGAGAGCCTCCCAGGCCTTGAGGTAACGCGGCACCCGGAGGCGGCTGAAGGGATCGGCGGTGCGTGCGTTGTAGAAGCGCGGCTTCTTCTCGGCATGGATCGAAAGGCTGTCCCAAAAGACAATGTCGCCGTTCCAAATACCCGTGATGATCTTCTGCACGACATGCTGGCTGAGGAAGCGCTTGGCATCGGCAATGGCGGCGATCTCGAGGGCGTTGAGCGACTTGAAGGGGGCCGTTGGGTCGTCCTCGTCGTCGCTTTCGCAGTCATCGTCGTCGCTGGCATGCATGCTCATGGTGAGCCTCGACAGCGAAGACAAGAGCTGATAGCGCTTGGTGCTGCCGGCGCCAGCGGGGCGCGGAAGCGAGTGACGGCCTGCACCAGCATTGGACCAGTTAGGCGAGAGGAGGGGCGACTGTTCGTTGCTCTCCTCGTCGCCGTTGCCGGGGACCTGCTCGCCTTCCTGGGTGTCGGGAATGTCGTAGAGGCAGAAAGCGACGGCCTCGCGCTCAGACAGGCGGGTCAAGAAGCGCCAGGCGACGATCTCACAGGCATCGGCACGCGCCTCGGCGAGGTTGCGATTGTAGGAGTCGCCTTCGGTAGCATAGTGCCACCGCAGAGCGCTGGTATGGGGGTCAGTCTGGGCAGGAGGGATCCTTGGGGGATGAAGTAAAGAAAATAGAAAACTGACAGCAGGGCATTGACAATGGCGGGGTTGGTGCAGGTCGCGTTGAGGTGATCTACGAGCAGCCTCAAGCTATCGCCAGCAGTCGTGGTACGGAGCTGCTCAAAGGTGCTCGGCAGCTGGATGACCTCGGCAAAGTAGACGGACAGCTTCTTGATGACCTCGCGGAAGCCGTCGTCGACCCCAATGTCAGGCAGCAGGTTGGCGTCCCAGTTCACGGACATGGGACTGGGCTCACGGGCGGCCGGCAGAGGCCGCGACTTGACACGCATCGGCATGATGGGCTGAGGGGTTGCTTGACTTGTCTCTACAGGACCTTAGAGCCAATGGATGACGGGCAGGCAGCCTGTGCTTCAAAGTGAAGCCAGCAGACAGCTCGGATGAAGAGAAGAGGCCAAGACAGATGGGCGTGATGGTGAGGGGAGAGAGGAATGGGGAAGGAGGAGGTCGGTGAGGGTCGAGATGCCAAGCTTTGGCCGCGAACTGTGGGGACGATTCCACGATAGGAAGGATGCCCATGGCGGGATGCCCCTGGCCGATGCCCATGGCCTTGGGAACTGCCAGGTGGATTGTCCCTGGCTGGAATGAAATATTAGGGGACAGACACCTGAAGGACAGCGGGGTTCCCGGGGGGGCCGTGCCGCGCTGTCGTGACGCGCTGAGCGCCGTGCCGCTGCCTCGGTGGTGCATGTGCACACAATCTGTGCTCCTTGCCATTGAAGGCTTCTTTTGGTCAGGTCAGTCCAGTGGACTTGATGAGGAGATGGTCACGAAACGATGATCATCGAAAGGCACGCCGGCTTGGAAAAGCAACAGCAGCTCTGCTACCTACTACCACCGAATCGTCCCAGTACGTCGGCTCGGACTAAATGCAGGGATCTGCACATGGCAATGCCCATTCGTCAATCGATCTCGCATCCAGCACCTGCTTTTATTAGGCACCACAGGTCAACAGCCGTGCATCAAGTCGAGACACTGACTGGTAGTAGGGCCGGCTTTGGAGATTGCCCGCGGAAGCCATCTTCAGCTCTCGACATGACTCTTTTCTTCGTTTCTTAACTGCCGGTACTCAATTACGCCGACTTGGAAGCACCGGTCGCGTCAACACAACATCAGACGACCATTTCATCCGACTATGGCCAACGGCAGCGAGGCACTGCCAGAAGCCATCATCAATTGGTGACACCTTACCATAGCGAACGAAAACCTAACATCGAGCTCGGCCTTACCATTCTATCGATTACTGACAGCACAAGGTTTAATGATCATCTAGGCGCGACAGACTGAACCAGTCTCGGTTGTGACCACGCCAACAGACGATATCAACATGGCAAGTAGCAAGCAGCTCGGGCCAACGTGGGTGTTGTTTGAGGTCCGCTCCGGGTCGCTCGTGGCTGGGAGCAACCCCCCCTACGGAAGACTGCAGGCCGAACTGGCTCAAAACCAAAAATGTGAATACATTGACCCTGGAGGGTCTTTCCTAGAATATATAAAAATTCATAATACTAGTCTATATTAGGGATAGCCTATGCATATTAAGCGGGGCTAAGGAGCTCTAGCTAATTAAAGGCTATTAGTAAGTAGAATAGAATAGAATGGCCTACCCTATAGCTATGCCTTGGGGCTACCTATAGCTATGCCTTAGGGCCACCTGTGGGCGTGCCGTAGGCCTATCTATGGCCGTGCCTTGCGCCTACCTATTGCTATGCCTTAGGGCCACCTATGAGCGTGCCTTAGGGGCTACGTATAGCTATAAGGGGTAGTAATAGATGGGCGTAAAGCATAGCAATAGATAGCCCCAAGGCATAGCCACAGGTGGCCCCAAGGCATAGCCACAGGTAGCCCCAAGGCATAGCCACAGGTAGCCCCAAGGCATAGCCACAGGTAGCCCCAAGGCATAGCCACAGGTAGCCCCAAGGCATAGCCACAGGTGGCCCCAAGGTACGCCCATAGGTAGCCCCAAGGCATGGCAATAGATAGGCCCAAGGCACGCCCACAGGTGGCCCCAAGGCACGCCCATAGGTGGCCCCAAGGCATGGCTATAGTCCGAAGCTGTACGAAGCTGTCCGAAGCTTAGATAATCCCCTTAATAGCATTTTACGGGCTAATATTCATTACCCCCTTACTAGGATAGATCCATATAAGGGTCTCAAAGAGGGGGTGGACCTAGTCATCGATTTTTTGGAATTTGGGGTTTTGAGCCAGTTCGGCCTGCAGTCTTCCGTACCCCCCCCCCCTCTGAACGGGGCTCATCCTAGATGGGAGCTCTAATGCGGATCCTCGTTTCCAGACTCGGAGCTGCCCCATTGGTTGCTAGGCAGCTCGGGCGAGGGTCACAGCAACAGCCAGGGACAGAGAAAGAGTAGCTCGAAAGAAAAAAACAAGTCTCGATGCAGGGATTGCGAGTGAGGCTATCCGGCAGCGACGAAAACGACGGCGACGAAGACGAATTATGAAGAGGCGCCTTTTTCCCCGCCAAAGTCATCCGATGAAGACATGGCGAAAAGATGGTAACGGGAACTCAGTCACAACGAAATCCAGAATTCAGTCAGACCCCCCAGCGAGTCAGCCCAGGGAGGCCAGGCACAGCCACGCTGCGGTCTAAAAAAAGGTTGTCATGCTAGGTAGGTGTGAAGGCATCTGGGTAGCGCTCAGTGGTGCCACTAGCACTGCACGAGACAGTGTGAAGACCTGGGCGGACCTGTGTGGCTTACGTGCCGTTGAGCACTCATCGCGACAGTGCCCAAACGTGTTCGACCCCGCAGCTGTGGCGAGATCGACGCGTGCACCGCCACGTCTTCCCAGTGGAAAACACTGAGAAAGCACTGAGAAAGCAGCGAGCCGCGACTCCAACCTCCCATCTCACCCAATCCTCCCCAATCAAGCGACGAGATCGTCGGGCAAGGTCCCTGACTTGTCCATTGGTGTGCCTGGAGTAGGCCCAGACCCGCAGGAAAAGGCCCCCCCCCCTCAATGACGCCCCCAAGCCCCGCCACCCTGCCGGGAGCCTAGCCAACGAAGGTGTGGGACTGCGGCCGAGAGCCAGAAAGCCCATGACGATGCCTGCACCTGCCACCTGCTTTTTCCAAAGCCCCAAGCAAGACCAACACGTTATTACGGCCTCGTGGAGGGACTTGATTTCCATTACCCATCGATGAGAGGGCAAAGGAGTTGAGGCAAAGGACTTATGACAAGGACCATCGACTTGGAGTCTCACGTATTGTCGTTTCAGCCCTGTGTCTTTCCATCTTCTCACGACGATGCCGAGGAAGGGGAAGCAAAAGGCCCCCTCCATCCCTGCCACTTAGTTGACTTCCCTGCAGGGTCTAAATTTGCCTTCAGACGTCGTTCTTTCTTGGCCGTGCCGTGCCTGGCTCGCTGGCTTACTTTCTTTTGTCTCGCGGGTGCCCAGCACGCACTTGCCTTGTCCTGCTCTCTCTCTCTCGTATCGCCTCCCTTCTCTTGTTGCTTCCCCAACGAACCCAGCCGCTGTACGGATCCAAATCACCGACTCTTGCCATGGATCCCGCTGGTCGCTGCCCGCCTTGAGACACAGCAGCAACACCTGCCAAATTGCAAATCGTATCGAACAGCAGCCGACTCCCAACGGATAGATTTACTTCTCACCACCTCCCATTTCCAACAACACTACTTATCGGCATCCATCGCGCGAGACACAGCGTCACTCATACGACGCCTCTTCAAGAAAAGAAGAAGCTACGAAGACGCCATGTCGCTAGTTCAGGGCATTCTCCCACGGCTGCCTTCCGCAACGGCCATTCTGTTGCTCACCTCGATTCTTGCGCCAGCCAACGCCCACGTGCTACCTCGCCAGACGTTGACGATTGACCACCGCCAACTCGACGTCCTCCCGTACCCCCCGCTACCAACTGCCGCTTCGCTGTTGCCTCACGACCTGCTCAGTAGGCAAGAGGAGAACACGATATGCGGCTACGTCGGCGGGGACCCTGCCCTTCCTGCCACATGTTCGGCCGGCCCGCACTGTGTTGTTGCCCATGGCGGAGGCGTCATCGGGTGCTGCCCCAACGGCGGCGGCGCATGCACGACGGGCGTCTTTACCGGCTGCGTTGACGCCAACAGCGGACCCCAGACCGAGCTGAACCCCTACGTCTTCACTTGCGTCGGCTCCGACGTCTGCTACAGGAACACCTTTGAGGGCGGAAACTTCCAATACGGCTGCGGCTCCGCCTCGGACATGGCTGCCACCGTCGTAGCTACCGCCTCCGGCGTGGCGGCCCCGCCTGCACTGGAAACCGTTTCGGCGCCCCTGACGGCCACGCCTAGCCAGCTGTCCGAGCCTACGACGCTCGGGTCTGTCTCCAGCGGCAGCCAGACAACGTCAACCGCATCGTCGACAGACACCTCGTCCAGCAGCGGCGCGTCCAGCTCGGCGTCGTCTTCAGCGTCAACAGATGACTCGTCCTCTACCTCGGCAGCCGCTGAATCCTCCACCGCCTCTGGCGAGCCCGTCACGGAAGCGCCAGATGCGTCTTCCTCAGGTGGTGTCAACAAGACTGGGGCCATTATCGGAGGCTCAATCAGCGGCGCCGCCGTTCTGATCGGTCTGCTTGTCGTTGGTCTCTTCTGCTGGAAGCGAAAGCGTGGCAATAAGCGCCAAGGACCTGGTACCAAGGAGAATATTCGTTACATCAGGTGAGAAACCCACGTCTGCGCAACGAAAAAAGCAGAGCGGCCTTTGCTAACTACTTCTGCAGTCCCATGACGGGTGCCTCTGGCTTCGCTCCCATCGGATCTGGTCGAGACACGTACGAGCAGGCCTACATGCCAGGCCAAAATGGCAATCAGACGACCATCATCAGCAACAAGGGCATGGCGCAGCCCGCCCATCATCCCACGGCCGACCTCGACCAGCCGTTCGGCTATGGTCCCTCGGGCGAGGTCATTCCCATGCGCGCGACGCACAACGCCCAGGGCGGCAGCGGCAATGATGACCAGGTGCCGCTGACGCAGGAGTACGACGAATTCTCACGCGGTTTCAACGACGCTCTGACGCGCATCGACGAGGAGGACAGCCGGCCCGCGACGGCCGTCAACAATAGCAGTATGAGCGGCAGCGGTAACGCCTTCACCCCTTCCGCCGAGGACGAGGCGGACCTGTCGCCAACGCGACGCTACGTCCGAGGGAACGGCGGCGGCCCGCTGTGGCAGCAGAACCGCCAGCAGAGCAGCCGTAACATGATGTGGATGTAAGCGGGCCCGTTGGACGGGGACTTGATGTAAAAATAAAATAAGAGACCTGAAGGGGTTTAGACTTGGCGACGACATGATGACACCCCTATCGATGGAAGGACATATCGGTAGGATACGGAAGAGAAGGCCAGACAAAACGGACCGGGAGAGGAACAGGCGGGGGAAAGCATCTATATGGTTTGCATAGCGGTTTGATGTCCTGGTTTGGGCTGGCGTTTGTTGGAGCGGGCGGCTTCTTTTTTCCTCGTGCTGGTTGAGAGTCACTGGCAACTGGCCTTTCCGTAGCATGTAATGAATGACACTTGCGGTTCTGGATGCAATATATGTGGTTCGTTGATGGTTGTGCCGTGTCATTGTGATGTGCGTCAAGTGTGAGGTGGGATGAATGGGTGGCGCGAGGGACATGTCAACATGTCACATTTTGAGGGATCATCCGAGGTATGTGGCTCGCTATGTTCACATATATATGCCTTTCTTCTACATATGCATCTTGTTTTGATCATTACTATAAATTATGCATCCTCATCCCTCTCATGTCTTCATATCATATACGTATGTATGCCTCTCCTACGGAGCAGGCGTGGCCGTAGGTAAACAGGCGCAGGCGCTCGAGGCCCGCGCGACGGCGTCACCGGCGCAGTTCTTGACGGCGTGGGACGGCAGGGCGGCGACATCGCGGACGGGCCGGCTGAGGAAGTCGTCGCAGAACTCGCGCGACTCGGCGAGGCGGCCGGGGACCGAGGTGGCGCGGAAGGAGCGCAGGCAGTTGTCGGCGTTGCAGACGGGGGCCCGCGGGCAGTCGGTGCCGGTGAGCTTGACGGTCCAGGCACCGCGCTCGATCGAGTTGATGAATACGTAGCCCGACTTGAAGTAGGCGTAGCTGGACCAGGTGCCGAGGAACTCGACGTCGCCGCCGCCGGGGAGGTCGTCGTCCTCCGGGTAGAGGTCGAACCAGGCGACCTCGCAGACGGAGGCGCCGGTGGGGTCGCGGGGGATGGAGCTGACGTCAAAGACACGGAGGCCGGCGCCGTAGTTGGACTGGTAGTTGAGGCCGTCAATGACGTACTGGTTGTGGTCGATGGCCTTGGTCTTGGACTTGTAGAGGCCCGTCTGCTTGGGCTTCTCGAGGTCGCGAATGTCCCAGATGTACGTGACAGGGAAGCCGTCGGCGGCAGGGCCGCGGGCGCGGACCTCGTCGAGCTCGTCGTCCATGACGAGGTACTCCTGGTTCTTGGGGTCGAGCACCCAGCCCTGGTGCGTGTAGGCCGCGCCCTCGTAGCTGATGCGCGAGATGATGTTGGTCACGTTGGCCTTGTTGGTGACGTCGTAGATGGTCAGCGTGTCCTCGTTGTAGCCGTAGCAGATATCACGGCCCTCGTAGCGCTTGTCGGGGCCGTGGTACACCATGCACTGGGCGTCGTGGACGTACCCGTCGCCGGCCGCGCAGCCCAGGGACTTGGGGTTCGTGGGGTCGGTAAGGTCAAAGAAGTTGAGACCGCTGCGGCAGTTGGGGTCAGTGCGAGGCTGCGAGCCGACGGCGGCGAAGTAGTTCAGCTCCTCGTTGACGACAATGTTGTGCTGGATGCGGCGGGGCATGAGGGCGTTGGGCCAGGAGGCCAGGTCGTTCCAGGGGTGGACGACGACCGGGTTGGCAGGGTCAACGGCCTGCAGCTTTTGCATGTCGAAGATCTGCAGGCCGTGGCCAGGCGCCACGGAGCCGATGATCATGTAGTGCTTGTAGGACCGGATCTCGCGCCACTCGGAAGGGGTCGTCACCTGGGGCAGGCGGCCGAGGTAGGTCATGCGGCCGTCCTTGCCAATCTCGATAAAGGCAGTGCCGTCGTACTGACCGACGGCGACAAACTCACGGTCGTCGTCCGAGGTCCAGCCCCACGAGGAGGATCCCTCGGCGCCGGGGCTGCCAAGAGCAACGTGAGGAAGGAAGTGGACGAGGTCGACGTTGTTGCACCTGAAAGTGTTGTGGCGATCCCCCACGATGGCCTCCGCCCAGCCGTTGACGCACTTGGTGGCGTTGAGTTCCGGGTACTGCTCGCTCTTGAAGACGCCAGACTCTCTCGCCGTCTTCCAGAAGTTCTGTGTCCCTCTTGTTAGACGATCCAGGCGAGACACGGATTTCGAAAAAGGAAACTCACCATCTTCCTGTCCATGACGGCCTTATGGACAAGGCCTGAGTCGTAAAGCTCGGCGGCGACAGCCTCATTGACGGCTACCTCCTTGGCCAGGGCCGAAGAGGCAAGCAGGGCGAGGGAGCCCAGGTAGCTGGCGGCGCGAACCATGGTGATGATACGTAGGACGGAATCGGAAGGATAGGACGGGCTTCAGAGGGAGGCGAAAAGCGTGCTCGTGAAGACTGCTCTGTCTCGTCGTAAGAGGCCAGAGAGACGCGGTCCTCTTTATATAGGTTGCGCGTCGTCGGGATCATATCCAAGACAGAAGACGAGGATCGACAGGTCCGCCTGCCCAACAACCCCTAGGGTGACGACAGGACAGTCAGACTGCACATTCCACAGACCCCGCCCTTGTGAGCTCGCATCTGAGCAGGCGAGGCAAACTGCCAAGGTCTGCGGGGCATTCAAGGCCTCTCAATTGTAATAGTAGTTCCGGGGAAGAGAGTTGTAACTTGATGTAGCGCCTGGGCGACTTGTTCGTCCTTCCAAATGTGAACACGAAGCGCGTCGAGGCTAGTCGCCTCCATAGCTCGGCTGGAGACCCAAGTGCCCTGTCGACGATAATGACATGGTCGTTAAAGGTGCCATTGGCCAACCAAAAGGTGTCTGGAGGGGACGGCATGCTCAAACAAGAAGGTCCCAAGATGTGGTCATAGCCGTCGTGCTTGGCAAGAGCACAGCCATCAGTGATTGCTTTTCAGCGGCCGAGGTCTTGGCGGAGGGGTTCAGCAAGGCGGGCCTATGTTGCCTCTTGCTGAGAGAGAATGGGGTCAGCCCGCAAGTACCGTGTTCTGTCTGCCCCAGGCAGATTCTCTATCAGTGATGAACGCTCAGATTTCGAGCAGCCGCATTGCGAGGCTCATACAATTGATGCAGAAGCATGGATGGTTCCGAATTGAGACGCAAGATAGGTTCCTCCCCCCATCCATGCCAAGAAGAGTTTCACTGTATCCTGAAGAATGCGGGTCTCTCCAGGAAGAGATGGCCCAGCTTCCGCATCTGTACAGTCTGTCTTCCCGTGGCGCTTCCAGAAGCCTGGTGTCATGCTGACCAGCAATGACCATGGCTGGTGGCTTTCAGGCCGGCCAAGTGCCATGCATCGAGGGCTGCAGCGTGCATACGAGGCTATCGAGGTGTTTGTCTTGGCAACCCATCGTCGTTGACTCGTTGTATTGGGCATGCTTTGGTCAATGCGATTCGTGTCGACGGTGGCGTTCATGATGCAAGCCATGCGCTGGTCACGCTTCAGATGCCAGCGACGAGTCGGCGGACGCCAGCAGTTCAGGGTCGTCGCAGGCTGGAACGACGGAATCGTCCAAGGTGTCTCGGAGGTGAGGCATTGTTCGGAGACCGATCGAGTCAAGATTGGCGACAGAAGAGGAAGAGATGTATCGCGTTAAGAAGGCAAGGCCAGTCCAGAAGGTTTGGAGTCCTCTTTGGTCAGGTACGTTACTGGACGGTGCTTACCTAGGTACCTACCTAGGTACCTAGGTAAGTGGTAGGTAAGCTAAGTAAGGTAGGTAGGTAAGGTAAGGTACCTTACCCAAGGCAGGCGGGGGTACAGTGCCAACCAAGGTGAGGTGCCTAGCTCGGCTCGAAGCGCAGCGGATCCCAGAACCTTATCGATGGAACGTCAGAAGGCACATGGGGACAATACGGGATGGCCATCGCGCACCGCGAGCTAAAGACAGCTCAACCTTATCGACTAGCAAGAGTCGCGTTTCCCCCCTGCGCCTGTATGTCCTTCGTACGATTTCACCGTCAGGCGAGGCTGGTCGCCGAGGCCGGCCACACGGCTTGCTAGGGTTGATGGGGAAGGAGGTCGCTCACGTCCCCATATTTGACCTGATCCATGCTGAAAGCTCGCGCCATGGAGTTCCTTGGCCTTTGGAGTTTCGGGGCAATAGGTCACCGGCGCTCATTGACACTCTCTGCTGTGCTCGACCGGGAGCATGGCCCAGAGATGTGTCATTGAACACGGTCATTTGGACGAAGCAGAATTGATGGTATACATGGTTCGATGACTTGAGAACCACCATAGATTCCGTTTCTGGTTCCAATGTGGAAGCCTCGCGCATATCAGCTGTGCTCAATCAGAGGTCTGTCGACGAGGGCGCCGAGCAGACCAAAACCTCGAGGGGCGAGACAGACTGATAGACCATCGAAGCATCCACATCGGTTGCGTTCACACCTGGAGAAATCCTCATCATGTTGTACATCTTCGGCAGGATTATATGAGGTTTCATTGCACGAGGCACACCAAAGGCTCTTTCGAATCTTAGCCGAGTCTTTGTGGATCTGCCTACGAAACGCATGCTAGGTGATTGGAGTTGATAACAAGCAATATTGGACAAACTGCACAGCAGAAAGTCTACTCAATCCACAGTCCTGGTTCGATCTCTCCACTTCAACATCTCACATCGACGTCCTTGGCCCCCCACAGGAAACGTGGGGTATCTGGGCAACTGATGCCGTGACAGAAGTCAGAACCACCTGCATAGGTAGCTACCAGCTTTGCCCACAGATATGCTTTGGAACAGCCAGGACCCAGACGTTTGCCTGACTTAAGTCCTTCTGTTGCGTCGAAACGCTCGGTCCCGTCAGAAGTCGCCGTTCGGGTTTCCCGGCCTCTGACACGATGCCCGGATATCCCGATCGTCGGTGTGGGGCACTTCCGGCCGCCGAAGGTCGAGAGTCTCGCATCCCTCCGCCGAGGGTAGCACTTCATTGAGCTGCCTCGGGGTATGTTTCAAGCGAAGCTGTGACCAGTAGACCTTATCATACAGACGTATCTGCGGGCTGCAAGTTTCGATTCAATGCTTTCAGAGGAATGAGCCATCATGTCGACAGCCCCCAAGTCAACGGCGTGTCCGAGGGCCACGGTCAATCTCACATCACAGTCGCCGCTTGACCTGACAGATTCTGCCTTACTCTCTCAAACTTAAAGGGAACCGAGAACATCGAGGTCATCTTCGACTATGGTCGCTGCGAAGGCGGCATCCTTGTCTTTCACATCAAGTCGGCTTCGGGACCCGAACAGACGGTTCTCTTCCGAGTCACGTACAGCGAGACTCGGGCTGGCATTGATCACGAGAAAGGTTTAACTGCCCCATCGTGCCCCCTTCAAAGAGCACATGGGAGTTGTGTTTGCTAAGTTGATTTTCAGGCGATGGACCCTTCTTCCTCTTCTCCAACGCCATGGACAGCTACAGGAGCTGCCTGTATGATGCGAGGCGGGGGAACGAGCCCCAGATGGTAGAAGCCCGCCATGCTCAATACTCCCAACGGTACCAGAAGGTCTCACTCGTTGTTCCGGAAACATCAATCACGTTTTCATCCATCGGCTTTCGCAAAGTGCGCGCCGAGACGCCCGTACCGAGCACTTTTCGCTGTTCCGACGAAAGCCTGAACAGCATCTGGACAGATGGAGTCCGCACCGTCGACATGTGTACCGTTCGCCAAGGGGAGACACGGCCTGCGTGGGACGTCACAGAGGATGGAACACGTGTCTTTGCCGGCCACTGGGCCCCCTGCCGCCAGGGTACTGAATGGACCGACAAGATTGTCGAGTTCGAGGTGACGATTGACCGTGTTGGAGCTAGTTGGGGGGTTCATATGGTTGCCAACGGCCTGGTTCTCTGTCTCGATGCTGACGAGAGGAAACTCGAGGCCTTTGAAGGACTCTCAAATCAGTCGTCGATGATGCCCGTGGTTCCAAGAGGGAGCTGGCCATTGCCTGCCGACATGGATTTGTCCGGTTGGCTGGCCGTCCGCACCACCGTTAAGGAAGGCACAGTCACTATTGTCATTGAAAATAAGCAGGTGGCTGAGATCAAAGACGTGCAGATTAGAGGTATGCTCTCCGGCGGCAAGATCAACACTGGATCCGTTGCGTTCGGGGGCCCCGAGGGCTGGCTTTCGATGTACAGAAACCTGACCGTCTCGGACCTGGACGGCGAGAAGCTTTACCAAAACAGCATGCAGGCACCCGAAGCCGCGGCCGTGTTTGCCGATTTCCAGGTCGGCACGAATCCACTGGCCTGCACAGTTGATGGGGCCAAACGGGACCGGGCCTGCTTCGGAGGCGACGTCTTCGTCATGGGCCGTTCGCTGGCGTATTCCACTGCCGACTTTGAGGCCTGGAGGGGCTCCATTCGACTGCTCGTGAGCCACCAGACAGCCGAAGGCTACCTGGGGAACCTCTGCCCTATCCAGACCCCAGAGCATAGAGATGAGGGCCCGCCTCCGTCTTATGCTTTCTACTCCCTCACGTATGCTTTATTTTTGGTAGTCTCCATCAAGGACTACTGGATGCACTCGGGAGAACGGGAAGCAGTTGAGTCTTGCTTCCAGAAACTGGAGAAGCTGATTCACTATGCGGACAAGTTCACCAACGCGGCAGGCCTCATCGAAGCACCTCCCCACCTGCAGAGTAAGTTCACATTCATCTGCGAAACCTCGAACAAGTTGACTGACCTGAGGACAGTGACCTGGTTCCCAATGGGCGGCCCGGTATTTGGTGTCTCCTCCGGCCTCAATGTTGCCTACTACGACGCCCTTTTATCCATGGCCGCCATGTCCCAAAATGAACTTTCCCGTCCTTGGTATTTGTCCAGAGCCAGCACGTTGAAACGCGCAATGGCTGAGCATTTCTGGAACGATGAGCTCGGTATCCTCCAAATGGGTGCGTCGCTGCCCGCAGACGGGTTCAGTCAGGACGTCAACGCCTATGCGCTCACAAAGACCATCGTGCCCCTTCACCCGAGACTCATCGAACGCCTGTCTTCATCCTCCGGAGACCTTCCTGCCGCTTTCCAAGGCCTCGGTCACTGGGGCAGGTTTGGCGTCGCCAGTCCCTACGCATCTGGATTTGCCGTCGAAGCGCTCTTCGCCCAGGGCGAGGCCCAGCCCGCCGTGGATCTGCTCCGGACAGTCTGGCATCCCATGTCCGACTCGACGGGTCCCAACTACTCCGGAGCGCACTGGGAAGCGATGAAACTCGACGGCGCGCCGCTGATGCACGACGTCTCGCTGGCGCACGGGTGGGCCACGTGGCCCGTACATCTCTTGCCCAGGTACGTCGCCGGCTTGTACCCGCTGACCCCCGGATGGAAGGACATTGGTGTCGAGCCTGTGTTGGCCGACCTGACGTCTGTCGAATGCTCCATCGCCACGCCCGCGGGCGAGGTGCGCGTGTCCTTGGTGCAGCAGGACGACAGGTCAAGCGGGACGCTCTCTGTGACCATCCCCGCGCACTCCAGAGCCGTCGTCAAGCTGCCACATGGCTGGGCTTTGGAAGGGTCGCAGGAAATAGCAGGAGACGGTCGGACGGTGACACGTTCTTTCCACAAACTGTGACGACAGGGCATCGGATCTGCATGGTAGGCTCTGGATATCATGTGAGATGCCGAGCGGTTGTCGTTCGCATGCCAATCGGAGAACCACACATCAAGAGTTGGCCGAATGAAGGCGAGCTCCAGGGTATAACCGAGTGTTGGTCGTCGACAGTACGTTGTCGGCGCAACATCTCTATCGCTTCCTCTAAACATTAAACATTTGCATACTGTATCCATAATTCCGTTACCCTTCATCTTAGACCTGCTCAACCTGTCGAACCTCTTGTACTTCTTGGACGACCTGTACTTCGGGGCCTTCTATCTTCTTCACCTTGCGCCCCTCCCACCACGACATGAGCCCAGCCGCCATGGCAACACCGCAGCCAAGTGCAAGGAACGTACCCGTCGCCCAGGACTGCATGACAAGGATCAGCGACAGAAAAACAAATTCCTATGAAGGGGCGTACTCACCGGACGGTCGAACCGATTGTATCCCCACATGAAGCCGCACAGCACAGCCTGCAGAAACGTGTTGAGCACCATCATCCAGATGGTGAACCCAAGCTTCCAGAGGGGCGTCGGTGGCGCCCTCTTGCCGGTGAACGTGCTGGCGATATCGGACGAGTCCTCGTCCACAACGATACCGTCGCCTCCATCCCCGGCAGCCCACGCTGGCGGCCGGAACCAGGACTTGTTTTGGTTCGCCAACTTCTGCATGGCGGTTTGCTTTTTCAAGTTGACTGCCCTGATGTAGTAATACAGGTCGCGGAACCGCCACGGGGCCAGGCCGAAACCCGTGACGCAGAAGAGCGCGTTGAGAATCTGGCTGGAAATCTCGAGCCAGATCTTGCGCGGCGAGTTGTCGGCATCTGCAGACGGGTGGTTCATCGCAGGAGCGGCCTTGAGCAAGAGGAAGAAGAGCATGGCGCCCCATGCCTGTGCATCGTCAGCGAAGCCGTGTCAGTAGAGATCCTAGAGAGTACGCACCACAATGTTGAGGCCATAGATGGTGATCAGAAAGCCTGACGGTGTGATGAAGAATTTCCAAAAGGCTTTGAGTCCGTTCATGATGGTCGGCCCCCACTTGGCCTTCTCCTGTGTCGTGCGCATTTCGTGGAGACTTTTGCGTCGCTTGAGGTCCTGGCGCGGCGGTTCGGGGGCACCTTGGGTGTTGGTGATCTCCTCGGGGGCGTCGAGGACGCCGTGGGCCGCGGTGACGTCGTTGTACCGGGTGTCCATGGGGTCCACCTCGGGGATGGGTTCGGGGCTTGTCTCCTGCTGACCAGGGCCGAAGCCGGATTGGCGTCTGGTGACCCAGCTGCTGACCAAGGCGAGCTCGCCATCGGGCTCCTCCCGGGCGACGCGGGTTGAGTGGCCTTGTGCGTTGAAGGTGATGTGGTCGCCGCCGAGCTCAGGGTCGCGCAGCTCAGTCAGATTTGGTGCCTGAGCGATTGCTGTGCCGGTAGCTTGCCACATGCCCAGCTGAGGGTTTGCGTTGATCAGCGAAATGGAAGCACCGCGAACCCGACCGACGAGGCTTCGGTTGCTTGTGCTTGTGGTGCCTATGGTGCCTGTGCCCGTCGCGGCTCTCTCGGGTGGGCCGGGACGGCCGCCACTTGTTGAGTCGGTCGTCGGCCTCCTGACAGGACTGAAAGCAGCTGGTTCCGCCATGACGGGACCCCGTGGACTGCCAAGTATGCTGTGTTCTTCGGGAATTGACGGGGAGGAAAGAAAAAGCCCAGAAAGCAAGACCAAGGTGACCCCAGAGGCCCAGGGGCGGGAAAGGGAGGAGGGGATGCGAGTGCTAAAGTAGAATTGGCGTCTCAGGGTCGTGGCATGACTTGCCGTCGCATACCAGCGTGCGCACCGGGACCAGCACCAGTACCAGCACCAGCACCAGAGCCAGCGCCAGCCGCCTGAGACCCGTTTTTGCCTTTGTGGGTAGCCAGTTGGCCGGGACCCCGGGGCGCCCTTGCTCCCGCAACCATCCATCAGGTCATGCTCCTCGGAATGGAAGTCTCGACCGCTCAACTGACGCTTGCGCCTGCCAACTGCCAACCCAACTCAACCCGCGGTTTCCCTCGTCTTCTTTGGCACTGGCGAAACCGAGGTGCGATCTCGGTCTCGGTGCGCGGCAAGCAAAGCAGGTGCGCCTCGGACTGGCTGGCTCCTGCTTCCATAATGTGACTAAACGCAGTGCAGTTTCCGTCTCCTGCCTGCAGCTGAAGCTTGCTTGACCAGGGGCGAGAAGGGGACTTCTTTCCTGTCCACGGCCCCGGCCACTTACTGTCTGCCGTGACTGATTGACCCGCCCCGACGTCATCTCAATAGACGCCAATCACCAAACTCCCATCGTACAAGCATCCGAGAATGTCAAGGATGCCAAAGCTTGCCCAGGGCAGGCAACCAACCATTTGTCCCGTGCCCCGCTGCCTAGGCCCGTGCCCTGAATCAGCACCAGAGCCACTAGTCAACTACCATCTCTAGGTGCCTTACACTATCCACCGGTGCCGACGGATGCGGTTTGAATGCAAACTCTGGTGGCCGGCTTACGCGGACACGGTCATTACAGCCCATCCGTCATCATTCTGATATGAACTTTCACTGCCAGCTGATTGATTGCATTGCATTGTCCACGGCGAGTTTCCTTTGTACAGCCCGCGGTGACCAACTGGTCACGTTTCGGCATTAACCCACGATCCCCCCCCGCGCCGTGCCGGCCAAAACCCACAGCCATCGTCATTCATCAATCAACATTGTATATTTCATCCACCGCGCTTTTCGTCCCAAAAAACAGACACACTTATACGGCACACACGCGCCCACAAGCCCCATTCTGCTGGCACAAAACCTGACAGCAACGCTGCGACAAACGCTGGCAAGTCGCCATGGCCCTCAATCGCATCTCGTCCCGAGGCCTCGGCCACATCGCCCTCGACGATGCCAACGCCAACCCAACCACATCTAGCAACGTCGGCAACGATGGCCGCGTCAACGTTCAGTTTCACGCGAGCCCCAAGATGCTTGCTGGATGGGTCTCGCGATTTCGAGGCAACTTTTGCGATCGTCCACCACCCAGACACCCGCCAAAAGTCCGGAAGGGGAGTTACATGCCCTTCGACGACGACGAATCCCACTGCCCGCGCCTGCCTCTGTGCATCGCCATCCACATTGTCGGGTCTCGAGGCGACGTTCAACCTTTCATCCCCATTGCCCAGCTCCTCAAATCAACCTATGGCCATCGCGTACGCATCTGCACTCACCCTGTCTTCAAAGACTTTGTCGAGTCCAACGGCGTTGAATTCTTCAGCATTGGCGGCGATCCCGAAGCTCTCATGGCCTACATGGTGAAGAACCCGGGTCTGTTGCCCAGCCGCGAGAGCATGCGAGCCGGCGACATTAGCAAGAGGCGTGCCGAAATGTCCGAGATCATCAACGGCGGCTGGCGCAGCTGCATCGAGGCTGGCAACGGCATGAGCAGGCAGCCCCTCAGGGCGGCGAACGTGCCCGACCCAAAAGATCTCTTCATCGCCGATGCCATCATTGCCAACCCGCCCTCCATGGCGCACATTCATTGCGCCGAGAAGCTTGGCATCCCTCTGCACATGGTCTTTACCATGCCTTGGTCGCCGACCGAGGCATTCCACCACCCGCTGGCCGCCATGAACTATGGTGATTCCGACGCCAAGTCCGCCAACTACCTCTCCTTCATGGTCATGGAGCTTCTAACGTGGCAGGGGTAAGTTGCGATTCCCCAGAGTAAGCATCGAACCGTGCACTAACTGTGACAGCCTCGGAGACATCATCAACAAGTTCCGCATGCAAACGCTGCACCTGGACCCCATCAGCCCGATGTGGGGTTGCAACCTATTGCCACGCCACCGCGTTCCATTCACCTACCTCTGGACCGAGAGTCTGATTCCCAAGCCCGACGACTGGGACTCGCACATCAAGATTACGGGCTTCTCCTTCCTACCCATGGCCAGCAAGTACACACCACCCGACGACCTGGTGGCCTTCCTGAAAGATGGGCCAGCCCCTATCTACATCGGCTTCGGCTCCATCGTCGTCGACGACCCCCAGGCCCTGACACGTCTCATCTTCGAGGCCGTCAGGCAAGCGGGTGTTCGCGCCATTGTGTCCAAGGGCTGGGGTGGTGTCGGTGCCGGGGATGTCCCGCCCAATGTCTATCTCATCGGCAACTGCCCTCACGACTGGCTCTTCCAGCACGTCTCAGCTGTGGGCCATCACGGCGGCGCCGGCACCACGGCAGCTGGTATTGCGGCCGGCCGGCCGACGGTTGTTGTCCCCTTCTTCGGCGACCAGCCGTTCTGGGGCAAGATGATTGCGCGCGCCGGTGCCGGCCCGACCCCTGTGCCGTTCAAGGCCATGACGGCAGAGTCCCTCGCTGCGAGCATCACGTTCGCCCTCCAGCCCGAGGTCCAGGTCGCTGCCGAAGTCATGGCCGAGCACATCCAGGAAGAGGACGGTGCCGGCGACACGGCGAGGGATTTCCAACACCGTCTCAACGTCGATGAGCTGCGCTGCGACATCTTTCCGGAAAGGGTCGCCATCTGGCGGCACAAGAAGACAAACGCTCACCTCAGCAACTTTGCCGTAGGCTGCTTGATCAACGAGAACCTGATTCAGTCGCACGACATCAAGCTGTTGCGCCACAAGCTGTGGTACATTGACGAAGGCGCCGAGCATCCCATCATTGGCGTCGTCGCGGCAACGGCCGGTTTCTTCACGGCTCTCGGCGTGGCCACTTCCGACTATACACGCCGTCTCAAGGCGCGGCCCAACGTGCTCAGCGGAAAGGTAACAGCGAGCCTGAACACAGCGCCGGCTCCACCACCCCCTGCCATCGGCGACGCTGAGAAGACGAACGACGATCCTGCGCCGCCCAGCACCGGCGACGCAGCCACAAGTGATAACATCGGGACAGTCTCCCAGGCGCAAATGGAGGCATTTGCGCATAGGATGGCCACGAAGACGTTGCGGAAAGACGACAGTGTCACAGCTACCGATCCGCGGGCTCTAACGTCCCACGAGAAGCGGAAAGCGAGCTGGGCCGCACGAGAGGAGGGCAAGTACGGCCGCGCCTTCTACGTCACGCGCGCCACCGGTCGATACGTGGCCAACCTCACCAAGATCGGACTCAAGGCGCCCGTTGCGATGATGTACAATATCGCCTGCGTCTGCCACAACTATCCCTCGTACGGCAATTTCGGCGTCCCCGTGAGGCCACGAGACCCGATCACCGGATTCGGCATCGGTCTCAAGGCGGCTGGCAAGGGGTTCTACCTGAGCGTGTGGGACGCCTTCAGCGGCGTTGTAGTGTTGCCGTACCGCGGCGCGAAGGACGGAGGCGCCGTCGGCACGCTGAAAGGCATCTACCAAGGCGGACGCGGTTTCACTTATAATCTTGCATCAGGTACGTAGCCCCGTTCGCGCTGTCCTTGGTTCATTGAGCTCTGCTAACACGATGTAGCACTCTTTGCTTTACCAGGATATTCAATGAAGGGCATAGAGAAGGAATACTCAAGGCACCATCTGACCAAGTTGAAGGCCGAAATCTTCCTCATCCGAATTAGGCAGGGCATCGAAGAGTTTAGAGAATCCACTCAAGAAGAGAGGGGCGAAGCAGTGGCACAGTGGAAGAGGTTGCGGGCGTTGTAAGGGCTTCGATTTGGGCTCGTAATGTAATAGATATAGCAAGATACCCCTTTGATTCTCTTCATGTTCTTGGAAATTAGCACCTTGTCATTATTACGTTTGATGCATCTACTCCTGCGACTGAAGGTGACTCTGATATATAAGGCGAGGGCTGGCGTTCATAGTTTGGTCTGTTCTGCAAGTAGACTTTCAACTGCCAAGCTCCTGCGTCTCTTTCTCGGGCGACGCGCAGGGCTCCGTTTATCGTAAAACAGTGTTGAGCCAGACCAGAATCAGACTTTTGCGTCGTATGCGCTCATCGAACGATTTCGACAACCTGTGTCTCAACTTCCTGGCCAACTTGGCGGCTTCAGAGCGATCGTAATGTACGCATGAGGCCGCGTGCGATAGCCAAGTAGTCATTGTGTCGGCCGCGAGTGGACTTAGGTCGGATATCTCGGTTTCGTCGTGGGATCGCAGGCGCCCTCAAATACTTTACTGGAAACAAGCTGTTGTAGATCTGTTAAAATTGAGCCAGGGGGGCTGCACCGCCTAATAAAAAGCCATGATTGTGGTACCAGTACAAGCCATAGCGGGGAAGCTGGGGTTTGAAAGGACTGCCAAGAAAGTGGAATTGACCGCCGATGCCTGCGACAGCTCGATTGTGGAATAGCTTCTCCCCTCTCGTCTCCGGGGCCGCAGGCGATGGAGTCTTTCCGTCTGAGTTCGCTGTGGTTGACCCAAGCTGAAGCTGTACGAAAAAAGACTGCGTCTTGTACTTGATGATAAAAGCTCGACCTGCATGAGCAGGTCACAACTTTAACGCGTAAGGTTTTGTACATCTCGTTGGTCACCTCATTCGTCATTGCGGCCACTGGTGGCGTGATGTTGACAGGCGCCCTGGCGTTTTCGAAACCCGCGATGTGCCTTGTGTTAATAGTAGAGACCGGACCTGTCTGTCAAGAGCTCAGGATGACGGTGAAGAGGTCAGGTTGTTGTAAGCGCTGTTTTATCGCCTTTCCATGCGATAAGAAGCTTACCAGTCTCGCCCGCAAGTCAAGTAGCGCCTTCCAAAGGTGAGCGACGGAGTCATTACCAGTCGTCAAAGATGTCAAGAGAAACAAACGGCTTCTCATCGTCCATGTGCGGCAGGGGCGCGGGAAACGGGCATCTCTCCGCATAAGTAGCCAATGCTCGGCAGTTCCACTGTGGTCACCCACTTGCAAGTTTCGGGAGGCTCGGGATTTGATGCAGCACCACCGCAGATGGGCAGGTGAAGTCATCATCATGTCGACCGGTTGCGGGAGGCATCCGGTGGCTGTGTTGAATGTGATGAGCTTGAGATATTTTGTCGCCAACAAAGAAGCTTGAATTCAGGCTTATTGAACCAGTGTCAGCATCGCGTAAGGGGTAGACGCGTCAGCTGGATCGAAATTTGGATGGACCATCTTGCCAGCCTCGTCTGGACCATGAAAGAGGGGGCGGTGGGTGATTCCACCTTGGAGAGGAGGGGGCGGCCAAATTTCGCCGTCTCTGAGGGCTTGGGACCCCAGTATTTACATCCCGCCGTACTCGTGGGATCGATCAGTGGGTCGTCCGGGGATTTTGATGATCGGAGGACAGCCGACTAAACACCCCTGCCACGTGGTTGCCGGACGCATTGTGCTGGTATAGACTCTCGGTTTCGGATGGATACCAACGCAGAAGGTCGATCGCAGTCAGACAAGTTAAAAGTTCATCAGGACGCGAAACTTTGAACGGCAGAAAATGATGTGTCCAGGGCTGACGAGCTACAGACGTTGGATCGTCTCATCGAACTCAATCAGCTCGTCACGTCGGCCCTCGGTGTCGTGAGCAAAGCCGCCTGGCTGTGAGTGGCCGCAGTCAATGTCGCAAAGGATGTCGTCTTGGTCGATATAGCGTTTTTTCAACCGAATAAAAGCATCCATGACGACACGACTTTGGGGAAGCTCGCCAAGGAGCTTCGTCTTAGTCAGGGGAACGCCGTATTGGGACGCAACGGAGCTTCACGATTGGCTGGTGCCACACCAAGTGCATCCTCCAAGACCCCTGTCCCTGGCGCCTGCCCCCTCCCTGCGTCCCTGCCCGTCTGCAGAGCGACACTCGCCTAAGGAGCAGGCAGGTTCGAACCTGACAAATGTGGACGCCTCCTTCCCCCGACCAACGAGCTGCTTCCCACGATGGGATAGGTGAAATCGACAATGGCCATCGCGGTGTCTATGGTGTGTTTTGGTGGGATCGGCGCAAGCTTCTTCCTGGCCCTGATCGTGTTACTGAACCTGCACAGCCCCTGGATGTAACACGTCGTCCTAGGTTGGGCCGTCTTGGCATTGTCATTGACTGCCCTGTCATTGCGAGCTCACTGTTGACTTGGTTAGGGAGGGTATTGTCGAAGCTGTTCGCCCGCGCGTACTTCAAGACGAGCTCCCGCCTCCAAAGACGCCAGCCAGACATAGATTCGACATCTTGCATCGCCTCCTCTCAGAGCTCACCCATCAGCCTCTATCACGCAGCTTCCCTCTACAGTCTCTACACAACACACATTCTCACACAACGAACATCACATTCAAGATGAAGTCTTACGCCCTTCTTCCGTTCGCTCTGTCGGCCCTCGTCGCTGCCCAGGATGCACCCTCGCTCGCTGAGGCCCTCGCCTCGCAGAACGACACCCTCTCTTCCCTCGGCAGTGCGTAGTTACCAACTCCAGCATTGGAACCCCATGCTAACATGTACAGGCCTTCTTGCTGGTCAGCCTGCCCTCGTCGAGGCCCTCTCCGGCCTGACCAACATCACCATTCTCGCTCCCAGCAACGACGCCCTGAATGCTCTTCTTCAGGATACCGCCGTTGCTCAGCAGGTTACCTCTGACCCCAGCCTCGTGGCCGCCATTCTGCAGTACCATGTCCTGAACGGTACTTACCGCGCTGCCGACGTGCCTGATTCGGCCGTCTTCATCCAGTCTCTCCTGTCCAACGAGACCTACGAGCAGGTTGCTGGCAGCCAGGTTGTCGGCGCCGTCGCTGAGGACGACTCGGTCACCTTCTACAGCGCTCTCAAGGCCGAGTCCACTGTCACCCAAGCCGTGAGTGCATAGTCAGCCCCTATCGCTTCATGAGTGTAGCTAACATGTCCCACAGGACCTCGAGTTCGCCGGTGGTGTCATTCACATCATCGACAAGGTTCTGTCCATCCCTGCCAACGTTGCCGACACGGCCACCGCTGCCAACCTCACCTCGCTCGTCGAGGCTGTGACCAAGGCCAACCTCGCCGAGACCCTCACTCAGGCTGAGAGCATCACGGTTTTCGCCCCCAACAACGAGGCTTTCGCCGCTCTCGGCTCCCTCGACGATATCAGCGAGGAGGATCTCCAGGCCGTCCTGCAGTACCACGTCATTGCCGGCACCGTTGCCTACAGCAGCACCCTTTCCGAAGGCACTGTTGAGACTCTTACTGGCGAGACTGTTAACATCTCGATCCGTGACGGCAACGTCTTTGTCAACGATGCTCAGGTTGTCCTTGCCGACGTCCTGATCTCCAACGGTGTCGTCCACGTCATTGACAGGTACGTTCCTTCAGCGTCCTATTCTCACACTGCATCTTGTTGACATGATTATTTGCAGCGTCCTTTCTCCCGCCGAGAACACTGCCGGCTCTGGCGAGACCAGCTCTGCCGTGCCCTGGCCCACCGCCGTCCCTGAGGCTGCGGCTCCCCGTGCCGAGGCTGCCATTGCCATTGGCGCTCTTCTCGGTGGCGCTGCTCTCGCTCTGAACATGTAAGCGTTGCCAGCGCTATGGTGTAGGAACTTTGGGAAAGCGTGTCAAGGAGACGTTGTTCGTTGCCTCGGCAGGGATATAATGGGAATGGCAGAGGGATACGATGATGATAAGTCGTCTATGGCATCTTGTTGTGCATGCTGTACATCTAGCGACTGAACATGACATTTGAATTGAAGACGATGCTTGCCAAAGCTAGAAAAAAACTCTACGTATACTGTTATGCCACACACCCAAGGCAGTGATGCACCCCGATCAAATATAATAAGTTAAATTATTAAATAGCTAAATAAATAGACCGATTTCCTATAATTAAATAACTAAATCTATAGTATTTCGATATTTAGATATTTAGTAAACGTTTAAATACGTATTTAGGCCCGGAATATAGCTATTCTAAGCCCTAGGACCTATAAAAAGGCCTATCCAATTAATTAAAAAGTCGTACTATTAATAAGAGGGAGTCTCTTATTAATAGCACGATAATGCTAATAGTGGGATTCGAACCTATAGCCTCTAATAGGGTACTAGAGATCCTAACTAATTAGGCTACTAGCTTCTATTAATATCTATAAAGAAGATTCTATTTATATTATGTAATGCGCTTATACCTATATATATAGGGCGTTAGAATCTAGGGTAATTCCCCTAAAGTCGTAATTCTACTAATATAGTAATTCTATTAATATAGCCTATTTATAACGTTACTACGATAGCTCCTACGCCCTTAGGGCTATTCCTATACTATTATCGTCGTCGATATATCTCTTACTATCTTTAGAACCCGCCCCTTTACCTCTATTCGCACTTAGCTCTCCGAATTAAACTACTCTAATCCCGACCTCCCTATAGCTACTTAATATAGCCGCCGTTTTACCCTCGATACTCTTATTATAAGGAAGGGCTCTAGAGGCCGTATAAGCTAGATTAAGGATTACGGGATCTTCGTAGCGGAGCTCTTTAGTAAAAGGAATACCTTTAACGAGAGCTTCTAGATCTATAGTCTCTACGATAAGAGATAGGATCTAATACTATTTAAAGCCTCTACGATAACTTCTTTAAGCCTCTATCTAAGGAAGAGATATAGGATATTCAAGGGATCCTTAATAGAGGATATCTCCTAGAATTCTTTAGATACTTCTCTTCTACTTTATCTATAACGTCCTATTACTCTATCGAGGGCTTAAATAAAAGGGCTAAAAGAGCTCGCCCTTAGCTTTATTATTAATATAAATTAATTATTTAACGTTTTTAATAACCCGTTCCTATATTATTTATTATTAAGTCTAAATCCGAATATATATAATAACCTCCTCTAGAATCGAAGGAGTCTATATACGAGATTTAATCGAGTCTTTATATAGAAGAAGAAGTAAATATAAATAGAACTTTAAGCTTCCTTAATAGATATTTATTTCTTTTATAATTATTAGACCTCTCTAAATCGCTTTAGGATATTTATAGTATTTATATATTATATTAATAGCTAAGGGTAGTAATAATAGTATCTCTTAATACTTTATAAATAGCTAAGTATTTATATAAGTACTTTTATAGTTAATATTATTATAAGTATTATTAAGAATTAGGATATTATTAATTTTATTAATATTCTAATCTCTAATAATACTTTAATAAATAATACTTATATCTACGAGCTCTTATATATTCTTTATCCTAAATTATATAAAAAAGATATTATTAAATACTAATTACGATATTATAATTATATATTTAATTTTATTAGCTATATATTCCTCTATAATAAGGATAGTAAGACGTTTAAATAGGAGTCTTAGTCTTTCGAGGATAACGATAGTCCTAATAATATCCTATAACGTAATCCACAAGCGAGTGGTTCACCCATGCGAGTGGTTCACTTCACCCCGACCCGACAAACATTCCGAGGAAAACCTCAACCCAAACGCCGTAAATCAATTAAAATCACTCCTCCTCGTCTTTTGCAGACGATGAGATAGCTACCTGACAAGTTCTCGCGTTGTGGCCGGTCTTCCCGCATACGCTACAGCATCGTTTCTTCGGCTGGGACCACGACGCGGGACCCGGGTTCTGCAGCGTTTCCTCTTTTATCTGGATATCTACTTCCTTCTGAGCAATCTTGTCCTGTCCCTCGCCTACAGCCATGCTTCCTCCTTCCCGGAGACGTAGCTTTTGGCCCTCCGGCGTCGGCTTAGTGTAGCATTTTCCTCTCGAAGGATCATAACCTCTGACTTCAAAAGAGCGATCTGGTGCATAACACCCCGCGTCCCCTTCGCAAGATAGTCAACAGCATCTAAAATTGACGTTGGGGAGCTTCCCTGGTGGCGTGAGATTCGCCCTTTGATGAAGTCAGTCTGGGAACCTGCCTCGAGCAGGTTAGTGGGCGTCTTAGAGACCCAAGAATCACGCTCCCCGTGGGACGTCCCCGGAGGCGTCGTCGTCCTCAACCTCACATCCAGCTTTGACAGGACTGTTTCCGGGTTATGGGGGACAAGCCCCGCTCCTCGAAAGCCTCCCTGGATGTTTTTTCTGTCATTGCTTGCTGAAATGCAGCCGAAAACGCCGGGAAGAAGTCCTCTTTGCTGATGTGCGTTGTACCCGCCCTCATCCTATCCTCGATTTGCCGACCGTATGCTTTCTTTAGTGGGCCAAAACACCCAACATCGAGAGGCTGGAGTAGATGTGACGAATGAGGAGGCATACAGAGTGTGATGATGTTGTTCTCCTTGCAGTAGAGTTCGAAGTCGACCGAGTGGTGACTTTCGTGGCCATCCAGGATCAGTAGGCGATAACCGCCCGAAGTACGGGACTTTGTATGCCTGTCAAAATGCCGAATCCATTCCAGACCAATATCATTCGTCGTCCAGCCGTTTGGAGATGTTGCGATTCTCCAGTCGCGAGAAATCGCGTCGTCCTGGTACCAGCTCGAGAGGTGGTACTTGCCCGAAACCACGATGAACGGCGGGACGGAGAAACCCAACGCGCCAACGCCCTGGATCACCGTAACCCATTCCCGGTTGCCTGGCTGCCTCATCTTCACATTGGACCGTCTTTCCGAACTGGTCACGACCATTCCGTTGGCGATAACGCCCATCTGGAAGCCGGTCTCGTCAAAGTTGTACATGTCAGCCTCTTGGATGCCGTACTTGGCGATCATGTTATGCACGAGGCGGAACCACGCGTTTATCGCGTCCGGATCTTCGCATTGGGCCCTCTTGTAGTCGTACTTGCGAAAGAAACGCGTCCGGAGCTCTGGTTGCCGTTTGACGAAGTTTGCGGCCCAGTTCTTCCCGACGCGTGGCGCGTCACGGTCGGCAAGCAGGCGATTCGCCATATCTCCGACCTCACCCAACCGGGGAGGGTAAGATCGCGCATCTAGGTCAAGGATATATTCGACAATAGTTTTCTCTTCTAGTACTGTTAATTTGGCAGAATTGGGCGGGCTTTCGCGTCGGGAGGGTTTGCCCTTCTGGCGTCGGAGGAGCGTCGTTAAGGGGACGGTGTAGATCCTCGCAGCACTCCGGGCGCTTAGGTTCGGGTCATTGTCCATAGCTTGGATAGCAAGGAATAATTGACCTTCTTTTGAAAGAGTCTCCATCGCGGGCGGAGGTGGAATCTGTAGAATTCAGGTGTAGGTCGTGGGCCCGGGCGAAGTGAACCACTCGCTTGGGTGAACCACTCGCTTGTGGATTACGTTACCTCTAATAGAAGAAGGGCTTAATAGGAAAGCTTTATAATATTATTAAATAAATAAAATCCTCTCTATAATAGAGTAAGTATTTCTAATATATTATAATAGAGGAAGCTTAAAGTTAAGAGTTCCTCCTCTATTAATAAATAATAATAGAGCTTTAATTATTATTAAATAATAAGATTTAATAGAATTTAATATATTTAATACTCGACTAAGCTTTAAAGAAGAAGGGCGATATCTAAGGCTTCTTAATTAGAAATATATATAAAGTCGACCCTTATAAATAAATTCCTATTAAAGATTACCTCCTCTTTAAAGATTAGCGCCTTTTAATAGAGCTTTATATTACCCTCGAGCCCCTCTATCGATAGATAATACGAATATAAGGATAGAGTAAAGATAGGAGCTATAGTACCCTCTAGGAGGTTCTTATTAGAATAGAGTATATCCTAGAGAGGATAGAGGAGTAGAAAGCGTTTTTTAATAATCCGAATAATAATAGCTAATAATAAGAAAGGTAGGCCTTTTTAGGTATTTATAGGCGAATATAGTATTAGCGAAATAAACGACCTATATCGCTTCCGATTAATTAAGTACTTTTAGAGTATATCCGTAATAAATATATAGATATATTATAGCGCTTCGAGGCCTTTATTAAAGATTTATACTATTATTTCTATCTATCTATTATTAATATATAATAGAAATTAAATTAATACTATATAAAGCTTAAGGAGTCCCCTCTCTATATAGCTATTATAATCCTCTACCCTAGCTTTAAGTATTAATAGCTTTAAATATAGTAATTAAGCTTAGAATAGCTTATATAGCTTTATTATATATAATAGGGCCTCTATTAATAGTAGGAGTACTAGTACTGCTCTCCTTCTATATCCTCCTTGAATCTTTAAAGAGACTATAATTAAAGCGGCTTTAAACGGCTATAGGACCTTTAGCCTATAGCGCCCCTAATAAGCTTCGATAACTAGGTATAGAGTAGGCATTAGAGAGTTCTAGTACCTAACTCTAAGCTTAATAAATATCTTAGCCTTAATCTCTTATAGGACTCTATTATTAAAGACCCTATTACTTAGTAATTAGGCCGCTAAGAGGTATATCCTATTATTAGTAAGTTCGCCCTTAATATCTTAGCGATATTTACAATATCGGTAGACTATAAGAGGGCATTTAGCCTCTCGAAGCTAACTCTAACGTCGTAGAGGTTAGGAATAGCTTTAGATATACTAGAAGAGCTTTAATACCTTAATAACTAGCTTCGTCGAGGAGCAATTTAGCTAGGAGGGTTATATTAGGGCTCGATAGTAACGAATCGTCTTAATATTACGGAATCTAGGTCTTAGGTAGGCTAATAATTATCGTAATAGCTTTATTACTAACTAAATAAGTTAGATATTTATAAATAGGACTAAATAACTAAATCCGTCGAATTCAGCGGACTAAATAACCAAATCCGATACCCATATTTGACTTATTTGGTCGGGGTGCAGCACTGACCCAAGGTGCTATGTACTAAGACCGACTGCAACTGACGTATCGGGCACCCAGGGCGTCTTCCCGAGAGATCGCAAAGAGAAGGGTTATCGTTGGAAAAGAGTACCCATGCATATGGTCTCCATTTGCAACACCACGGCGGATTGTACATACGATCGGTCCTCTCGGCTGTTGGTCTGACAATTGTGAGAGCAAGGGTTGCCTCATATCTAGAAGGCCAAGAATCGAAACACCAGCTCCATATGATCACTGAGCTACATCTAACGGTACGCTACGTGGTACTAGGTAGTAGGCATAAAACCCCAGCTTCCAACACGTAGATGCCATCGAGTTCTCTTGATTTGCTGAGATGCACCAGTAAAACTGGCGTGTGTTGCACAAGCATCGGATGCAACCTTGGTGACAGGGAAACATTGCATGCGGGGTGTTGCATGATCCAACGTCTCCTGCCCGCAGCAGGAATATTCCTTCCAGCGCAGCTCTGATCCTGCATCTGCTGCGTAGTGAATCGCCCTCGCATGCGTCTGCCGTGTCACGTCATGAGTGCCCAAAACCATAAAGGCAGGGGGTGGGCCTTTTGGTTTCGAGCTGGCTCGGTGGGTCGGCCTGTAGGGCTGGCTCGCTGCGGGGATTGAGGGGGGACGACATGTGTACCTGACACAGCTACGCTTTGGCCCTGCAGGAACGTCCTGGGTCGCATTGCACCTGGCACGGCGACACTTCATCGGACGGGTTCACGAACACATCACGCGGGCCTCATTCTCGGAGATCGGAGAGCAAAACCCTTGAACGACATGTAGTACTATTTCCCACCTCCAAGTGTGGATGCCAAGGTGCACTCCCCATAGCAAAACACGCTATCGTCTATACCATACTAATGCAGCTTCATGCCAAGTCCCCTCGAAATGCTCCGTAAAACGCCTCGCCAAGCCTCCTAAATTTCCGCGTGAGCCCCGACCCATTTTTTACAGAAGGAAAACGGCGCCGACGAGACCGGCAGCCGCGGCAATAGCGGACATGCCCATGCCTCTCGCAGCGGCCGACTCGCTGTTGCCAGAGCCCGTGATCGCAGGCACCTCGGTCTCGAGCGCGACGGTGGACGTCGAGTTGGCCGAGCCAGTGAACAGGATGGTGCCGGCGGGCGTGCAGACCTCGGCGGCCGCGGCCGAGTCGACCTGGATGTGGTCCTTGCAGTCCTCGAGCAGCTTTTCCATGCTGCCCTCGGCGCCCTGGGCCCAGTCGGCGAGCTCGGTCACGTACTCCATGAGGTCCTCCGATAGAGACGAGTGCATGGTCCAGAGGCACGACTCGGTCTGCGACAAGACGGCCTCCTCGACGTCGGGGGCGGGCGTGGGCGCCGACCCGAGGATGGAGATGGCCGACGAGCGGCACTCGCCCGCGTCCTGGCGCGCGACGATGACGTTGCTCGCGGCGAAGCTGTGGAGCTTGATGTTCTCGATGATGCGCACGGCTTGGACGACCTCGACCTCGGCCGTGGCGGAGGCGGCGGCGAAAGCCAGAAGCAGAACGGCCTGGTTGAGCATTGTGTTTGTTGATGTTGGGGTCCTGGGACTGAGGATGCGTGTGTGCGGGGAGGGTTGATTCAGTAACCGTTGGTAGCTGTTCTGTTTGGTAGATGAAGAAGCTGGCGATGAAGACGTTGGGTTGACAAGTAGATGGCTGCGTGATACAAAGGATCGAGTGACACCTGCGCCTCCGTACTTATATACCTAGAGTCCTTGCCTGCTGTCCCGCTCACCTCAGGTCGCTTCGGCCTCACGCGTCCTTTGGCCTCCATCTTTAAACTGCTAGCGCGGCGGAGTCTGCAAGGGGTCGATCAAGCTCGTTCCACCAGAAGACACCAAGGCCAGCCCAGTTAGGCTGTTCGTGAGCGGCGCAGCGAGGCAAACACTCGACAGAAGAAAAGGCCCACCGAAAGGCTCTACAGTAGGCTTCCTACGTGACGGCGAGGCACAGTTCGGCGCTGATTCACTGGTACACTGGGGTCCTCTCTCATTTGGGGTCACCCTATCTGTCGACCACTTGCGAGGCCACCCAGAGACAGCGGCATGTGAGTCAATCAATGTGGCAGCGGGAACTCGGTCATAGTTCCTTGCACAAGATCGAGTTGGACCTCACTGTCTGACTGCGGCGAAGCAACTGGTTGCCATGCATGGGCCGATCACTGGGCCTGCCAAGGCACCTTCGCCACGACCAGAATGGATATGAAGGATCACGGGGCCGCGTTTTCCGGCAGCACTGCAAACTCATACTCCACTACAACCGTTTTCTTATTTTTAGCCGAAATAACCAACTGTCCATATTGGGTGACCGACGATGTTTGCTGTCTGGTTGCGGGTCCCAAACACCCATGGACTGCACAGCGATCAACTTTTCTCACCTGCCTATGTCGTAGGTAGAGAAAAGATGACTCTTTTCGCCGTTCTTTGCGCTTTAATCTGCGCGTCCAGGCCGTTGAGGACAATGGATGCCGTCTGTTGCCGAACCTTGCATTTGCCCGTCACCAAGATTAGAGGACGAGACGAGGGCAAGGCCTTTCTGGATGCTTGAAGGGATGTCATATCGCCAAGTCACCCTAGATGCAACCAACAAGATGGATGTTATGGCGGTCACGCCCCCCTGGTTCCCAAGACTGCTCGGGCCCGAACGTGGCTGGGGAGCAATTCAAGACTCCAAGCGAGCTCCGTTGCAGGCACTCCACCCTCGATTCTGTCTTCTGCCGACGCGGGAGATAGGTGCAGGGTAATCTCGTAGGTTCAAAATTAGCCATCCCAGGCACGTGTGTAGGTCTGACACATCAGTATAGGGGGCTGCGCGCTCTCTGTTCGCAGCCTCCCAATGTGCCTTGTCGCATCGGGTGGCACGCGAAGGATCAGACTAGCGCTCGTTCGAGATCCGCCACCCACGCCATCCAGGCCTTTCCCATGGCGCGCCGTTGAATAGGGCTGACCACCTAACCGCGTAGACGAACCAGCGACTGGAATTGACGAGCAGTCGGCCCATCTCCAGCAACGACGAGACGGACTAGAACCAAAGTGGGTGCAATCTTCGAGCTGGAGCTCCAAGGGGTGAGATCCGACGACCACATGAAGAAGAAGATTCATGCAGCGCTGGACCAGAGAGCATATTATGCAGTCTGTTTCTATGCGGTATGCCGTCTTCCTGGGCTGCGTCATTATGCTCGTTCAGCCGGAAATACATCTCGTTGTGGCGCTGCCCTTGCCGGAGGATTCCTGACCCTGCGATTCTCCAGAGGCGCATTGCCATGTCCCAGACTCTTGGTTTTCTGACGAAATGCCCGGTGAGGCCCCCATCTGCGGCCCCTGCAAGCTTACACCCGAAGGAATAATCTGCGAGGTGGAATCCGGGGTTGTCTGGGCACAGTCGTGCAACGTTGGCATGATACGAGTGCGTCTTACTGCGGCTTAAGTAGGGATGATAGGTGTGTCATTACCAGCTTCAGCTTTCGTGAACTACCTGTGAATGGACAGGTTGTCTTTCCATTTCTCCGAGGCCGCTTGCAAACCTCGCTTCAAACGAAACCACCACCCCATGGGATTCGGACCATTGACAAGCAAAATAAAACATACAACACCAGGGATTCGCCGGTGGTCACCCACCCGACTACTGGTCTGGCCCTCACTGGTTTATCGATGGGAGAGCGGACGGGATCCCGAGCTTTCCAGTAGGTATGGTCGTATGTGTTGAGCAGAGGGTTGTCTGGTGTTCATGTAGACTGTGATGCTGGTGGTGATGTCGGGGTGCAGGTCGAAAGGTCGCGGCAAAAGCTGCTCACAGCTGACGTGATGCGCTAACCGACAAAGACCCAACAGAGTGCTCGTTCTCCGCACCGAACATTCTCAGATCAAGGTGCGTCCCAAATTATTGGTCAATCGCAATTTGAATGATTTTGACAATTGTCCAGTGACGTCGACGGCAAGATTGGAACTTGGTCAAGAAGCATTTGACGTTGGTACATCGATTGGGGGCTGTAAATGTGCTTACTGTGGGGGCTTGGGCACCCATCGTCGCCCCCAATGGTTCGTCCGCCTCATCACCCGATTCGAGCGACGGCATGGTACGCAGTCGCTTTCGGAGAGCCAGTGCGCTTCAAACGTGTTCGTGGTCTCGGGGGACTGGAAAGTAAGGTTACGTTGGAGAAAAGCGAACAATGACCCCGTAGCGTGGCATTTCACGGGAATTGACATGGGGGGATTCATGCTGCAGCTTGAAACTGTTGTATATTGGCCGCGTCGCCTCCCATGCGGATGCTGTTCCTCGACTACGCCTTTGCAAAGCAGCAGCGGAAAATTCATACAATCCAGGCTGGGACGCCACGCAACCTGTTCGATACGATTTCTCATGCTACCAACCCATCTAAAGCTTCCACACCTGGAGGTTCCTGTATCGGGCCACCAACGGCGACATCTGGCGGAAGCCAATGCGGCCGTCACGAACGACGGGTCCGGTCGACTTGTCGTCGCGGAAGGAGAAGAGGGGCAGGTCGTTGACGAGGAACTGCACATCGCGCTTGTCCTTGATGACGGTGACGCGGTAAAAGGCACCAGCGGCGTCGACAACGGGGGGGATGGGGTCGGCGCCCTGGGCGACAAGGTTGAAGCCGGGCGACTTGCGCAGGTTGGCGACGTGGAAGGCGCGCTCCTCGGGCCAGCGGCGGCGGAAATAGGACGCGTGCAGCGTGCGAATGTCGCTCGAGTGGTACTGCGGGTACTGGCCGTTGCGGGGCTTGAGGCCCTTGTCGAAGATGCTGCCGCCGGCGACCGAGGCGGCGCCAAAGAAGAAGATGGCGAGGCCGGGCTCGTTGCGGGGCGAGAACTCCCAGGTGATGCGGATGCGATCGGGGAAGACCTCGGGCGCCCAGAAGACAAAGTGCTCGTCAATGGTGCCCCCGCCCGAGAGCTCGAGCACGCCGTCGACGGCCGTCGCGTTGACGGGACCTTCGGCCACCCAGGTCGCCACGTCCGCGGTCGAATTGAGCGGGTTGCTGTAGAGGAGCTTCTCAGCGGCCATAGTCGGCGCAATGAGGGCCAGAGCCCAGAGGAAAGATGCCTTCATCGTGACGAGTCGACGCGGGTGGGCGGGCAGAGGCAGTCGAGTGGCAATCGTGAAGCAGGTGCGACCTTCAAGGGACCGATGGTGACGAGCAGGGGCGGTTGGGAAGGAGCTCTTGCCAAGATGATGTGCGTGCCCCCTCCAGTCTTTATTATACCTTCCCCGGACGAAAGCATCGCACATCCGTCGGAGCGAATCCGGAGAGCGACATTGTGCAGACAGTGAAGGTGCAGTAACAAGGGGATCGTCGTTGCGTCGGTGTAGTCCAAGCCGAATGACCGAGTGGCGGGAGTTCGTCATGCTCGGGTGCTGTTGGCAAATGCCGGACTAAGCTCATCCAGGGCGATTGACCCGTAATTGGGGTTCTGTCATTGCAAGCCAAGAAGGTGCAATTAATTACAGATGCACTTGTCATTCGACCAACGGTTATATCTACTTGGGACCCTGCAGCTTCGTCCCACATGGTGCAATTGACCCCTCCAAGCCGAGGATCGTTGATGAACTGCTCTTTGACGATCAACGAGAGGAGCATAATTGTCTGCCCGGAATGTTCGGTGCCCATTTCCTACAGGTGAGTTCGCCTCCGACCACCAAACCCCCCGTGTCAACCACGTGGCTGCGACCACACGCCTGCAGCCATGCAGCCGACGATGCTTGCATGTGCGTGGCCAGCAGGTGAACATAGACTAGATCATGTCTAAGATCGGTAAGGCTAGTGAAGATGCAGTGGGGATCCATCCAGACCAAGCCTTACGATTGGCACCAAGATGCCCACTTCAGAAGCTCGCCATCGTCGCAATGTCCTCATGCCGAGCAAATGGTTAATCCCGCGGCTAGACCGGCGTCAGGGCCCGGATATCTAGGTTCTATTCGGAACTGTGCCGATAAGACCTTATAGAGCAGCGAGCATGCAGATGTGCCCTGGCTGAGAGACGCATTTCGGATACGTCAGCTCTGTGGTCAGGTTTCGAAAAGTGGCGAGATTTACCTTTCGGAGAAGTTGTCGACGTTGGCCATGAAAGCTCTTTGCTTACCACCGAAAGTAGTGACGGCGGGCTCGAGGTGAGCGAGAAACTGCACGAGTATCAGAAGATTCTAGCACGACCAAGATACATGACACAATACAAGCACATCACGGGATGCGATGGCAGTCAGAACCTGAGGCTGCTCTGTCACGACAATCGTAAAGATTTATGTATCCCAGCACAGAGGCGGTCCATCTGACGAGAGAACCCCCCACAAGAACAGTAACATTGAACGAAGATGCTACCATGCTCCGTTGTCTGGAGAAGCGTAGCGAGACGTCCTCCAAGGCCTGGTTCAACAGCGGCTGACAACGTATATGAATGAGAGATAGTTTAGGTTCTGCCATGGGAGTCATAAGCGAAATCCCTACCCTCACTTTTACTCTGGTGTTGAATTCTCTTCGTCGACTGATTCATCGTGAGAGGACCGCATGTCAGGGCTTGCGAGTATTTTCTTGCAATCGGAATGATGTTCGGACTCTGAGCGAGCTTTGTTGGAGGTCTCAGTATCTGTTTCCTCTCTAATGGGACAAAAGGACGCTTGAATCCTGCTTGAATCCTATGGGACCCCAAAGCTTGTGTTAGACAGTCCAAAAATTACTCCAAAGTCCAGAGCAATAGCCTACCAGCTCTTCAACTCTCATCGTAACTTCAAGATATGCGCAACTTACGGAACGAGAAGAGACAATTGAAACTGACTTTGATTTTGCTGATACGGCGTGGTGTTTGTTGTAAAAGTGTAGCTCTTCAGGTGTTGGTCATGGCTGATGGAGGAGAACTCGGAATGCCGGTGTTCCTTCGGGCCTTGCTTGAGGTCCTCACAGGCTGCAGCAGGTGACGCGCCCTTTGTTGCCGTATCCCAGAACATATGGCCAGAAATACGAGAAGTTGTATCGGACGGAGATAATCTCCTGGCTTTCTCTCATGGTCAACTCCATGAGCTGGTGGTTTCCGCGGGTTCTTTGTCGATGTGTACTCGGCCAGGTCTGAAACTCTGCCTGTCAAATTCTCCTACAATTTTTGAGAGTTCAAACATGTGACTACCATTAATTCACTGCGTTCCTGGCTTCAGGCTTTGTTGCTACTCGAAAGTCGTGGCCACTCACGCGATAGCTTCATGTGCGAGTGTGGGGCCGCACTGTACCCCTTTTCGTGTCGCAGCCTAAATCAGGGCGGTTTTGGGTGGCAGAACAGTGCGAACGCAAGTTTAGGCTACGGCTGATTGTGCTGTGAGCGGCCAACGTGAAAAATCTATAAAGGGCACCCTCTTTCTGCCTCTTCTCTCGATCTTCCTCCTTTCCTCCATCACACGCAACGTTCCCCAAGCCTCAAGCTCGCTTTCACCAAAGCCTTCTTTCTTCCAAACCATCAACAAAACTCACTTCACTGTAAGTCATCAAGTCTTCTTGACGATCTCTCCTTTCTTTATTCATCAGGTTGGTCTCTCCCTGTTTGATCCTGACCTCTTCCTCCTTCCAGCTCCTCTATTCATCCATCAAAGATGTCTTCCATCATCAAGATGACTGTCTTTGCCACCTCCATTGCCTCGATGGCTCATGAGGACAAGATCAGTAAGTCTATTTACTCGACCTCGACTTGCCAGTCTCTAATACCTCCAAGACTTCCATGGTCTTGAACTCACCACCATTGGTGGCGGAACTCAGGTTGCCACTGGTCCCATCGCTGTCGATGGTAAGCTCTCCTCCTCCCCCGTCTTCTCAATCTTCATCTCTAATGATCTCTTGATTACAGCTCTCTACTCCAGCGTCTGCGTTCCGATCATCCTGACCACCCTTTCCTGCGAGACCATCACTCTTCCAACCATCACCACCGAGGAGATCATCGTCTACACTCCCATCACTGAGGTCACTTCCATCGAAGAGGTCATCACTTCCACCGAGGTGATCACCACTTCTGAGGAGACCCCCTCGACTGTGGTTGTTCCCACCACCGCCATCCCGACCGAGGATGTCGTCCAGAGCGGCGTTTCTGCCACTCACATCTCCCTCGGCTGCCTCTTCGTGGCCGGTCTTGTCTTCTCAACCCTCTTCTGATCGACTGATGAGATCTTCATCCTCGCTTTCACATGGCTTGTGGATCCCTTGGGTGGAAATAACGGTTGGATCGGTCTGAGTTGGGACCTTGGCAAGGCTCATAGATGCTTGGTGGCTTTTTAGTCATCTTGACACTTGTACAATAGGTTCTTTCCCATAGTTCTTCTTGCGAGAAGTGCTTGTCTGGACGGGAAACGAAAGAATTGAGCAAAATTGCCTCCCATAATGGCTTGCCCTCTCGTGACTTGTTATTTTGTGTGTGTCTCGTGACGCGGTTCGACCCCGGGGCTTGTGCTGTGTTGCCCTGACTTGGCTTGACGTGAGCTCGCGGGGGGACAGTGCTTTACTTAAAAAGATTGCTACGATATCGGAATAGGGAACTTAACTAGACTAGGCTATACGGCTTGGCGTGACTTTGAGTAGGCACATCTCCGTCATTGAATTTGCTTGTTGCGTCAACGTGATGAGAGTTTAGTTGAGATCTTGTCATCAGCAAGAAGATCTGATGAGGTCAAGACTTGGTCGTTCCTGCTGTTGTGCAGTTCTCTCTACCTTGCGGACGAGGACTTTGACGTGCAAGATCTTCAGCATTCAAGACGGTTCCGGTCGCTCAATCTACGCTTTCTGACGCCACAACAAGCGCTAGGGAAGCCTCGGATGATGGAGACTTTTCGTCAGCTAGAGTTAATGACCAGCTCTGGCCAGGAACAAGCTGGGGTCAGCCAGACACTCAATCATGCGCTTGCTTTCTTAAGATCACGGGATTATTCCGGAAGCTTGGGGCACGCGAAGACGATATCACGGTTCTGAAACCCAAGGCTCAAACCATAGTCCAGAGAAGTACTCGTTATTTTCCGCATCGTTTTGAAAACTACCTTTTGACTCCAAAAGAAAAAGCCAGAAGACACTAGCCGAGCCGGGCCTGGTATTCGGCAAAGTCCAGCTGCCACCACGACGCGACGACAGATTGCGCAAAGAAATTTCCGACAAGCAGGGGTATCACCATCTCAACCTATTGCTCCGACCAGCATCCGACCCCCATGAACCCTTGCCAAGTCCGAGACTGCCGAGAACTACAAAAGAACTTGAAACCAAAAGCCTTTCAGTATCAGCCAGCTGACGATTGCTTCCTGCGTCAATCGTACACAAAAAGAATAAAGAAACGGGACTAGATAGCTGATGACTCTCAGAGAACCCCAGCAACAACAGCCATGACGGCTCCGTAGACGCCTATGCATAGGATACAATCCTGAGTGCCACCTAACCCAACAAGCCCGTTGGCCCCCATTCGCAAGACACCGGCCTGTAGCAGAGCGGCCAACAGGCCGCCAGCAACAATCATGACGACAGCCATGCGTCCAATGTAGCCCGGTATCACAATAAAACATAAAATAGGCAGCAGGAACGCGGCAGACATGGCGACAAGAATCTGTGGCATTGAGGAAGCCGGGGTCCGATGACTTCCATCATGAACGTAAGCGACTCTGGTGGAACGACAACTGTCCAGGTCAGACAACGGACTGTTTGGCGTCGGCGGGAAGACCATAGTCCGGGGCATAGGAGTTTGGAGGTCATCCGACGAGAACTCGGGCGCGTGATAAGTGCTATGAGGCCTGGCGAGCGACACGAGGTCATCTTCCGGATCGAGAAACCTGGCTTCCGGTTCAACTATAGGTTGGCGATTATTGAGGTAGTCGCGATAACGGTCGATGTCCGCAGGGGCAGGAGCACTGAGATTTTGGGATTCCTTGAATGAGACGAGGGTTTTATCTGTTCCGGTTAGACGCCGCCAATGAATAAACTTGGTTAATGACCTACTATAAAGTTCGAGCTTGAACCCAATCTTGCCGAGGAGGTCCATCTTCCACCAGTGAAGATCTTTTGACGAGGTAGATTCCTGGCGCCTCGATGCTGGGAGGACGCCCTGACGATATTGACGAGATTGTGTATCGGCAGCGTCCAAATGGCGTAGTTGCTCCTCGAGCTCAGCAAGCTCATCCTGCAAGTGCAGCAAGAGCCTATGGTTCAAAAACTCAAACCGTCGATACATGGGCTTGATCACAGGCCCACCCATACTGTTTGACGACAAGTTCGTGGCTAATAGCTCGTAGCCACTCATGGGCATGTGCTCAGGTCGCCCGTGCTGCATGAAATCGAATGAAGAGGGTAGATACTGTGGTTGTGACTGCATGCCGCTGGGAGGGCCATCGTGAACCTGGTTAGAATGTGCCGGCGGCATCATAGGGCCGGCATCCCACATGGATGGTTGCTGATGACGTTGATGATAACTTGAGGCTGTTGGAGTCCCGCCTGTTGGCACCATCATAGGCTTGGACCACTCCTCGTTGACGCTCCGGTCCGGGCTGCTGAGAGTCCCGTCCGTCTCATGGCCGCGACCTGGCTCTGAGAAAACGTCGCTATGAATGCTCGGCGCACCAGATGAAGTGGTGCTCCTTGTTGGGGAAGCACGACTTGATAAATCCGCCAACTGCCACGAAGACATATCTCCAGGTGTTCGTTGGACTGGCTGCCTTGTACCAGGAGGTGAGCCAGGTTGGAGGAAGCTCATGACATCGGGCCGCTGATGGATTTCAGGGGAATGGCTAGCTTGCTTGTCGCGAGGACGGATCTTCTGCTTGTACGTATCACGGTCTCTGTCACTGTTGCGGCGATTGCTGGCCGGTATTTGGGTGACGGTAGAGGCGCTGCCGCTGGAGCTCCCGGAGCCGCTCGTCTTGGCTGTGAAGGCTGTAAGAGTAGACGTGGAAGGAGAAGGGGGTCTGAGCTGGAGCATGTAGTTTGGCGTCTTGAGCAAGCTTATTTGATGTTGACATGGACGAAGAGAGCGAATGGTCCGGCGATCTGATACGAGAGGAAGCGGGGTCTCCGGCCGCCGGAACAGAGGCTGTCCTGCGTACTGAGGCGGTCCGTGACCGACGTCGTGGAGCCTGAGCCACGGGTGTGGCATTCGACGTCTGGAGTTCAGCGACTGGATCTTGAGCCTGGGTGTCACTGGTGGACGCCGAGGACGGAGGGTGTTCAATGACACCAGCGGACTGGTCCATCATGTGGTCAGGTTTTTCTTGACCGTTGAGATGGGCCGTCTCGGGGCAGGCTTCCACAAATGGCTGCCGATATTGGGGTGACATCTCGACTCAATGTACGGGCATGAGTTGAAGGGTTTGTGCATTACTTAATGGATGGATCGAGCGACACTTCTCGAGAGTGAACCTCGACGCGGGCTGCTTTCAGTTACGTTGATGGTGCAAGGACTCGATACGGATCATGTGGGTCGTCCTCAACGAAGTATCTATTGAGGAGACAAAGGGAGGGCAGAGTACAGATTGGAATACAAAGATAGAATCAGGGCCAAGTAAGTTGATGTGATGAAGCGGAATTCGAGTGATGATACAGATAGGCGACAAAAGTCGAAGAAGGTTGACTCAGCGCTTCATGACAGCAGCTCCGGAACCTAAATTTTCGTGGGTAATCATGTCAGATAGAAACAGATCTGAAGAACAAGAGAAACGGAAGACTGAGGGGTGATCTTGCGAATGGAGGGGGGGCAAGCAACGCATTAAAAGCCATCTGCGGTCAGCCGCGCCATTGCTCCTCGCGTCGAGTGCGTCCTGCCTTGCGTACCCCTTTGCACCTTCTCGTCTACGCACTACCCTTCCTGGGTACATCCTGGTAGGTAAAGAATGCTACCTTTCTAGGTACCGGTACCCAAGGAAGGCGCCCCCGGAGCAGATGTTTCAGAAGACAGAGCAGGAGGCGTTGGTGTCAGGAGGACAACACAAGGGGGCCAACAAGGGGGGCGGAAGTCAGGGGCCATTTCCAGCTGCCGGGCTTCTATGACTGGGTGCTCTCGATGAACAAGGCGAGCTCTGAACACGCTGCACTCGCACTGAGCACCACCGGGCGTTTGGTCTGATCCAATGCAGCGTCATGGTGTAGCTTGGGTGGGTCCGGGGGATCTCAGGCGCCATGAGGTGCTATTTCGGTGGGCTTATGTCAGCCCAACTTCCACCAGATGCCGTCGCGTTGGCCCTCGGATGCTCCCTCGTTCCTTCAACAGAGCCTTTTAGCTCTACGGACGATCTCGAGCCACCTCAACCTGCTCTGGGAGGCTCAACCTTAGCTTCATCTCGCCATATCAAGACGAGCCCGAGCCCCGTGAATCCCTCTCAACCGTCGAGTCGAAGGCCTGGCACCCCACTCAGGGCGGCCTCAGGTGTAGCGCCCGCCCAATCCCGACGACCCGTCCGACCGAATCTGCAACCCGAAGCAGCACTTCCAACGACGACCCAATCATTACCGCTGCGATCCGGGGCCAATGCTGCGAGGCCACATACATCCCACGCCGAGTGTGTGTGACATACCTGCTTGAGGTCCTGCCCGTCTCTTGCTGCCCATCCGGCGTCCGAGACATCGAGATACGGCTGGTGTATGCCTTTCTTTACCGAGTGACTTTGTCGCCCAAGCTGCTCAGGAGCAACCCACCCAACATGTCGCGTATACCAACGCGCGAACTCGGGCGATACCTGCTCCAGGGCCAGATATGCCAGAGAGGCTGCGTGGCGTCGTCGGTGTCCAAAAGCAGAGCCAAGCAACTGGGTCGCCATAATCTGCTGCCACATGGCCGATGCCAGTCAACGCAGGCCAGACAAGCGCACACTGTAACAACCACGGTCACGGCCACCCACCTCGCACCATCTGTTCCGTTGCGCAAGAAGCTCAAAGACGAAGCGAAACAACTGAAGAAGGATGCCAAGCAAGAAAAGCGCAAGGGCTCCAATCAGACGGTTGATGGCTGGGAGCTGACCGTCGGCATTGAAATTCATGCGCAGCTTAACACGGCCCGGAAGCTCTTTTCGCCAGCCGCCACCTCCTTCAATGACGCCCCGAACTCGCACGTCGCACTCTTTGATCTGTCAATGCCTGGCAGCCAGCCCCTCTTACAGAAGGAGACTCTGATCCCAGCGTTACGGGCTGCCCTCGCGCTGAACTGCGACATACAGCCTATTAGTCGGTTCGACAGGAAACACTACTTCTGGTGGGACCAGCCGTCTGGCTACCAGATTACACAATACTACGAGCCTTTCGCCAGAAATGGACAGATCATGCTCTTCGCCCGCGATGGCATCGCCCCTGAAGATGGAGAGAGCGTCACGATCGGTATCCAGCAGGTCCAGATGGAGCAAGACACCGCCAAGACTCTGGCGCAACCTGGTGACACACATTGGCTCGATTTCAACCGTGTAGGAGTACCCTTGATTGAAATTATAACGAAGCCGGAGCTTCACCACCCTCGCACAGCTGCCGTTTTGGTTCGCAAGATGCAAACTCTGCTCAACGCCGTTGATGCCTGTGTGTCCGGTATGGAGACGGGTGGCCTGCGAGCTGACGTCAATGTTTCTGTCAGGAGAACAAGCGACGCATCGGCGCCACTTGGAACCCGCACTGAAATCAAAAACCTGAGCACCATCAAGGCTGTTGAGGACGCCATCATCGCCGAGCGAGATCGTCAGATCCAGGAGCTTGAGGCTGGCGGGACCATCGCAGGCGAGACACGAGGCTGGACCCTAGGAACAAAGCAAACCCGCCGGTTGCGCGGCAAGGAGGGCGAGGTGGACTATCGCTACATGCCGGATCCAGACCTGGGCCCTCTGATAATTGCAGATGATCTGGTTGATCACATCAGAAAGTCAGTTGCTTATTTGCCGGATCATGAGCTGTCTGAACTCGCCGACGTTTACGGCCTCACGGCGAAGGATGCACTTTCCCTCCTATCTCTCGACAATGGCGGCCGGATCGAATACTTTTACAATGTCGTCGAAAGCTTCGGAGCTCGGCTGCAGCAGGGCACAGAGGGTGGACTAGATGTCAGAGTGTATGCTCCTCTGGCAGCCAACTGGATCCTCCACGAATTTGGGCGTCTTGTGGACGATGTTTCCGACAACGAAAGCAAGCCACTCGAGGTCAGTCCTGACGGACAATGTGAACGCGTACCAGTGGAGTCTCTCGCAGAGCTTCTCTTCCACCTGCAGCAGAAGAAGATCACCGGCAAGGTTGCCAAAGAACTTCTCACGGCATTGCATCAAGGGAATCTCGCCGATACAGAGAACATGACGGCCGCTATCGATGTCCATGACCTGTGGTTCCATGAGCTCTCAACCGAAGAGTATCAAGAGCTGGCCGCATTGGCGGTCGAAGGAGAGGATAAGGTCCTGCGCGAATTCAGAGAGAAGAAGGTCTACCCGCAGGGTAAGCTGATGTATCTTGTGGGCAAGATGCTTCGTCTAGGGGCCACCGAAAGGATCGATCCGTCGAATGCGGAGAAATTCATGCGGGCTAAAGTCGAGGAACTTCTTTAGAGGGATGTCCATTGTAAGATGACGCCAGACTCAACTACCTATGTAATCACCTTTCCATGTACAGTCTGTACCTAATAGTCAACCGAACGCCTGTGTTTTCCCAAACCTGAACCATGTATACAAAGTGCTTTAATCGTGACGCTCCGTCCTGGGCGTAATGGCCCCATGATTCGCAGCCGCTACGTCAAATGCCCAACCGTCACGTTCCCGCAGGAACTTTTCGATCCTCTCCTCCCTCCCCTTGCCGGCCGTCTCCCGCCCCTGCCGCCGCAGGGCCTCGTTGATGGCGAGCTCCTGGAGCCCGCGCTGCTCGACGACGTGGGCCGCACTCTCGCCGGCCCTCGACGCCTGCATGGCGCTGCCAATGGCAATGACGGCCAGGATGAGGGCGACAAAGTGCGTGTTGGACATGAAGACGGGCTGCTGCGGCATGGCGTTGCCGTCACGCGCGGCGTGCCACCGCTCCCAGTCCTCCCACGTGGCATTGTTGGCGGCGTTGCCGGGTTTCGTGCGCCAGTGGCGGTCGGCGGCGCGGGCCTTCTCGTGGGCGGGGCGGGGGTCGGGGGCCCAGCCGGCGCCGTGGGCGTCGTAGGCCTGGCGCTTCTCGGGGTCGCTGAGGATCGTGTTGGCGAGGACGATGAGGCGGTACCGCTCGAGGCGGGCGGCGGCGGGGAGGCCGGTGAGCCCCCGGGGCGCGGCATGTCCTCCTTCTCGGGGGTGGGTGTCGGGGTGGTAGAGCTTGACGAGCTCGTAGAACCGTGCTTTGGTGTAGGGGGTTGCCTTGTCGATGGCGAAGATATCGTAGGGGGTCGGGTTCGAGTGCGAGGGCCAGCGGTGGTGAGCGGCGCGGCTGCCATGTGCTGTAGCATAGGACCGTTGGCTGGCAAGCGGGCTGGATGGTTGCTGAGAGCCGGTGCCTCTGCTCGAGGTATGCCATTTACATGATGACGTTATAGATGTGGTGGGGTTCGAAAGGAGCAAGCAGCTGGAGTAAAGGGTCTTCGAGGCAAGGTTTGAGGCCATGACGCGGGAGGGCGAAAGCTCATGATCATACTCGATGGCTGGCGGGCATATTGTGTGGTTCGCGAGGTGATGAAGGGGTGCCAGTCTCGATGGTGGATTGGGATTGGAACGGTGATGGCTACATGGGCGGAGTGATGATGGTCGCGCGACACTCGGAGTCGCTACCGAAGCCAGGGTAGCACTCACTAGGCACTAGGTACCAGGCGAGGTACCGAATGTGACACTGGCAGTTCCTCGAACACGCGCATTCTTGCTCAGCCCCGCCACCGGCCAGCCAGGGCACTCACTCCACACCGACAGTCAGTCAGCAGTCAGACTGGCAGCGACCAGATGGTAGCGTCTACCCCTCGTCAGGCCCAGACCCCTGCGGCGCCTCAAGTCGCCACTACCAATCACGAGCTTTCCGGGGCGCTGCTCCACATCGCAGCTCATCCCTCCAACAACGGTTCGCCGCAAGCAGGAGCAGCCCAGAGGTGCAGCGCCGAAGTCGGTGAGCTCTGACACTCTCTGCTCCAATAAAAAATTTCCCCATTGAATTGACCTTGGTCATCGGTCAACTCCCTCCGAACACTTAAACTTGACTCTCAAACCCATTCCATTACCATCTTCCCTCCATCTCCCTCCTCGCCCGATTCTCCCAATCTCCCCTCAATCACACAACAGTCACAATGGCTTCCCGCAGCTTCTCCAAGGCCCTGCGCCCCATGGCGCGTCAATTGACCGCCACCGGCACCCAGCAGCGCACCTTCGTCGCCGCCAGGAGCTTGGTGCGAGCTTCCGCTCAGGTCACCAAGGCCTTCGCCGGCCCCGTCCAGCAGCAGGCTCGCGGTGTCAAGACTGTTGACTTTGCCGGCCACAAGGAGGACGTCTATGAGCGTGCCGACTGGCCCCAGGAGAAGCTTCTTGTACGTTTCCCCCCCCCCTTCATCCACCTCACCTCACCTTGGTACTTGCCACTCGGCTGTGACGGGACTTGCCGCCCGGTCCGCCATGAGCGACTTTAGGGACATGTGACTAACAATTGCCCAAAGGACTACTTCAAGGACGACACCCTCGCCCTCATTGGCTACGGCTCCCAGGGTCACGGCCAGGGCCTCAACCTCCGTGACAACGGCCTCAACGTCATCATCGGCGTCCGCAAGAACGGCCAGTCCTGGAAGGACGCCCAGCAGGATGGCTGGGTCCCCGGCAAGAACCTGTTCGATGTTGATGAGGCCATCGGCCGTGGCACCATCATCATGAACCTCCTCTCCGACGCCGCTCAGAGCGAGACCTGGCCCGCCATCAAGCCCCAGCTCGTCAAGGGAAAGGTATGCAATCTGTCATGAGAACAACCCCTATCTCTCAAGCTTTATTCAACGCGAGTCATTTGGCTAACCTTATTTCCTAGACCCTCTACTTCTCCCACGGCTTCTCCCCCGTCTTCAAGAAGGAGACCAAGGTTGACGTCCCCACCGACATTGATGTCATCCTCGTCGCCCCCAAGGGCTCCGGCCGCACCGTCCGCTCCCTCTTCCGTGAGGGCCGCGGCATCAACTCCTCCTTCGCCGTGTTCCAGGACGTCACTGGCAAGGCCCGCGAGAAGGCACAGGCCCTCGGTGTCGCCATCGGCTCCGGCTACCTGTACGAGACGACCTTTGAGAAGGAGGTCATCTCTGACCTGTACGGTGAGCGTGGCTGCCTCATGGGCGGTATCCACGGCGTGTTCCTCGCTCAGTACGAGGTCCTCCGTGAGCGCGGCCACAGCCCCAGCGAGGCCTTCAACGAGACCGTCGAGGAGGCCACCCAGTCCCTGTACCCCCTGATCGGTGCCAACGGCATGGACTGGATGTACGAGGCCTGCTCCACCACCGCCCGCCGCGGTGCCATCGACTGGAGCCCCAAGTTCAAGGACGCCCTGAAGCCCGTCTTCAACGACCTGTACAACGCTGTCGAGGACGGCACCGAGACGAGGCGTTCGCTCGAGTACAACGGCCAGAAGGACTACAGGCAGAAGTTCGAGGCTGAGATGGAGGAGATCCGCAACCTCGAGATCTGGCGCGCCGGCAAGGCTGTCCGCAGCCTGCGTCCCGAGAACCAGAAGTAAAGCAGTGCGTCATGATGGCCCGCGGGGCAGCGCGGGGAAGGGCCTGTCAGAAGTGTTTCATTGCTTGGGAACTTGGGCTTTTTTTGCGGGGGATCGTGTACTCTATGCTGTGCGCTCGGCGGCTTTTCTGGGAATCCGGGCTTCCCCAAAAGTTTGATATCCGTTGAGCTCGCTCAATCCATGCTTTTCGCGTCACCACCCCCTTTTTTTGTTTTTTTCCCCCATCGTCTGTCTGTCCGTCCGCCCGTCCCTTGAATGATCAGCGCGTGATGTCGCAGCGTGGCTCATGTGGGTTGGTGCCGTGGCACCATGTGTGTGATGTCTGTGAAGTCGGTCTGGGCATTTTGGCCGACGGCCGAAATCGCTGCGGCCCTGCTGCTCTCGCCCTGCAGGCCCATGTCCCAGATGCATGCTCCCTTGTTTTTTTTTTCTTATCCACCACCCCCATGCACGAACGAATATTGGCAAATGACGCGGGTTCCAAGCTGGTGGTTGGGATTTGTGGGAGGAGGGCCCGGCACGTGCCGCCAGCTGTCGCTGGGAGTCCTGTCCCTTGGCTGTTTTCACGGCAGTTGCTTGTGATCTTGCTGCCGGAAAGGCTCCAAGCACCTTTTCTAATGCCCGGCAGCGGGATTTAATGGCGCAGACCTGTATTGTATCTCCTGGACGCCTGTACCTCGCGTCGGGATTATCATCTACACAGTGAATTACTTTCTCTCAATCGGTTCGGTGGTGTAGTTGGTTTATCACGTCAGTCTAACATTTGTACGACAGAGTTCACTGAAGGTCGGGAGTTCGAGCCTCCCCTGAATCACTTTTTGAGTTTTATTGTTATTCATGCATGTCGCTCAACCATGGTCACCATGGTCAGCCACCCCGGTTGGTTGCCCCTATCCTGTGCTGCGTCGCTTTTCTTTTTATTTCCCCCTCGCTCTCTACAGCAGGGTGCTGCTGTGGGGCAAATGACGGAGGACGGGATGACCCAGACGTGGCCAGTCGTCAGTGGCAGTGCCTGCGGTACCTGCATCGTGTGCGCATGCGGTTACTGGGTCAACGGCCCTTACATGCCCGCCGATGCGCTGGAAGGTGCTGTTTTCTGCCACGGGCCACTGACATGGGCTGGCCACGGGCCTATTCAGGGCACTCAGTCGCTGGAGGGACGGCACAGGGGGCGGGGGGGAGCGGACCACCTCGCTGGAGGCTGGTATAGAGGTAGACGGGCAGGCACATACCTAGGTACCTTGCCTTGGCCTTGCCCTGCCTGATGGAACAGACAATTCAGTTCGTATTCTATTCGAAAGACATCAAATAGCCATTTCCTTCTTCATTCATCCTTTGGCATATGCTTCCACTCTTGAAAACACACTCCAACACACGGCGGCCTGCATCACCCTCTGCCTTGTAACGACCACCATGGCATCGCCGCTGTCCCCAGCGAAACCCTCATCCCTGAACATCGCTACACCGCCCACAATCCGTCGCTACGACCAGTCACGGTACGAGGTTCAGGCCTACACGGAGCAATCCACCACGACTGCCACCACAACCACAACCGCAACCACCTCTACATCCTCCCCCAACGGCATCGACGCCTCCAGCTCGAGCACTCTCCACGCCACGGCTGCCGTCGAAGACAGCGCCCTGCAGCAAAAGCAGCAGCACAAGCAGCAGCTCAAGTTTGGAAAGGAAAACAACATGTCACCTCCCAAGCAGCGCCATTCGCGCATCATGTCTGGGAACGAACTCTCCCCCTCAAAATCCTCACCACGGGCGAGCCGAACCCCGAGCGCCAGTTCTCCCCAGCCCGCGGCTCCCGTAAGAGCCTCATGTCCCCCGACAAGCGGTTCCCCGTACGGGTCAGCAACCCCATCAGCGAGACAGCCGACAAGAGCCCAAGTGATGCCGCCGAACGCCCAGACATGCGTGAGCGCACCATGAGCCTCGATGACGCCCTGCGAAGCAACAAGGGTCTCAGCCACGCCATTGACATTTTTGAGGATGACACCGTCGACGACTTTGGTCGGGCGCACGACACGTCGCCCGACGCGACCGATCGCCTCGACAGGGAGGACCACGGCGACGACACGGAAGTCCATCACGAGGTGACCTACGACGACTCGGTTGGTCCTGACGATACCATGACGAGCACCTTCAGTGCCTTTTCCGCCGTGCCCAACCTGACCACCTTTGCGCGGCTGGGCAACAGCCCGCCAAAGACAAACGGACTGGACGACGGCATGACCCCGAGGGGTCGCCCTGGCCCCTCGCCCTCGAGATCACAACGCCCCATGTCCTACCACCCAGACTCGTCCGGCAACACGACAAACCTCCTCATGGACTTTACCGAACACCAGCGCCATCCCGGCAAGTCGCCCGGCAAGAGATTCACAACTGGCACCGGTTCTACCGTCCCCGCTACTCCGGCGCGGCAGATGGGCAACCTGCTCGACTTTGACATTCCCCCGCTACCCACGCCGCGCAGCATCCCGACAATCACGCCGCGCGAGCTCGAGAGCCTCAAGTCGAGCTTCCTCTCGGAGATCAGCAGCCTCAAAGCTTCCCTCAGTGGCAAGGAGGCGGAAGCCCTCGCCCTCAAGACGGCGGTTGGCGACGCCGAGAAGCGTGTCGGCGAGTGCATGGAGCAGGTACGCGAGATGTCGTCCGAAAAGGAGCACCTGACCGCCGAGAAGGAGGGCTGGGAGAAACGGAGCCGCGAGATGGAGACGGTGCTGCGCAGCGTCAAGGAAGAGATTGTCCGCAGCCAACGCGAGACGGAAGAGCTGGAATACAAGCTCTCGGAGAGCGAAGCGCGCCGTGAGGCGGCTGAGAACATGGCCCAGGAGGCCGAGAGCAAGCCCGCCGGCATGCGCGCCGGCAGGGCTTCGGAAGACAATGCCAGATCCGACAAGAGCAGGAGCCCCGGCGCCAAGGACGCCTCGAAAGAGGTCGAAATGGCCGTCGAGCGCGTGGCCCGTGAGCTGCACGCTCTGTACAAGAGCAAGCACGAGACCAAGGTGACGGCGCTGAAGAAGAGCTACGAGGGTCGCTGGGAGAAGAGGGTCCGCGACCTCGAGACCAGGCTCGAGGATGTGAGCGAGGAGAACGAGCGCCTGCGCCTCGGACGGGATGCGACCATGACGCGCGTTGATCCTGCCGAGCAGGCAGCCGAGGAGGAGCGCAAGGCGCAGGCAGTCCGTGACGCCGCGCAGATCCGGCACCTCGGCGCTGAGGTCGACAAGCTCGAGGCCATGATGCACACGATCCGCGACGACAATGGCGAGCTGCGGACTCTGCTGGAGCAGGAGCGCGTCGAAAAGGGCGAGCTCGTGCAGCTGGCCGAGGAGATGATGTCCATGCAGAGCTTCGTCGCCGCGGAGAAGCAAAAGACCAGGCCCAAGCCTCAGGAACCCGCCCCCGGCCCGACCGCACGCCGGTGCGCACGCCTGCCAAGGCCAGGACGCCGGGGCCGGCTGTCAGAATGCCGCAGCCCGACGGCTTCCGCAGCAGCGTAACGCGCGCGTCCGGTCTCAAGGCGCCCGGCAGCTCCATCGTCATGCCTGGCAGGAGCGCTGGTGCAGCGAACCACGAGCGGACAAGGAGTGGCGCGGCGGGCCTGCCCAGGCCAGGGAGTGGGTTCGGCGCGCGCAGCGGTATCATGAGCTCGATCGAAAAGATGGGCAACTATCGTGGACGCGCCGAGTAAGGGGTCACTGAGAGAGAGAGGGGGGGGGGATGAACATGAGCGGGGGAGGAAAGGATGATGGTCATGTCTGGATGAAGTCCAACGATGCACGGGGTCAGGTACGGCCGACGCATTGATGTCCGGTACTGTTTTGATTGTTTCGAGTCAGGAAAAAAAAAGCCGCCTCCCCCTCAGACACATCTCGTTGTCCGGGATGGCTCCCTGAACGGGCGTTTCGGCGTGTGGGCGGCATCTTTTGTTTTACCGCTCTTTTCTTAGTTTGCATAGGATGACGGGGTGTGTGTGGTTTAATGAGATCAGACAACGAATGGCGAATATGAACAAGACGCAGGTTTGGTTGGATCATGAAAGGGGGAGGGGGGGTTCAGGGTTTGGAATCATGTATTCATCTCCCCGTCATGGAACCGTTGAGGGTATCGACGTCTTCATAAACAAAAACTTGGCCCGACTTTTGAGTTGCGCCCCTCTGCGACTGGCCCTGCGCTTCATGTCTTTCATGCGTAGTCCGTAGCGGGGCATTCCTATCTATGCGCAGGACACACATTCACGTCCATCTCTTTTTGGCGCTTCCTTTCTCTACCTCGTCGTGTTTGAGGCCGTCCGTCCCTCATGAACGCCCCAGGAAGAAGCCCATGCAATTCGCCACCCACGAGAAAACAAAGCAGCTCGTCATGAAATAGGGTCGGCTGAGGCGCCCTCACTCCAGCGGCAGCCTCTCATGCTTGAACGGCTTCTTGCCGTCGCCCTCGCCGTAGGCCAGCGAGACCTGGCCCTGGCCGCGCAGCTTGTACTTGTAGATCATGAGGCCCTCGAGGCCGACGGGCCCGCGGGCGTGGATCTTGTTGGTGCTGATGCCGACCTCGGTGCCGAAGCCGTAGCGCATGCCGTCGGCCATGCGCGTCGACGCGTTCCAGTAGCAGCCGGCCGAGTCGACGGCGGCCATGAAGCGCTCGGCGGCGTCGGCGTCGGCCGTCGGGGTGAGGTCCGTGTCCTTGGACGAGTGGGCGTGAATGTGCGCGACGGCGGCGTCCTGGTCGGGCACCGTCTTGACGGCGAGGTCGAGGGAGAGGAACTCGGTGCGGTAGTCGTCGGGCTGGACGTCGACGAGCTGGGCCGCGGGGACGGCGTCTGCGTCGGACGCGGCGAGGGCGCGGACGGCGGCCTTGGAGGCGGCGTCGAGGTGCAGGGTGACGCCGGCCGCGAGCAGGGCGCGGGCGGCGGCGGCAAAGGGCCCGTCGGGCTGCTGCAGGGCGGACTCTTGGACGAGCAGCGTCTCGAGGGCGTTGCAGGCGGCGGGGTAGCTCGTCTTGGAGTCGACGAGGACGTTGGCGGCGAGCGTGGCGTCGGGGGCGGCGGCGAGGGAGGCGGCGCAGAGGCCGGCGGCGTGGCCGAGCACGGGGATGCGCGTCGTGTTCTTGATGGTGCGGACGAGCTCGTTGGAGCCGCGGGGGATGACGAGGTCGATGAGGTGGTCGGGGGCCAGGAGCTCGGGGATGACGTCGCGCGTCGTGACGAGCTGGACGGCCTGGTTGGGCACACGGGTGGCGTCGAGAGCCTTGGCGATGACGGTGGCCACGGCGACGAAGGACCGCGTCGACTCCTTGCCGCCCTTGAGGATGGCGGCGTTGCCGGACTTGATGGCGAGGGAGGCAATGTTGGCGATGACCTCGGGCCGGGCCTCGAAAATGATGAGAAGGACGCCAATGGGGCAGGTGACGCGGTCGAGGGTCAGGCCGTCGTCGAGCCGGGTGCGCAGAGTGAGACGGCCGATGGGGTCTTCGAGATCACGCACGTCGAGGATGCCCTTGAGCATGTCCTCAAACTTGCCCTGGCGGCCGAGATCCAACCGGGCCACGAGACTCTGACTCAGGGTGCCGTCGGCGGCTGCCTTCCGGGCGAGCTCTACGTCTTCAGCATTGGCCTTCAGGATCTCTTCTTTGGAGGCGGCAAGAGCATCGTGGATGGCTGTGAGAGCGTCGTTGCGGGCTGATGTGGGGAGGGTCGCCAAAACGTGGGAGGCCAACTTGGCCGATTGGGCGCAGTCAGCGGGCGATGCGTTTGTCAGAGACATTGCGAGTAGTGTATGGCAACTCGTCTCGGGTCTCGTGAGCTGGCTTCGCGTGGTGTTGCTCTTTCTTTCCGTCCTGATCCTTCTCCGTGAGTCAAGTTCAAGGTGGGATGAGGCATTATGTCAGCCAAGACTTGAGCCACCCCCGCTGTGCCACACACCATCGGATCGCGGTGAGGCTTGAAACACCCGATCCGACCAGAATCTCCTTCTTGCCTCGTCCTGGCCTGGCGCTGCTGCCTCTGGGCAAACCGCGGCCCCTCCCCTCATCTCCTCCGTGAGCCTAGGCACTCCATCCGTCTCCTTGTTGCATCCACGACGGGCTTGCTCACCATGCTTTCTCTCCCCGCATCTTTCAAAGGCACCTCGGCATCTTGAACCCCTTGTCGGGCGTATCAGATCCGACACGAAACTAGGGCGGCGATTCCACAACATGCCGCCCGACACCGGATCCGCCACTCCTCTCTCTCCAGTGCTTTGCGAAGAGAGCACGCCAGATAACGTGGCAGCATGGGCCTCCACCCCCCTCGAATCGGTGCCGAACTTCCGAAATTCCGGCGCTGATGGCCTGCTGTTCTTCGATCATGTCCACTGGAATCCTGCTTGGACTAGCCCCCGCGCACCAGGATGCATACACCCACCCACAGCGCCCAAAGCACCAACCCGAGTCGCCTCGAGCAGTGAGGACCAGGCCCCCCGTTGCCGTTTCCACCGGCAATACCGTAGGATGTCCGCTGAGTGCGGTCGGCTTCCCGTGTAGGGGCTAGCTCTGCCGATGTCGAAGCCGATGCTTTGTGGGGGAAGGCTGCATCTCCCATTCTTAAGGCAGGGGTGCTGCACTGCCTTTTTTCCCTTCCTTTGGCCTCCGAGGCGTTGTTTTGTCCAAGGTGCCCTAGCAAGCCATTGTTCTGACAGTGACGCACGTTGGCCCGAATACTAGGGGCTCGTCATCGCGTGTTCATTAACCTTAAACTGCCTTCCATGTCGCCGGCGGATACCACTGCAACGGTAGCCGGCCGCAAGAATGACGGCCTCCGGAGCCGACGAGAAACACACTGAGTCGCCCGAAACCGCCAGACATGATCAAAACGCAGCGCAGCAGCGACACTCGGTCGACAGCCTATCTATCCACGGCCAGGCCTCGCATGGCAGTCAGCGTGATGAAAAGGCATCACGTCGGGCATCGGAAGAACCAGATGTGTATGGGGCCGACACTGAACCGCCTGGAGCTGGGGTGACATCGCCCATTCGAGACAGGTCACGAGCCGCCTCAACTCGATCACGCCCCATCTCTGTGGTGCCGGCCTCGAGGCGTAGAGGCTTCCTCGGCCGGCTCACGCTGATTCCCGAGCTGGAGCGACCACAAGAGTATTCGAACAAGACGAAATGGTGCATCACTGCCGTGGTCGCTCTGGCAGGCAGCGCCAGCCCGCTCGGCTCGGCCATTTTCTACCGTATGTCCTTCCCGCAAAGTTAGTTTCCTGCCAACATGTCGACTCGCTTACACGCGATAGCCGCCCTGCCGCAGATGGCTATTGACCTCAACACGAGCACGACAAAGGTCAACTTGTCAGTCTCCCTCTACATGCTGGCTATGGCCATATTCCCCCTCTGGTGGTCGTCATTTTCCGAGGTCATGGGCAGACGCAACATTTTGCTCGTCTCCTTTGCCCTGTTTGTCGTCTTTTCTGTCTTGAGCGCCATCAGCACCAATGTCGACATGCTCGTCGTCATGCGATTCTTTGGCGGCGGTGCAAGCGCCAGCGTACAAGCCGTCGGCGCTGGAACCATTGCCGATATCTGGGAGCCTCGCGAACGAGGACGTGCCATGAGTACATTCTACTTGGGGCCATTGGTTGGGCCGGTAAGCGCTACATCTCTACAAGTGCATAGCAATAGCTGACAGCACAGCTCCTCGGACCTATACTGGGGGGAGTTCTGTCCGAGGCCTTCGGCTGGCAGTCGACCATGTGGTTCCTGACCATATACGGCGCAATCGTCCTGGTTTGCCTCTTCTTTTGCTTGCCCGAGACCCTTCCAAGGCGCAAGCCTGCCGTTCCTCCGGCTGCTGTCCGGGAGACAGCTGGTGGCAGCAACAGTCCTGCGCTCTCTCGCACACGGACGACCGAGTCGATCAAGCAAAACACCAAGAAAGCAACGGCACTGTTCAGAAAGCTCATCGTCGATCCTTTATCCGTGCTCACACATCTGCGCTTCCCGGCCGTCGCCATCACAGTCTACTACGCCGCCGTCACGTTCGGCTCGCTCTTTGCCCTCAACATCTCCGTCCAGGCGGCATACTCGACTGGTCCCTACAACTTCAACCAGTCCATTCTCGGTCTGCTCTACATTGCCAATGGCGCAGGCTACATTATGAGTTCTCTGCTCGGCGGCCGCTGGCTCGACCACATCATGACGCGCCAAGCGCAAAAGGCAGGCCGCTACGACACGGACGGTAAACTCATCCTCCTTCCCGAGGACAGGATGCGGGAGAACATGTGGATCGCCGGCACGGTCTATCCCGCCAGCCTGCTGCTCTACGGCTGGACGATCCAGAACGGCGTCTTTTGGTTCCTTCCCCTCATCTTCCTCTTCACATTTGGCGCCGCCTCCATGCTGGTGTTGTAAGTTTCCAATCCAGTCCCCGCCCTTACGTCACGTCACGCCGTCATGGCTAAGCTAACGTTCCTCGCAGCGCCGCCGCCACGACCATGCTGACCGAGTTTATGCCAAAGCGCAGCTCCGGCGGCGTCGCCGTGAACAACTTTGTGCGCAACATCTTCTCGTGCGTCGGCGCCTTGGCCGCGCAGCCCGTCATTGATGGCATTGGCCACGGCTGGCTTCTGACGATATTGGGAGTCTTCACGTGGGTTAAGGGGTATTTCTGCATCTGGATCTTGAGGAAGAAAGCGCCCGTGTGGAGGATCAGCATGGACAAGGCGTTGAATTCATAGCGTTATGCCTGAATTGTTTGCACAGACTGGTCGAGTCGAGAGACATTATGAGAAATGAATTTGACAGAGGATATTGAATAGCTGCAGCTATGCAAGGTGATTTATGATGCCGATAAATGATCCGAAGACGTGCCATGTTGCTGATGGCACGTCATCCGGATGTACGCGATGCTAAGCCCGTCGGAACCTGTGGCATACAGACGCATAAAGAAGCCGCCGGCATGAACATCCATGTTGCTGGCGGATGATTACAGCCTTCCGTGTCCTATTGAACGCCCATGTGCGCTGGCTGGATGAATAGACTTGACATGGCGGGGAGGCACATGGCCCCCCCATGTCACACTCAACAAGCGCTACATGATCATGACAATCCTGAGCCACCTCCCAAAAACGCCAGCCAAGGCGCACGCACCCGGCGTCATTCCAACATATGCTCGCTTGCCTTGGTTCTGACACTGACCCTCTACTTGAATATAAGACGGATTCACCAAGCTGAGGACAGTGGACAACAGGAATACACAAGGTCCCCCCTCCCTCCTATAACTTCTTTCCATCATGTTACCCAGCCCAGACCAGACCTCAATGGTACGCCACTTTGCGTGCCGTGCTGGCGTAGTGTACTCCTCAAAGTGATAGACCGGGAATTCTCAAACCTACTGCTTCATCATGAAGTTTGTGTGCACGTGGAGTGAAAATTGTGTCTTGGCTTTTCAGAGTCTAAAGTATTTGGACTCCCTGTTCTTTTCCACAGCATAGATCGTTTCGTATTGGAAAGTTCTACCAAACAATTATCCATATTCTGTTGGACGTGAATCGCACTCAAGGCAGTTGGTTTCGAGTCGAGCGCACCAGAGGTGGGTCGACTTTGACAAGGTCAACCACTCTAGGCGCATGAGATCCATGGTCGTGCAGTTGTCAGAACAAGACGAGGCTACTAGGCGCTGAGGCTGGGCCAATGGTTATGACTGCGGGCGATCGATCACACGCCCACAACACGGCAATTTTCTCATGTTGAATGCGCTTTATCATCGAGAAGAGACTCCTGACGCCAGTTCTAAGCAAGTCATGTCTAGCTGTCCCGCGGCTTGGGAATGTCGTCAACAACATCCTGCAAGGACACAAAGGCGCCAGCCCCCCCATTCTCCCGCAAATCATCAAGCAGCACACTTGTTTGAGCATATACTTCCTCCAGTGCCGAACGAGACGACTTGCCCAGCGAGACTGCAAGTATTACTTGTCAGCATGGAAACGATACAGTGAGAGGACGGTGTAGACTTACGAAGAATCGCGGAGTTGAGTTCTTCCGCAACCGCGACCCGCCCTTTCTTATCGAGCAAGTGAGCCACCTCCTTCTCTTTGAGAGGATTCGTGTACGCCAACAGCGCGTAGATGTCGCCTAACGCTTTCGTCACCTCCCTCCGGGGATCATTCACGTATTCCGCCTGCAGAGCCTGGCCATATTGCAAGGTTTCGAGCTCGAGACGCTCGAGAATGCCCGTCTTGCCAGCCCCATCGTCCATATCGTGATCATAAGCTCCATTCTCGGCGCCGTTGGCATCGAGATCCATCTCCTGGTGGGAGAAATTGGAAGCCGCATGTCCGTTCGACTTCTTGCCTTCTGCTGCTGTCCTCAACTCTGCCGCCGAACGGACCATTTCGATAAACTTTCGACATCGCAGCCTAAAGTATACCTGCTCGTTATCCTTGAGAACATCGCGATAGCATGCATCGGTATGCTTGAGCGCCTTGTCAATATCTCCTTCCAAGACGGCTCTCCTGATGTCTGTAGGTTGGTTAGCAGCGACCATAGAAACGCGTCATGGTGAGCCCATACGTTGCCTCTTGGTAGCGTGTTCGTCGTCCTTGACGTTAATGTCGCCTATGACTGCGTTGGGATCCAAACTGAGGGCCATTTTTTCGCTCTGTATCTCCTGGGCGAAGGCTCTCGCCGACTCAACGTAGCCATCGTGTTGGAGGAACTGCAGGACCAGAGCTTGGATCATGTCTGTTTCCTTCATGTTGTGCGCAAGACTTGACGTGCTTGTCCTCGCTATTTCTTTTCGCACTTGAAGCTTCTCTTTCTGTATCCTTGTCAGCGACTAATAAGCATGAGGTACGGGGCCTCTCATGACCTACCGCCATCATGTTGTTGATGTCATATGTGAATGGTGACTGCCCGAAATTGACCCGAATGTGCTCGCCCGTCTTCTTGAGCCCAACTGATGGGTAGAGATTCCCCTTGATGTCTTTAAAAACGTGACCGAGCATGTGGCCGTTTTTGGTATAAAACGCCGACCCTGTCCGAAAATTGACACCACATCCGATAACATCGTTGGTCGTAAACAGAGGACCGTAAGACTTTCCTCCGCTGTGGGCGGCATAACAGTGGCCATCGTCGCCGTGGTAGCCCCAAGATTCGGGCTCCCAGCCTGGGGGCCTGGAGAGGGCTACAGACTTGCCAGAAAATCCAATGCCAACCATGGTGTCATCGCGCTTGCCTGATAAGATGGTGACCTCATAGTAGTAGATGCCGCACTGCGGTGGCATATAGTGGTCTGCTCGTATGCTGTATGCTTCGTGTTCCCGCTCGCGCTCGCTCTGGCCTCGCGGTCCGCTATATCTGATCTCAAGACCGTCGGCGAGCACCTCGAGTGCGCCGTACTTATCGTCCTTGTTCCACTTGGTCGGCAGTGACGATACGGCATCGTCCTCTTCAAACGGCGGCGGCGGTTTCTCGACCACGTCGGATGCCAGGCCTCGCTGAGACGGGGACTTGCTGGGTAGTGTGATGGCAACTGGACTCGCTGGTGAGGAGGCCTGGTTCTGCGAATCTCTCTGAGCTTGAAGCTTCAAGCGGTGCTGCTCCTGCAACCTCTGAACAAATGTTGATCCGGTAAGGTATGACGGGACGAAAAAGGCCTTGCCCTCTGCCGAATCCGAGTCGTTGGAGGGATCCTGGCTCGCCATGTACAGATTGAAGGCTTTGGAGAAGGACGGCAGCTGAGAACTGTGTCGCCACGGCCTCGCCGCGTGTCCTGCGCCGTTTGCATCCGCCTCCATACCGTCTCTTGCCGTGCCGATGTTGTAGCTTGACGTGGTATCGAAGGCCGCGTCGTCGGGTGCGTTGAGGAGGTGTGAGATGACCGAGGTGCGCCCCGGATGGGTTAGAAACGAGGGTGTCGAGTCGTTGGGGCCTGTTGAAACGACCGAGGCGTAGGAAAAGCGACGAGGCAAGAGTCCCGAGCTGGAGGCAGGTGTGTCCGAATCTTGAAAGCCCTGGGAACCTTGTTGGTAGGGGTTCGTCATAGTGAGGGGTCGTCAATAGCCGGGCAAGGGCGATGCAGCCAGCGACCGCGACGTTAACCGGAGGGCCGGCGGCGAGACTTCGGATGCCTCCTCGGACCAAGACCCGGAATCGAAGAACAAGTGTTCAGTCGAAGGAGGAACACCTGGCTGGTAACAGGACAAGCTCGCGTCCTGTGATCCAAGGGGACGCAGTCGTTTGGACGGTAGATAAGAGTTGGGGGCTTCGGTGTTGTCAACGGATAGGCCGTGTCGTGACGTCGGAGCTAGATGGCTGGTGTCCGTCCAGTAATCGTTTCGGGTGGAGTGAGGGTTGTACGCGTCGTCCTCAAGGTTCGATGATCAAGCCTACGTCCTGGAGCTTGGCAAGCGTCACACGCACGCCGCAGAACCTACTGTCTGGCTTAAGATGGCAGTCGTACGTTGTTGCAGGCACGAAAGAAGGTCGTCCGGAAGGTCGAGATGGGCGGAGAGTATAGGCACAGGTAGGTGGTACCCATGGACGTCCCGTCATGCACCTCGCTGGACAGGCCCCCCCGGCCAGTGCCGATTACAGCAGGGCGTCCCATCACGCGGGTGGTCTCCTTGGGCCGTCGCATCAGCTAGGCCGGCTTGGTCAAGCGCTAAGCAGAGTCGGTCACAGCGCCCTGCACCCACCGCCCAGTACCAGGTGGCAGTGTGAGGTGAGCCACCCCGCCCATGCCAGCCCCAGCTGGCGGGTCCAACAGTGGCCGTGAACAGCAATATCGTCACTGATAATTCGTTGGGGCTGCACTCACCACATTCGCTGCCCAAGGTCAAAATCATAGTCGGCAATGTATGAGTTGCCTGTGAGTATGCTCCAATCCACCAACGTAACAATAAGTAAAATGGTGGCGCAACACATCACCCCAAGGTGCGACAGGTAACTGTCTCTACCTTGGGTAGGTAGCTTAGTTGGAAGGTGCTGTGGATCCAACCCGAAGACGCTATCCGACAAGAAGCTCGCGAATCGCACGCGGCTTACCTAATCTTACTGGTCAGCCCGCAACCTCGCGTCTTCATCGCCATCAAGGCGCCTGTCTAGATGGAGTCGCTGTTGAAGGCCAAGTGTCCACGCTGATGACTCGCTGTGAGCCATTCATCGTGCCGTGCAGATGCACAATGGAGGTCACCAGTCTTGTGGCCAACATTGAAGCTTCGAGCAGCCCTGGATGACCACGGCATGCTATACAATGTGCATCATTGACGACGGGTAATCGAGGCAACAGCGGGATAGAGCTGCCTTTCTCAGCAACAGATCTCAACAGGACAAAGTCACGCAACCGACAGGGTGATTGGGATGGCCTCAAGCCATCTGTGGTTTGCGCAGTATTGGAAATCATGTCTATTCGGAAAGAAAAAATTGATCCACGGCAAATGCTTGAACGACTGCCAACGTAATACATGTGCCTTGCCTGGCAAACGCCGAATGCCCTCGAGCAGCTCAAAAGTGCCAATCATGCTCTGTTAAAAAACCTCGCCCCAACGCCTGCAGAATCGCATCGCTCCATAAAGGGTCCAAGGAGCCCTGCACTTGCTGCAAATGAGAGATAAACCCTAAACCGCCAGAAAAATTCAGCGGTACGGGTCACCTGCCTGGTATTTCCGACCAGGCGCCCAAACTCCACTCAACCATCTGTACATAACCTACGAGACGTCACAAAGCCACGAGCGTGGACGAAATATCTCTTAAGCGGCCGGGATGGCCATCGGAGCTGGCGAGCTTGGATTAACGGCGCTGCCGGGGCCGCTGTTGGCCTCAACGCCGGCGGCGCTGTTTGCATTGCTGTTTGGCATGGCACTGTTGGCGTCGCTCTTTGGTTCGTCATTGACCTCTTTGTTCTCCTTCGAACTGCTGTCGGCAGAGGCAGCGTTGGAGTCATCTGACGGCTGGATGACAATGTGAGGCGGCGCCGTCCAGCGAGGAACCTCCCATACGACTCCTGTGAAGCTCTTCATCGTGAATCCACCCTTGGACCACTTGCGACAAGGCTTGCCTGACCTGTCGAGGGCGCGAAGGCCGGCATTGATGGCGCCCTGATTGGCCTTGGGTCCAAGCTTGTGAGCGCCGGCACCGCCGCGACCGGTGCTATTGGGATCGATGGTACCGTCCTCCCTAGACTGTGGTCAGCTTGAATGGCGCGGATAGACGGGCGGTCATGAACAGGGTTACTTACAGTCGAGCCTTCTTCTTGGGACCGGGCTTGCCCCTGACCTTAGGCAGGCCATCGGGTCCGAGGCCATTGGCGGCGCCTGCGGATCGTTTGGTTCCCTTCTTCTTCGAGCCGTCGACGGGAGGCGCCATAGTGCCTGGTGCAGGTGTTCCGTTCGCAGTGGCGGCAGGCGTGGCAGGGTTCGAGTCGGACGCGTTCTCGCCGTTGGCCGCGACAGTCGTGGGCTGCGTGTTGCTGGGCGCAGGCGAGGCGGCGGCGGATTCGGGCTTACTCTCCTCTGTGGGTAAGGCGACCTTGTCCTCGGGCGAGTCCTTGACAGGCGTTTCTTCCTTGGTGGGTTGGGGGTCGAGAAGGTCCTTGAGCCTGTCGGGGGAGACTTTGAGGACGATGGTCAGGGCGCCCGTTGCGCCGTTGGACTTGCGTCGACTGACGGATGACTTGGATGCCGGAGCCATGGCGATGGATGATGTTGCGTGTGTGGTTGGGAGGGAGGGAAATGGGGCGGGCGAATGGTTGGGAGGCAGACAAGAAAGGTGCCAACGAGTTGGTGTTTGCGGGTGGTTTTGTCACCAAGGGGCGAGCCGCAATGGGTTGCGTTCGGGGTGACTGGGGATGGGGGATGGACAGGAAGGAGAATGGAACTGGGTGAATGAATGGATGGATGGATGGATGGACGGACGGAGTGGCGGTTGGGCCAGTCTTCTTCCAGCGAGGCAGAGAGCGGAGCTGGAGCTGGAGCCGCTCGTGGTGATCTGGCCGATGGTCGCAGGGGCAGACTGCGGGCTTTTGGTGGACGGTCGGAGAAGGGCGGCGGCGAGTCGTCAGTGATGGTGACGGTGATGGCAAAAGGCAGGGAAACAGTGATGCTGGGATGGGTGATGGGATGATGCGATGGGGAGGAGGGAGAATTTTTATTTTATGGGGGAGCCCATCTGGTAGGTTTGGCGTCTCATTTTGTCGCGAGTGCCCGGCGGCGTGACAATGAGCGGTGGTAGACTTCTCATGCTGCTGGGCTGGGCTCGCTCGAGAAATCGACCTTGTCTCTTCCTCGCGCGCCAGCACAAGGCACTGGCCTCTACAGCCGGGGACGGGCAGTCGTGGGAAGTGGGTAAGCGAGAAAGGCAAGAGCGAAGGGGAAAGGGAAAGGGTGGATCGCCCTTGTCTGGTCACGTAACCAGACATGGTCTGTGCTCCTACCAAGCTCAGGTCCCTTCCCTGTGCCCACCTTCGCCTGCCCTTGGTGTACTTGTCCCAGGAGGGAAGAAAAGGAGAGAGCTCGGCGCCTGGGTTGATCCGGCCTGCTCCTTGCTTCTGCCCCCTCAGGCCTCAGGCATGATTTCCTTGTTGTCACCTAGCGAAACACCCTTCTTCCGCCCATCCCGACTCCCAAACATCCTCGGGCCATCACGACGGAGACGGGGAGCCCTGACCAACTGGCTGGCAACAGGCATCCTCCACTCGCATCCTACCCAAAGTGGCCAAGCGCATCTGAAATCATCTCTGGCGTCCTCATCTCCATTCATCACCACCATTTGGAGAAGGGGCCTGCCCTGCCCTGTCCCGTCCCGCCAGTGTCAGCGTCAGGTCTTTCTTCTCCGAACACCACGGTCATCCCAAGCAAGGTAGGTACCTTCTGTGCCCCCGTTAACGTTAACGCCGTGACTGGCAATGGAGGGGGGGCCAACCGGTGGATTCTCCAACGAGTCGCAGCAAATCAAGCTTCGCCCACCAGAACCTCTCACCCTGATCCACATGGAACGCCAGCTCATCTCATGACTTGCACCTCCACGGAATGCCTACCAGTCAGTGTTCCGAGTGATCATACTCCTCCGCCATGAGAGAAACATCTACCTAGTCTCGGCATATGCTCCGCCAGGGTTGGGCACCCGAACAGTATTTCTGTGGCCTCCACTTCAGTCGTGCAACATCTTCCTCTTGGAACGCCTTGGTGATGTGGTCTTTGGGCGCCCAAGGTCTATCCTCGTCTACCTACAGAAAGCCTACAGCCTGCGCCGAAATGTGACAGGCTTCGCAAAGTATATTGTTGCCGCTGACCGGGCACCCCACCACCTTCATAACCAAATCGACCACGTCGGCATTGCCAAACCTGGAGGCCCAGGCCAAATTATTTTTTGCCGTCGGACATGCCTGGACTCTTGCGCAAAGGGTCAACTCTAGATCCATTGTGAATCGATTGTCCGCTGGTCATCGCATTTTCTTCCCTCCCTCAGAAAAAGCCAACTTCTATCGGGCTGGTGATGAGGATCGGTAGGTAGCAGAGCCCCCCATCTGAGCTAATCGCTCCACAAGGCACGCTTCTTGCGTCACGCCCTGACCAGGACATCAATTGATCGTACTCAGAGGCCGAGAGAGAGAGACTGCCAGCTTTTTGTGCACGCGGCCCTCTGCATGGAGCAACTTGCGCAGCGATCGTTTGTCACCTCGTCAATCATGCATTCCATGGTGCTCCTGTCATATTGTACCAACATCATGACAACTCAGATTGTTATTTCTTACCGTGAATCTGGACCTTCGTAAGGGCACATGGCACATGGCAAACTTGGCAGCCGTCCTTGGCTGAATTCACAAAAGGTCACATCGAGAGGGGTGATGAGACCTTGGCGAGATCTCTGGAATGTGTGTCCAGCAGATACTGGCAACGGCTACTGGAATGCGTTGCTGCGCACCACGCGACGGTCCAAGAAAGCGAATCTATAATAGGTGCTCTTCGACGAGTCCTGTAGTGCGCAACCTTGACATTGATCATCATACCCAAACAATTCGTTATACTCTATCATGTCTTTCAAGAACGTTGCCAACAGCCTTGTCGTGCTTGCCGCCGCCTTTCAAGGCTCATCAGGCGCAGTGCTTCGTGGGAAATCTCTAGAGCCCAGCTCGCAGCATGGCCAAGGCAATGCTCTGGCGCTGGCTGGCGGACAAAACGATGCCTCCCTGGAAGCCAGGAATGTCCCCGGCGGCATGTTTCACGGCGGTCACCGTGTGCCGACTGCCGTGTTGGAGATTGTCAGGCGTACTTCTACTGCTGGCGTTGCGGTGCCGGAACAGGAGCTGAAGGAACTCATCGCGGACGTCCATGACGTCGAACAAAGGCTCTCTGCCTTGATGAAAGGCCAGGCTGCTGCGCTGACACCCGGTGGCCAGGTACCAGATGGAGCTGCCGCGGGCACAGGCTCGTCTGGTTCCTCTGGCGGCTCTCTGCCCGCGGATGCCGCCTCTGACCCCGACAAGCAGGAAGGCACAGCGACCGGCGCTCCCGACTTTGTGGTAAGTGGTCCTGTCCCTGATCAGCTAATGACCGGTGTAGCAAACTCGGCAAACTCTTTGGCAGCGAACTCGACCGCGTCAGTGATTCAGGGAGTCGACAATGGCCTCGGCGCAAGTGCTGGCGATTCCGAGACAGCTGTCACGTCGTCCGTCAGGGCAGGCGCCAGCGGCTGTACCTTGACAATCACACAGACCTTGACCGAGTACATCTTTGACGACCCTACACCACTCCCGGTTGCAGCGTCGTTGTCATCGGATCTGGAGGGTCTCTCCGTCATCGTGGACGACACTTCTGCGTCAGAGAATCTCTCAGCCAACCTGGAAGCCATTCCCACAGGTGTAGACGACACAGCCCTTCTCGGCATGGCGCTTGCATCTCCTGGCGCCCCTGAAGCCAGCGCATCTCTGCCCTCCAGTGCTGCGGCTCTCGAGGCCGCGCCGGAGGCAACACTTCCGCCTGCGCCTGCGGAGGTCGTGGCACAAGAAGCAAGAAGCGTGGCCCCGGGCGCAGAGCCGGCAGCTGCTGCTGTCAGTGCTGCACCCAGTGGGCCCGGCATCATGACCTTGGCATTCCCTGGAGACGACGCTTCAGCAATTGCCTGGAGGACCATCGCTCTTCCTTGAAGTTAGTTTGCGGAGGTTCGTACGACCTGACGATCAACCGGCGTTGAAGACTGTATTGACCAGACCATCAGGGTACGACACTTTATGACAGGGCAGACAGAAGCCTCTAATGGGACACGACTCGACATGAAGGTTAGGGCGGAGGAATATAATCGACGATGGGGAGGGAGGTTTCTTAGCATGGCCGGCATATGATCGGTCGCCTTCTCACTCTCCTAGGCAGCTTCGTGTTGCTTATCACACTGTAGACCACCCCACGCACGCGGGGTGGGCATGCAAATCCAATACAAACTCTTTTATGTCTCATCCAGCTAGACTGTGCCCTTGCATTCATCGTTATCAAATTGTGGGCTGCGAAGCAACGGTTTGGAGTCGGGGCCGTGGGGGACCTTATCTGTGGCACCCTGGTCCGAAGCCGGGCACGCCAAGAGGCCGGAACTCTTCCGGCCACGGCCGGCAAGTGTCGGGGTTTATGTGGGTCATCATTCCAATCTTGCGCAATCCATTACTCAACCATCCCCCTCTTTTCCCGCGCCCTTTGCTTCGCTTCCGTCCGTTCGCCTTCACATCGTCGGCTCGGGGTCTGGGGAATCAGGCTGGGGTAGATGGTCAGCGATGGCCAGAAGGGGGAACTACACGGTCCATGTATACGTCTTCCAGACTTCCAGCCGCTGCGACGAGTTTTGATCGCACAACACAAGTGGCGCCTGACGCAGCGAATGCCATGCTCGCCCAGAGGCGAACCTCAGCGACCTCAGCAGACATGCCTCACTCACTATCTTGACCAGAATCAGCATCCACGAGTCAACCGCCTGTCCATCTGGCATACGTGGGATGCTGGATGACCACAGCTGACCTTCCACGTCGACAGTAGGGTGTTTGATATGACAAAGAGAAACCGGAGGGCCCGAACATGGTTTGGGTGGCCTTGACCTCTCCCCCTCACTTGAGGCCGGAATGCTTCCGGCCACGATGTATATTAGCGAGTGCGGCCAGCCAGAGAGTGGTGTTTAGAGCCTGACTTGCAAGCCTCTCCCACACGCACCAAACCCCCTCCCAAATCCATCATCTTCTCAAATTTCATCTCATTTCTTTTGCTCCCAGAAGGCTAGGAGACCCAACGCCTTGGTCCTAATCGATCCCAGACGTCTGCATTCTGTCCCAGGCCACAGTCTTTGACTTATACACACGCACGCACTCTCTCACACACACACTCTCTCTCTCTCCCTTCCAACACAATGGGTTCGCTCGGTGCTTCGGCGTCCTTCCCTGTCCTCGACGACACTCGTCCTCATGACAAATCCCTTCCAGCCTTCATGGTGTCAACCACCAGGGGCTTCCTGCCCCGCGCCGACCCCGTCGTTGCCCTCCCCTCCGCGTTTGATCCCGACGAGTCATTGATGTCCCGCATGCCCAGCAAGCTGTTTGATGGATCGCCTGTCTTGCTGGCCAACATCTAGATTGTTGGCGCAGTCACGGACGTGCTGCCGGACCTGACGGAGCACATTGAGCGCTACAAGGACGACCTGCCCGTCATGAACGCCCTCTACCGTGACTACTCCTTCCTCTTGTCGGCGTACCTGCTCGAGCCCTGCCACGAGCGCTTCGTCAAAGGAGAGCCGTATGGTCTTGGTAGGGACGTGCTGCCGAAGCAGATTGCCAGGCCGATGGCGCGCTGTGCTGAGCTGTAAGTCGGCATGATTCTCTTTAGCATGTGTCTCCCTGGAGTCCACAACCACCATGACCTGGACCACCGAGCATGGTGCAGACCTATCGAACAACAGTCACTCGTCGTCAAGGACGAATCACTAACAGCAACTAGCACCGGCTTCAAGCCTTTCATGGAATATGCGGGCTCGTACGCCCTCTTCAACTATCGCCTCGAGGATCCCAAACAAGGCATGGACTACGACAACCTCCGCCTCATCCGCGCTTTTGAGCACGGCCTCGATCCCACATCCTCCGAAGCCGGCTTCGTGCTCGTCCACATTGAAATGGTCAAGAACTCCGGGCCCCTCGTCAAGGGCGCCGTCTCCCTGCTGGCACACGCCGCCAACACGTCGCCCAACGCGGCTCTCTCGCTGCATCAGCGCGAGGACATAAACCAGTCGCTCGCCAACGTGCTCGCGTCGCTGCGCAAGATCAATGCGGCCATGGAGACCATGTGGTCCAAGTCGAAGCCCATGTCCTACACGTCGTTCCGCACCTTCATCTTCGGCATCACGTCGCAGTCCATGTTCCCGCACGGCGTCACCTACGAGGGTGTCTCGGACGAGCCCCTCTCCTTCCGCGGCGAGTCGGGCGCCAACGACTCGATCGTGCCCCTCATGGACAACCTCCTGCAGGTGACCATGCCCGACACGCCGCTGACGGCCATTCTGCGCGACTTCCGCGAGTACCGCCCCAGCAACCACCGCGCCTTCCTGGGCTACGTCGCCGAGCGCGCCGCCGAGCTCGACGTCAAGCGCCTCGTCCTCGGCCTCGGCCCCGACGGCGCCGCCCAGCCTCTGCCCGCCGCCGCCGACGAGCGCGAGGCCCTCCTCGAGTCGCGCCGCCTGTGGATCAAGATCCTACACCAGGTCCGCGACTTCCGCTGGCGCCACTGGTGCTTCGCGCGCGAGTACATCCTCAAGCGGACGAGCCACCCGACCGCCACGGGCGGCAGCCCCATCGTCACCTGGCTGCCCAACCAGCTGCAGGCCGTGCTGGCCGAGATGAGCAGGCTCTACGCCGACGTCGGCGGGGCCGAGGGCGACGCCGCTCTCGGCGACGAGCTGACGGACGTCATGGACCTCGTCGAGAGGCAGAAGGATACGCTGCAGAAGGAGGTCGACAAGTACTGTGCCGAGAGGGGCGTGAACAAGGCCGATCTGTAACGGAGGGGTGGAAGCAAAATGGGCTCTTATGATTTATGAAAGTGTCTTGAATATGAAAGTTGTTTACAATGATCTTGTGTTTCGATTGGTGATACCGTGCCCACCATGCTTCTCCAGTTACAACAATGCGTGTCCGGTAGCGGGAACACTTCAGTGTAAGCCGAGACGGCGTGGGTGACACGACAAACGCCGACACATTCGCTTGCCCATTCACTTTTCTGATACTCATGACTTGATGAGTGCTGAGTTGTAACCATGCGTGAATATTCGGAAAGCTCCCCGGGTTTCCCACTTAATTTGTACCCAGCTTTAACGCGGCACTCTAAATTTGTGCACCTTCGTTACATTCATGCAACCATTACAAAGTGCCCCCAAACAGCCTGTGTGCACCTAGTCTCGTCGTCTGGCCCAGAGAAACCAGCAGTTCATCGGGACGGAAGAGAGCAGCTTTATGAGTTGATATTAGGCTAGGTATACAACTATGCGGCGCAGTCGGGCCGGTCTCTGTTATACATTTTATTCCTCCTCATGCAAGTAGATCGTGTCGAGGGCTAGGCCTTCTCTGGAAAATATGTTACCATCATGCGCTCCCGATGCCTGACGAGCCCTGGCGAGGCCCTCAGCGCTTCGGCAAGCCGGCGGTCGACCCAGCCGAGCCTCTCGTCGAGGATGACACCCGTGTACGCGAACACCTCGGCGTCGAACAGTCCAGCCTCGTCGCCGCCAGAAAAGAAGCCTTCTCCACCCGCTGTGCCGCTCAGCAGCGTCTCGAGCGCTGCAAAGCCGGCAACGGCGTCCTGATATAACGCGTCGGCATCTATGTAGGCAGCCTTGGTGGACGCCAGAATCTCGGCCTCGGCGGCGGAACGGACCTGGTGCTGTAGCGTCGCGCGCACGATCGAGTTTGACGTGCAGGGGTTGACGTAGAGGGCCTGGAGGAGAGGTGTGTTGATCGGGTTGACGTACAGGGCGTGGAGGAAGGCCGGGCGTAGGCGGGCGTGTAGGAGGGCCAGGTACGCTTCCTGGCGGGGAGGCAGGTCGTCGGCGAGAGTGGGCGGTGTTTTCGCCGGCGAGTGGGATACGGCGTGGTTGAGGAGGGCGTCGCCGGCGGGGATGGGCAAGTTGTTGGAGCGGGTCGGCGAGGGTGGAGGTAGGAGGAAGGGCAGGGCGCCAGAAGGCGATGCGTGGTTCGTGGACGGTGTCGTCGTGAAGGGCAAGCGGGCGATTTTCAGCACAGTCTGGTAGCAATGTTAGCAAACCAGAGGACAGGTAAAGGGGGACGTAAGAACCAAGGGGGCACCAACCTGCCACTTGAGACACGACGGGTTAAAACTCGGCCTGCCAACCTGGGCATCCTCCTTGGTCGTAAAGATGTAGAGGATGGGCAACTCGCGTGTCGTGTCGGCAGAGGGCGATCTCCGAGGCAAGTCGTTGGCCGGGTAGACGGCTAGGGGCACACGCTTGAAGAGGTTCGCGATGGGAGAAGGGACGGAGAGCAGGCTTGTCGGGGCCGGCGGAGCCCGTGTGGATTCGGGCATGGTGGTAGCGGCGGCGGCGGAGGACGAGGAGGGGCAGGAAGAGGCGGGGGAGCAGTAGGGAGGCTCTCTGGGTCTTGGCTAGCTCACGCAGTGCAGGGCAGCCAGGACAGGTCGCAGATCGCAGATTTGTCGCCGGCCTGTATGCAGCCCAGCTCGGATGATGGGCCGAGGGGGAGGGTGGGCGCAAAGGCGGAAGGGTAGGGGGAAAGGTGGCCCGTCGAATGGAGGCTTGACCCTGACCCTGACACTGATGCCGACGCTGATGCTGGTGATGATACTAGTGTCGACCCTGACCCTGACCTTGACCGACTCGTTTGAGCAATGGGAGCAGCAGGAAGAGCGTGCAGCGATTTGCCAGTCGCCTAGTTAGGCAAGGGCAGATGAGGGGCTTGCGATGTGGTTGCAGCCGGAGGCGGAGGAGCGGCAGACGGGCCAGATGGCATGAGAGGTGCGTTTCAAGGTCCAGATTCGAGCTGGAGGCGGCGAGTCGAGGCCCTTGAGGGCGAGGGCGAATGCAGATGGGATTGGTGGACGAGACTTTGCGATGTTGTCAAGTCGGAGCTGCAGCCTGCGCCTGCGCCTGCGCCTGTCTGTGCGTGAGCCTGCACAGGAACGACCCTGGCCCTGGCAGCATCGGTGGCATAGAGGCCGGCATTCCGTTGCTGACATAAGGCAGCGCCTGCCCTTGCTGAGCAGCTTGCTGAGCAGCTGCCTGGACAGCTTGCTGGACCAGGGCCGAGGCGGAGGCGGAGACGGGGGACCTGCTTCCCGGGGCCCACGTGGGGGTTGTTGGCCGCCGTTCCTGACAACGATCTCGCGTTCTCATGTTGGTTGGTTCCTGCTCCCCTACCATGTACTTGCGCTGTGCAGCCGTGGTCCCTCGTCCTTCCTGCTCTGGGCATGGGGCGGTGAACGGTGAGCGGGAATGACCACCGATCAGTGGCTCCTGCCCCACGACCTTATCCGCGGTCGGGGAAATGGCAACGACGATTGTACGATGATTGTGCCACGATTGTGCCATCACCATCTCTCAAGGCGCTTGCTTGCCTGCACGCTTCTGCAGCCCGCTCCCCCTCCTTCTCCTCCCCTGCCCTGCTCGCCTGGCTGACCCTGCCTGTCCTTTTACCCTGCTGCCCGTTTCGTCTTCTTCTGCCTCTTGCCCCTCACGACAATGTCGCCATGCAATCTAACGCTATGAACATCAGGGCCGATGGCCCAAACCAACGCAAATCTGTCTAGTCTGAGATGACTTGACTCCGAAACCGAGGAGCAGCACATTCCGGCGCCACCTGGGCTCGACGACGACGAGAGCCCGTCCCACCAGGCACAGGTTCGATTCCTTCTCGATCCGTGTGCCCGCGCCTGCGCTTGCAGCTCAGGGTCTCATCGTCATGCGGATGCAGTTGCCGATTTTGGGAAGGAGGAGGAGGAGGGGGGGGAGGGGGGACACCTCGGCATCCATCGACCCATCCAACTCTCTACATCCATGTTAGTAGTGGGAACAAAGAGGCTGGACGCAGGACCTTCGAAATGGCTTCCATGTGGCAACGAAGAAGAACGGTAGGTCGGTCGGCGCCAGGGCCGACGGTCATCCTGCGAGGCACGTGCTCGCCCTGACAGCCCGGACGAGAGGGGGCCCAGGCGGGCAATATACAGCAGTTGGACAGATAGGCAGGCGGATGTGGAAGAGGGGAAGGAAGATCAGACAGGCATAGGACAAATCTAACACCGAACCTAACAACGGCCGCATCATTCGACGGGAATACTCTGGCCGAAGCTGCCCCAGCGTTGAACGTCCTGTCTTCCGACATGTTCCGTGTCAATTCCACGCGAAGCACGAGCTTGGCGGGGGGCTCCTGAGTCGGGGCATGATAGCAATCCGGGGCTGCTTTAACGGGCGCCAACGACGTTTGTGCGGCCTTGCCTCGGAAAACGTGCCCTCACAGCGCTCGGCATGCCCTTGCTCACGCCTCGGTCAAATGGCCGGGAAGAAGGCCGAAGTAAAGCAGCGATGCCGAGCGGGGAGCCAATTGCGGAGAATTATCCGCGTAGGCAAAATGAGAGTCCAAATGAGAGTCCAAATGACCCCAAGTCTCGATACTTTGTCGGACGACCTTCCACCGCCCTCCACCCCACATGCTACGACCGCTTTCCCGCCTCTAACGCCCTGAAGCGGTCGCTCGAGCCGTCCATCCGCCCATGCTTCTGACCCTTGGCACGAGAAGAATGCCGAGCCCATGGCGAGAGTGGGGTGCGTCGGAAGTACCGGTACAACAGGTCCCCCATCTGGCGGCCTCTGCCGCAAGCATTCCCCTCGACCCCAGGCCATCCATCGTCATCGGGACCCCCCAAGGACCTCTTGTCGCATCGTGTCATTGGTCTTCCGGCCACTGTCAGATGGATCGGTCCACGAAAAAAAAGGATGCCGCCGACGATACAGCCGCGGGTCTCTGGGTCTTTGGTGTGTTCACGCCATGCCATGCCGCCCTGCCATGCCGCCATGCTCATCTTCATGCGGGCCTATTATCGCATCCTTCCCTATCTGCCGTAGCATGTACTGTGCATCGTGGAGATGAGCCGACTTGACTCGGAACGACTTGGATGCGCATACGAGATGATTTATCCTCTCTTCATGCCCCTCCGAAACCCCGAACCTTTTTCCTACTCCCTCCGCACCTTTGAATCTCGATCCTGACACTCTTGCCATCTCATCAACCCTGCGACGCATACCTCTCGCCCTTTCTCCAAGTCTTTTCCCCAAAAGTGCCAAACGTCAGCCAACCACCAAGACCAGCCTGGCCGGGGGACACACACACACACACACACCACGCACGCACACTACCGTCCCGAAGCAGCCCATCACATCATCACTCCCACGCCCGCCAACCTATTTCTCAAAGTGCACATTTTCTCGTGCACCTCCTACGCCAACGCCAACGCCAAACCCAAACCCAAACGCCCGAGCCGGCCCTGTCTCTACTTGTACCCGCGCACCCCGCGTCCATCACATTCGCAATTCCAAGTCAGGTCTCATCCTGTCAACCTTACTTCCCCCCTCCCTCTCACTCCTGCCTGCCACTCGTACGCCTCGATCACTCTCCCACTGCAACAATCAACCACCAAAGGGAGACGCAGAATAAGAAACACTGCATAATCTCTGCCCATAAATATACAGTCGACCAACATCCATCCCACGCCCATCCAACCACATCCCACACTTGCGACGCTTTGCAATTCAGCCTAACGCTTCCGGCACGCGACAGCACCAACCGGCGCTCTTGCCCCCCACACATCATCCTTCTCCTTCGTTGCAATCTGACGGCAGCAACGTCCTCGGCTCGGCCAGATCGCGATCTCCCTGCTCCTCCCCGCAGCCTCAGTCAGGACTTAAGAGTCCACAGTGATCGGCATTCTCCCCCGGATATCGACCCCCCCAAACTTTTACTTCACTGGCATTCCATCACCCCCCCCCTTCCCTCCTCTTCATCCGCAAACCTCAAATCGGCAGCCCGCCAGTTGAGCCCCAAGAAAGCAAGAAAAGAAACGAAAAACCAATCAACATTTTCCACCGAGCCTTCAGACGTCCATCGCCCGTCATGAACGCACCCAGCCAGTCCTCCTCCTCCTCCTCTTCCACACAACAGTCGCCCGCCGCGTCCATGGCGCCACCACCCGCCCCCTTGGCCGGCCAGGCACCATCAACCGACGCCTTCCTCCGCGACTTCACCCTCGTCGCCGAGGCTGCGAAGCGGGCGCAAATGGCCGTCATGATGCGCGACTTTGAGAGCGTCGGCCTGTCCTGAGCGTCATCTGCACCTCTAGGCTTTTTTTTTCCTGGTGGGGCGGGAGGTTCGAAGCGCAATCCCTTTTGATGGAGGTGGAATCATGGCATTCGAATTATTCTAGCATAGCGGGACATCGGGAATCGGCGTCCACGGAGTTCTTCTTCGTTTTCTTCTCTTGTTCACTGTCCCGGGGAGGACTTCTATCAATGATTACAATTCATTACTTCTTTATCTATGCTTCTACAGGTGTGTGCAACGGTATGTGTGGCCTCATGTCGAAATGTGTGGTGTGCTCTTGTCCTCTTCCACTCCATCTCCTTTTCTGTCTTCCTATGTCGAAAAGGCACCAGGGCCCGTCCTTCGCCTCGTCGATGTCGTGGCTGTCGGCTCCGAGGTGGCCTGGCTCCCGTCGGGCGTCGGCTCCGTCTTTGTGCGACGCTCGTCCAGCGGGTGTCGGCGGCAGCAGCACCCCATGATGGCGTGTATGAAAAAGGCGACAATGGTCGCGGTCGAGGCGACCCACATAAAGGCGAACATGCGAGCGCCGAGGCTGGCACGGAGGTTGAGCTCGGACTGGGCAGTAAGGGCGTACTTGGCGACGACGCTCATAGCGGTGCCGAGGATACTGGCGACGGTGACGAGGAGGGCGTCGAGAAAGGCGAAGATGGCGAGGGGCAACGACCACCAGCGCGAGCGCATGGCAACGGCCGACACGAGGAGCATGACGAAGGCGAGGCAGATGCCCGAGAGGAAGAAGCCGAACATGATCTGCTGGGCGAGGCGCAGGACGGTGAGGATCGTCGTCACCTCCTGCGGCAGGGCGATGACGGCACCGGTGAAGAGCTGGCTCGTCAACACCTCGATCGGGTTGAACCACCAGAGGGTCTCTGGCTTGAAGCACTCGGTGACGCCTCTGCGAGAGGGCCTGTCAGCAGAATCCTGTCATGTTTCGCCGAAGGCGCCTGGGAAGCGTACTCATCGCTGTATCCCTGGCAAAAGTTCCATAGGCCGATCTGGTAGAAATCGTGAAGGCCTAGGGTCCTGGCATTGGTGTTGAGGAGGGTGGCATCGGCGGCGGTGGAGATTGGAATGACATTTGCGACGTCGAGACGGAAGAAGAAGATATCTCTGAGGACCGGCTTGTTGGACGTATTCCCTATCAGCACGAGAATGAGAAAGATGATTGCGATCAGGTAGCAAACAGCGGCGACAATGACACTGTTCCGTCGTCGTGCCATGGTGTTTGGCGATGCTTGCTACCAACGGGAATGCAAGACTGCCTTTGCTCGTTTGCAAGGAGAATCGGTCGCGGAGGTATGACGGCACCGGCTCAGCCACAGGCCCGGTGGGGTCGTGGCAGCTCAAGCTGTGCACGCCGTGATGGTTGCTGGTTGTTCTTCCCAGAAGCAAGGAGACCAATGCTGACCCAATGCAGTGGGAACAAGGTAGGAGGAGGATCAGAGCTGTACCAAGGGCGCGAGGTCAAGTGGTGGCCCAGCAAAATGGTCCCTCGTATATACATTACTCTCCCCTGGCCCCGTGTCTTGGACACAGCCCTGTCGATCATACCAGACGGCCTGCGATGTCTCGAGCCTCCATGCAAAAAATCAAGCTGGGAGAAAAAAGGTGCTGGCCAGCCCACAAAGCTTTCATTAGTCTGTCGAGGTGGAGGACCTGCAGCTCTGATGATGCGTTGGCCGCCGACGGTCAGGCCGTAGCGCAACAATAGGCTGCTACGCGTCTACGGTCGTCACCAGTCTATGCGGCCACCTGGTGGAGTCGCAAGTCAGTCTAGAACGACTCGTGTCTCCAAGATAGGATTTTTCTGCCCCTCCCCAAGATCGCCTGCAGCTTGCGTGGTTCCGGGGCAGGGCTCTCCCTAACCTTCACTGCTCTTCTGCGCCTGGTTGGGCTGCTTCGGGGTGAGAACCACAACTCCGAGGAGCGGCTGTGCCTGCCGTCCGTGTCCGAGTGGTGCTGTGTCGTCAATGTGGGTCGTGCATGCCCTGGCCCCGGTTGGAAGGGAACAAGAAGGGACTTGTGTTCGAGCTTGCCCAGTCGCAAATTACGTCATATCTCGTAACGCAGTGCCAGACATCATTCTCTACCTACCTACAACCAGGTGCCTTAACTACCACCAAGAAAGGCCCACGACATGAGATGCTGCATGCTTTTCGAGACTGGCCTGCTTTGTTTTTGCACGAAAGTCTTACGGCTTCCATATATGCCTATTTGAGATACTGGGTGCTGGACAAGCAACGCATGCAAAAGAGGACAGTGCTGAACGACGCTACTTAGGTCCACCATACCCAGCTTACTGGGCCGTGCTATTTCCTCCCCGGTGGCAGTGAAATGCTGATGTGCTGAGACCTGTTGCCATCCACAGACATTGGCAGGCAGACTGGTCGCTAGCTCCCTGATTTGCGCTGGCCGGCCTTTGCCCGTACTAAAGATGGTCCCATCCCTCATGTCCAACATCTATACATTCACTCCAACCTCACCGCTCAGCAGCACCCTAGCGCCCTGAACGCTTGGCTTCGTAGCAAGCAGAGGCCGTGGATTCCGAGCGGGGACCCCATTATCGTCAATTCACATCATTAGGAGGCTGCTCCTTTATTATAACGAGCGAGCAACGCCGGCGACGTTCGGGACCTCTGACGATGGCTGGTTCGCTTGTCACTGCCTGCATAGCATTTGCCGCCTTCCACAACTTCATTCACCTTGCTTGGGCTCAAGAATTCACTAATTCTGACGGTCTGGTCTTCTTTACTGGTTCAAATGGTGTAAGCTTTGGCGACCCGGCAACACCCACCGGCCCCTATACAGAGCCCACAGAACGGGTCACGATCACTCAGACCAGGCGTCCCGACGATGTTACCTCCAGTCGTTCTTCGACGTTGGGCACCGAGACAGAAGAGTCTCGTGTCACGACATCAACAGAACAAGATTATACAATCATCACCGGCAGAGAGACGAGTACTAGACTGAGCGGTAACTTCTCGACCACGGCCACTTCGACAAGTGCACGGCCGGTCAACACCCAGCCTTGCAACAATTACGTCGAGCTCTGTGAGCGCAAGTACAGCAACATCACCGAGGTTGGCTGTCACAACTCGCCATTTGTACGACAGAATAATGCTGCCTCAAACCAGCATTACGAGGTGACGACTCAACTGCACGACGGAGTGCGTTTCCTGCAAGCCCAGATGCACTGGATAGATGATCAGGACGAGCCGCATTTCTGTCATACATCGTGTGACCTTCTAGATGGTTAGTCGTGTACCTTCCTCCATCTGCCGTGTCATGAGCTCCGCTAACGTTCTGTCAGCCGGTCCTATTTCCGATTGGCTTACAGAAGTCAAAAACTGGGTTGAAGAACACCCTTTTGACGTGATCACTATCCTCCTAGGCAATGGCGGGTACGGTGATGTGGCTTACGCGCCCGCCGAGATGTATGTCCCTTGGATCGAGTCAACTGGCATTCTGAACTACGTCTACCGGCCTTCCGTGAGGCCCATGGTCCTGGACGACTGGCCGACACTTGGCAGCATGATCCTTAAGGGCCAGCGGGTTGTCATGTTTATGGACTATGAGGCCGACCCAGAAAACTTTCCCTGGCTCCTCGACGAGTTCTCACAAATGTGGGAAACACCTTTCAACCCTGTTGATCGCGAGTTTCCCTGTACCGTCCAGCGTCCTCCGGACCTGGAAGATGACAAGGCTCGCGACCGTCTGTACCTGTTGAACCACAACCTCAACTTGAACTATCCGCTCTTCGGTAGCGACATACTAGTCCCTGCCGTTGTATTGCTGAATGAGACAAATGCTGTCGAGGGATATGGGTCGCTGGGCGTGAGCACCCAAGGCTGCGTGGAGGACTGGGGCCGGGCGCCCAACATCCTCAATGTGGATTTTTACGATGTCGGAAATGGCTCGGTATTCGAGGTTGCTGCCCAGTTCAACAACGTCACCTACAACCGAGAATGCTGCGGCAGGGCGCCGAACGGCTCCGCGCGTCCCACCATACCTCTGCGAATAGAGGTGGTCTTACTAGTAGCCTTACTGATCATGATTCATGGATAGAGCATATGCGATAGAATAATTACCTAAGAGAGTTTTGAAAAGAGCCTGTGATACAGAGCAGTAGGCAGTGTCTCTGCTCCGTGTCACTCGAAACCGACAGAAGTATCACTCCCAAAAAGTTAGACAGCGCTGCTGTAGTATACCTGGCGCTGGGTTGGGCCCAGACCCAAGCATAGCGGCGTCACGAAACATGAATAGTTCACCATGCTTGCCAGAGACCAATCATGAACAACAGCATTCACACATAACGAACAGAGTACGTAGAGGCTTCGGTGGTCATCTATTGAGATGGTGCAGTGACATGAACTGCTACTCTGAAGGGTATAATGCTCGCGCGAGGCCTGTCCCGAAACCAACAGGTTCATGCCGTCATGCCTTTTCCTTGAACCGATCCCCAACGCCGTTTTTTTCATCCTTGCGCCGCGAGGCATTTAAGCCTGCTGGTCGGCAAGGATGTCGGAGTCACCGGCATCCGTGATGGCCATAACGCCGACCTGTGGTATTTGTCAGAGGCGTGACGATTGGCACCGGGGACACGATAATAACTTACACGGAAGAGCTTACCGCAGGCGGTACCGAGCTCAATCTGGAAGGGGGCAAATGTCAGCCATTTGAATAAGCCCTCCAAAGCCTTGTGAAAGACTTCTTCTCTGGGCAGGCCGAGGGATGACGCTGAGCGTGCTTCCACAAGGCCGATAGCAAGAGGAGATACGGAACCAGTCCGTGTTTGGTGTAGGCGAAAAAGTATTCAACTTACGTTGGTGCCAGTGAAGTGGTGGACAGGGGCCTTGGAAAGCATGGCGTAGTCTATTCAGAGAGTATTAGTGATGCGCAAGGTACAATGTGAAATAGGTAGTACGCACACTCAAGCTCGGACTTGCGGAGGGGAGGAGTGTTGCCAGCGATCAGGATGAGCTTGGCCTTGCCGGAGCGGAGGCTCTTGAGGGTGCTCTTGTAGCCCATCACGACCTTACCGCTCTTGAGGACAAGGGCAAGCTTGGAGTTGCTGGAGAAAGGTCAGCCGGCGATCCTCGAATTGCAGTCGTCGAGCGTCGTCCTGTTGGCGCAAATCGAAACTTCAACAACGGAAATTCGTGTGCGGAAGACAGGCCGACGCGCGAGCCGACATGTTGCCTAACGTACATGCTGTTGGCATCCTTCTTGCTCTTCTTGATGGGGGCCATTTTAACGGTGTTGTCGACTGACGGTGATCCGGACTGGGTGGACTGGTCGTTGGGCGTTGGGCGAGGTGGTTGACGATGGAGAGCTGGGCTAGAGGGGCACTGAATTCGTGGATTTGTAAAAAATGGCAATTTTCGTCAGCCCGAGCAGGGGCGCGGCGCCCCACCGGTGACTCCCCACCGCCTGATGACCAAGCAGCCAATCACCCCACGGCGGCGAGAGGCGAACCCTAAAGACCCGAAGTCTTCCCGTGCTTTGAAATCCACCTAGCCACTTCACTTGGGCAAGTTTTACAAAACGAGGTCGATTCTCCCCGCCCAACCCGACCATCAACACCAAACTACCCGACCGGAACCCCCGCGAATACCGTCAAAATGGCTCGCCGTCCCGCTCGTTGCTACCGGTACTGCAAGAACAAGGTCAGCAGCCGCTCCCCTGCTGTTTTCGAGATTTTCGCCCAGTTGGAACCTGTCGATGGAAATTCGGGCGTCGGAGAAGGATTTTGGACACGATGACGAAATGCGGTCGACGAGGAGAGTCCGGCTGGGAAGGAATTTCTCGAAATACAACAGCAGTGAAATGCATAGAAATTTGGGAGACAAGAAATACTGACCTTCTTTCCAGCCGTACCCCAAGTCGCGGTTCAACCGTGGTGTCCCCGACCCTAAGATTCGCATCTTCGACCTCGGTCGCAAGCGCGCCAATGTCGACGACTTCCCCCTCTGCATCCACATGGTGTCGAACGAGTACGAGCAGCTGAGCTCTGAGGCTCTCGAGGCCGCCCGTATTTGCGCCAACAAGTACTTCGTCAAGACTGCCGGCAAGGAAGCCTTCCACCTCCGCGTCCGCGCTCACCCCTTCCACGTCGTCCGCATCAACAAGATGTTGTCGTGCGCTGGTGCCGATAGATTGCAGACCGGTATGCGTGGTGCCTGGGGCAAGCCCAACGGCACTGTCGCCCGTGTCAACATCGGCCAGATCATCATGAGCGTCCGCTGCAAGGATTCCCGTATGTTTCATGTCTCATGTCCATCGACGTTGCACTGAAGGCTGGCGCTAACAAATCACAGACCGTGCTGTCGCTCTTGAGGCCCTCCGCCGCTCTCAGTACAAGTTCCCCGGTCGCCAGAAGATCATTATCTCCAAGAACTGGGGCTTCACTCCCCTCCGTCGTGAGGAGTACCTCGAGAAGAAGGCTGCCGGCCGCGTCAAGGTCGATGGTGCCTACGTCCAGTTCCTTGCCAACCACGGCAACCTGGCCCAGAACATCCGCCGCTTCCCCGATGCCTTCGCCGAGACCGAGGCATAGAGGAAGTTGTCGAAACGTCTGGGTGATGAATGGGTTTCTAAGGATTGGCGTCTAGAGTGAAAGCACGTCCCGTTTGGGACCTTGCTACGGTAGGGCCCAGATAGGAATTTGATCATCTGCATTCCCATGACCAGAGATGTCCAATGCCGCATTTTGTGACGATCGCCTCAATGATCCTGGCCACGGTCGCGATGGCATAGTGTAGAGTTTCAACCTTGATATGGCGCTTCTATTGAAAAGTTGGTGAACAGCAGGGTCATCACAGAAACATCGACTTGTGTAATGCTCGGCAACCACCGGATCAATAGGAAGAGCTTGTTCCATTGTGCAACTTCATTCGCAGCCACTTCTTAAAGCATCTGGGTTAACTGGCAGTGGCGAATCAGCAGTTGACGACGGCGGGTAGTTTACCCAACCACCTGACCTCGCGACATGATGCGGTGACGTGATCGCGATTCAGGTGCTCAACCCCAAGTCATACTCCGCTCATCGCCTGCTATGCACACCTGCTTTCTGGAAAGAGCAGCATGGTTGCCAAGGTTCTTTGGACGTCATATTTGCTCGTTTGAAATGCTGATTCGTGAGTCTTGGTAGGCCCAATATCATGACAGTGGCACGCGGGAGGCAGTCACCGACAGTCTGGGCAAGGTTCTCTCCTGAGTCTGTAGAGCTGTGTGGTACAGAGCGTTGCAACATTCAGCTTACAAGGCATCAAGTCGGTCCATTCGGCGGGCTGAAGCTTCGACTAAAGTAGGTCTTACATCGATGTCTTAGGTAAGGTACGGCAAGTACGAAGCTAGGTAGCCCGCGATGTCGCCCGGTTGGTTCAGTAAGCTTGGCTGAGTCCCTCCTGTGGGACTCCATTCGCTCATCACTTCCGCCTCCAGGCACATCATGGGGGGACCCGAGACCAGTAAGGCGTCAACGGGTGCCCACTGCACGCGACGTAGTCGGGAGGCAATTGACCACATCATGCAAAGCTGCTTGTTGGGAGAGTGTGCGCCACGACTCACGTAGCGCTCTTATCGCCCGCTCAAGCCACCCCCTCTACGTGTCAGTTTGGCAGGGCCGTTGGCAGTGAGTAAGTACCTGACCATTCGCATCCCCAGCATCAGGAGGCATTTCTTGTTCGTGTGTCTTCATTTGCGCGGCCATTAATCGTATGCGTTCATTCTTACGGAGCTTTGTCGGAAAGTTGCCCTTGACTCACATCCTCTCTCCTCAATACCTCCGATCCGACGGTCTTCGAGTTTTGGCGGCTTTCCCCCGAGCCTAAAGCGGTGACGCTCGTTGACGCTGACCCCACCCATCCATCTTATCGCGTGACCCAGAGTCTATCGCTCTGATAGCGCACCTGCCACTCCGGGCCTCTATGTACACCACCGCCCGCTCCTGCTCTTGCTCTGTCCTCGCCTCCTCGATCGGCCTGGGCATCTAACCTCTTCTTCCTTTCCAGGATTCGCGCCCATCTCAGCACGATACCGCCTGGCTCAGCCATGGCCTTCCACCAGCAGACACGCCAAAATGTTCAGCGAACAATTCGTCCCGTCGCAGACGAACAAAACGAGACTCGGCTTCACAGCCATCACCTAGAGCAAGCCACTCCCGAAGACTCCCAGACGTGGGTGCTCTTCTCACCGGCCACCGATGCCACAACTTCGGCCTCTTACCTGAGTGATGCGGAGGAGTCAATACCGACTCCAGGACGATCACGTCTCAGCGATATTGGCAGCCTCAATACGGTCCCTCGCTCCAATCAAGACACAGGCTCCCGTCATTCGGTTGTTCTCTCTACGGCCATCGACGACGAGTCAGTCGAGGACGATGCCGAGCTTGACAGCTTGGATAGCCATCTGCCCGACTTTCGCACATTTGCAAGTGCCTACCAACATGTGAACAGTTCTCAACATGCCGCTCCTGTGCTGCCAACACACGATGGGCTCGGCTCCTTCAGGCTTGACCACCCGGTCGGACCCGAAGTCCAAGACCATCTGTATGCATTCGAGCAGTTCAACCCCAGGCGAACGCGGAGGAGACGGGAGAGCCTGGACATGGCCGAGTTGCAACTGCAGCAAGAAGAAGACCAACAAGCACACAAGATACAGAGAATAGAGGCTTGGCGACTGGAGCAGAGCCGTGTCTTGCTCGAAGAAATCCACAAGGAGACAAGACGCAGGAGGAAGTCGCAGTCTTCGGCGCGGCCACAAAGTCAGATGATGGGAAATTCAACATCATCTTCCGCCGAAAGGGAAAGGACTACAGTTGACTTGGCAGAGCCTGACAGCATGGATTGGCATGAAGAGGCATCTCCCGACAGCGACGAAGACCGTGGCTTCTTCGCCCGACTCACACGCAAGGTCATTCGCGACCTCATCGGCATTGATGAGCGGATGCTTGCAATCCTCCTTGGCGAAGCCCTTCCAGAAGATGACATGTCAACAACACCAAAGGCAGAAGATTTGGCGAAAACACCAACACCCGAGATCGTTGATGGCTCGTCTTGGCAGCTCCAGATTCTCGATCGCGTAGCGCGGGAACTTGGCCTTATCGTCAACCAGATCTCTCCACACCCCCATCCTGGTGCCTTCTCCACCTACACGCGTATGCAGCAGATGCCTCTGCCTTATGCTGGCTTGCCTGCCATTCCCGAGGCCATGGCCGATTCATCGAACACCCAAATCGCTGTTGACGCATCAATCAAAATGCCCGAGTTCAAGCCAACGGCGCCTCACCAGGCACAGCCCATGGACATTCCTAGCGGTCGGGGCTTTTCTGACGGTATGCATGCGGCCACATCTCGTGCCGAACCCAATGCAACCGCCTCGGCGGCGTTCACACAGTCGGAATGGGAGCAGGATCTTGACGTTAAGCTGGTCTTCCGTTATCTTCGCTCTCGATTTTCCTCACGCTCGTCGTCGACGCCAACCTTCACATCGGGCACATCTCACCTCGCCACCTGCAGCACCCAGGATTCAGCGGCCAAGGCGGCGCGGGTACGGCAGCATCACCCTCTTGTTGGCCGGACGCGGCCGCAGGCGGAACGTAGAACCTTCAAAGCTACAGCACCGGCAAGCCCGGCTGCGGCGAAGAGACACGCCTCTAGCTGCGCAAGCCAGAGCACAAGACGCTCAGCGCGGCGGAGTAGCGTGTCGTCGAGACATTATTGGGATATCGGAGGCTCGCTCGGCACGGGTTCCATGATCGCATCGGCTGGGCCCATGGGCAGCTGGGGAGAGATTTGATGACGCAGCGCATGACGGATACAGGTAGAAACGGACAAGAACACGACATGGCGAGTGGCATTACAAGCGGGGCGTTCGGGTTTGCTTTAAGGTGCCTTGGAAGTTCGATACGGCGTTGGATTGTTATTATTGAAGGCTCAATCACATATCAAGTCATCTCAACCTTCAGAATACTCAGTACCAGATTCCTTGTACACTTGCGTATCGGGACACAGGGGTCTTGAGCTGACGACTGGTGTGCGGCACCCTTTCCGTGCCGTGCAAGCGAAGATCTGCACTCCCCTTACCGTTTTGACAACGTTGTGTAACCATTGTACATGGGAAACAGGGCGAGAGTCAGGCGTGTCATTGCCGGCAATGGTACTGTCGGCTTGTTTTACGTTTCACAGCCGCTTGAAGGGGCAGGCCAAGCCAGGGTAGGTGTTCAAGGAGGGCCTGAGGGTGCCTGGGCACCCTCCCTTGAGGTGGGGGGTTGGCCCTCAGAATCTGGAACTTAGCGCTGTTCGGTATGGGGATTCTCCAGCGCCATGGGGACAAGGCAGGTGACGCTAAATGCTGTGCAACGGTCAAGCTTTTACTACCCCTGACCGTTCAGGCCTGTGTTTGACCAGTGACTGAGAGCCGCATATTACATTTTCGTCAACCCTGTCACATCGCTATGCTCTGGGCACTGCATCTTTTGCGAGGGAACCAAGGCTCGACCGTGTGCTGGAGGCCGCGTTTGACTATGCTTTGAGCCAAGAACAGTTGCCTCATCGGCAATAGAACGCAGCTTCTTCCTTCGACCACCGAGTCCTGGCATCTGCCGCAAGTAACATGCTTTCCCTTAGGTACAGAGGCCCGAGAACAAACCGGAATCCGTGCCATTGACAGGTGTCCATGCTTCCCCCTGATGTCCATCGTGCTTAGCTGCCCCGATATTTCATCTCGACGTGCCCCCACTGCTGACGACAACGTGTCCCGAAGACTTGCAGACTGCACGTATCGGGCGGGGACGGCCAGCAATACGACAGGTGTATCAACGCCATTCTGTGCCGTTTCAATGTCGGCTGGGCGATCTGGTTCGTGGGCTCCCTGGTCAACTAGCGGGCCTGGAGCTGATCAGCTTGAAGGCCTGGTCGTTGCACTCTCCATCCCGGGTCTTCATCTGCCGCCTCACTGATGCCACCAAGCGATGGGCAGGGGCAAGCAGATCGCATTTTCTTTTAGTAACACGGCGGGGCAGTCGATGAACAGCAAGTGCTATGGTACACCATGCAACAGGCAAGTAAGGGTATCGACACCTGCCCGAGAAGTCACTGGGATTGCATATGGCAGGTTCAGTAGGCCCATATCATGCATCACGTCCGCGCCACTCTTGCCGCTTACTCCCAACAGCCGAGTTCATGAACAGAGGATCGTTCTGATTTCTATGAACCATCAAACTTCTTAAACCACCTCAAACCGCCCGCCAAAAGTCTGTAAAGGGTTGCCAGCTCGCCTCCACGCCCAGTGCTCCCATCACGGACCCTCTTGACCTTGCGGTGGGCCCTTTTCATCCGGACTCCCACCCTGAAACGTCTTGCTTCAAGCATCCCACCCCACCCCTTCCCACGCTCTCACACGTTGCCCGGCACAGCGTCTGCTTCTTCAGCTGGTGAATGGTACACGGGCCGACGAAGATAGAAACACGCCCGGAACAACATCCCTTGCAGACTGCTGCAACGCGGACAGTGGATTGGTTTGCTGTCCATGTTTCGCGATGCCCAGCTGCCGCTGTTAGTTCGCCTACACCTCTCCTCTCATTCATCACAGCTGTTTGCCCTCCCTACAACATCGAACTCGGCCACGAGAACCTCGACGACCGCGTGTCAGCCGAAGAGACCTGCCCCCCAGCTACCAGAAAATACGTCTGGGAAGACCGCGCACTTGATTCACGCCCCGTCGGCTAACGAGCCGAGACGACCTTGTTGAGCTCCTGACCCCCTTACCCTGTCACCTAAGACCGCTCTTTCGATACAATCATCCCATCATCCCCAGAAATCCATTGGACGAGGTCGACTTCTCCGATACTAAACGACCTCGTGTCGGCCTCTTTTGTATTTTCCCTCTACTCTCCTGTTTCACTCGGGGTTCCTCCAAGTCGATTCTCGCTATAACACCTCTCGGCAACCTAGCTCCTCGGGGTCTGTCTCCTATCCTTTTTCTCTGCCCTCTACATCCCATTCATTGCAGGACAATGAACGGGCATGCCGGTACAATACACTCGGTCTCTCACGAGGAGACCCTTGGCCTTCTTGACGAGAAGTCCTTTTCCGACGTTGATAGTGAGAGCGGACATGCCGACATCGAGGTTAGGTTCAGGGTGCCCGGATGGAAGTCTCTCACCAGAAGTGGCACCAGCTATGTGCGGTCCATACATTGGAGGGTCGTCATTCTCCGCATGGCCATATTTCTACTTCCTAGCTTTGTTCAGAGCCGCTTCACACGACCGCAAACTCGAACCGACAAATTAATGCCCACCTCTTACCTCGACGGCATGCGAGGTCTTGCCGCTCTCTTCGTCTTCTTCTGTCACTATTTCTACCAGGCTTTCATCATCGCTGAAGGTTACGGCTCCGCTCCGCACAACTATCATTTCCTCAAGCTGCCCATCATTCGCCTGTTCTATCAAGGCCCCCCGGCAGTCTGTTTGTTTTTCGTCATTTCAGGCTACGCTCTTTCCTACAAACCGTTGAAGCTCATTCGCAGCCAAAACTTTGACGGCTTCGCTACGACAATGAGCTCTTTGACATTTCGACGCATCATCCGCCTCTACCTGCCGCCTGCCTTCTCAACTCTCATGGTCGTCATCCTTCTCCGGTTGGGTGTCTACGAGTGGACCAGGACGTTTGCCAACGATAGGGCTTACATGAAGAATGTCATGGAGCCTCACCCTGAGCGCCTCGCAACTAGCTCGGAGCAAGTGTGGCACTGGGCTTGGAGCATGTTCAAGTTTGTTCATGTGTTCGGCTGGAACAAATTTGGAGGCAGCACCTGTGAGTGTGGGATGCTCCCGAAAGGAAGGAAATAAGGCTGACTAGCGCGACTTCAATAGCGTACGATGTTCATCTCTGGACGATTCCGGTTGAATTTCGCTGCTCGATTTACCTCTTCATCACGACCATAGCCGTTGCGAGGCTGCGAACGTCCGTGCGATTTCTCACCATGTTGGGCATCATGTCTTTCACGTATCGCAACCAGCGATGGGAGCTCTTCCTCTTCTACAGCGGCATGGTCCTCGCCGAGCTCGACCTGATTCGAGGTGCCCACAGCCCCGCGCCGGCTTTACCGATCCTTGAGAAAACTTCTTTTAAGAAGAGCGCTATTGGTGGTGTTATTTGGGCCATGCTGAGCATTCTGGCCCTGTTTTTGATGTCGCAGCCAGATGCCCGGTGCAGCGACACGCCCGGATGGAAGCGGCTGTGCTCTATGATTCCTACCTGGTGGCAGGAAGAAGGATACCGATATTGGCAGTCTATTGGGGCCATTCTCTTTGTGCTCAGCGTCAGCCACTCGCCCAGGTGGCAGAGATTCTTCAACACTGCACCAGTCCAGTATTTCGGCAAGATCAGTTTTGCCATGTACTTGGTACATGGCCCTGTTTTGCATACCGTCGGCTACATGATTGAGAAACGGGCATATAGTATGACGGGCATCGAGGGGTGGTGGTACAATGCCGGGTTCGTCCTGAGCTCGTTCGGTTGTGTCCCCGCCGTTATCTGGGCGGCTGATGTCTTTTGGCGCTTGATCGATGTTCCCACTGTCAAGTTTGCCCGGTGGTTTGAGACCAAATGCATCAAGCAACAGTGAGGTGGCTGGGAGGTGCGTTTTGACAACATCTGATACCCCTCGTTGAGTCTGTTTCTTTTTCCTTTGTCAGACAGTGATTGATTTTGGGCCACCATTGTTGATGAAAATGGCCGGGACGGCGTTGAGTGTGGGTGAATATTGGCAAGGGACGGGGGACTGACTATCTGCCCCGGATGCACATGGCGTTAGGTATTGGGGCGGACTACAGCGCATATCGAGTGCATCCTCACCGCAGCTGTTAGCCTTTGACAGAACATAACATCACAGAATATATGTTTCATTTGGCACGTGGAAGGTGCGTATCATGGCATATAGGTAGCGTCATCCAAGGGTATCACATTCGCTTTTGTTTTGAATTAAGAATGGACGTGTGCTGCCGGGACCTCCTCAGCCGACCATGCTCCTCTTGCGGCCCCTCATGCGGACGTCTTCCAGCTTGCGCAGAACCAAGGTCGACTGCTTCGCAGGCAAAGCCTCCTTGTAGCCCTCCAGCAACTCTGGGAAGAGGGATTCAGCGCGGGGGTGGGTGCTGCCGTAAGCCCGCTCCAAGACGTACAGGTCGACGGCACGGTCCTCGTCCATAGAATTTTGATACGCGAGACCAAAGTCGATGAGAACAACGTCGCCCTGCAACGCACTGTCCTCGCCTGCCTCGGGTCCGGTCCCGGCCCCGGCCGCCGCTGTTGCCGTCGGCGGCTGGACGGGCGGCCGCAGCATCATGTTGCTCGTCGTCAGGTCGCCGTGGATGACGCCCGACTTGTGCAGCCTGCCGACGGCGGCGCCAACCCTGCGCATGAGGGCCTTGAGGTCTCGGTCCTCACGCAGCCTCCTCTCGGCCTCGGCGCTCGGGCGGCCGTCTTCGGTCTGCAGCTTGACGGCTTCCTGTTGCTGCTGTTGCTGCTCCTCCTCTTCCTCGGGGACGGCGCCGAGCGCGGCGGCAGAAGACGCAGGGGCGCGGCGCGCGGGATGACGCCTGTCGAGCCAGTTGTTGACGGCGACGCGGACGGGGGGGCCGGCGATCCACTCGAGCATGAGCCAGCCGGCCGTGTCGTCGAGGGCGAGGACGGCGGGGACGAGGACGCCATCGCGGCGGCACTTGTGGAGGACGCGGGCCTCGGCGTGGATGCGTGGACGCGTGAGGCGGGCTTTGTGGATCGGGTGGCGGTAGGGTTTGGAAGGTCTGTTTTTGAGGGCAGCGGGCCAGAAGGGGACGAGGAAGGTCGTCTTGTAGAGGCGGCCTTCGGCGCCTTGGGTTATGAGGGTCGGCGTGGGGTCGGCGTGCTGGAGGATGGGCGGCAGGGGGAAGGCGGTGGGTTCAGCCATTGTGGCTGCCGGTGTCTGAGAGGATTGGCTCGAGAGGTCTGGTGGTCGTCGAGGGTTATCGCGGGAAAGGCTTGTTCGAATGTTTGCGATGGCAGACGTCGAGATTGATTTTGGAGGGGTCATTCGATGTGGGGGAAAGTTCACAGGCCGTGTCTCGTCTGGCAACACGTTGGCGGGGTTCGTTGGTGGGGTTCGACGTGTGCTGGCAGTTGGCAGCCGCCAGGCAGGAAGGAGCTCATGGCAACAGCGTCAGCTCCATCATCCTCTCTGGCATGGTGCACTTCTCCGCCAAGCATCACCATGAAAGGAGCGGCCTTTCGAACAATCCTGTCTATCAATCGTTCCTGGAGGAACCGAGCGGTATTCTCGGAGTCTTCTTGGTACACAGTCATGAAAGAAAGGATATCGTATGCGCATCAAGTTTGCGGTGGTGCAGATCCCCCCACGACCATCCGAACGATGCCCATCTCACCAAAGCATCCTATCTACAGCTCTCCTTGGATTTGCACATCACCAACTGCGGTCCATCGCCAGCGACTGATCGCCTTGACAGCAGACAAGTTGCCACACGAAATAGCCTATTACTGCCACCCACCCATCTACGATTCCACCCGCCGTACGCTGGGCCACGAACCACTGCTTGGCAATATGCAGGCCCGACTGCAGGCTGGCGGCAAAGCCGCGAACGCCGGTGCACTTGATCACCTCTCAATTTGAACAGATTGCATATCCCTTCCCCCCCAAGGATCTGGATGACCACCCATGGCCCCGCCGAGCCATGTACCTCAGCGAAGGATGCCAATCTCTCTCCTGCAGCTGATGCCCCTCAGCGACCGAAAGGTGTCCAGTCCCGAAGCTGCGGGATGGTGAGCGTGGCGGATGGCGAGCCCCTGGGAGCTGTAGGAGCGGACGGATGCTACCTTTGGGGCGGGGTGGGCTGCTGATTCCCGTACGCCTCCTCTCGCATCGCCGGGGCATGCACACACCTGTCGGTCGGATTCTCCTGCGCAGAAGGTAAAGGTGGTGGGTATCAGATTGTCAAGGGTCTGGCCGTGGCAATCGAGAATGTGTGTGCGTGTGTGTGTGTTGTGTAACCTGCGACCCCGACGAAATTCGCCTTCTCTCAATAACCCTTTGTCCTCGAGCCTTGTTCAGTCAATACATGACCACCCAAAGGATAGCCATGGTCAGAGGCAAAAGCGACACGTCTTGATTCTCGAGAGCGCGAGCGCTTGTTCCCCCCCTCCCTGCCTGCCAACAACACCAAGCTTGCTCGGTTGGTCATCTTCACCATGAAAACCTTCAGACTGGCTCTCTTCGCAACGGCGCTATCGAACCGCTTCGCGCTCGGCGAGGCTCAGCAGTTTGGAGCCGTTGAATTGTCGCAACAAGGCATCGTTCCTCGATTCTTCGTCGACGCTCCCCAGCTCGTGCGGCGCGACGGACCGCCGTGTCCACCCGATCGTCACAGATGTGAGTGAGAGAGAGGCATCATCAACGTTTCCCCGGTTGCCCAGCCAGGCGCGTTCCTTGACTAACGCGGCCACCTTGCGCGACCCCACAGGCATCGACATTGGCCAGGACAACCTTTGCTGCGCAAACGATCACTATTGCTACATCAACCCGGAAGGCGAGGGGAAATGCTGCGCCATCGGCTCCAACTGCGACTCGGCCTGTGACGCCACGGCCTATCAGTGTCCCACGACCATCACACGCCAGGGCACGACCTCGACTTCGAGCGCGTGCTGCGGCCGCAGTTGTCCGACTACCAGCTTCTTCCGTTGCGAGGATGAATTTGGCGGCGAGTGTTGCCCCCACGGCCACACGTGCGCCTCGGGCGGCATCTGCCGCAGCACCCGGACGCCGACCCCGAGCGCCCTCGCCACAGCCATGGACGCCGGCTGCACGGCCGCCACGCAGCGTGCGTGCCCCGACGACGACGGCTGCTGCGACGAGTGGATGCACTGCACGCGCGTCTCTGGTGAACCCTTTTGCGCCCTCGGCAACTCGGACACGGGCTACACCTTTGTCCCCGATTCGGGTGACGGCGGCTCCGGCGGGCTCTCGACGGGCGCCAAAGCCGGCATCGGCATCGGCATCGCCGTCGGCATCAGCGCCCTCTTCGGCGTCTTCGCCTGGGTCTGCATCATCCGCCGCCGCCGCCGCCAGCGCAGCCTGCCGCCCTCGGAAGGCCGACAGCAGCAGCAGACGAGCCGGACGGCGCAGAGCCCCGGCCAGGCCGTCTCAGAGGTGACGGACCTCTCTCGCCCCACACGCGGCCGCGGCCTGACGCAGGATTACTTTGGCCCTGCCGCCGTCGAGGGGCCCTACACGGAGAACGCCGCGTCGACCACCACGTCGCCTGGGCGCGGGGTGCCGGTGCAGGCCAACTCGCCCAACGACATTGCTGCGCCGGTCGAGATTGACTCGCGCATCACGAGGGGCTTGGAGAGGACGGGGGAGATCCAGCCTGTCGCCGCCGCCGCTTCGGGTCCTGAGACAACGGAAGGACGGTTCGAGCTCGGCGTTGGAGACGAGGTGCTGCCGCAGTGGAATGGGCGGCAGTCACAAGTTTTGACACCGGGGAGCATGACGAGTGTTTCGGGGTCGGAATATCGAACGCCAGGTCCGTGAGGAGCCATTGCGCTCCTTGATTCTAGTTCTGTGACAGACAGCAAAGCGCGGAAGAAAGACGCCCAATGAAACTAATAATGACGATGATGGCTCTGAACCGCCCCCGTCCAGCCTAAGGAAAAGCAAAATGAAAGACAAAGAAACCGATCCTCCTGATGCGTTGGCTACCCTTTTGAGAAAAGCAAATAAGGGGGGGAAAAAGTGAGAACCTGGTAGCACCGAGTGACCAACGAACAGAGTAAACGCCTGAGGAAGCATTGAGATAATATGCAGTCCAATGACGGGGGGCGAGAAACAGCAAAACACACCGGCTGACTTTTGCGTTGCGCCATTCTTTTCTTCTTGCTGAGAATACAATCCCAGCTAGTCCGTCTAAAAAAAAACCATTGATGTAAACTGGAGAAATGCTCGCTCATCCTGCTGTTCCCCCAACGCCGAGGGGAATCAAAGGGATGAAGACCGTAAAAATGCAACGCAGCCAAGCTGCGCAAGCCTGCAAAAGAACGCAGGAAACGAAAATCAGGATCCAGTGTCGAGTCGAGAGCTCCAGCCGAATCACAAGACGCCACCAAAGGGCGTGCTCGTGCGCAAGTCCTTGACAAGATCCTCGACGCTGCTGAGGTGCCGCCCCAGGAGGGCCTGCTTTTCCTCCGTGCTCAGCGTGCCTTCGCTCTCGCTACCGGCGCGGCTGCGAGCGCTGGCACTGACGCTGCTGTCGGCGCGCGAGTGACCGCGCTTGTGTCCAAAAGCGCTCGCCAGCTTGCTCGGGCTGCGCTGGAGCATGGCGGGTACTGAGTCGCGGGCATCGGCCCAAGGGATAGATGGGACCTCGGGCATGAGGTAGAAGTAGAGGAACTCGACCAGCTTGAGCTTGACTTCGCGAGAGGTGGAGCGGGATTTGAAAAGGGAGGTGACGGTGAGGAGGCCATCGAGGGCCTCGAATGTGCGGGTGTTTGTGGGTGTGTCGATGAGGGCGACGACAACGGTGAGGAGGGTGGCGGACTGGATAGCGGGGCAGTTGACGGGTTCGAGGAGGTCGAGAAGGAGCTGTGTTCTCATGTCAGCGAGGAGCGAGGAGGCTGGGGCCCGCATGGCACTTACGTTCATGTACTGCTCGCGCGAGAAGAGGGATTTGCTGGGCGGATGCAGCAGCAGTACGCCCTGGATGGCATCGAGGGCACTGAGGATCAGGAGGTCGTTCTGGCCATCGGAGCTCTTGGCCATGAGTCGGTCGAGTGTGTTGATCAACCGCAGAGCGACATTCCACTCGAAGCCCTCCTGCAGTTTGAAGAACCCGCGGAAGGCCGGGTCGTCGCCGAGGTCAGCCAGAGACTTGCGATCTGGGCCGTCGTGCTCGTCGTTGGGCGCGTCGCTTGGATCGGGTGACAGCTTGCTGTCGGAGCGCTTGTGGCCATTGGGTTTGGTGGGGGAGGAAGAAGATCTCGAACGGGACGGTGTCGACAGGCAGATCTGGGCAAGCAGTCCTTCGACCTGACGCAGGCCCTTGCGGATCTTGAGACCGTCATAGGAGGAGAGGTTGTCGAAGGCGAGAGAGAGAAGCGCTTCCATCGTGACCGTGGCGCCCTCGTTCGGCGTGAATGTTGCGATGGGGTATCAAGTAGAATTGGACAGACAGAAAAAGGAGAGTCAGGGTTCCGGTGGTGGTTTAGGTGATTTGTGTGATTGGGAGTGGTGGACTTGTTGACGTTTTATGGGGTTTTGGTTCAGGGTGTTAATACAGATGGAACGAATGGGAAAGAAAGGCACACGCTGCACTTCCTCGCGGGCTGTGGAGCAGTGAACCGGTGGAGGGGGAGTGTGTGCGAGACAAAAAGAGGAAAAGGGAAGGGAAGGGGAGCCAAGGTCGCGTTGGATTCCAATGTCACGGTTTAAGGGTCAGATGGAGGTTGAGGGTGGTGTTTAGATGGGCGTCCGAGAAGGTGCATCGGGCTGCGACGACCGACTGCAGGTGGCCCGGCAACCGCAGGGGACCTGGGGCTCCACTCGGGCGCATGCATCATGCACAACGGCCCATCGAGCCTGCCAGTCGGCGCCCCGGCGGGGGGGACACCCATTCCTCCCCCACATTTTGCCTTTCTTCTCCCATTCCGCCGGTTCACTCCTGCCCGTCAACGAGGTAGAAGGTAGCAAACCACATGGGCTCATGAGTCAACAGCCCGCCTCGGAACCTGCTTGGGTAAGACAAGCAGATTCAGAGGGTCAGAAGGTTCGGAACTCATACGACATGACCCATGGCCAGGTCAACCCAAGCATGCCAATGCCGTTCACACCTTACTGTCACCGGCAACCCAAGATGAATGGAACCCTGCCAGCTCACCTCGCCAGCGACGGCAGGTTTATACGAGGGCTGCTCTGGCATTTGAAGGAGCAGCAACAGCTTTGGTCGGCCCAGCCTGATATGCCTGGCAGCATTGCTGTATCATCCCATATTTGTCTCACCTCGGCTGTCGAGCGCCATTGCTTTCGAACCCCGCGCCTGGAACACCGCTCATCACTCTTGAGCCGAATCGACTGCTGTTGCTTCCATGTAAGGCGCGGATGAGACAGCCATCTCGAGTAGTGCCGCCTCTGGAAGATACCAGGTGGACCGCATAATGAGCACCTCGCAACACTTGGCTGGTGTGACAGGCTTGGGGCATACCAGGCGCCAGGGTAAGGTGAGGCAAGCGGTGTGCCTGATCGCCGCTTCTCCACCTGTCACAGCAGCATACCCGCCCACGCCGTTCGCGACCAGGGGCGCAACAGCGCTGAAGTTTCCTACAGGCGACCACGGGATTAGGCTGCACGACGTCCTCGAGCATGGCACAGCACAGCAGTCGAAATTATGCTGCCAGATTGGCGACAAGTGTGAGAGATTACCCAGGCCCGCCTACGCCCGTGGCGCCAACGAAGCGAGCCAGCAGGCGCCGTCGAGGTGATGGATCTGACCTTCGAACGAGAGCGGTGGGACGGACGAGCGAGATGAGTATGTCTGAGCGGAGGGGGCTTGCTTGACCTGAAGGCCGCAGAAAGCCATCTGGGATTCGACGACCAACAAACGGTTTTGGGGACGATGCGAGATGGTTCAGAGACATGGAGATCAAGCCGCACCCTCGTCGTTCGGGACCATCTTCTTCTCGGCTTTCCTTCATTTCTTCTTTCCAAGAAAAAATCTTTCCAAGACTCTTCAGCGCTGGCGGATTCCTCAACGGCCCTTCGCACTCGCATTCATCCCGACTCGGCTCCATACTTGCAGGCGATTGCGCATTTGACCATCGGTGGTCATGACACATTGAGGTAGGCGCACAGGGCCTGATGAGGACCTCGTCGTGTCACCACTTGTGTTCCAAGACCGAGTAAAGCCTCCGGGGACCCATTTGATCAATCCTACCCAGGCCATTCTTGTTGGTTCTTACGAGTCCTGCCCCGGTCGCTCCAAGTATCGATGACGTCTACTACATGCTGCGGCGCTGTCGGTGTTGCAGCAACACCGACACCGACGACGACTCCAAAATCACCCGCACCCCGTGGTCAATCGATAAGAGCTCCAAACAGCTCCCGCAACACAAACTCCAATTCTTCTCCTCACGATCACGAGCCTGTCAGCCACAACGCGAATCTGCAACACCGTTGGGCGGCGGCAAAACTACAACGTCACTGTCAGCCGATACCCATCTGCTGTCTCCTCGAGGTATGTAGCCTCTTGGCAACAAGAAGCACCAGTTCCCATCGGCTGTTTTCTCTCTCTCTCTTCTTTACCTGAATGCCGTTGCTATTGTTCCTCTTGCTGGTATTGCCTTTCTTCGACATGCAACCAGGTGTCTCTTCTCTTCCTCTGACGCAGACACACACAATTCCTCTCTCCCTGCATTGGACCACTTTGCTACTGCATGGCCATTTCCCATCTCCTTGTTCTTCGAGCACCACTGTTGCTTTCGTGCACCACCGTTGCACTTCGTTGCCGTATGCGGATGCTCGAAGACAGAGACCGACAGCATTGTTCTCTCTTGTGGACTGTGCCATCTGTGCCGGAGAGGTACCTTGAGCGGTGCAGCCGAAGCATTATTCGTATTGTCTCAGTGGCGCGGCTTGTGACTTGACTCCACACGAGGTGTTGGGTTCACTCAGTTCAGCCTTGCACTGAGCCGAACCCCACTACCACCCGCACCTCATGACGTTGCAGCCTGTCAACGCTCGACGCTCAACGCTTCCTCACATCATCACCTTACCTGACTTGACACATAACCTCATCGCCCATCTCAACCCCTCTCATCCGCGCCCTTTTTCCCAAGCCACCATAGCCCTCTGTTGTACTACCGGAACAAACCAAACTAGCGACCCGCGCTGACCGCAGGGCGCCTCCGCATCTAGACAAACAAACAGCAATATCCTGGTGCCTGGCCCGCTTCTGACCTTGACGCCGGTCCTCGTCTCATCTCTGCTGGGACTGGGCTCAGAACCTCAGAAGGAGCCTCGAAAACCTCGTGTGATGACGACAACCGCCCTTGCAGACACCCGCCGGAACCGCTAGCTCATCACACAAACGCCAACCATTCAACTCGCCCGCCCGCCTCAACCCCTCGTTTGCTTAAGAAGGAAACGACCTCTTGCGCATCCAAACGTTCACCCAGCAATCACAAGACCATGTCGCCTTCAAGTAACGCCGGATCACCTCCCTTCTCCGGCCCCTCCATTCTCAGCGCCGCGCTTGCCTCACCCAACGCCATTCCTCCACGAACCTCTTCCGCCGGCAACGGCACACTTGGACATATTCCTTCTAAATCTGTACTTCGCCCCGTCCCTGAAAGCGACTGGCTCTCACAGAATCAGAAGGTACCTCATCGACCCGCCATCGCATCTTCGAACTTGCAGACCACCTCCTTCACCGTCACTATGAAGCCGCCCCCGCCTCCTGACCCTAACCGCTATGCGACCCAAGACCTCAACGTCACGAGCACGCGGCCGTGGCCTGAGGAAAAGGAGAGAGTTGTTGCCGGTCCGTATGACTACCTCATTGCCCAGCCCGGCAAAGACTTTCGCTCGCAGGTCATCAACGCTTTCAACGCCTGGCTCGATGTGCCCCACGAGAGCCTCGTGGTGATCAACAAGGTTGTAGGCATGCTTCACACGGCCAGTCTGCTCATAGACGACGTCGAAGACTCGAGTTCCCTGCGCCGAGGTCTTCCCGTGGCGCACAACATTTTCGGCGTTCCACAAACGATCAATTCGGCCAACTACATCTACTTTTGCGCTTTGCAGGAGCTCCAGAAGCTCAACAACCCTGACACCATCAACATTTTCACCGAGGAGCTCGTCAACCTGCACCGTGGCCAGGGTATGGATCTCTACTGGCGTGATACGCTCACCTGCCCGACCGAGGATGACTACCTCGAGATGGTCGGCAACAAGACTGGTGGCCTCTTCCGCCTCGGCATCAAGCTCATGCAGGCCGAGTCGCGCCGCCACGTCGACTGCGTCCCTCTTGTCAATGTCTTTGGACTGGTCTTCCAGATCCGCGATGACTACATGAACCTCAACAGCAAAGAGTACTCTAACAACAAGGGCATGTGCGAAGACCTGACTGAGGGCAAGTTCAGCTTTCCCGTCATCCACTCCATCCGGACCGACCCGGGCAACTTGCAGCTCATCAACATTCTAGGTCAGAAGACGTCAGATGTCGAGGTCAAGCGCTACGCCGTCTCGTTTATGGAGCGGACGGGCTCCTTCGAGTACACCCGCCAGGTGATTGACGTGCTCATTGCGCGCGCGAGGAAACTCGTCAGCGAGATTGACGAGTCGGGCACCTTTGGGGCGGGGATCCAGGCCATCCTCGACAAGATGTGCGTTTAGGAGACGCCAGCTGAGGAGAGTTCTGAAGAGGTCCATGAGGATCAAACCCGGATCTGCGGCGTTCCAGGTGGTACACATCTACGGACACACCAATCACCAGCACTGGGGAACGGTCGGGCTTGACATCAGAAGGAGAGCGGGAAGGAATGTACAGGCCGATCTTTTACTCATGTTCTTTTCCTTTGTTCATACTCTTTCGCTCAACCAAGAGCGCATATGGGTCGATAGCCATGATTTCACAGGCGCCGTCAGGCATCTTGACGACATGTCAGCAGAATAGTGGACAGAGAAGCGTCATCTCGAGCAGGGGCATCGAGGGGGTGGGGTATGGCTGGGCAGGCGACGAGCTTATGATACCTTTGATACTTTGCTTGGACCTGGATCTGGTGACGTGTCTCGTGTGAGACTTGGCAGGTGTTCGTGTCAGGAGAGCTTGGGCAGAATGCAGCTTTGGCGGGAATTTTCGATCGAAATCAATAATGCCAAATATTCATGTGAACAAAACGTGGAGACCGTTGGCCAGAATACTCGTCATAAAATGTGTTGACACCACTCGCGCGATGCTGGTCTCGTGATCTCATGTCATGTGATGGCCATCCATTCTGGTACAACAAAAGGCTACGCTGAACGCCCATGACAACCGACTTGGCAGGTGAAAAACAGTCCGCGCTCTCGTCCTACGCACTCTCGCTGCCGGTGCGGGCCCGCCTCTTGACGAGGCGCACCCACCGGCGGCGCCGCCACTCGCCGCGGCGGCCCTCGCCGTCTTCGCCCTCCTCCCCGCTCGGCAGCGGCACGACCTTGGGGCGGCCGCGGACGCTCCAGTCGACAACGTCGGCGGGCCCGCCCTCGTCGTCATCGGCGGGCATGCGCTCGGCGGCGCGGGCGGCGGCGGCCTCGCGCTCGTCGTACATGTCGTAGACCCAGCGCTCGCCCTCGGTCTCGACCTCGACGCCCGTGATGATGCGCTCCTCGACCCACTCGCGGCTCCAGAGGTCGAGGGCCCACTTCTTCTCGCTCCAGACCCAGCCGTCGGGCGGGCGGACGTCCTCGAAGAAGCGGGCGCCGACGGGGCGGTGGTGGGCGATGCGCGGCGCCGAGAGGGGGTCGTGGGGCGAGGGTGAGAAGAGCCAGGGCTCCCACTCGCCCGAGGCGGGTGCGGCGCGCTGGAGCTCAAAGATTTCGACCTCGCGCGTCTCGGGGGCCGAGTCGAGGATCGTGTCGCGCGCGGCAAAGGCGCGCAGGGAGCTGACGGCGCGGCGCTCGTGCGGCGCGACGTGCACCTTGTGGGCCGTCGTCAGGGACGTCGCAATGGTGGGGTGGGCGAGGAAGATGGCGGCCCAGCCGAGCAGGAGGAGGATGAAGCGCCACGGCAGCAGAGCGGCCGTGATGGTGAGGGCGAGGGCGGCGAGGGTGAGGCCGGCGAAGAGGGAGGACGAGAGGGGCTCGTCGGAGAAGTTGGTCAGGGGCTGGTAGTGGGCGATGATGCGGTCGGGGGCGTTGGAGAAGTCGTCCATGACGTTCTGCAGGTCGCGCATGTTGCGGAAGAAGTCCTTCGAGAGCTCCTTGACAGGCTTGACAGTCGGGGCCGGGGCGAGGGGCGGGCCGCGCGGGGAGTAGCCGAAGGACTGCTCGGAGGAGAGGGTGCCCGAGGGCGGCGCCGGGTGGCGGGCGAGGAAGGAGGGGATGAAGACGGCGAGCAAGAGGATGGCCGGCGGCAGGGCAACGATGAGATAGGGGTCGAGACAGACAAATGTGTAGACGGAGAGGAAGGACAGCGTGTGGGTGGGATGCTGCCATGTGACGAGGCGCGTGGCCTGGGCCTGGAACTGGAAGACGACGCCGATGCGGGCGTTGAAGCGTCGGAAGTTGTTGGACATTGTCGTGATGTTGAAGTTGGGCCGCTCAGCAAAGGCGGGCTTCTTGTCGGAGGGGATGCCGTCGGCGAGCGGTTCATCGCCGGCGCTGATGCCTTCCGAGTCGGGCATGACCTGTTGCAGGAGTCTGGAGGGGGGGTCAGCCTAGAGGTCTTGCGAAGAGAGAAAGCAGCCGGGGGGCAAACTTTTCCACGAGACGATCCTGTATGCTATGCTTCTTCGTCAGGGCGGCACCAGCTACGCGGCCGCGGAAGCCTTTGCGACCCGACAAGGGCGAGGTGTCGCTGGCGTTTTGATCGTCGTGCTGGTTTTGCTGCTGCTGCTGCTGCTGCCGCTGCTGCCGCTGCTGTGGACGAGGAGGTGTTGATGGAGGCTGCTCGTCGAAAACATCCTCGTGATGAGCGGGGGGCTCTGGCGAGTCCTGACGCGGGATGAAGAGGTCTGTGGTGTATTCATCCATGATGGTCAGACACAGCGCGTGTGCGCGCGTGTGTTCGATCAGGAATGGTGGTGGGGTGAAATGCTGAAGACGAAGAGAGCGGCCTCTGGATCAAGTCATCATTCCGAGATGCGGCACGGCGGGTGTTATCGAGGATCAGCCGGTCAACCTCTTCTGAGCAAGCCGTTCTTCCACCCACGAGCTTTGCTGTCGGTTCTGCGAGAATGGAAACGAGAATGGGGGATTGACGTTGACGAGGTTGCGACTTGGAGGTTTCGGCCATGGGGGTACGCATGTGACGCGAGCTCTGGCCCGACCTGACTGACATCACCGTCGAAGTGCGCACTCCACATCTTTGTCAGCCGTCCTCTCTGCTCCTAGGTACCTTACTTGCTTACCTAGGTACCTACCGAAGTAGGTACCTAAGGTACCTAGGTAGGTAGACACCCAGGCCCTTCAGGCGTTCACAGGGCACTCTTCAGTGGGGCAGCCATGGCCAGTGCACTGATAGCGCAAGAAGGGAGAAAGCCCACACGCCGTCCTGCCATTTTCAGGAGATGCCGCTGCCATTTTCAGGAGATGCCGCTGCCATTTTCAGGAGATGCCCCTGCCATTTTCAGGAGATGCCCCTGCCATTTTCAGGACATGCCGATGCCAACTCGCAAAGAAGCCCATGAGCTCCATTCTCTCACTCGGTGCAGGCCGCCTCCGATCAGGGTGGCTCGTCAGGCTCGCTCGGCCTGGCATGATCCGGGGGCTCGTTGTTGATGTCAATCTCTCATAGTGAGATGAACCTTCGCCGCCCGCCGACAAGCTTGGCCCCAGGACCCCTAACTTTCCAATTCCGCCAGAAGAAACAATTGCGGCTGCAGGGAGAACCGCGCCCCTGGTCGCCGCCAGTGAAACACAGGTGGCTCCCACAGGAGATTTGCCTCCTCATCTGGCACACACATGCCATTCTTTGTTCGCACGACTGGGTGAAGAAGACATTGTCAGACGATCACCGCGAACTCTGATCAGATTTTTGCGTGTTTGTGCGTCTGCACCCGAAAAGGAGGCGACAAGGATCATCAACGTCGACCTCAGGCATGGATGCAACAGACGCCAATCCAGAGCAGTGAGTCTCGTCTCCATCCGTCCATGCATGTTGGCGGACCAGCAAGACAACGTCAGCCAGCATTCGTGCCGTCCCCCGCCTGTCGACTGCCAAACTGTCAACCGTCAGATCGCCGCAACAATGTGGTGCTGCCTCGTTGGTAGATCGACAAACAGCAGATTGACGAGACACCGGAGAAAGTGGCAGTCTGCCTCCCTCCTTCTGGACAAAGTTCAATCTTCATTCGCGCAATCTGTGGCCAATCTTGTCGAATGAGGGTATCATTTGGCCCACGTTGTCGGTGCATATTCGCCTCCGCCCATCATCCCAGGAATGGTAGGCGTCGGGCTCGCATTGTTTGATAGTCGACATAACGAAAGCCCTCCCCAAAACACAACATCGATCCATCCCCGTTTTGGCCGAAACGGACGTGACAGCTCCACACTATGGCCCAGTCGGGCGCCTATCGCCCGCCTCCTGTTCGGCGTCGATGGCGGTGGGTATATAACCTGAAAGACAAAGGAAATGTCGTCCGAAGTCGAGGGGACAGGCGCTGTGGGCTACCGACGGACTATCCGTTGCTAGGCCAGGCCCCCCGGACGCATGTGGTTAGATTGGGAAGCGGTCCGGGACCTCGCGTTTTTAGCATCACGAAGGAACCTGAGTCGAGTCGAGTCGAGTCGAGCGACGTGAGGATTCCACGTCTTCGTGTGCAGCAGCGGCACCTGTCACTGGCTCGCGTGGAGGGGATCATGCCGTCTGTCGTCGGGGACACGCTGCTCCAAGGGCATTCGGTTCCGAGTCAAGAACCACGACCAAAACAAAGTTGCTGGCGCCCCTCATTGGCCCATTGGTCCTCCGAATGCCGTTTGGGAACAGGGCTCTCGTTTTCTGCTGCCCCCCTCTGCACTGCACGACGACGACTTGGGGCAACGCTCGCCCGCCTACCCGGCCCCTGACAGTTCCCCCTGAAAGGCACGCCATACACCACACCCTCATCGCTCGAGCGCGTTCGATCTGCCACGATCTAAGTCGTCCGGCCGAGATGGGTGCCCCAGGAGACGGCCTGGCGTGCAGCAGCAGTACTCTCCCACCTGCAGCAGCGCGCCAGAGGGGGGGGCCGATGGGGGCACACGATGTCATGTGCTGGGAAAGGAGTGCCATTTCCCAGTACGCCGCCGCCGCCGCCGCCTAACCCCCTTGCGGCAGTCTGGTGCCTGAGGGGGCCAAGACGGGGTCTTGCTAGATTTGCCTGTGCCCCTGCACCGCCAAGGGGTCCGTCTGCATCTGTCGTTGATGGAACAACCAGGCGTGAGAAGGCCCCATCATAGGTCCCTCGGGGCAGGTGGCCAACGACGCCGTGTGATCAGGGCGGGCACTCGTTCTGTCGAGCGCGCATCAGAGGAGCAGCCCGAAGGAGGGAGAGAGAGAGAGAGAGAGAGAGAGAGGCTCAGGTCTCACTTCGTCCGACAGCTGGCTCTGGTGCTTGTACGGCCCTTCTGTAGGAGATATTCTCCGAATAGTGCGACGGGGTCTTGCAGGGAATGGGGCAATGGAATGAGATTGGCGTTGCTCAGGTACTTTGGTGGAAGAGATGGGCTTCGAGAGGGCTTCCCGTGGGGTGGGTGCTTCTACGGCAGAGGTACTTGTCGGACCCCGGCCTGTCGGCACACATCAGCACGCTTCTGTCTGCCAGCCGGACCAACCATGTTGCGGAGGGGGCTGTACCTTGTGGCCCGAGGTACCTCTTGTTGATGGCAACTGCACAGAAGCACCGCATCACTAGCACAGCACCAACCTCGCTAGGTCCACTGGCGCCCAAGACGCCTCTCTCCTCCCCCCCACCGCCTGACCTACCGCCCGTGTCTGTGTCTGTCTCTTCTGTCTTGGGCCTCTTGGTGGTCCACGGTACCTGTTCCTCCCACCTGCCGTCTGCCACCGGCCATGTAGGCCCCCCCTGCCGCTCGACTGGATCCTCTCCTTGTGTGCCGCCCGTTGACAGCCTGAACTCGAGCCTGAGCCCAGCACAGGCACAAGCACCAGCCGGCAACCAGGCCGTCCTCCAGTCTGCCCGTCTGCCCGCCAGCCAGCTAGTGCTATCCTTTCTTGCTCGACCCGACTTCGCAAAACAACCACGACCGACCACCTTCACACTTCGACTGTCAATCAACTCTCGAACAGACACACCGCCCGTGTCCCATCCCCACGACACGGCGGCCTCTCTGTTTCCAATCCTCGTGTGTTCGGAATGAGCTAGCCTTTCGGATGCACTCAGCTCCCTGACAGGACTGAGTTTGGTACAGGCGCCCGCCATACCATACCGCCTGTCGCACCGCCCTTCCCACCTCCTCCCTCCGACCCTTCTCGACGAAACCTTCCCACGCCCGCATGCTCTGCCTCCCCCGCGCGGCACTCAATCCACATGGTCAAGGAGTATAGACCACCGGCTGGACCTACACCAGCCAGCTTCTCGCCGACCAAACAGTACGTCCGTCCTTCATCGACAAGCCAAGGCCCCCCTCCCCCCTTTCAACCTCCGTGCCTGCATCGACGGCTGCCCCTTCCCGTGAACCTTGACTGACCCTTCCTTTTTTTTTGTGCTGCTCCAGTATCAGGGACCTTTCGAATCCGAACGAACCGCACTCTTTCCAAGAACCACGCGTCGACGCCCCGATGCTGAGCACCTCGACGACCAACGGCCACCCCTTGTTTGCGTTTGGTGGGGGGGCTGGGCCTTCTGTTCAAGACGGCGGAGATTCGACGGCCGCCTACGACTTTTTGCCCTCTGTGAGCTTTGACGATCTCCAGAGCTGCCTCGGGTCCGCGTCCACCGTCTTCAAGCTGTCCCAGTTCCCGTCACCCACCGGCCTGGGCAGCATCCTCGTGTCTGGCACCATGGCTGCAAAACCGCCCACCGCTCTTCCCAGTGCCAGCACGCCCCGTGCCGCTGGCACCGCGCCCCCGTCTCGCGACCGGGGCGCTCCGGCTCCATACTCAGGCGACCCAGCACGTCGACCCGGCAGACGAGCATTTCATCCACCATGTCGGCCTCGTCTGGTGGTGGTGGCGGTGGCGTGCTCGACGCACCGACGGCACCCGCCGCCATGAGGAACCGCCGACAGAGCCACTACCCCCCCGTCTCTAACAGCAACATTGCGAAACCTCCCAGGAAATCGATCGGGCCCGGCATTCTGGACGGAGACTATGCCTCTCGGCCGGGCCAGAAGCGGCGACCGAGCCTGATATCGAACGCCGGCAGCAGTGCCGACTCGACGCGCACCTCGATTGACGGAACAATGAACAGCGGCTTTGACACGACTCGTACGTTTACGAACGTTCGCACTGCCAAGGCCTGGTCCATTGGGCCGCCGCTACCTCGAACAAACTCGGCAAGCCTGACCGCAGGAAACATCATGACACCGGAACACAACCGTCTGTCGGCCGCCTTCTCGCCACGGTCGCCCCGCGGCGCAGGGAGGGGAAGCATGGCCCCCGGCTCCGCGCAGTCTACGGCGAGCCAGAAGCGTGCCTCCATCATGCCCGGCATGCCTCACTCATCTCATGCTACCGGCCTCGGCGCCCGGACCATCAGTCCTACCGACACCCGGCGACGAATGAAGCGTCTCTCGACGCATCAGCCTCAGAGCCTCAACCACATCGCCGATGCACCCCCTCCGCCGCCTCTGGAGCCGCGTGAGCACTCGAGGTCGCCCTCCATGATCCCCCGAAAGGCTTCGGCCACACCGTCATCGTCGCGAACGACGCCCGATATCAATAGAAAGTCGTACAGCTCCGGCCTGTCGATTGGTTCATCGAACAGCTTCAACACTGTCAGGACATCGACTGGCTCGATCCAGCCACGCATCCCACAGTCGGGGTCTACATCACGCCTGCCAGCACCCAAGTCATTGACGTCGCACTCTCACGGCAACAACGCCGGTGAGGATGCTGAAGACGTGCCCCCGGTCCCCGCCATCCCGAAAGCGTACGAGTCCCCCAAAGAATCAACGGTCGACATGTCCTTCGTGGACAAGAGAAGGGCCAATCTGGCAGCCGATGCCAGCAGCATTCATAGCAACTCTACTGGCAGCTTCTCTATTCCTCCTGCGCCGGAGCCCATGAACAAGGTGGGACGGAAAGCCAGCACACGAAAATCGACTGCTGCCGTGCCCGTCGAGGTAGACAAAAAGGCGAACCCACCCGTCACCAAGAGGAATCCGCCGGGCATGCGCCTTCCGCCCATCACGGTCGGGCCTCTGAATCCTTCCACTGCCGCTAAAGTAGCGGCTCTGCAGGCAGGGCATTCTGACAGGAATCTGAGTCCTCCCCCCTCGCGCATCCTCGCCAAGACGCCATCGACGCCCATGACAGCCTCGAAGAGCAGCTTCTTCTCTCGCAACCACAATGACGAGAAGATTGATCTCCCGAACCTTCGCAGCAGTAGCACCGTGAATCACAACCGACTCGACAATGCGTCCGGTGTGGATGGAGGAAGCTCTTCCGAGTCTCTGATGGGCATGACCAAGACGACTCGTCGCAAGCCTAGCATGTCGCCGTTCCTGTCATCGTCTGTGCCCAAGAACGACCCCGACGCTGCGTTCATCAAGAGGCCAAAGACGGGCGATATCGGCAACCTCACTGAACCCATTCCTGAGGCGAGCCCCCAGCGCAAACCTTCGGGCCCACGCCCGCAAAAGCCAGTCAAGGCCAAGCCCAAGTCACCCGTACCGAATTCCGACCCCGAGGAACCTCCCACACCTTCCTCCATGAGCTCGCTCCGCCGGAAACTCAGTCTGTCGTGGAAGCGAAGTGCCTCCAAGAACGGTACCGCCCAACCTGCAGCTACGACGGCCAAGCCGACAGAGCCAAGCGTGAGACAAGACAGCATGCCCCCGCCGCGGATTCCCATCTCTGCCACTGTCGGCAACCTCAGCAGCATCGCCAACACGTCGAGCCCCAACGTCGGAACCCCCAAGTCCACTGGCACCTACCTCGAAAGCCGGCGTCGGAAGAGCTCAGCATCTAGCCTGCAAACTTTCGGGCACGATCGGACCAAGAGCGACAACTGGGCCCAGACTGGCACGAGCACCCCTAGGAAGGAAACGTCCGGCGATGCGCCGAAAGAACGTACCCAACCAATGCCTCGCAATGCGTCGGTAATGCAGAAGATCCTCAGGCCCAAGGCTTCTGCCGCCACCATGCGGGCCAACGATCCATGGACTGCAGATCTCGACAAGGACGATTTGATCGCAGAAGAGGAAATTCGAAAGATGGGCTCGAGGAGGAAGGAAACTGAGATTGCCGCCCGGACGCTTGACGCGCTCAAGAAGCGTGCCACGCCCAAGGAGAGGGTCGGGCCTCATGAGGCCATCAGGATAGCCATGTTGAATCTCTATGAGCGGGGTGAGATTATTGACTACAGTGACGTTTACTTTTGCGGGACGCAGAACGCGCAGAAAGTGGTGGGCGACCTGCAGTCCGACAAGCCCAACTTTGGCTATGACGACGAACGGGGCGATTACACCATTGTCCCTGGCGACCACCTCGCATTCCGGTACGAGATCATTGATATCCTTGGCAAGGGAAGTTTTGGACAGGTCGTCAGGTGTATTGACCACAAGACGGGTGTTCTGGTGGCCGTCAAGATCATCCGCAACAAGAAGAGGTTCCATCAACAAGCCCTCGTCGAAGTTAACATCCTGCAAAAGCTTCGCGAATGGGTAAGCTGCCTTCTTCTTTCTCGTCCGGCTGTTGAAATGAATTACCATGAAACTGACACTCGCGTGAAGGACCCCAAGAACAAGCACAGCATGGTCAACTTTACACACAGCTTCTACTTCCGAGGACACCTCTGCATCTCCACCGAGCTCTTGGACATGAACCTCTATGAGTTCATCAAGGTCAATGCCTTCCGCGGCTTCTCTCTCAAGATGATCCGGCGCTTCACCAAACAGATGCTGAGCTCTCTGGTCATGCTGAAGCAGCACAAGGTCATCCACTGCGACTTGAAGCCCGAGAACATCCTACTGCGTCACCCTCTCCACACGGAACTCAAGGTCATCGATTTCGGCTCCAGCTGTTTCGAAAACGAAAAGGTCTACACCTACATCCAGTCGCGCTTCTACCGATCCCCGAGGTCATTCTCGGCATGACATACGGCATGCCCATCGACATGTGGAGCGTCGGCTGCATTCTGGCGGAGCTGTACACTGGTGTTCCCATCTTCCCCGGTGAGAACGAGCAAGAACAACTGGCATGCATCATGGAAGTGTTTGGCCCACCAGAGAAGCACCTGATCGAGAAGAGCACCAGGAAGAAGTTGTTCTTTGACTCCATGGGCAAGCCTCGCCTCACGGTGTCCTCTAAGGGCCGAAGACGCCGTCCTTCGTCAAAGACGCTGCAACAAGCCATCAAGTGTGACGACGAACCGTTCCTCGACTTTTTGACAAGGTGTCTGCGGTGGGATCCTGACCGTCGCTTGAAGCCTGAAGACGCCGTCTATCACGAGTTCATCACGGGCAGGAAGGCTACCGCACCGGCCCCACGGATAGCCGCGCGCGATGCCTCTCCGGCCAAGCGCCACAACACGGCATCGGCCCCTAGGCCGCTTCCCGAGCCTCCTGGACTCGGCATTAAAGGCGGACCGACGCTGCGAGCTCGTGAGGCCACTGGTGTCAGCCCGCACAAGCCCGTGTCAGGCCCTGTTCGTCGAACCTCTGGGGCTACAGGCGCCGTGCATGTGGCAGCTATCAAGCGGACGAGCACCGGCACGGGGAGCATATCGACTGGCGCGAGCAACCTGCCGAGGGCGGCGGGAAGGAGTGTCAGCGCCAAGCAGGATCTCGCCTCCGCTGGAGCTGCTGCAGCCATGACGCGAAGATAGAGCATGGTTCTCGCATGGCTTGGCGTGGCTGAAGGGGGTTCCAGCACCGCTGGAACGACGCGAACACACTCGAGACAGACTACGGCCACTCGAAAGAGCCAGGAGTAGACAAACAAGCGGTTCGCACTACCGCAACCATAATGAACACCATTGAATTTCCAAATCAAGACGGCTTGTACACCCACGCACTCTCACGAATCACCCATAAACCACGATACACTACGATGCTGTCGCCGCTCTAAATGGAGGAGAGGGGCAGTGGACGAAGGACAGGGGTCCTCCTGCAAGGGAAGGGAACGATACCCCCCCCTTCGACTTTTTTTTTTCTTTCTCTCGCCGTTGATGATGAGCGTGGCGAATGGCATGAATGGCCGAGGCACACTGCTGTTGCCTGCCTGCTGAGGTTCCGTTGTCTTTCTTCATGCTTCTCTACAATACCATTTTCTTTTCTCCCTCTGCATCGGTTGGGCCTATATATATGTGGGTTGTCTCGGACGTTGAATGTGTGTGGCTGACCCTTTTCTCGGAAGGTGGTGCAGCATACCATCTGGCCGTCTGACGGACGGTCGCTGGGAAGCTTCAGGATTGCGAGGATTCTGCCGTTGCTATAAAGGAGGAAAGGAGAGGGGCTTTGTGTATACCATTATCTAATGCGACGATGAGGTTCATTGATGCCTTTTTCTCAAAAGACAAAGACTGGAAACGGGGGGATCGATGCGACGTTTCGCTGCAGGTGTTCCGTTGCCGTGCGTGCTAATCTTGGACGAAGCTGTGGGAGCCATACGGCTGGCTGGCAGCCAGCCATTGAATGAGGAGTGTAGTGAGTAGCCGTGAGATTGCCGTCGTTCACTCGTGCGCATGGCGACTCTCTGCCGGCTCTGGAACCATCTCTCGTGTCCACGTTGCGACCGCTTCCTCGTCGCAGTCGAGTACCGATTCGGTCTATTCATGGCCGTCGCACCAGGCGATGTGCTCCGATCCGGAAAAGATCAGCGTCCCTCTGTTTTTTTTTTCCTTGTTGGGCTCATATTTCCAACGAGGCGGCATTCAGCCTTACCCGTCCACCGATCCGCGAGACAGGTATCCCTTTGTGTTGCCGGACGGGGGGGGGGCGTATGAGAACTCCCCCTCGGTGGCACGGCATGTGGGCTTGGAAAAGCAAAAGGGGATGAGGCTCATCTAGCGGCCGTGCCACGTTCGACAGGCGAACATATCGGGCCGATGGTCCATGTCATCTTCACCGGTCTTGACGAGTTCTACACTCTTCCTTCCTGGTCGTAAAAAAAGGAAAAGATGGTGAACACGTTTTGTAAAGAGCGAGTCGATGGATGACGGTGCGAAAAAGGCAAGTGAGTTAGAGGCAGAAGACTGGTGAACGGTAAATGTTCAGCACCTGTCATTCCGATTACTCTTTGCCTTACTGGTGACAGGATCTGGCTGGCTGAGATGACTGCTTCGTATAACCAAATGGCGGTGCCCTTCCAAGTACGTGTCCTCGCCAAAACACTGCTCACACAATCTTGGGCAAGTCTTTTCTGCTTGTACTATCACATGCTATGCCGAAGCATAGGACATGGAACACAGACAAGACTACGATCCTGATTATGCAAGCAGGGACTGCGGGACAGACGGACCCTCTAAACTTGTCCCGTCTTGCTTAGGCTGTACGGGGCTGTCAACACATTGATGACGCTAGAATATCCCCACTATTGACGTCTTGTCCGTCTCCATCTCACGTACGAATATTTGGACCTGCGTCAAAAAATGGGGGGGTGGACGTCGTCATGAGTAAGGACGAGTTAAGCGACAGCCGCGGCTGAAGTCCCCCGCCTATCTTAGCCGTCATGTCGATACTGGCGTCTGACGGGAGGGCTCCCACGCGAAACAGCCGCGAGCAGAGGAGATGATAGGAACCCAGGGGGTGGAGGAGACCAAGGCAAGTAAGACGGATGCTTGCCTAGCATGGCATACAGGGGCACTTGGCGGCATGGCGCCTCCACACTCGGGCCTTGACTCGATGCATCTTCGGCAAGAGGTGGTTTGCGCTCTGGAGATCCTGGTAGGTACAACATGGGGCTCAGAAAATAAGCGTTGGTCCAAGGGGGAGGGGGCATGCGGTGATTGATCATGCAGGCCACAGGCAGTCAGCAGAACTTGAGCTAGGCCGCCGGATGTCGTGAGTGGTGTATGTGCAGGAGAGTGTAAGTTCACAAAGGGCGCCATGATTTTGGCGCTGTGGCGTAAAGGCCATCGACTTCTCACCATATGGACCACGTCCTATGGTTATGAAGTGGGTGTGCCTTGTGTCTATACGTGGTGAGGCTCAGCACCGGAGGCAACACAACCTGTGAAGGAGGTCCGTCAGCCGACATGAGAACAACGAGGCTCAATTGCTGGGTTCAGCCACAGGTTTTTGCCTTCGAGCAAGAGCATGCACGATCAGCACCAGCCAGTTCCTTAGCGACGAGGGCACCCGAAGCCGCGGGTGTGGCTGGGTGGGTGACCGATTCCTTCCCGGTGCATATCTTGTCAGATTCTGGCGGCCTTTGGAGGAAACCATGCAGCTGGTTCTAAGTAGGGAAAGTTGGCACTCAATGAGGCTTCTTGTCCACATCAAGAAGCAAGACGCGATGCTGTATCAAATCCTAATGGCAGATACTGGCTGTTGCCTAGAGGTTTGAGGTAGGCCCGAAACGAAGGCGGCAATCAGATGAGCAGAGCGGCCGGCGCGGGCATGGGCAAACTTGGGGAAACCTGCAGACGGGTCTCTCCACTGACTGGCCGGCGACTCCGGGCTGATGAGGGGACGGGGCAGATGGGGAAAGGACGGGAGAGCGAGGATCTAGCGACATGGTTCGGTTTGTGAACAAGCCGTCCCTTGCTGACGGTCAAGCTTGAGGCTGTGTAGCCGTGACAGGGGTGGCGGGACCCTGGATCATGGGGTGCCCGATGACATCAGGGTCAGATCGAAGACAATGTCTCGCTCGCCGACCAATCGCTTGCGGTTCCAGAGGGCTTCGGGCAGGCCTCGGAAATACCCCTGCGTCTGGTGGTGATTGGTTCGTATGCTAGGCAAGGCTGATGAGCGCGGCCTCTGTACTGTTGATGTACGAAGTCTTGTTTTATGATATCGACTGATCGGTGTCGACCGAGATTGAGGCGCTTTACCATGTCCTGTCCTAAGCATGGCTCCTTCTTAAGCGACACCGAAAAATAGAATTCGAACAAGATGTGTGACAGGGTGACTGATTGACGTTGGCATGCCTGCAGGCTACTGTCACACGGACACAGAATGGCGGGGTGGGCCGCTGTCGCCGGCGAAGTGTGGTCTGGAAGGGACTCGTTCTCTTGTCCCGATGACTCTCAACCGCCATTGACAACATGTTTCGATGGCTGCTCGAGTTCGGTGCGATGAAGACCTGGTGGTCGAGGCAACAGGCTGCCGGGACTGCTTGAAGGGTTGCACTGCATGAGTGGCTGGATGGTGTGGCCGGTAGATGCTGTTGTTGGTCCTTGTGCGATCGGTCTGCTTGGGTCTCAGATCGGGTCCGCAACAATGTCAGAGGAAGATGCTGTGAGAAATGGTCCGTCTCCGCCCCTCGGGGTGATGAGGTGCCAACTGCACGGATTTGGCCATCTGATTCGTCGGGACATGGACACCGAAGTAGAATGCTCGCGATGCATCCGTGGACCAAGCCGTTGGCTCGAGTCATTGGGAGAGGAGGGAAGGGGGTGTGAATAGTCTGGGTAGGATGCTGACAGAAGAGGTGCAGATGCCGGTGCAGAGGCACAGAAGTACAGAGGCCAAAGTCATCGCTAACGGGTCGATTGTCTAGTGCTGTATTATTTTAGCATGCAATCTGCAAGTACCTCACCTTTGAAGGAGGGAACGCTGATATCCAGGCAGCAGGCAGCAGGCAGTCGATGATCATACAGTTGTGCCTGCCCTGAAAGGCGCCGTAAACGGCCACACCCCTGCAGCACCTGTAACATGTTCAACACCTGCATGGTGGCCGCTTCCTGGGTACAGTGGAAAACCCGCCTCGGAAAGGACATGATGCATCAGGGAGGGGAGCTCCAGGCAGGCAGGCAGGTGGGCGGGCGGGCGGGTCCCAGCGAAGAAGGAACAGCTGCAGCACGTGAATCAGGAATCAGTCCTGTCGCCATCAGGCAAAGTCAGGTGGGGTTCCTTAGGTCGAGGGCCTCAACTTTACCTGGCCCATCCAGGAACGCTCTGCTTAAGCTCCTGCACCATGCCTGTTTTCTACACTCCATTGCATGGCACCCCAGACATGACCTCTTCAGCTCAATTGTGAGGCCTCGCGCCCGGGGTTTCATGGGATATCGTCAATCCAGAATGAAAAAAGTCTTTCGGTCGACAACGACGGTCGTGTTGCCGCAAGCCGCAGAATACCCACCTACACTGTCAAGTACTCACCGAAATGTTGGTATCGGTTTGTACCTTTCTCAACTCCGTTTACCACTATCCTTTGAAGCAGGGCAAAGCCTGATGGAAGGCAAGCCCGAACCCGCCCTTGTCTTAATTCGCCTATCGTCCCGCATTGGTTATCATACGGCGTGTTCCCTTCGATGAGATCGTTCTCGATGCAGCTTCCTCCTTTTGACAAGATGGTCAAGAACAGAGAAGCTTGGCTTCATCTCAGGCAACGACCTGGCGTCGCGAAACGCAATTGATCGTGCTGCGAGTTGTCATGGTGGGGGACCGTACTGCGACCAATGGACTGCATGAATGGCCAGCCAACATCCCCCGTTGAAGAGAAACCAAACTACAGGGACCTATCCACCTCACCTCACCTTACCTACCTTACCGTGCCTCCCGCCTTAGGTAAGGCGAGCAGTGAGTGACCAGTAACGGAGCCTGCTGCTTAGGGTTGCCCTCTCGATATCTGTCTTCGTCTTCTTTGATCTCAACAGTCGCGCACGGCGTCTCGTCAGGTCGGACAGCCACCGCGAACACTTGGTGCTCAAGCAAACGTTGACAGCAAGTCTGGCTGGAACGAAGCGTTCTGATCAGATGAGAACACATGCCACCTATGCAGGCCCGCCATCGACCTTCGTCCCAGCGGAAGCCGGCTGGGATCATGGCATGGGCTTCGAATACCGAAACTGCAGCTCGCACTTGTACGACAAGCATGCCCCAATTGGGCGGGAGCTCGGCATGAAATTCTGATGGACGAACCTTGCCTGCTCAATTTCTTGGTGTGCCCGCCGTCTGCGAGCATGCTGCCGATGCCTGCAGACTGCTTCCGAAAATCCATCATGTCCATACTACACAGCATTGCAGCAGCAGCCGCCGTTTTTAGAACCCTATCGGAGCAGGCTCACCGTTCTGGCTCTAGCGGACATGCTCTGACCACATGAGCCCACTGTCGGCTGCAGGCGCTTTTCCATTTTGGGGCCCTGCCATCCTGGGGCCCCTACATGGCTGCACCATATGCGCGATTGAACGATGGAGAAGAGAGCTCCTGACAGATGCCCCCATCACTATCAAGTTGGAATCGTTGCAACCAAGTTGGGTAATAACCCGCTCGCCGCCGTATCCTCGTTCCTCCGAGTCGCCGGCGTGCGATGGGATCTCGATGGAACCTCGAGCTATCCGGAGCACCAAGCAACACAGCCAAAGCAGTGCCCGCACCGTTACTGCCTCAGATTAGGAATAACGACTGGCTGACTGAGCGTCCGTCTCTGCACATCTACCTATTCCAGTCGTCTTCGTACCACGTCCACACGTTGAAAGCGTCCCAGACCCCAGGCTCCAGGCACACAGCATCGCATCACATCGCATCGCGTCAGCCCTGCTGCAGCTCGTCGGCGAATGGCGATCATCCTGGCGTGTTCTGGGGGTCGGCCAGGGTAATTTCCATTTTCCAAAATTGGCCCCCAAAAATCCATGGGTGACTCGTCTGGCCGAACCGTGGGCACTTACTTACAAGACATCGGTACCACCACACACACGCTCCTGCTGCCCCCCAGTGGTTGATCTCCACCCCCCTACCGTACCTACCCACAGGCGTGACACGCCCCTCCAACCCAGCCCTCTGTACTGTTATCCACACCCCATGGCCTCAATTTCTCACCTTCTGTTCCTTCTTCGTCGCCGCTACCGCTGCTGCTGCGCCTTAGCCTCAGCGATCGTAGGTCCCCCCCTTCCAAAGCCCATGCCCAAGCCCAAGTCCGGGCGAGGCAAGGCAGCCTCCTGGAGGTCCTGCGCCATCATGTCATCCAGGTACCTTGCGCGGCAGACGGTATGCAGCTCAGACGCGGGCACTGCTTCCTGGTCACCTAGTCCCAGTCACTGGATCTCAGTCAGATGGTATCGCATGCCGCTGCCGCGCCCAGGGTCACTGCTGCCTTGACAGGCCCCGAACCACACTCGTCCCAAGTATGACGAGCCACCATTCATACCAGGCTGCCAGGTCTATAAGGCTGCGATGCCTTCCTGGTCCCATATCTGCCTGTTGTCTTGCCTCTCGCATCACATCACTCAAAAGCATATCTCTTTCCTTTCTGGTTTCCTTTCCGTTCACTTTCATCCACAACCACCATCCCTCGGTGTACGCAGCCCATACCATCGCTCGTCTTCCCAATTAATCCAGCGAAGGCTCTCCTCCTCTTTCCACAGCACCCTACAAAGCCTCCAGAGATTACTCTGTCACTCGAATTTGTGTCCTCAAGTTCCAGACATCACCATGTGTTACCAATTGGTTGAGCTGTACTCGGCATGCCGTTGCCTCTACTACCAGCACGCTGTCGACCGATGCGCTGGTTATGGACGCCCCGGCCACAGCATCCAGCAGCGGACGATATTTGTCGGTTACGCTTGCAGTGCGCATACGCAGAGCGCCCGGCAGCAGTCCTCGCCATACACATACTCCGACTCGGGCTACCACAGCAGCCGATCATCTCGAAGCTCCCACCACTACCGATGAAAAGTACTGTCTTTGGTGACGGGCTGCTCCTCCTGGCACTCTCCCAAGCTGGACAAATTCAAGCTTGAGGGCTGGGCTGCGTTTCTCAACTCGTTCCGAAGGAGATCTGCTTCCCACACCCTTGCGCCGCCGCCATCCCAGCTTTCTCTCCTCTTCGAAGGCTTCGACAGGTCGCTTTCGGCATCTGCCCCACCCAGGATCACTCAAGACCTCATGGCAGCATCGAGTGGCCAGACCCAAGGCCGGCGGCGATCTCGTCCCGTACCTTTCTAAACAACGACCCGCCATGGACTAAGCAACGAAACCACCAAAGACAGAGGGGATTATACACGACATGTCACTCGATCACGGCCTCCCTACAACACTCAACGACGAAACACGAACAGTTGCACCCCCGACGGCTACGTTGAACCGTTGCTTCTGCTCGATACCCACCTCTTCCCCTCTTTTGCAAGGCGTTTGGCATGCTGCTTGGGTTTCTGCTCTCCTTCCGATTGGGTCGAAAGGATTTGATTTATAGGAGTTTGTTGCTCGCATCGTTTTTCCTTCAACGATTGTCTCTGGGGCGATTCACAACTGGGGGCGAGCCCGTGTGCGTTTTCCGGTTCGTTTGGTCCTCGACCCTTCAATTCCCTTCATATATCCGGCTTCGCAGCCCGTTTTCTTATCTTCTTCTCCGCGCATGTTTCGGCCTTCTGCCAACATACTTCGGCTCTTGCCGACACGGGCCTGTATTGTAAGGGAGTTGGTGCATTGGGCAGGACGAAGGGGATCGTCTGGCGTTTTGGACATGCTTTGGTAATGAGCGGCACGAGCGTTGTGGGCCACGGCTTCCTGATGATTTTTCGTTTTTTTTTTCTTTTTCCTTCTCTTCAATCATTTCCATCTCGTCATTTTTTCTTCTTGATGTTGCTCTCTTCTTGTCTTTGCATCAGGCATGTACTACCTCAGAGGGCAAGTCCCAAAGTCGACTCTGTTCTGGCAGCAGGGATTGCAACGAACCGGAGGAGGGGGTCACACAATCAGCTTTGGAGGTCATCGGTAGCAACCGGTTTGCTCCGCAGGACGCTCCCACAGCGATCTCCTCAGTCGGTCGATGCTTTTTGGCTTATTTTGCTTTCTATTGGGGGTTTCTGGATCTCTCCCCTTTTCTCCAACCAAGACGACACAATCCGGCATTGTCGAATCTTCACTCATCCTGCCATGTGCAGGAGGAAGTGCAGGGCGGAACAAGCCTCGGGGCCGGCTTCGGTTTGGCTATCATCCTGCGGAAAATGGAGCTGGTGTAGGGCGGGAGGATTGGCGCATAGCGACTCAAGACGGCGATACTAGATGGCCTGGGCGATAGACATGGTGATACTCTTCTCTCAAAACACAGCGTTCTGTTTCTCTTCCCACACAATTGGCTGCACTGCTTGACCTCGTGTATGTGCTGTGAGTCAACGGCGACATGTGATTTCTTTTGGGTTGTCCAGACTGGCGAGTCCCGCCAATCAATGGCATGTGGTGACGGCCAGGCAGACTCGGCTCCTTCCGGGCCGCAAGCTGTAGGTCGTGCCCTACTTGGCAACGGTCGCCGACCCGGGACTGGGGTCCAATGAGGTGGAGCTCGGCGATCTCGAAGGAAGAGGGCCGTTCTTCCGGCCCTGGGAGGGGCATTTCTCTTGTCCATTGTCCACTTTCCTGATCAACATCGCACTCGCTAGCACGGATCCATTGGAGGGGGGCCTCGAAACTCCCACGACGGTGTATTGATTCTTGGCCCCCCGCCGGGGGAGGGAAGAGGACGAGGCGGACCAGGTCTCCAGACGGATGATGCCCGATCGTCAAGACGAACTCTGGGTGGGCGGGAAGCGGGAAGCAGGAAGCAGGAAGCTAGACATTCGCCAAACTTAGCGATTGCTGTAATTCGCTGCGTGTACGTGTGTGTGTGAGTGGGCGTGGGCCCTTGAGACATGTCCAAGATGCGTAGTCGTGCAGTTCATAGCAGTTTTTGCTCTTTCGAGCGACTCGGTTCTCTGACCGAGGGTGCAAAGCGGTTTAGCGTTCCCGACGAGAAGGGCTTGTCAGCTGTCATCTAATCTAAATGCGGGCGGGAGGAACGGGCGTGACGAATGTCTGTCTTTTTTTTTCTTTGGTTTTTTTTGCTTCGCTTCCTCCCCTTGTCTCTCCTTCGGCCGAGCAACGGACACAGAGCAAGGGAGGGGAGTAATGCACATGGGTAGTGGGTGGATGGATGGATGGGATGGGGTGGTTGGGTGGTTGAATGGGTTCTGACCGAGGGGCCAACCCCACCTACCAAGGCAGCGCACGATGGTGTCTGAGATCCGTGCGCCCGAGCCGCGTTGCCGCGGGTGTTCTAGCGTATACCTATTTTTGGGCGGCGACGAGGGTGTCTTGGGGCGTGGCGTGAGTGGACGTGTGGCCCGCGCGGACGCGGCTGCTTGGCGCGGTAGGCGGGGCTGTGTACCGTAAGCGGAAGGCAATGGGCCAGACAGGCGCGGGGTGGGGATAAGGGAAAGTAAGGTAGTCGTCGGGTCGTTCATTGGAGAAAAGCTGTGGGGGAGGCTGTCGAGGCCGTGGTCGAGCTCAAGATAGATATGCGGGTGTATAAATCGAGGCTTGAGAGGGTGTGATGCGAACCAAGTTGCGCATGTCTTGCTCGGGCTCCAAACTGACAGGAATGCTGCCGCATTCGGGCATAGGTCCATTATAGGCTTAGGAATACCTAAATGGTCTGATTTAGGTATTATAGGGGAGTGGATATTTAGGTTCTCTAGGTTATCTAGAGAAAGCCTATAGGTTTAATTAGGTTGACCTAAAAACCTACTTAAATTATATAGGCTTTTAGGTTAACCTAATTAAACCTATAGGCTTTCTCTAAATAACCTAGAGAACCTAAAAAATTAAAGCTTAGACTAGTTAGCGATCTATATACCTTCTATAGTAATTTAAGTAAGTAGGAGCTCTAATATTAGAATATCTATTCGAGTTAACGTAGATCCCTCCTTTAACTCCTATAATAATAATAATAATAATAATAGTAATAATAGCCCCCGCCCCCGCCGCCCTAACTCAATATACTACGCCCTACTAATAGTAAGTACTTAATATAGCTATAATAAGTAATATATTAATTAATGAAATTAGAATGGAAAGTAAATATAGAATATTCTACTAATCCTAGTATAAAGAAGGTATATACTTAAATTAAAAGTATAAGCATTAAAGAGAAAGAGATTTATAATATTAAGAATCGCTAGAATACTAGGAAGAATCGTATAATTCGAAATAAAAAGAAATCTCTTTCTTTTCTTATTCTAAACTAAGCCGATTAAGAAAAATAGCTCTAATAGATTAAAGATAAATATAATACTATTTAGTAAGTTTCCTAGCTATATAATAGCTAATATATTAATTAATTCTAGGGACGCTAAAATATTATCTATTTAAATTCGCTTTAATATTAAGGACGAAAGTCTATAGGAGGATATACTTAAAGACGAAGTAATAGCTAATAAAGAATATCTTAAAGCCTAAAACGATAATATTATCTAAGATATTAAGGAGAAGATCTAGGACTTAGACTTATTTATATCTTAATATTTAATAAACGATTTTCTCTTTCTTTAATATAAAAGTAATATTAAATCTCTTACCTAGCTCTAGAAATTCTACTCCGATTATAAGATTAAGTATAATAATATACTTAAGTAGTTTCTTTCCCTTCTAAAAAGGGTTTTACCTCGGGTATCTAAGAAAAACGATTCTACTTTTAATATAGCTATTCTCGGAGTAAGTTATAGTTATTATAAGGTTATTATATAAGCTAATTATCTTAGGCTACTTTTATAAAAGCTAGCTTTATAATCTAATTATAGATATAGAATAAATTAATTAAATATCTTTAATTAAAGGCTAATACTATTATAGGTAATAGCTATATCTAGAAGAAGGATTATATCCCTCTTAATAAGATCTTAGATAAAAATAAGAGAATTATCTTAAAGTATATATTTAGGATCTATAATCGAAAGGTTATCCTTTATAATATATTATAGGATTTAATTACTATATAAACTAAGACTCTATAATATAAAGCGAATAGTCTATAGGGTTAATAGCTTATTCGGGATAATAGGGTTTATATTCCTATTATATAGATAAGGAAATAGTAAGAAAATTACGAGAGAACTCTAATAAATTATTTTAATATTCTAAAGAAACTAGTATAGAATCTTTAGCTTAGTATATAATAGTCCTAGTTATTATATTCTTATTAATAGTTTATAGATACTCTTCTCCTAATTAATTAGGAATAATTACTAGATTTCTCTAAAATAGATAGATAGGAGAATATTAATATCTTCTAAACTTTACTTATACTTAGTAGAAAGGAGGAGATCCCTAAATAAGTAACTAGGATACTAGGATACGCTAACTAAATAGTTAATATTAGTTTCGGATAAGATATTTATAATTTAAGAGGTTATTATACTATTATTATAATTAATAATACCCCTAACGTACATGCACAGTGAGTGGGCCAGTACAGTGAGTGGACCACCTCACCTCGACCCGACAAACATTCCAACCCAGAACTAAACAAAAACATAGGAAATCAATTGAAATCACGCCCCATTACCTTATTCAGAAGATAATATAGTCATCTGACAAGTTCTCGCGTTATGGCCAGTATTTCCACAGGTGCCACAGGTCCGTTTCTTCGGTATAGCCCGAGTCGCGCGACCCGGATTCTGCCTCGTTTCCTCCCTCATCTGAACATCTACCTCCTTCTGGGCAATCTGGTCTTGTCCATCACCTAGAGTCATACTCCCTCCTTCCCTGAGACGTACTTTTTAGCTCTCCGACGTCGGCTAAGGGTAGCATTCTCGCTTTCAAGTATCTTGAGCCTTGCGTCCATTAGGACGAACTGGTGCATTATCTTGTGTGTACCCTTCGTGTATTGGTCGATAGCCTGAAGCATTGACGTTGGTGAGCTTCCCTGGTGTCGGGAGATTCGATTCTTAATGAATTCGGACTGTGAAGTGGCTTCAATCGGGTTTGTAGGAGTCTTACACACCCATGGCTTAGGGAGTCCAGAAGACGTTCCTGGCGGCGTTGGTGTCTTTAATTTCACATCCAGCCTTGAAAGGACTGCTTCTGGGTCATGGGGGTAAGTCCAGCCCCTTGAAAACCTCCCTGGATGTTTTTTTCTGTCATAGAATTCTGGAATGCCGTAAAAAAGCTGGGAAGAAGTCCTCCTTGGAGATATGGTTTGTACCTGCCTTCATCTTCATCTCAATTTGCCGACCGTACGCTTTCTTCAGCGGTCCAAAACAGCCGACATCGAGAGGTTGGAGTAGATGGGACGAATGAGGAGGCATACAAAGTGTAATGATCTTATTCTCCTTACAGTAAAGCTCGAATTTGGCGGAGTGGTGGCTTTCGTGGCCGTCTAGGATGAGAATGCGAAATGCGCCCGAAGTACGCGACCTTGTATGTTGGTCGAAGTGCCGAATCCAATCGAGACCAATATCATTCGTAGTCCAGCCGTTTGGAGAGGTTGCGACCTTCCAGTCGCGAGGAAACGCGTCTTCTTCGTACCATGACGAGAGGTGAAATTTACCCGCAACAACGATGTATGGCGGGACACAGAATCCGGTCGCGCCAACGCCCTGGATCACTGTAACCCATTCCCGATTACCCGGCTGTCTCATCTTAACGTTAGAACGTCTTTCAGAGTTTGTAACAACCATTCCATTAGCGATAACGCCCATTTGGAAACCGGTCTCATCGAAGTTATAGGTGTCTTCGTCCGTCACGCCGTACTTCGCGACCATGTTACGTACGAGCGTAAACCACGCGTTTATCGCGTCGGGATCTTCGCATTGGGCCCTCTTATAGTCGTACTTTCGAAAGATACGCGTCCGGAGCGCAGGTTGTCGTTTGACGAATCTTGAAGCCCATCGCGGTCCGACGGGTGGCGCGTCGCGCGCCGCCAGCAGGACATTCGCCATATCTCCAACACTATCCAACCGAGGGGGTATGATCGGGAATCTAGGTCTAGTATGTATTCGACAATCGTTTGCTCTTCTAGCATTGTTAATTTCTTTAATTTGGATGTGATTTCGCTTCGGGATGGGGTGCCGTTCTGGCGGCGAACGAGAGTCGTTCGGCTGACATTGTAGATGGCTGCAGCACGTCGGGCGCTTAACCCTGGATCTTTTTCCATTGCTTGACGGGCAAGGAATAGCTGACTGTCTTGAGAAGGTGTTTCCATGACTGGTTGTAGAGAAAAGTAAGGTGGAATGTTGAAGTTTGGAGAATGACGCGAAAGTGGTCCACTCACTGTACTGGCCCACTCACTGTACATGTACGTTATAAGCTAGAATATAAAGCTAAAATACTAGGTTATAGATAATAAAGTTAAATTTAAATTACTCTTTATATATTTTTAAGATAGCTAATTAAGAGTTTATAAGAAGCTAAAAGAAATAGCTTAACGTCTATATCGAATTTAAATTAATTAATACTAGGGCGATTCTAAAAAATCTAGACTAGAAGGCCTAAAGCTAGAATCTCTAATATAGGGTAGTATTATAAACGTATTAGATATATAATTCTATACTTAAAGTATAGAGACCGTTATCTTAAGGAATATACTCTATTATAAAGATTAAAGCTAAGAAGTCTAGGGGCTTAATAGTTATTAGTCGATAGATTACTTATTAGATATAAGAAATAGAAACTCTATATTATATAATAGATCTATTATATAGATTATATAGAAGACTTTAGCTAATTCTATTCGATATTATAAGAAAATATTCTCTAAGTTAGAAATAGAATCTTCATCCTAGAATATATCTAGAGAGGAAATTAGGATAGGCTTTTTAAAATAGGCTATAAATATAAAGTAAGCCTTAATACTCTTAGAAGAAAGAAGGGCCCTCTATAGAGAATAGATATAATAATTAAAACTCTATATATATTTAAGGTTAATAGCTACTAGGATAATATAGAATATATCCTTTATAAGAGCCGTTAAGCCTAGATAAGAATCCTATTAATAGCGCTAGAAAATAGATATAGACTTACTATATTATAGTCCTAATAGAATTAGTAGACTATTATAAAGTAAATATATTAATAAGAATAAGATATAATAAAATAATTTATATAGGCTAAGGAATTCTTAGATTCTTCTTTCTATACGATCTTCTATAGATCCGATAACTTAGCGCTCCTATTATATATTTAGCTTAATTTAATATAGGATATATAAAAGCTATACCTTTATTAGGCTTATATTACTAAGGATATATATAATATTATTTAGCTAGGATATATCTATAATCTACTTATACTTAAGGCGCCTATTAAAATCGGCCTCGAGCTCTAAATAATATAGACGATAGAGATCTCTAAGATACTTAATAGCTTAAAGTTAGAAATCTCTATCGGGGTAGCTAGAATCTACGCTAAAAAACTCATTCTATTACTAGAATCGCTAATCGTTATAAGAAGATAATAGAAGGGATAGTAGAATAGCTATAGTAAATAAATTAATATTCCTATTAATCTATATTAATAAGATATATTTATTTAGTTTCTCTCTTATAGCTTAGACTCCTTTATAGAGAGGCTCTATTTAGGGCTTACCCTAATTTAAGAGCCTCTTAACCCTAGAAAGATAACGATTAAGAATTAAGTAAGGTTTAATAAGATTCTAAGATACCCTAATTTCTTATAAGCTAAGCTTATAAGTTAGGTATATAAAAGGCTTCGTAATATTAATTATAAAGCTAATCTAGCGCTAGGATTCTATACTTAACTATAGGAAGGGGTCGAGTTCGTAGTCCTAGGTAATATATTAATTAACTACCTCTTTAAGTTTCTAAGCTCGCCTAAGTATATAGTATATAGAGCTCTAGTAGGTTTTAACGTCTCGAATTAAATTAAGAAGCTTAGGATAATTAAGCTCTTTTAAATATATAGAAAGAATAGAGATCTCTTCGTACTACGATTAATAGGAATCGATAATAAGCGAATCTATATAGGTTAATAGAAGTAGCTATTATATTAGTTATTATATATAATTTAAATAGCGTTTTATATTATCGGGGATAAAGGTATTTAAGTCTCTTTATTTACCCCCTTATATCTAGCGGAGGGTTCTTTAACCCCTATCTTAAGTAGAAGATCCTATAAATAGAGCTAGATAATATATAAAATATATTAAATAGTCCGGACTTTATACTAGATAAAGGCTAATAGAAGTACTATATTTAATTTATAGAGTCTTTTACTAAATAATAGTTTAACCTTTTCTCCTAATATAAACGATCTATTATCGCTTATAATATTATAGATCTATATTACTATACTATTATTAATAAGGGTATCTATAATAAGGATATTTATAGCGTCTTTAGAGTATTAGCTATCTATATTAATAATATTAAGAATAAAATAGCGCCTTTAAAAGGTATTATCGACCTAATATATAATAATCCCTAATAGGGAATAGCTAAGCTAAGGTATAGACTAAGAATCGATAGTAATAGAAATATACTAACCCGCTAGGATATAGCTTACGCTATATTTAATAATCTCTCGTAATCGACCCTTAAACTATAGATAGAGCGTTTTCAGGCTTAATAGCTAATAGCTTACGTTTTAAAGCCTATATACTTCGAGGAGGTTATAAAAATCTAGATTAGAGACTATATTAAATAGAAGAGCTATAGAGGTAATATAATTAATAAATATAAGCTTAATATATAAATATTAAATAGATAATACTATATTCTAATAGCGGTTATTATATAATTATTATACTTAGCTCTATATATATACTATTCTTACGATATCTAGGTTTATACCTTTATTATTACTCCGATTAGATCTATTCTAATAGGCCTTTAAACTAAAGTAGTATTAGAGAGCTAAGGTCCCTATAGTAGACCCCTTTAGAAGGTTTAAGTACTTTATAATAATTAAATAAGTTTAATAGATAATTTATAGCTCCCCCTTTAATACTATTATATTAATATAGAAATATATCTATATTATAGCTTAATAGGTATAAATATTAATAAATAGCTTATAAAGGTCTAAAAATCTATTACTCTATCGAACCTTATATTAAAACTATAATAATAATTCGAACTAATTATATTACGCTTCTTATTTTTCGCTAGAATAAATGTATATATCGATCTAATAATAGCCTAATAAACGTACTAATCTATATATAATAATTAATATATTAGAGGAGGCTCGGTATAATAGGCTTAATAGCGGATCTAGAAGGATATTAGAGACCTAATTTCTAAATATATCGGAGCCTATTTTATAACTTAATAAATATTTTTAAATAAAAGTTATTAAATCTTATTAAATAAATATAGAAATAAATATAGATTTAGGAGATTATACTCTATTATATAATAAAATGCCCCTTTATCCTAGGACCTATCTCCTTAATTTAATACCTTAAACTCTCCTTTTCTACTATTACCTATTCTTTCGCTATACTATGCTTTTCTACTCCGATTACCTTACTAATAAGATCTCTTATTAATCTAGAAACCGAGGTACTAGAGACTCCTATTCTATCTATCCTATTACTAGTCCTTAGTAGTACTTTAGCTTACTTAAACTGGGCTATTAATTAGAGAGACGAGGTAGAGCTACCCCCTCTCCCTAGGCTAGGGCAATCTCTTCCTAGGTAAAGGCACCCTTAGTTAATTATTTAGATAGGATTTAGGCTATTACCCTAGCCCTAGACCGAAGATTAATAGAGGAAGCTTCCTTAATATTATCGGATTACTTTAAAATAACTAAAAAGTTAGTAAGTTCTACTTATAAAACGTAGATTAAAATAGTAAAATAGAAATAAATCTTAAATAATTTAATATATATCTATATTATAAATATAGTTTAGTTAATATAATTATTAAGAGGCTATAATAATCGATTAAACTTCTAATTCCTAAAAATATATTTATATAGCTTATTTATAAGATTATATAAGATCTTAAGGGTAGGAATAAATTTCGAATATAATCGATAGCTATTCTTACCCTCTAAGAAGCTATAGAAGCCTAGATAGTTATAGTATTTATAGCTATATATCTAGGGGTAGTATATACTAAGTATATTATAATAATAAAATAAGATATTACTCTTATTTAGGAAATAATATCTATATTTAGTTTATAGATATAATAATCCTATAATAGCTATATACCCTAGCTCTATAACTATAGCTTAATTTACCCTATTCCCTAAGAATCTATTAACTAATAGACTATATCTATCTAGAGCTTTATATTAAGAGCTATAATCTTAGTAATATATTTAATATAGTATTAATCTTTAATTATAATAGTTTAACGATTAATATAAATAGCGCCTTTAATATAGGCTATAATAGTTAATATTATTATAGATATATTAATAGGGCTAGATAATATACCCTATATTATTATTACGATCTACTACTTAATAGCATCCTAGATCGTATAGAGGGCCTCCTCTCTAAAATATATATTAACTAAACTAAGCTCGGACTAAGCGATCTCGTAAACTAGGCGATAGAAAGGGGCCTTAAGAATAACTAGGCTAGGGTACTTCTAATAATAGGTAATCTCCTACTACTATCTCTCTAGAAACGGTTATTATAAAGCTATTATATTAGAATAAATAACTTACGACGATCTTAGTAGCGTATCTAGCCCGGCTTAGTAGTAATATAGGGGGCTCTTTTTATTATAGGGACGTAGCGTATATTAGTAGTTTCGCTTCTTAGCTTAGCTATTACTACTATTTTCTTTAGAGTAGCCCTACGCTTAGGGCTTATACTTTAACTAGGTATAGTCTTATTAATAGTAGTAGCTCTACGGGCCCTAATAATAGAGGCCTTTCTAGTAATTAATTTAGCTAGATAATATAGTTATTATATAAATTATTATATAGGGATTACTAGATAAAACTTATATAGTATATTTATAGTAATCGTCGTTACTATTATTACTATTATTATAGCTATTACTATTATTACTATTATTACTATTACTATTATAATTATTATTAATTTATTAAGGTTTAATTTAATTATAATTATTAAGCTTATTTATTCTTAAATTCTAATCTAGGTAGTAATTTAGATATTTAAATAATTTATACTTTATATTCCTTCCTTCTATTATTAAATTACTTTCTAGGAAGGAATATAAGTTTATTAGATAGTATTCCCTAGACTCTATAATAGCCTATATTATTATATTAATATTACTATATCGTATAACCTAAAATTACCTAAGCCCTACTACCTATTTAGGTTTAGGTTTTCTTTTAAGTAGCCCATTTAAGCCTAAAACCTATTTAGGTAGTAGAGTAATGGGTTTTGGGCGGGTTTAGGTTTTTACGCTAAGCCTCTAGGTACCCAATGGGTCAAAATCTTTGGGTATTCCTAAGCCTAGTCCATCAAGGGGGAGTGCTTGGTGGAACTGGGGGCGGGTGTATATGGCTTTGGTGATCCTCCTTGGTCTCGTTTTGGTGCCTCGTCTGTGGCGTCCGGTTCCTGGAATGGATGACAGAGGCGATCCGACATGTGCCCCAGCCACGTTCTCCGGTAACCTCTGATCGGATGGGTGTGTCGCCAGCCGATGTGCGATCTATGTGCTACCCAGGATCCATTTTTTATCGCGGCAATCCAGCTTCCTCATGGCAAGCGATCCATCGTCCGCCCAACCGATACTGTCTCCGCTGGCGTTGATGACCACTCCGCCGCCTCGATCAAGCCTCCGATACAGATGGAAAATCACGATGAACGGTTATAATTCTGCTGCTTCGTGGAGAATCAAAGTATGATTGTCCAGATAGCGACGGTGCGAGAGGGTCCGCCGTAACGCCGCGAGAGACAACAGACCATGCAGCCGACATGTTGATCAATCTATCACGCAAAAACCGCCGAGTCGCATCAGTCTGTCATCGCGCACCTTTCACAATGCAACAAAACCGTTCCGTATTGGGTGCCGAAGCAAAGATCTTGATGGGCGATGGGACGCCGTTCAATAGGAGGCTTTCCCTGCGCTCACCTCCGCGATGTTGGTGGTCGTGAGGCTATCCGCATAGTCCAGGCCCAGGAATCGGTAGCAAATTACCCAAAGAAAGTCACAAGCGACCCTGCCCCTGGTTCTAGGTAGAGCACCAATCCATCCTTGCACGTAGGCAGGTGCCCTGCACCCGGACGGGCGTGCACTACCCCGCCACCAGACGCGCATGTCTGGTATTCCTTCTCTGGGGACCTGCGATGTCGTCAAGGTCATACGCCAGGGACACTTTCCAAGCCTTTTCTACTGGTTCAATGCCAGCCAGGCTGTAACTTGGTGGCGCTGACACAGGTGTCACGGCGTGACATGGGACAAGTCGTATAGGATCGACGTGTATACCAGTTCCGCTGTCGGTCATTGTCTGGTGTTGTGACTGTGCCGTGCGCGCCAATGCTTCTTATTGCAACTGAGATTCCATGGCATGAGCCAAGGCCCGCGCCGCGAAGACCCAGAAGCGAGCCCACTCATAAACATGGATGGTTATCGCACCACGAAGGTCGGGTAGACTGTAGCGTGACCAGGCGTAAACCATCCTGCAGTGAGATATTCTGTTCTGCCTCGAAGAATTGATTAGAGTTCGGATACTGATCCTTTCTCCTTTGATTTTGCGCAAGAGTTTGGCCTGATGCTAAGTAGATGCTCAAGAACCAAAACCGTATCAGTATAGTGAATCGCGCACCACTGGCCTTGTATAATATTCGAAATTATGAGGCTGTAGCTCACGCATTTGGTGCTCCACTCTCAGTCTGACTGAACCATCTGAATCCAGTTGTGATGTAAAAGGATGGACGAATCAGAGATTCGCGGCCCAGTGAGTTCAAAGGTCGCGTCATGCTCATGATATCGACATTCGACAGGTGACGTTACAGAGCGATACCATGATCGTCAGGGAACAACGTGACCTCCCACATATCAAGAGCGATCCCAATCCCCGCAAATTTCGGTACCCGACGACACAGCCAGGCCTTCCCCGAGAGTTGGCTCACTAACTGGACCGACTCCGGTAGGTGGTAGCAAAGCTGGGGCAAACGCGTGCTATCCCAGGCTCTTTCTTCGCCAATGATACACGCCCCATAACCGATGTCCTGAACTAGGTCATCGGGTGGGATTGAAGCAAATACCCGCACGGGTGAGGGACCGTACATAGTCTTGTCGTCCGATGAGGGAAGGCCATCTCGGCGCGTGTTATCGCGGCCCCAATACGACCGCCGATCTTCCCCGCTGTCCGGCGCCGGACCCATGCCCCTGGAAGGGGAGACATCCCTGCGCTGAAGACCGTTTCTTTTCCGTCCGTTAAGCATCCCGGTGCAACGTTACCATGGCAATTGACTTTCGGAAGCGCATGTCGGCTAAGATGGCGAAAGGGGGATCTCGGGTGTCTGTTGGCGGGCTGGATATGAGACCTGCCGGGCCAAGCAAGATTGATTGCATCGTCGACCCCTCATCGCTACGTCGCGTGCCCCGCTTGTGTACTGAGGAGAAGCTCTCAGCGATACGGTGTTGCTGAATCGCATGCGAAACCGAATCAACCGTCGCTAAGGTGGATGAAAAGAGGTCGCGATGAGGCAGTCAATGTGTATCTTATAATAGAGGCGATGCGGCCCAGCCCCTTTGGGGAGCTGCGGAGGTCCGGCTAAAGCAGCACCAGACTCAACCAACTCTTCAAGATGCTGCCGTTCTTGATATCTACCGTGGCACTTGCCAGTGCTGCTTCGGCAGCCACCCTCGCCGGCATCCCGACTGTGTCCTTTGAGCTCTCGAGTGATGGCAGTCTTGATTTTTCGACAATCGCCACCATCATCGTTGACGAGAAGAACGCCGATGCCGTCGACACCGACGGCCTAACCTTGATTCCGCCAACGCTCCTCGATTTTGCAGGAGCCTTTGCGGAGGACCTGGTGTCGGTGCTTGATTTCAAGGTCGCTGTGGAAGTCGGTTCGGCTGCATCGGCTGGCGCCGATGCCATTTTTCTGACGCTCGGGGACAAGAGTGACTATCTGGATGTGGCCTGCCGCCAAACTTCGGAGGGCTATTCGCTCGAAATCACTGCAGAGGAGGGTATCACCATTACGGGCGCGAGCCCGCTCGGTGTCTGGTGGGGCACTCGCACCATCGTGCAGCAGCTGCTGTTGCACAAAGGAGCTCTGCCCCTCGGCCAGGCTCATGATGCGCCCGGATGGCACGAACGAGGCATGATGGTGAGTTGGCACAGTCCCTGAAATAACTGTACCTCGCAAGGTTGCTGAGAGTCTGGCATAGCTTGACATGGCCAGACACTGGTTCCCGGCCGACTTCTTGATTGAGATGTGCTCGTACATGTCCTTCTTCAAGCAGAACACTCTCCAGGCCCATCTAAGCGACAATATCTACAACAATGCTGCGATATACTCGTACGAACGCCAGATGGACTTGTATGCAGCGTTTCGTCTCTTCTCCGATGACCCCAGAGTCGAGGGCCTCAACAGACGCCAGAACGAGTCATACACGCGCGAGGTTTGGGATGACATTCAGACAAAATGCGCCGCCAGAGGTGTAACTATCCTGCCTGAGATTGTGGCACCGGGCCACGCGCTCGTCTTCTCGCAGTGGAAGCCTGAGATTGGCATGACCTCCGACTACAGTCTGCTGAATGTGTCGCACCCAGATACCATTCCTGTGATGAAAGAGGTGTGGGACGTCTTCCTACCGTGGTTCCAGAGCAAAGTAGTCCATATCGGTGCTGATGAGTACCGCGACAACTCGCTCACGGAAGAGTGAGTAACGGCTGTCGACCTCTTGATTTCGGAGAGTTGGACTGACGATACACAGTGAGCTCGCTGACGAGTACACGCTCTTCTGCAACGAGTTGAATAAGTTCATCAAGGAAAAGTCGGGAAAGCAGGTCCGTCTCTGGGGCACGTTCCCGCCGTCCGACGGCGGTCATGTTGACACGGATGTCTCTGTCCAGCATTGGGCGCCTTGGGAGGGCAACCCGGTTTTCGACTGGCTGGCAAACAACTATACTGTGCTCAACTCGGCCGATGCTATCTATATCGTCGGCAAATGGTCTCAGTGGTACGGCCAGCAACTGAATCAGACGTACATCTTCCGAGGCACGCCAGGCGGGAAGCCGTTTGGACCATACATTTTCGACTCGACAAACACGACGAACAATGCGGCCCGAGAGGAGGCGATGATCGAGGGCCACATTGCACCGCAGTGGTTTGACTACGGCCCCAACGGCACGACCGTGCTGGAGGCGTACTGGGCCTGGAGGGACGGGTTGCCTGCCCTCGCTGACAAGCAATGGGGTGGCGAGCTAACGGAGGAGGAGTATCTGGGCTTGTTCGAGGCGCTGCAGCCGTTCGTGCCGGATCAGAACCTGGATCGAAGAATCCCCAGCCAGGGGGCGACGATCCTAGACTACGACTTTGCGACGGGACGCGGATGCGAGGGCAAGTTCAAGGACGTGTCGGGGAACAGATACCATGCGACTTCAAGCTGCGGTAGCTCCAACGAGGGCATCATCTTGCAAGAGGGATGCGAGGTCACGACGCCTTTGTCTTCCAAGGGCCGCAATTACACCATGTCGTTCTCGATCAAGCCGACGTCTGATGCCAAGGGCCCGATCTTCACTGGAGGTGACAGTGCACTGTGGTACGGGAATGGCACAGTCGACTCGATCATGGCGTGGTCGGGAGACAACTTGTACGCGCTGAACTACACATTCCCCGTAGGCGAGTGGACGAATGCGAGCCTGATTGCCAATGGAGACCGCACCTTCCTGGACGTGGGTGAAGGAGAGCCGATGGAGTTCAAGACAATCCTGGGCATCATTGGGACGAGCTTCGTATGGGAGCGGCTGGCTGTGGAGGCGCCACTGAAGACGATCGGAGGCGGGGCATTTGAAGGAATAATTGGAGGACTGAAGCTGGTAGACGGCTGAGTTTGATGAAGTTGACGTGGATAGATGGCTTGGTGTAGAAGGAAGGGGGAGTAAGTCGTTGTGTCATTCAAGTGCTGGCAAGAACGTCAGGCCGTGGACCCATACAGTGTTGAAACCATGCCTTGACCGTGCAATGCGCATGCATTATGCGATGTTCACCTGCCTCTCACCTACCGTCGCGCCGTGACGCGACACGATCATCGATTTTCGTGCAGCTGGACGCACATACAGTAATGACAACGCCACGACCTCCCCGCGTGTCATCGGGAGAAGCATCCATTCCCAGGGGGCGTCAGGCATATGCAGAGGGCCAGTACAAGACGGCAATCGAGCACTTCACCCTTGTTGCCAACGCTTGTTCCTGCAACCGCGGGGGCCGGCGTGAACGATGCAAATGTAAGGACTTCGAGAAGGTCGCCCAAGATGGTGCATCTATCTTCAAGGAGGCTATGCACAAATGCTCCTGCGATGCTTCCAGAAAATACAAAAAGTGCCACGAGCCTTCACACATCCAGGCTTTGGACTATCGCGCCGCCGTCTTTGAGAAAATGGGCCGGCTTGATCTGGCCAAGAAGGATGCCGCATGGTTGCTGGAGATAGCGCCGAGGTCACTCGAGGTTGCATAGACTCCCCCCGAATCGTTCTCGGTGCCGAACTTGCTGACGACGGCCAGGGCTATCTTCGCATGGGCAAGGTTTATAGGCTAGAGAAGGAGCCCGAGCTCGCGTTGGCCTTTTGGAACGCCGGCATCGAGGTTGGAGCCAAGGAGGGACATGGTGGTAGCGCAAAACTCAAGGTACGTCTTGTTCGCCGCTCACCCTTTGACTGCATACAAGACTTACACGTCGTAGCAATTATTTGATGCTCGAGCGCCCTTGCAGAGACGATATGGGCGCAAGGACCCCATGGAATTGCCCTTGGAGATTGTCGACAATATATTCTCCTATCTCGACTTCCGCGAGCTCTGGTACGTTTCGGCGCAGGTGCATTTGGCCTCGGTCATCGTGCGACCCCGATGAAGAGTTTGAAGTCTGATGCTATATAGCTGGGTTCATGGCGTTTGCAAGAGGTGGGACCACTTCTTCGGATCTCGCACTCGTCTCTGGAGGCGTATCAGCTTCCCCAGCAATCTACCTGCGTCGCCGTCTCTCGAGTTTCTTCGCAAGATATCCAAGCGGTCCGCCAGTGGTGCACGATCCCTCATCATTCCCCGTGCGAGAGCCTTGCAGCTCACCCAGGCGAAATGGCATGCGCTGCTTCAGTCTGCACTCCCTGCGGAACATTTGGAGCTTGGCCTCGTCCACAGTTTTATACCAGAACTGCCGAGCGACCATCGCATCCTGAACCGGCTTGTATCACTGAGACTTTCCTTTTCTGCGCTCGAGAACAGGAGAGAGTTGAACTTGGTCATCGCGATATTGGAGCACGCGAAAGACACCCTCGAATCCCTCTGGATAGATCAAGCCCCGTATCTCAGGACCATACCCCTTCTCAGCAGACTGAAATATTTGCGACTCTCCGGAGAGCATGAGAAGCACAGCATCCCAAGAGAGCTGCATGCGGTAATTCCTCAACCAGCCATACGAATTTGAAATCTTTCAACAACTGACTGTTGCCCAGATTGGAGTTGCGAAATCCACTCCTAGCCTCCAGCAGCTTCATCTTACCAACTATCTTCTGCGTAATAATCAGGAATTCGACGAAGGCGAGTTCTGGAGCATGTGGTCGAAACTTGAAGCCGTCGTCGTAGAACACCAAATACTTGGCCCCATCACCGATCACACGAACCGCCGCATCTTCCCGCCGTTGCGCTCGTTGCGAGCCTTTGAATCCCGGACTCTGGCGCCAGCGATGCAGCCCGTGCCGTTCCCTCACAACTTGTTGATCGACTACGGAAACAATCCACCCTCAGACGACCCCAGCGCCGGTCACGACCACTTGCAGCGCTTCTGGGTCGAAGGCGTCTCCATCACACCAGCACTACAGGCAATTCTCGAACCAGCCATCAAGTCCGGCTCCCTCCGCGAGCTGGCCCTCTGTTTCCCCGACCACAGATCCCCCGACTGGGGCAGTGGCGACCATCCCGCGCAAGCGTTCCTCGAGCTGTTCTCCTGGCTTTACGGTGTCGAGAGCGTCCGGACACTGGGTCTCTTCGACTTCAATCTCGACACCAACCTCTCCCTGCCTGACGTCGTGCAGTCCCCGGCCGGGGCCCCGCGGCGCCTGCCGGAGCGTGACCAGGCGAAGCTGCTTGTTAAATTCGTTGAGACGTTTCCGAACCTCGAGACGCTGGTGCTGGCGTCGAGCCTTTGCGAGTCAAGGCCTATTGCCGTCATTACAGAGGCTGTGGCACGGCAGGGTAAGGTGAAGAAGTTCTACGTACAGGGCCTCATGGGGGCCCTGCTGGACCATATGCGGGCGTTTGGCGAGGAGAAGGGGGTGGAAATATTGCATCACAGGGAGGTTTCGCCGTGGCCTGTTCCGTTGGAGGATCGGAACAAGGCCTGAAAGGTGTTCTACCACGCAGGATATCAGGCGGCTTCATCTCCCATGATCTAGACTATCACCGAGCAAATCACTCGAAGAGATGGAGGTTCGCATAAAGGGTAAAAGGGCATTTAGCATGAGACGGCATCGCAGAAGCACCGGCATGAATCAAAAACAGAAGGACTGTATTCTAGATGACCTCTTCAAGCAGAGGAATTCCAAGACATAACTGAACCTCGTCAAAGGCACACCACTCATGTGCAACCATAGCCATCGAGTCATCGCATGGCCCCAACTCCAAACGCCCGTCCCGATCCACCAGGGGGTATCATCTCCGTCCACATCATCACAGCCGACGCCGCGCCTCAGGTTCACGCCCCCGGCGAGGGAGCGCCCAGGTTGCCCGAGATCAAGCTCTCCATCTCAAACGGGTTCAGCGTGCTGCGCCGCCTCGACGCGACCTTGCTGACGCGCCGATCCCTCTTCCTCTTGGGCAGCGGCTGCGGCTGCTCCTCGTCCCTGCCCTGCACAGACCGCTTCACGGGGTCCACGTCCTCGTTGCCCGGCACCTCGGCGATCGTCGGCGGCTGGTGCTGATCACTCTCCGCCGCTCCCGTCGCCGTTGAAGGAGGCTGGAACGCCGCCGGGGCGGACGCCGAAATGGCGCCGGCGCTGCGCTTGTTGCCCCTGGCGGCCTTGAGCTTGGCCCGCACACGCGCGGCGTCGGCCTCGCGCTCGGGCGCGGCGAGCTTGGCGGGTATGGTGGCCATGGTCAGGGGGCTCTGCTGCGGAGGCGGGTTCGCGGGCCGGGGGAGCGGGAGACGCGAGGAGACGTGGCGAGGAGAGATGTCGCGGCGGGTGCGCGGCGTCTGTTGGATGGCCGGGGCGGGAGGGAGGTTCTCGTCGACGCTCTTGTCGGAGACGATGCGGCGTCTGCCATTGGTGCGAGAGGGGGCGGGTTTGGCGGGGGGTTCCGGCTTGGTGTCGGGTTTCTTCTGGACCACCACCTTTGCGTTTGCGGGCTTGCGCAGGTCGCGGGTGCGCTCCCTGGGGAGGGGCGAGGGCGAGGGCGGGGCCGAAGGCGGCTGGTCGAGGGCAAGTTCGTCCATGGATGCGTCAGAAGCGGCCGATGCCGTTCGAGGCTTCTCCTCGATTTCGGGCGTGACGGCGCGCATGGCCTTGAGGGGCGAGCGCGGCAGGCGGAAGCGATGCGATGATGGTTCGGGCACGTTCGAGTCGTCGCCCAGGTCCCATGCCTTCCCTTCGGCCTTGATCGAGTAATCGCTGTGCTTCTCGTGGCTCGACTTGGCTTCGCTTGCGCCGCGATTGCCAGCCGTGTTCGTCTCCTTGAGTGGACTCAACTGTGGTCGTGGTGGCAGCGGCGAGGAGCTGAGGAAGGCGGTCGACTGCTGTAGGATCTCAATGTTGGGCTCGGAAACATCGACATCGACATCATCAATCTCGTCTTCGAAAATGCTCGACTCGGATGCATAGTCATGCTCGTCCTGAACTTCGACGTCGTACTCGTGCGCCGGTTCCAGGTCGAGCGACTCCTCTTCCTCCACCGGTTCTGGTCCCGGCGACGAACGCAGGGCGTCCAGATCCTGGGTGCATTCTTCTTGAATGAAAGAAAGATGAGAGTCGGCGACGGGCTCAGGCTCAGGCTCGGGCTTATAGTCGCGTGTCTGCCGTACCCTGATGGGACTCAAGCGAAGGCCCATGTCGAGTTCCTCCATGTTGACGCCCCTGCCGTTGGCGACCAGCCGCTTGCGCCAACCGTCCATGAGGTGGACGGCTTCCTGCCAGCGACTCTCCATCTTGACCCACCCCTCCTTCAGCCTGTTGATCTCCTCCTCGCGTGACTCGACCTCTTCAATCGGGACAAACGAAGGGTTCGTGAGAATCGTCTGGAGGTGTTCCAGAATGACTTCGAGCTCCCTCTCCATCTCGTCGCAGTTGGTCTGCAGCGCGACCGCATGGCCGTCGCCCTGGCTCGCGCCCTTATCCCAGCCGCTCATATCCTTGGGCTTGCCCAGCGTCCGGCGCACGACGGCGAGCAAGGCCGTGTTCTCTCCACTCAGGTTCCTCGTCAGCTCGGTGAGGAACTGGTTCGTCTCGCTGCGCAGATCGGCAGCCCCCGGCGTGGCACCAGCGCGCGACCTCTCCTCAGCGCCGACATCGCCCACAACGCTGATGACGGTCACGATTGAGCTCTTGCTGCTGCCGCGCGCACGCCCGGCATCGCCGAGCTGCTTCTTGAGGCCGTCGATCTGGCGGTCGCGTCGCCGCACCCCGGTCGCACAGGAGGCGCGCGTCTGGGCGACGAGGACCTTGGCGCGGGCCATTTCTTCCTTGAGGCCGCGGACGGCGGCATCGGCGCTCTTGAGCTGGGTGCGGGCTGCTGTTTCAGAGGCCTCGGCGATTTCGAGCTTGCGCCTGGCGTCTGCGTGCTTCTCCGTGAGGCGGCTGACGTCGTTTGTTGCCTTGAGGTTCTCGGCGCGGAGGGTGCGGAGGGTCGTCGAGAGGGCTTCGCGGTTTTGGGCGTCACGCTGAGCATCGAGGGTTAGGTGGGGGGTCTATCCACAGCATAGGATGGATGGTGGAAGGAGACTATGAGCTTACGTCGCGTCGCAGAATGAGGTCGTTGATGATGCTCATGACCCTTCCCATGGTGGCGTCAACGCCACCTGGATTCCGCTCAGGGCGGGCAAAGTCGATGCTCTGGCCATCGCTCAAGAGACCGCGGGAGAGCAGCTGGTTGTTGATGTACAGAGATGCTGTCCGCAGATTGTCGTTGTCGTTGTCTTTGTCGGCCATGATGCCTGCTGTCGAAGGGGGTCAGTGGTGTTGCTGGAGAGGTGTGATCATGGAACCACGGGCATAGATGATGCTGTAGATGACTTTGTGGCCGAGTGGAGGTGGGCGCATTCGTCGACAATGTTGGTATCAGGGGTGTCTCGGTCAAGGGCATGCATAATGTACAATCGGATCGCTAGGTAGAGAGGCAGGCTGTCTGTTGGTCCATGGCGTGTACCTGTGTATTTTGGACGAGGCCACCTCCTCGGGCTCGTTGCTAGGGCGGCCCCACTCGAAAGTAAACAAATGGCGAAAACGCACAAGTACTAGGTACCGATCTACCCTAACCCGACGCGGTTAGCTTGACATATCGCGCGAGCTCCGCCTGTGCAAGGCACAATTTTGTGCATTTCTCCTCCCTTATCCGTTATCTATATTTCACCCCACCAAGACTTGCAAACGCCGCCTTCCCACGACGAGGCACAATGGCCTTGGTGATGTCCATGGCATCTGGTTGTGCGTCCCGAGTACTGTCTCACCAACTTCAGGCACCCCCTGCTTCGACGTGAACATGCCCGTTTTCGAACCGGATGGCTATGCTACCGCCGGTACAGAATCCCTCTTCGAAGATGAGTCGGGTGCCTCCTGGGAGCCTGTCTACCAGCATGACTGCTCCTTCAACACAGACTTCTTCAACGAAGTCATGATGAACATGATCAAGAACCCCAATGTCAACACGAAATGGCTGTTCCGTGCAGACACCCTGCACGACACGGGCGATGATGCAATCCCGGGAGCAGAGCACCAACCTCAAATCGTACACCTCAGCGGCTACCACACAGAACGCGCCCTCGTCCGCCGCCTCGTGCCAAGGAACCCCGCCGCGACAATCCTCTCGACCAGACGTGCCTCTTCCTTCAGCAGGTCGAGGGTCCCAAGACCCGCACCGTCGTCCTGTACATCCCGCACGAGTCCTCCGCCGACGACATGCCCTTCTACCATCCCAAGGTCCGCGGCATCGCCCAGCTCCACGAGTGGGACGCCGACGAAGCCCGCGGTACCATCTCTATCCACTACTGGCACTTCCCACCCGGCGAGCACGGCATTGACCCGGAGACGGACCCGGAGAAGCTGAAGCGCACGGCCCGCATGCTCCTTTCCGTCCTCCACAAGCACGGTCAGGGACAGGCTGCCGGCTACGTGAAGAAGGTCCACCACGACGTCGTCATCCCCCAGGCACGCTTCCAGGACCGCTACTCCGCCCTCAAGCTCAAGCACGCCGCCCGTCTCGTGAGCACCTGGGCCGAGGTGACCGACCCCTGAAGCACGTCTTTGAGGACCTCGGCATCGCCGCCTTCCTCATCGAGCTGTGGGCAGACATGTACCGAGACCAGCCCTTCCCCGGCTTTGTCGACATTGGCTGCGGCAACGGCCTGCTCGTGCACATTCTCCTGCTCGAGGGCTACGCCGGCTGGGGGTTCGACGCGCGGGAGCGCAAGTCGTGGGCCACCTACGGCAAGCCCACGACCACCATGGCCGACGCGCCGCCAGCCGACGTCCTCAAGAGGCTCGTGCTGCTGCCCGACCTCGCGGCCCCCACCGACGACGACGACGACGGCATCGTCGCGGAGGAGGACCGCGCGCTCCTCCACGACGGCACCTTCCCCAAGGGCACCTTCATCATCTCGAACCACGCCGACGAGCTGACGCCCTGGACGCCCATCCTCGCCACCCTGTCAGAGTCGCCCTTCATCGCCATACCGTGCTGCAGCCACGACCTCGGCGGCGCAAAGTACCGCGCCGCGCCGCCGCGCGACAAGACAAAGTCCACGTCCGCCTTCTCGTCGCCCGTCGACTGGGTGTCGCGGATTGCCGAGGACTGTGGCTGGAAGGTCGAGACAGAGATGCTGCGGATCCCGAGCACGAGGAACACGGCCCTCTTGGGACGAGCGAGGACGACGCCGGCGGCGGAAATCGATGCCGGGCAGATTGTCGAGAAGTACGGAGGCACGGCGGGTTACTACAAGAACGCCATCAACCTGACGAGATCGAAGGCCAGGGGCCACTGATCATCAGCACAAATGAAACACGCATGAAAAAAAGGCGGGAAATGAGGACCGAGCAAGACTGAAGAAAGGTGAAGTGAAAGTAATTGGCTTTTGACGCTGTTTTGTATATCAACCCGCCCCCCTTGCTGCTACTCCGCACCTCCAAAGCCGGAGAATCAGAACCGCGGCGTGATGGCGGCTGGCTTGTTCTGCAGCACCTTCTCAATCTCCTCCAGGACCTCGGGCGTCAGCTTCTCTTGCGCGCTGATGGCGCGAACGTTCTCGTAGACCTGCTCGGCGCCGCTGGCGCCAATAATGGCCGAGCTGACGTTGGGGTTCTTGAGCACCCAGGCGAGGGCGAGGGTGCTCTGCTTGATGCCGAGGCGCTCGGCAATGGGCGCGAGGCCGTTGGCCTTGTCGACGAGGGCCTGGAACTCGGCCTTTGCGTTCTCCTTTTTCCAGTAGTCGCCGATGAAGCCGACGTCCTTTTGCGCGAAGCGCGAGTCGTCGGGGATGCCGTTCTTGTACTTGCCCGAGAGGATGCCCTGGCGCATCGGGGAGAAGACGGTGAGGCCGAGGCCGACCTCGCGGTAGAGGTGCACAAAGTCGAGCTCGACCTTTTGCGGTCGAGCGCGTTGTAGGCCGGCTGCTCCATGACGGGGCCGATGAGGTTGAGCTTGTCAGCGTAGCGCCAGGCCTGGGCGATCTCGTCGGCCGACCACTCCGAGGTGCCCCAGTAGAGGGCCTTGCCTTCGTTGATGACGTGGTTGAAGGCGCGCACCGTCTCCTCCATGGGCGTGTGACGGTCGGGACTGCACTTGGTCAGTAGGATTGATCAGATGATTGCGGGCGTGGACGGATCTGTGCAGAGGAGGAGGCTGGAAAGGGGAGACTCACCGGTGGGCGTAGACAAGGTCGACGTAGGGAAGGTCGAGCCTCGCCAGAGAGGCGTCGAGACCCTCAATAATGTGCTTGCGGGAGAGGCCCTTGTTGTTCACGACATTGTCGCCAAACGCACCACCCCAGTAGATCTTGGTAGAAATGACAAGGTCGTTCCTCTTCCAGCCGTACTTCTTAATGGCCTCACCCATGACCTTCTCGCTCTCGCCCTCGGCATAGCCCTCGGCCGTGTCGAAAAAGTTGACACCGCAGTCATAGGCGGCCTTCATGCACTTGAAGGTGCCCTCTGCATGGAAACATGTCAGCAACGAGCATCAGGCAACGTCGAGTCGAGCGGGCAGGCCGGCTGCCGAGATCAATCACTCACCCTTGTCAACATGGCCACCATAGGTCAACCCTACGTCCTGGAATCAGCATGTCCCCGAATAACGCGTCTAGAGATTCGGCGTGACTCACATCCACCCAGACTGATGGCGCTAACCTGGAGACCAGAGCGGCCCAGGAAGCGGTACTCCATGGCGGGAAGATCGTCAGGCTTCGACATTGTGTGATTATGCAGGGGAGGGGGGCCTGTGGTCTGCTTCTATGAGGGGGGGCGGGGTCTGGATGATTTGGACGAGTCGTGCGGAATGGGGGAGCAGGGACGAGAGGCTGTCATCGAGGAAACGTCACTGATTATATACTTGCAGGCAGTCCATGCAAGTGTCGCCATCTCAACCGACGGGTAAGTAGCAGCAGCAGCATCCATGGCCGCATCACCGGGGATCGGCGAGCCGAGTCGGGTGTGGTGTCGTGGTAGGACCCCCACTAGAGCTGCAGCAGGACAAGGGAAGGCGGTTGCTGAGTATGGACATCTCAACGTGTTGTAGGTACCTAGGCAGATAGCTCGAGGAGCTTTCCGCCGAGTTTCCCTACCTGGCCATTGGTGGTCTGAAGCAGGGCACCCATAGCGTTGCAATCTCTGAGGCTTCTGGGATGGTCGAGGTCGTCATGATCAAAATCTCCCGGGGTGAGGATGGCCAAAGAGCAGGGATCTGATTCGGGTGGAGGGGTGCTGGTGCAGACTCCAGGGCTGGTGTCTGTTCCTGTTGATGAGGGGGCTCCGATGCGAGGTGGGCCTTTGTCTCCGCAGGATGCCCCCCACCCTCGCTGTTCTCTGTCACCTCACCGAGGGGGAGGGGTGATGAACGGTGCTGACTAACCAGCCAACGACATGCCTCCTGAAGGTGTTCACAGGGGATGATGATCTGTCCATCTGACATCAATCTATCGAGCGTTGTCTCTTCTTTTCTCGTGTCACATATACCTACCTGTCTTGTCGATTTGACACGACTTTCTCTTGTGACACCAGCCCCACGATTGATCTCTGATGAGTATTGCTTCATGGTGCCCTCCCCCAGGCCTCCTCATACCAGTAGTTCTGATGGCAGCTATCATGCTGCGATAGAAAGCAGGCCTGAAGCATTGCAAAAAGCAATCTACTTATGTCTGTGAAGCCTTTTATGCTAGATTTCCTATCGCAAAACCTGCAGCATCTTCAGCTCGTGTGTGAAGAAGCTGTGAAGCTTGCGCATCAGCGTCCCCCTTCGCCAACGTTTCCACATTGAGCATTTGCTTTGGCCTCTTTGTTGCTCATGATCAAACACTAGATGTGGTCCTGGTCTGGGTATGAGGGCCATGTTGAGATGGTTATCGTGTTGGCAGACAAACATACATGCGCTGCACGGTGGACATGCGGCTCGCAAAGAGTTCTGGTGAATATTGCATTGGTTATGGCGATATTTGTTTCTGATTTGGACAAACTGTGATCCTCAAAACAGCCTTTAGACTGGGCTTTCTCTTTTCTGTGTCTTCGACAATTTTTGTGTGTGCCTAGTCAGGCCGCGATGCCCTCACTCACGATGCGTCGTGCGTGCAGTGCCGCAGCCGCCAAGGCAGCGGGCTGATTCCCCATGGGGCGGCCTTAAAATATCGTTGCCTGAGTTATCTGTAAAGCTTGAACACTTTGTAGCCTTTCCTGCTCAAAATTTAGATCCTCCGTTCTCTACTTCTTCAACTCCTTGTCTCGATATCTGACAGCAACTCGACTTGCCTCCACAGATCGTGTTGTCCATCATCCCATCGCCAGCAGTCCGTCAATATACCTACTAGTCGGCCCTTGCGCTGCATAGCCGGTAAGTCCCCTTGAGTAGATGTTTGGCCATCCTGCGCAGGCGGCGCGTCTCGCCCGGCCCGCACATTCAACGCAACCAAAAGCGACCCTTTCCTTCTTGCTTCCCCAGCAGCGGCTGTACACCAACCGCTCGATTTCTCTGCCTTCATTACCACCAATTCTACCCTCAGAACTCGAACTCGCTTCGGAAAACGACCAGCTTGTTCGCTTCATTATTGCTTTGCCGAAGAGACGCGAGGCTCCTCGTTACAGATCTACAAACCATGGCTTTTGCTGTCGCAAAGCTGGCATTGGCTTCCCACATAGGGGACTGGATACCCGAATTTCCGGGCCAGAAGAAGCCTCACGGTCGAAGCTCAAGGTCGCTGACTCACGCTGTTGAAACAGGCCACGAGCTTTCCGACTTCTATCAAGACGACGACGATTGGGACAAAGGTAAGCACGTCGTGGTTCCCCACGGGCGGCCTACCGCATCTCCTTCCCTGCTCTCGACTGCATCTTCCTTTGTGGCATCTTGCAGGCACCCCCGGGTTGTTCTTTCCTAATTGACAAGTCGCGGCTGAACTGCTCTTGCCTCTCACTTTCTCCTACAAATTGTGCTATCTTGGCCTTTGTTTTGCTTCTTGCGTCTTTCTGCTCCTTGCCTGCGTTCTTCACATCAGAATACGTGCTGACCAGCAACAATCAGTCTCCATCGCCTCTGTCAGGTCCTTCGACAGTATCAGCTCCGTCAAGTCCTACAAGTCAACCGAGTTCGATTACCTGCCTGCATCCCCTCATCTTCACAACACTCCTGTCAAGATGACTTCCAACGACGAGTGGGGCAACGGTGCTCCTGGTCCTGCTGATGACATGGGCGACGCGGCTGCCCGGTATGGCGGCCATGGTGGTGGTGATGGCGGTGACGGTGGTGACCGTACTTGCAACAACTGTGGTGAGCCCGGTCATATGCGCCGTGAATGTCCCTCTCTTCCTCCCATGGTTTGCAACTTCTGCAACGAGGAGGGACACATGCGCCGTGATTGCCCAAACAAGCCCGCAGAAGTCTGCCGCAACTGCCAGCAGGAAGGTCAGTCTCTCTCATCACAAGCTGGGTTTCCTGCTTTGACACGTTCGTTCGTTCTAGGTCACCTCGTGTCCGAGTGCAACAATCCTCGCAAGATCGACTACAGTGGTGTCGAGGATGTCACCTCTGATGAGGCCTGGAAGGCCATGCAAGATGCAGTTGAAGAGCGCGACGTTTTCGATTTCAAGGAAGAGCTCCGCAAGTACATGAAGCATCACCCTGAAACCACGTACTTGGATCTCGAGGAAGCGTTCCGCACCCAGGGCATGAACGTCTACTGCATCGCCACCAAGCGCGAGCATCTCCTCGACACCATGACCAACATGGACCTCCAGGGCAACCTCGGAAAGGAGTACACTGTCTCTTCCCGCTTCTCGCCAAAGCCTGAGCGCGAGCGCGAGCGTGAGACCTGGCCCAAGGACAAGGAGGAAAACTTGGAGCGCCTCGCCAACGCCGGCGAACCCGCCCCTACTGGCAAGCCTCGCTGCACCAACTGCAAGGAGCTGGGCCACATCTCAAAGAACTGCACGGCTGACCGACAGGAAATCGAAAAGGTCAGCATTCGTTGCTACAACTGTGATGAAGACGGTCATCGCGTCCGAGACTGTCAGTTCCCTTTCCAACCCATCAACAATTGTCCGCTTACATCATCGCAGGTCCGGTCCCTCGTAAAGACAAATTCGCTTGCAAGAACTGCAATCAGCCTGGCCACAAAGCAGCTGACTGCACTGAGCCTCGCAATGCTGACGGCGTTGAGTGCAACAAGTGCCATGAGAGTAAGTCCCTCCTCCAACCTCTTCCTATATCACATGCCGTTTGATTCTGACCGATATCTCAGTGGGCCACTTCTCGCGTGATTGTCCTCAAGGCGGCAGTCGTACTTGCCGCAACTGCGATCAGGAGGGCCATATTGCCAAGGAATGCCCCGAGCCCCGCCGCATGCAGTGCCGCAACTGCGACGAGTATGGCCATACAGGCCGCGAGTGCCCCAAGCCTCAGGACAGTAAGTCCAAAATCTCGGTTCCTTTTCTTTGCTCCTTTGCTAACCAGTCAGTCTCTCGCGTCAAGTGCCTCAACTGCGGTGAGATGGGCCACAAAAAGTACAATTGCACCAACCCCCATGTCGATGAGGACGCCCAGGGCCACCATGCTAGCGGCGGCGGTGGCGACCTGCCCGCTTCCAACGACTTTGGCGGCTCTGGCGGGTTTGACGACAAAGCTAGTGCCGATCAAGGTCCAATGTGGCAGACTACCACTGCTGGTGGCGGTGGTAACGACTGGTGAACAGACTGGTTCTAGTCTTGCCGGCGACGCTCGTCTCTGGCGTGAGCTCGCACCAGTCGAGCAGCATGGTACATTTGGGTGCGGATACTCTCGAGGGCGAAACTTGAGAACAACCAGTTGTCCTCGTGGAGATGTGACGATAGAAATTCAGGAACCAAGGGCACGGGAGAAGCTAGGCACGACAATGGTAGAAGGGGCGTTGTGAGAATGGTGGCACTCAAAGGCCCAGGCTTCCTTTCTGTGGGTAGGCCTCGAGTACCTCAATACCTTCTACTACCTACCTTAACTTGCACGACATGTGACCCCATGAGATGCCTCGTCGTTTACAGGGCTCAGGTTGATAGTGCACCGAGGTCATCCAGCTAGCAGATCAAGAAGCGCGGGACCGCCAGGTAAATTTATCCGGCGACTTGGTGACCGAACACAGCAGTCTTGTCTACGTTCAAGTCATCCAAGCAACGCCAAAACCCATCGGAAGGCGTATCATCAATTGTTCACACGACGGCATCCACAAGTTCAATTCAGCCAATCGCGACTTGTAATGAAAGGTTGTATTTCGGAGCCGTTGGCTGTACCTCCTGCAAGCGGAGAGGAATTCCCGCCAAGGTCTACTATTGACCATGACGCGTACAGCTGCCACGGCTACGACTCCCCCTCCCTCCCTTTCCAATCAATCAAAAGAAAAGGAGAAATGCCCTTGCGTCCGGTGGTATCGAGGATTCGTGATAGGAGTACAATGCGTGAGTGCAGGTGGCATGATTATGCGAAGAGTATGTGTGTCCTTCATCTATGAAGAAGAAGAAATGGTGGATGTCTCTGGTATCCCAAAAGTAAAAGAACAAGATATGTGCAGTAGAAGGGCCTTTCGGATAAGGCATGGGTTGATATGGCGAGCGGAATTTACGTGATTCGTCAATGGGGAGATGAATGCGTCGTCATCGCGTGAAGCGGGAACCGTTTGGCGACTGTTCCATGCGAAAACGCGAAACTGGATCAAGCCATGCTGGACTTCTTGCGACGACCGAACATCTTGGAGAAGCCACTGCCCGAAGACGATTGCTCTTGGGTGGAGTAGAGACTTGGAGGATTCAATTGCGGCGGCGGCTCGGAGTCCCGCAGGAAGCTGGCCAGGTCGCTAGTGCGGGTCACCGCGGACGATGCCTCGCGCGGTTCGTACTTCTTCATCGGCACGCGCCCGCTGGACTGAGTGGCAGGCTGGCGAGTGCCGTCGATGGGTCCGTACTGGTCGTAACCCGGAGGCATGCTGACCTGGATGGGAGTATGGCCGAGGGCACCACCAGCCTGTCGGCTGCTGGATGACCTCGGCTCCGCCAAACTTGCCTGGGCCCCGCGGTTGGTTGCAGCTTGAGACTGAGAACCGTGGTTGATACCACGCGTAAAGCGACCAATGAGACTCGGCGCGCTGGCCTTCTTCTTTGGTCTATTCGCGAGCGGTGTCTGAACAACTGGTTCGGGGGGTGGCTGGTAGTTTCTCAAGAAGTCCGCCAGGCTTTCCTCCTGCTTCTGGGGCGGCTTCGGGGGTCCATCGAGGTCGTCCTCATCTTCATCGCTAAAGTCAATGGCGTAGGGATCCTTGACACGCCGTTGAGTGCGCTTGGGCATGAAATCCTCTTCGTCAATGACATCATTCTGCCTGTTGTTTTTGATAAGAGCACTTTGAGAGTTGACAGATGACTGAACCGAAGGCATTGTGACATCAGTCACATTTGTCGAGGCTTGGCTGTATCGGATATTGGGCAAACTGGCGTCGATGGCCTTGCCGCCGATGGCGCCTGTCATCTGGTCGGAGTCCATGGTACTGCGGAAGGGAGCCACATGGCGTGGGATGCGAGGATTATTGTGCGAGCTGGGGGACCCCGACGGATGAAGTCAATGAGATCAGAATTGTCCTCCCGGCTGTCCACAGCAGCATCGCGAGCTTGGAGACGGGGCCGGTTGCTGTTCGACGACACCCGTCTACTGTCGATGCTGTTCTTGACTGATGGTACTTGTCCATTTCCGTTGCGAAGGGGGCAGGGCCGTTCTCGCCCGTGGGGCCAGTACTGCGGATGAAGTCGGCAAAGTCGATCATGGACTCGCGTGGGACACGAGCATCTCTGGCTTGAGGGCCACCAGACTTGGACCGATTGGTATTGGCATTTGGCGGCGCTCTGGGGATGTGCCCAGTGGGTTTGGCGTTGGGCTTGGGCTCGCTCACAGGGTGAGAGTTCAGTCCGGTTGCACGACTCGTAGACCCCGACCGCTTGACAGCCGTATTGGAGCTGGGCTGAGATCGCTCGCGGTCAGCTACACGCACGTCTTCGCTTCTTCTCGACTTAGGACCCGCGACTGGGCTGTTCTGAGCTGACCGGGACGGCTGCTTCAAATCAGTATTACAGTGCTGCATGTTGAAGAGAACCCGGGACTTACCTTGACATCGCGCATGTTCTCTGGCGTTAGCGTGTACTGTATGGTCTGGTCGCTCTGTATGAGCTCCTCGAAGTTGCGGGCGACGTTTTCGACACGCGGCGATCCTTTACCCTCTTCCGAGGTCCTCAGTGGCCTGATCTTGCCAGCATTGGACGAGCCTGACGAGCCGGAGGTATGTATCTGTCGCGCACGCTCAGGCGATTCGCGGCCAGGAGATTGGCGCTCGACTGACACGACACCAATGCTGGTCGTGTGCCCGTGTGATGCAGAGTATGGCTCCTCACGGCTTCGGTCCGTCTGGCTACGGGGCAGACTAGGCGACTTGCGAGGTGGGGATGGCGCTTTAGAGGTTTCAAAGGCATTTGATGAGTCCGTTGTGCTCAGGATCGTGACTTTGGTTGTTGTAGGATGGTGTTCTTGCCGAGGAGACCCCGGCTGTCGAACTGCAGACCCAAAAATGGGCTGGTCTGATGCCTCAAACTGGGTCTGGAGCTCATTCGGTGTCTGAGGTGCATACCTCGATGCCAGAGTCATCGGTGTCCCATCGCGATTGGGTACGTAATCAGGCTCCTCCTCAGCCTCGGAAATTGAAAGGTTCGTGCCTTGTCTCCGCGTGAGCCTCTCAGCTGGTGACCAGGCTCCTGGCGCAGGGCCGGCATTGCGCATCAGCGTGTCGATCGGAGCCGGTCTTGGTTTCTCTTCAACAATTGGAGGTGTATGTACGCTGCTCCTTCGCGATAAGCTTGCCGGCCTTATCCGCTCAGATCCTTCAGCCGAAGGCGTTCTCGAGCGACCGATGGGGCTTTTTGGGCCTACGACATCTATGACGCGGGCCGAGTGAACACTCGGGGTCCTCTGAGGAATGTTGGTATTGATAGACGGCACTTTGCTGGAGTCCGAAATGGAGGGAGAGCTGCGGCCAGCAAAGGACACTCGCGCTGAGGTAAGTATCTGCGGTTCTTCGGCAAAGTCCTCCACCTCGTCGATTTCACCGTCAGACGTGTCCTGGGCCTTGGCTGCCTGTTGTTGTTGCACAGGCTTCTCTGCAGTAGCACCCGTGGTAGCAGCGGCCGTGGCAGCAACAGCAGTGCTGGCAATGGCGGTACTGCCGATGATCCGAGACATGCGCTTGGAGCTCCTCCGCCCAAATTCTGGGGGGACTTGTTCCTGGCCCACTGGGATAGACTCTTGAACCACTTCCGATGTGCTCACCTGTTCGTTTTGCTGCTTCGCAGTGGCTTCGGCCGAGTCATCAGAAATGCCTGGAGATATGGGTGAATCCTCAGTGAGCGGCTCAGCGGCAAGTGCGGGGCCCTCTGTTGACTCGACCGCCTCTGTGATGGTTTCTGTGGAAATTGCTTTGTCGGAGTCGACGTCCACTTCGTCGGCAAGTTGACTGGGAATAGCCTCGACCTTAGGGCGCTTGGCAGCAGGCGAGTCATAAGGCGATGGTGACGGCGTAGGCAGAGAGTTTGACCTCTTGCGGGTCGAGGGGATAGGACTCAGTGGTGTCCGAGGTTGAGACCAGGTTGGGCTGGGGAGTGCATTGGTGAAGATCTGCGAGAAAATCATCATGCTCTTCGGACGTGGCGCGCGGCGCTCCTTGTCATCCTCTTCTTCGTCTCCGTCGCCTTCGTCGTCACTGTACGAAATGAGGCCAGGTACCTCAATCTCGTCAACGTCATGGTCGCCAACCGGTAAGGGTATGGCAGACGCCTTGACAAACTCTTCGACCCGGTCCATTGCCGGTTCTTTCTCCTCCAGTGCCTTCTCCTTAAACCCGGACTCCGTCTCTTCTGTCCTGTCTAGAACACGTGATGTCTCACTAGGGCTGCTTCCCTGTCGGAAGTGGCCCCTGGAACTCTGCGAAAAGCGCCGAGGGGTGTCTGGAATGGGAGAACGAATTCTCTTCTTCCAAGCCCTCCACAGGCGACCGAGTGTCCTGTCCAAAGCCACACGTTCCATGTCGAGTTCCTCGACCACGATTCGATCGGCAATGTCGTGGTGGCTCTTGGACCCATCTTTCAGAGACCTCTCAAAATTGGTGCGCATACGGTTGTGAGCGGCCTGGCCCGCTAGCACGAGTGCCGCCTCGCCCATGAACTCGAGGATCGACGTCAGGAAGATGGCGACGGCGGGCGAAATGATTTCGGAGCCTTGCTCCTCGGCACCGGGCTCGAGGTTCTCTTGTTCCGTGTAAAAGTCCTCATCCTCCTCTTCCATATCACCCAGTGATGAGTATACCATGCATCTCAGACGAGTCCGCTTCCACACCAGTTCGAGATCCCAATCTCGAAGCGAGTCTGTGCCTCGCGGTGCCGCAAACTCATCTTCATCGGCTCCCCCAAGATATTCTCGCAGCTCTTCGTCGGCGTTGTTAATGGCGTCTTTTGCAAGCTTGGGCTTCAAGACTTCAGACACGGCAGGGCGAAGGGCTGTCAAGGTGGTGGCTCGGGAGACCTGAAGGAAGTTGAAAAGGAGCTGGTCAAGAAAGCTGTTGACGAGCTTGAGTGCGCCTGGCGAAACCAATGCTGTCTCGCCGGCAGGCTCAATGCCATGCTGATCGTACCAGGTGTCGGCGTGGCTGTCATGGTCATTCGTCACGATCTGAGAGGCGGCCGAGGCAGCGATGAAGGCGGCCTCTGGCGACACGGACAAAGGAGGGGACATGAGGCTGTGGCTCATGATGGTAGAGGGGCGATCGCTTGAGAAGCTCTGGCTGCGCGACCTGGGAAGACGGCGAGACGCTGGAGGAGCGATGGAGGAGGGTCTCGACAGCGTCGAGTCGGTGGTGGTAGAGGCCGCCATGGTGGGCGTCGCTTCTCCTAAGTATGGTCGACCAGGATGGTATGCGGACGCTGATCGCTCCTTGGTGTGGTGCGACGACAGATTGGATCGATGGACTGATGGGGCGTCGGTTGGCGACAGAGGCACGTCAGTCGGGCTTGGCCCTATCAGGAGGGCGAGGGTTTGTCGCTTTGCGCCGTTTGCGTATATTAAAGAATTGGGTACGTGGAAGGCCGGCTGGAAGAGGGAGACGGGAAGCTGCGGTTCGCCAGCATTAGCGGGTGCAAGCAAGCAAAGGGCAGGCGGGCAGGCAGTCTGTCAGTCTGCCCATGCAGGGAACGTGTTGATAGCCTTGAGAGCTGAAAGGGGGGAGGGCTGATGTAACGAGGTTGAATGAGGCAGGCAGGCAAGCAGCGAGGATTGAAAATCATGCGCGGCCCATCACGTCTTGCAGGACCAGGGCAATGTCTTGTGCGACCTCCATACGAGGGATGATCGGTGACGGTGACGGTCTGCCACGGTGCCTGAGGACGCTGGGGTGCGGACAATGCTCGAATGGCAGGAATTGCCTTCCAGCTCTGAAGCTCTGAAGGTGGGCAGACGGTGATAGTCAAGCACGTGTGCGAGGGGGCGATGAGGCTCGAAGTTCGTACCTGTGATGTCGCATTGGAGAACCAGCCTGATGGAGAAAAGCAAGTATCAAGAAGCCGGGCAGTTGGGTCGCGGAAAACCGTGGATGGACGGGACGAAAAGAAAGGGTTGGCAGGCAGCCGGGTTGTCCTCCGTCGTGGGGGGACCGAAATGTTGGAAGCGAGCAGAGTGCGTGTGGCTGGATGGCTGGATGGCAAAAGGGCAGATCAGGAGGAAAGGGTTTTGGAGGAGTGGAGGAGAAAGGGGAAACAGGTGTGGGTTTGGGGATGGGGATGGGACGGTGTGGTGTGGATGGGATGTGGATGTGTACCTAAGGATAGATGGACGGATGGTGAACAAGTGGGAAATCGGAGCGAGGGCGCTTGAGGATCCAGATCGCTGAAGCCACTTGCACATCCGGCGATGTGCTGGACAAGGGCAGGCCGTGGGCGAACAGTGACAGCGACAGCGACGAGCTAGCTCTCTAAACTGGCGTTCGGGCTTGAGCTTGCACAAAGCCGGCCGAGTGCCTGATTCAATGCCATCCACCTACAAGTATCCATCTGTGCCCTTTGCCTACCTACCTACCTTACCTACCTAGGTACCGCACCTACCTAGGATAGAAGACGGCGAGGGAACAAAAGAACGAAGCTTGGGAGCAAAGTTTCTCCAAGACACACCGAGGCGGGCGGCATGAGCAAGTCGGGTTAGTACAGGGGACCATTTCATATTGCCCACCCTAGTCGATATGTGCACTAACGGAGCCAGGTGCAGGTGCACATGGATACAATGAGTGCGCCAGGTGCGCCAGGTACAGGTGTACCTTCCTACCTACCGACCTGCCGACCTGCCAGGCACAATGGGTGGAAGGGGGGTGGGGGGGTAGATAGATCGGTGCAATAGTGCAACCCAAGGCTGTGTGGATCACGGAGGCGACCCCACTGTCTGGACGCCGGAGCCCCCTTCCAAGCTCGTCTTAACCAAGACGGGGAAGGGACCGGGGCTGTCTTTGCGGGTGGGCAGGGGGCCTTTCGAGTTCTGCTGTGATTGAGTAAAAATGTCCGGGCATTCCTGACTTCCTTCCCTTGGGTCGCCCCTCCCCAGCCCCCACCACGACGACCCTTCCAGTCTCGCATGGCAAGCCTGGCAGCCGTGGCCGAACGCGTGCCCGCATCGTTCCTCTGGCTGTGGGCCCCTTCCATCGCCGTTGCTGTTTCGCATGGTTGAGGGTCTCCTCCTCCCTCCTGGGCCATGCATGGTCTGATCATCAGACGAGATGATGCCTACGCAAGTTCCCAATAGATTCAGTCAGAACCTAGCAACTGTTGAAAGGGTTCGCCGGGGATGCGGACATTTGGCTCCAATGGTGTTGGGGCCAGGCTTGGTAGGGAACGACGGGCGCAGGTGCAATGCAATGCGGTGAGGGACGGACAGAGAGGTAGTGCAGGTAGGTCATGAACCCCAGAGTCAACGGAATAAGAAGCGGCGAGACAAACGTGACTGACTGCCGGTGCTTGCCCTGGTTGGTGCTTGGTGCTTGGTGCTTGGTGCTTGGATTGGGAACTGGGACACTGGCAGACCGGCACAGGTTTGGACGAGTCGGCACATGCCACTGGCCTCGCTTCAGGGTCAAGGCTTGGCCGCTGGGGTGGCATGGGATTGGGTGGCTGGTACCTCCTGCCTTTCCAGACTGTGTGAGCTGCTGCTGGCTGCCGGGATGGATATGCTGTCGCAGCTGTTTCGCAAACAACGACAGCTGCAACAGGAGGGTAGGAGGGGTCCAGCTTTCGGCCCTCCTAAAACTCTCTCTATCTCTCCTTGCCTTCCTGGTACCGGCGCAGCACCCAATGAAGGTCGACCTGGCATGCTGCCCTCGCCTCCGCTTCTCCATCATCTCCTTATTACATGCGTCCGATGCAAGGCACGATTCCATTTCTACCGACACACAAACCCGGTCAACAGAGTCAAACACGTGCGGTCTACCCGACGAGCGGCCAGCTACTATAGTAACGAGACAAAGAGGAAACGAGGCGGCTCCTTCACGGACAACCAAGCAACAAGAGTAGCCCTGCCCGGATAAGGTACGCCAACGTGGCGAACGAGCCCAGCAGACCTCGTTTGGAGCTACCTGGAAGCAGGCAGCTAAAGATCGCTGCTGAAGACGGTCTGCCACCGTCCGAGAGCGTGTGAACCATTCCAGAGCCATTCCCAACCTGGGGAGCTCGTCTCCAGCTGGCGTCCAACCACATGGCGCCCAAGGTCGGCCTGTCACGCCAACTCCATCCCGCACAGACAACCCGACACACCACCGAATTGTCTTTTTGGTCATATTCACGGGTCTATACTATGGTATGCGGTAAGTTTCAATCATTTAACGAGTACCGACCAGGGAGCCGACCAGGGGGCCCGTTATTCATCGACTTCCCCATCGACTACCCTAGCATCTTATCTATATCTTATTAGCTCGTTGACCAGCCTTATTAAGGTGGTATAATTTTGTGCAAGGAAAGGAACGTCAGCTTTTGTACCTTCTAAGCGTGCCCCATAAGCAGGGTTTATCGATACCTAACAGGCTATCGAAACTTTTGCCTCTGACCATGTACATGTCCCAGAGGGAGGCTCATCGCAAATCGAAACGATCACTTTTCGCCTTTTGAGCTACGCCATGCTGACTTTAGGCGCCTCATCGTTTAAGAGACTAAAGGCGAACCGGGGAGAAACGATTCTGTGCACAACAACCTTCATCACCGCCACCGTGTTGGCTATCCTCATTCCGCAGGCATCGCAACGAGCCACCAGGACTGGCTGTCCATGGACTCGTTGTGGCACGGCTCCCAGGTACCAAAGATTCTCCGAGGTGATCAGCTGGTGTCTGATAAACTCCATTCACAAATCGGAGTGGTGTCTGAGCGACACCTCATCTACAGGATGTTCGCCAATCACCACAATCACCTCCCCAAAAATCACCAGCCAAAGCAGCGCCCGAGTCTTCGCTTGAATGTGAATCCAGGTTGTGATGTCCCGGGCTATTGACGGCTTGACTGACTCGGCCAGGCAAAGAGGAGCCCTCAGCTGGTTGGGTCTACCCAGTGGTATTCGAGCTTGCACTGCGCTAGGAGCCGCCATCCCTCCGGTTTATGTCTTTCATCCCATGTCAGCTGCCATCCTGACGAACGCTGCCTTCAGACCTACCCACTATTTGTGTTTAAGAGAGATCTGAACCACAATGCATTGCTTTTCCCACTAAGCGTTCGGCTTTCATTGAGAGGACCGGGCCCAGTCACACGGGCACCGTCCGGGTGCTTGATGAGCCTGTACTCTTCAACAGTATCAGATCAGCAAGACATGCAGGTGACGGCGGCACCAGCTCGGAAACATCGGCCAGTGCGTTAGATGGACTTTGCCAGCGGATCCTCCACCTTGCCAAAGCAAGCACTCAGCCCCTCCGAAATCGATAGCTTCAAGCATGGTTAGGGTCTACCAAATAACGGTTCATTTGCGATCCACAAGATCATAACCAGTGATAAGGGGTACAGCTGCCGATAGCTACCCACGAGTCAGCGACAAGTCTGCACAAAGGCTGGCATATGCACACGACAAGGGTGTCACTCTGGCTCTCGAACTTGGGGTCAGCCCGTTCGTAAATCCAATGGCCTCCTTGCAACTCGTCTCGAACACGAAATCGATCTTCGGCTTTCGGTCCCCCATGAAGCCTCGTTGCATGCGATTGAACGCACCGGCCACGGACGAAATCCGTTCATCGTTTGCGCACGATCAGGCATGTCACGATCAGCCCGGGCCGTTGCGTGCCCCTGGGCAGCCCACTCATGTCTTCAAGCCAGACTGCTTGTTGGCTCCTTTCCCCTGCAACTCAACGATTGCCAGTGCCACCGTTGAGACGATCAACTTTGAACAGCCTGGATAGCGCATCAAATAGATGATGTTTGACCCGCGAGAGCTCCACGATACTCGCCCTTGGCAGAGCAAGCAGCAAGGCGCGTTAAATGGCACCCTTGCATTAGTTCGGGGTGCGTGAGTTGATCGCACTCAATCTTCTGGATACCAACCACGCTGTTGCACCATTAGCAGCAGCAGCTGGTTCCCCCTAGAGACTCACGATGTGACACAACGCACAGTCATCAGGTCTCATTGCCAGTCACTGTTCCAGCCTCACGATAGGCGTTTTGATGCCCATGCTGAAGATTTTCCTGCGATGGGGCGATCTTGATTTGCTTTGTCCCAGCATGATCAGACAGTCGCACAGATTTTGCCAATTGGCCGATGAGGTGCCGTCGCACAGTTTGGGTCAACGGAGCAGGCCATCGCGCATGTTCATTCGAGATTGGTGTTCGACAACTGCTCCAGGACCCCAAAACACACATATGGTTCCCCGCGGACAATGCATATATTGACCCTTGTGAATACATTAATCTAATGTACTGCCTGCTTCTGCTACCTGTGAAAACAAACTGTCCCAGACCGTCTCGCTCCCTTTACTACCACTACAACCAGGAGTGCTCGTCTCCGACCTCTCTGATTGTACAAGTAATCCCAGTTGCACAAAATCGTCGAATGCAGTGGATTGCAGGGCTGCCCAGCCTCAGACAGGGTCGAGTACGATTTGGGGCGGCAACGTCCAGCATCACCTCGGGAGCTCGGTCACGACTGCCACTGATATCAACCGATCGAGGAGAGATTGTGGTGTGTATGGAAGGCGCCTATTCCTCGAGGGATGGCCAGCACTGTAGACCTGGCAGCTGTGCAAAATTTCCATTATGCCATGTACTTGGCTACTATTTGCATAGACGGTGCGGCTGGTGCTCCTACTCGCCTTTGTCTACCCGGCCGGCAGTGTTTACAGACCTGTTGACAACAAGAGTGCATGCGTTTTGCCTTGCAGACGACATGGGAGGCTGTTGAGGCGTCCTTGAGCTCGTATATGCTTGGAAAAACTTACACGTCGATGCATCATGGCTCCTTGCATGTAAGAGACCTGAGAAGAAAAGCGACGGGGCCGTCATGGCATGGAGCCCAATGGACGAGGCCTAGCCTTCGTCGTGAGGCTGTTTCACTGGTCACCTTCCGTCACTGGCCTGACGACGATAGAAGAGGACCTATCACCTCCAGCTCCTCGGTGTGGTCGCATTCTTCATGCTCCTCCAATGCTCCAGCATCGGGCCTCGCTTCATCTCTGCAAGCCCTTCCACCGGTCTGGTGGCCGCACATTTATGTTGATCGAGGACATCGAGGCCGTACTTCCGATGTCACTGGCCAGACTATGACCGCTCAAGAGACCCACCAGCCCAGGAGTCTGTGATTGGGGAGACGAGGCGCCGTTGCTTGAGCTCCTGGTTCGAAAGGTCCAGTTTCAGTCAGTAAACGACAGCGACATCTCATCGACATGCAGCGCCTGATCAGCAAACATGCCGGCTTCCCGGGATCTGAACGCCGAAGGAGGGGAGTAATTGCTCCAACTTCCTCTATACCTACCCACGAGCCGATGATCGCACTGTACCTCTCGCAACGCTGCCCTTTCAGCCTTTACTCGTCGGATGAGGCCCGCCAAGTATGCTGCTCCCGGCATCTCATGCGAGGCCTCGCTGCGAGCTATAGTCAGCGGCATGTAGGCATTCATCTCCTCCATCTGGGCGGCCCGACGGCGACAGCAGAGACAGAGACCGGGGTGCCGTTGCACACCGGACGCGCATAGGTCGGGACAGTTGATGCTGCCTGCTAGGTCGCCTTTAACACACTGGTAGAGGACCGCTTGGCCAGACCAGCAGCCGCATGTGACGAAGTAGAGATTCTCTGCCTCGCACATGGCGCGAGTTGTGGGGCTGGAAGACGTGCTGGAGGCTTCGGTTCGAAGGTAAGCCCGGTCTTCTTGTGTCACTCCCTTGGAGGTTAACTGGTCTTGCGTGAAGAACCGCAGGCGGGCGAAGGCCTTGGACGACTTTCGTCTGCCAAGTCGAGAGAAATCTTCGTGGCAAATCCTCGCGGCCGCAAAGTTCTTGAGGCAGAGGAAACTCAACAATAGTTCAACAGAAGTGTTACTATACTGACGAGGAGAAGCAGGCCTCTTGAACGGAGGCTTCGTCAAGGCTCTTCACCTTCTAAGGATTTAAAGAGAAAATTCTTGCGCTGCATCTTGGGAAATGCCAGATATTGGGACTTTAATGAACCATCTACAAAGTGTACCCGTACAACGCGTTGACAGGCATCGACCTAGAGGGAGTCTCTACGCGTGGGTCTGCCGGCACATGGACGCTGTTTGGGCCTATCCAAGCTCTAGCCCGGAAGCCCCAAGGGTATCGCACATGTCGATTGTTCAAGGCCTGCTGAACGGGCCCGCTGTCCGGGCCGCAGCGCGATACTCGATACTCTTTGTTCAGGAGCAAAAGCTTGTTCCGAGGCGGGAGCTACGGGCAGAATGTGGTACTTGCAAGGCAGATGCGGCGAGTGGGTGCCTTGTTGCAGTGAGGATACGAGAGGATCACGACAACCTGGTGTGTTCGGGACCAGTCCCAGAATTATCAACAGGGCTATGCAAGAAAGAGGCTGTACTTCATGTTCACGCACAGCGGGTATATTCACTTGCCGATACTTGGCCGACGAGGCAGATCCAGTCAGATGCAACAATGCGAAGGTAAGACTGCCTCTAAAAAGCCTGCGCCATGAGCTACCTTGGACGCGATCTCACAGTGAAGTCGAGTGAAGAGCCTCCCTCATACATCGCGACCAAGAAAGAACGAAATACGCCCCAAGCCACGAGACACACACAGTGAATAACTCAGTCGACGAGCCTCGCCAGATTGACGCCGTCAAAGAGCGGCATCAACCACGCATCGAGCCTCGGATCACCATGCACCTTGTCATTGTACCGTCTGAGATCGTCGACATCGCTCGACCGCCAATACTCGGACCTCTCCTTCTTCTCGCGCACGACCCAGGGGTCCTCGTCGCTGTCGTCGGCGAGGATGCCCCTGCGCAGGACATTGTCGGCGACAATGAGGCCGCCGGGGCGCAGCAGCCGCGCGCCGCCGCTGGCAGGCGACCCGGCGAGGATGGCGTCGAGGTAGTCCGGATAGCCGGACTTTTGGGCGTCGATAAAGATGAGGTCGTACGGCTCGCTGGGTTGGAGTGCGGGGAGCGTGGACAGGGCGTCGCCGACGCGGAGGTCGACGTTTGTGACGCCGTTGGCGGCGAAGGCGGCGACGGCTTGGTCGGCGTAGGCCTGGTTGAACTCGAGGCCCGTCACGTGGCCTTCGGGCCCGACGGCGTGCGACCAGACGAGGGAGGAGTAGCCGACGTAGACGCCGACTTCGAGGACTAGCCCGGCATTGCGTCTGTCAGCGATGTCAGATGTCCAAGGGCGGGCGCAGGTATAAGGGAGTCAAAGAAGTCGGTTACCTCGCTTGGCGCCGATGAGCTTGGCCAGCCAGATGTGGTTCTGGGCCTGGAAGTCACTGATCATGTAGTTGGAGGTCTCTGGCTGCGTGGCGATGATGTGGGCGTGGTAGTCGGTGATGTGCTTGGGGAGAGGGGTCGAGTGAGTGGACGAGTATGAGGTCACTGCGGCTGAGACGTGCTCGTTCGGGTAGAGGACAGGGGCGTCAGACTTCATGATGGCTGTTCTGGTTTTGAACTTGTCCCGCTGATCTAGTGTAGTTCGTGTAGTTGGCTGGTCGTGTGTTTTGTGAGTTTCACGGTCCAAGTTGAAGCAGCAGAGGGGTCGTCGTTCAGCCAAGCAAGGGAGACGGTAGATGGCCGTGATGGGTGCGCATAGGCAGTGCAATGCACAGCGATTGAAGCGGCTCAGACCAGGGCCGATGATCGGGCAACCTCGCAGACAAAGACGTCAATCAGCTGCAACCCCCGCTTCTCCGGATACAGTGACGGGACTTGCGTAATCTGCCGGCTCAGCTCGTCATGGCCGGGCGGCGGCTCGGCTCGGGGATATATCATTATCCACTGCTACTGTGCCTTGGCTCCCCGGTTGTTAGATAGTATTCAAACCCACAATAATCATGCTCGCCCATTCAATCCAATATCACGAACATGCTCACAACCTGGTGCCATGTTGGCCCTCGAATTACTGAAACGGCATGATAATATTCGTACTTGTCTAGGCACAACCTCCACTCCAGCCAGCGTGACGAGCGATCCAGGCTGTCTATTGCACTCCCGGTTGCTCCCCCTGGATCACCATGACCAGATTCATTTTATTTTTCCTTTTGTGAACAATAGCAAAACATCCTCCAAGGCCAATCAAATTAAAGCATGGGCGAGGAAATGATCTGGAACTGCCTCGAAGCTGTCCCTGCGTCGTCTTCAGTGGCCCGTGCGACTATTATTCTCGAGTTTGACTGACAATGTCATCGCTTAGAAGTAGGCGACGAGGGCAGCCGCAACGAAGCCGATGAGGCTCGAAGCGACCTTCACGCGAGAGCCAGCGCTGGTATCAACAACGGTGGGCTTCGCGGGCTCGGGGGCCGGAACGGGAACGGGCTTGGGAGCAGGAGCGGGCTTAGGAGCGGGCTCAGGAGCAGGCTGAGGAGCGGGAGCCGGAGCCGGGGCGGGAGCAGGAGCAGGAGCTGGGGCGGGAGCCGGGGCGGGAGCGGGAGCAGGCTTGGGAGCGGGTGCTGGAGCGGGTGCTGGGGCCGGAGCTGGGGCCGGAGCAGGTGCCGGAGCGGGAGCAGGTGCCGGAGCGGGAGCAGGCTGAGGGGCCGGGGCGGGCACCGGCACGACAGGCACGTAGGTCACCTGAGGAGGGCAAGCCGGGCAGTTCGGGACAGGGACCTGCGTGGGCTTGGAGGGAATGGTCGTCGTCGTCTTCTTGCCCTTGTCGGCGTGGAAGCTGACTACCTCGATGCAGTTGCGCGGGTCCCCCTTCTTCTTGGGCTCGACCTTGCACGACTTGCAGGCCTCATGCTTCTTGTCCTTTTGCAGACCTCGGGATCGCACTTGTTGCGAAAGTGCTTGCGGTGGTAGTACTCGCGGAACTCGCGGTGGCCCGTCTGGCTCTTGTGGCAGTGGCCGCAGCCCTTGCGGTAGTAGTGGCCCTTGCACTCGGGCGACTCGCAGTCCTTCTGAGTCGTGGTGTGGTTGCCGTGGTTGCCGTGGTGGCCGTGGTGGCCGTGGTGGTGGTGGTGGACCTCGCAGTGCCTGCAGCCGTCGCGTTCGTGGTGGTCGCGGCAGTAATCGCTGTGACAGTCCCGGTGAGAAGGCCAGTGGTGGCCGTGGTGATGGGGGAACTTGCGGCCCTCCTCCTCGATGACGACCTCCTTGGAGCAGTGCCCGCAGCTGCGGTGGCCCCTGTGGTCACGGCAGAAATCGGAGCGGCAGTCGCGCATGCGGACGGCACCAGCGCCGGCCTCCTCATCCTTCTCGTCCGTCTCAGCCTCAGGTACGAAAGCCTTGTTGGCCGGGGGAGGCAGCTCGGTCACGGCATCGGTGGCAGCCCAGGCGAAAACCCTGTTGCCAGGAACGGCGGCCACAGCGGCGGCGGATACCTGGGCAAGTCCGAGGAGGACCGCCAGGACGGTCGAAGGGGCCTTCATGGTGCCGAACTATTGTTGGGGGAAGCGATTGACTAGGTGAGTTGACTTGAACCGAAGAGGGAGGATGATGGGCTAGCGGACGACGAGTGTGAAGCTGTGAGTCTGAGAAGTAAGATGGGACATCGTACTCGACCCCTTTATAACTCGAGCACTGACAAGTCTCGATTTGAAGAGACATGATCGGATCGAGCAACAGTCGGATCAAAACTGTCGAGTCGGCATGGCTAGACCTTAGCCGCGGTGTTCGCTCGCCAGGCTTCGCGGAAGAACACCACGAAAGAACAAAGGCTTGCTTACGAAGAGAGTGTCGAGGGAGGGCTTCTTCCGACCCTCAGCATCCGTCTTGCTGGGAGCATGCTGATACTCTTTTGATGACGCGAAATCTGTAACAGCCAAAAGGTAGTAACATCTCCTGAAAAGGCCGCCACAAGCGCCAGACATGCAACATGGAGGTTGTTGTCATCTTGCCGAGTAGACTCGTGAAGAATCGCTGTGTTTAATAACCTTCCTGGCTATCAAGCCCCGCCGCCACCAGAAGTGCTCTTCACTAATCATGACTTTACGACGCTTCTATGGCTGAAGCAGCACGCTGAAGGAAAAAGGGGGCACTTCTTCGCAGCGGCAACCGCCCCGGATGAACGATATACTAGCGGCCGAACTCAGTCTAATGCTTTCAGAATTGCCAACGTGTCGCTTACCAATGTCAAACCACCCTGGTCAGATCATCCTGGGGGGAGAACTGTTCGAAGCATCGGACGCCGCAGTGGCGGACCGACCCGAGCCCACCAGTTGATTAAGTTGCTGTCGAATCAAGATCAATTGCATTGCGCATGCCGCACCAAAGGCAGATGGAACAGATGGCGGGCAAACGGGAACCGAGGTTGAAGTTGATCTGAGAAGCGCAAGCCCTCGTTGTTATTCGATCACCATGCCTGAAAGCTACTGCTCCACCTGCAACGCAAACGCTCGGTCGGATATTTCCAGTCGTCTCGAACGCATGCTCGCTGTTGTATGTACCTGATGCCCCTGTTTCTTTTTTTGCCAACCCCAACCGACTCGCTGTGGTGACAAAACAAATACAAGTGAGCGTCCCCGCAGACCGCCGCCAAGCCGCCCTATGCACCCTGGTTCGCCCTGGCCCCCCCGAAGCCCGATTGTCGGATCGGAGTGATGGATCGAAAGTAGAGACTACTCGTCGGGCGTGCTGCTCTGAAAGAGGCCGACGCGCATGCGGTGGCTCTGCGGTCTGTTAGCATTGAGTTTGGGCGAGCGTCACGGCAGCAGCAGCAGCAGCAGCAGCGACAGGCAAAGGGGGGAACGCACAAAGGGGAGCTTCGGAATGACGACCGCCAAGAGGGCCATGAAATTAATGATAAAGTATGCGAGATCGTAGTGTGTGTAGTGGGTGCTCAGCAGGAAGAGCATGATGGGGACGCTGAGAAGAAACTTTTGGCGGGAGTGTACTGGGCGCCATCGTCGATCTGCTCCCACATGTTGAGGTTGTCGAAGGCTCCGCCGTTGAACTCAAAGGGGATGCCACGGACGTAGTGGAACATGATGTACGAGCCGACCATGTAGGTGATGTTGGTGAGTGTCCATGACGTCTCCTGGGATACGCCGGGAATAATGTCGTAGAAAATCTTGAGTCCAGCGATGAGGACAAAGTGGATGGTCCAGGCACCTGCGGGCGAAAGAGAAGATCAGCGAGAGAGCTCAGAGGTGCAGACGACGGAGGGGAAGGCAGTGGCGCTGGCTCACCTTTGGCGTTGACCCAGTTGGCGTTCAGGTTGGGCACGACGGCCTGGTCACTTATCTGCTCGAGAGTCTCGGGCGGCTCGTAGTGGACCTGGAGTATGCTACTAGACCTCCTGCGCCTGCCGGTGCGATCCGCCATGGCTCTGTACGAGGTGCTGCCACGTCGAGGTTGGTTGGCGGCTCCGTCGTACGAGACGGTTCGAGAGATGAGAATGGGGGAAGACAGTTTGGCGGTATTGACGGGGGTCTCGTCGGGAAGAGAGAGGTGAGGAGATGGGACGAGGGCGTGGGGATGTGGGTGAGGAGAGAGAGAGAGATGGAGCGAGTTTGTTGCGATGGCGAGGAAGCTTTTCGGGAGCTCGGAATGATTATCGTGGCCCCTTGTTGGGATTGTTTCGTCGGGACAGCCCCCTTTCGTATGATGTCACAAAAGGCGTCTGTTGTCGGACGCAGCGAATTGATGCGAGGCCAGAAACAAGTTCGTCGAAGTAGTCTGAACGAATGATGGAGAAGACTGCTGATGGTAAGAAAAAAAAAAAAAGCAGGCCGTTGCAGGAGGCTCTGGGTGGTGTTTGGTACAGTACAGCGAAGAATGGAAGATGCGGCTCGTGGTTTGGGCAAGATGGGGGTGGGTGGGCTGTGGGAAAGTGAACAGCGAGAGGGGAGATAGATTGACCCCCCCCCCATCCACCATCCACCACCCACCAGGACCGTGCAAGGCGTCGTAAGAGGAGTCCACTTGGCTGCAGCCGAGCAGCGTGCAGGCGGCGGCCTTGGTGGTCTGGCCTAGGTGGCAGCAGCACGGGGCACAGGACACAGGACACAACGCTCCAGGGCACCGGGCACAGGACGCAGGGCAGGACCCAGAGGACAGAGTACGCTGATGAACAGTGGGCAGCAGACACGGAACACTGTCACACTGGGCACGGGACACGGGACACGAGACACGAGACACTACCTACCCACCTACCTACCTAGGTAAGGTAGGAGGTACATGTAGGTAGAAAGCACAAGGACAGCCAGGCAGGCAAGGGCCACCCAGATCTCAATTGACCTGCAGGCAGGCCCAACTCGCCCCCTTGTCCGTTCCTCCTCTCCCCCTCCCCCCCGGAGCATTCTAGTCTTCTTCGTCTTGCTCATACGACCCCCCTGCTTACATCATCCCACCAGTACTAGGCAGTGCGAACCATGCAATCAGGACGCTGATATTTGAGGTGACCTGGCCTGCCCCGAGGCCCTGGAGCTTGGGAGAGTGGCCCCTTCTCCCATGGGAAAGCAAGAAGAGGCCGCCACATGTACAAGTATGTGTCTTGGGAGGACGAAGAAATGTACCAGTAGGTCGCTAGGCCCTCGGAATAATTCCCACAGTCCGAATGACCTGTCTGCTGCCCGTCACCTGAAAGGAAGGGGCTCGTAGTGCAATGTCAATCTCGTCTCGCCAAGATTGGTCCGCGGGCTTCCGCTTCCATTTCAGGGTCTCGTCTCCATCCAGAGGTCCTTTCCCAACATGCCTGCGCCAGTGTTCCCGGCCTGTTCACCCCATGTCATGGTGGGTCCCGGCTAATCTGCGGCCCATATCCAACGGCGCCCCGTCGTTCCTCGCACCTTCCAAGAAGTTACTCCCTTCCAAGGTTCCTTCCGCCCACTCAAGGTTGGTAGGAGCGGCACGATAACGATAAGGCCAATAATTTTTCGATGCCTGCTTGCTTTGCCCCTGCCGCATTCATGAACTGCACGAGCATCAAGGGAGCTGCTTCACCAGGTTGAGCCTTCTCCGTTGCCCGACGACACTGCATCACGCCGGAACAGGTTTTGACTAGCTTCCGTCATTTCTTTGTGCACGATTTGGGGCCGATACCCGTCACTTGCCCCTCCTTGCCTCGTGTGCTGCCCCGAGGCGTCACTCATTCATACCCAAGTCACGTTCAGGTCACATTCACCTCAACCACCACTCCCAAGGCAAACGCATCCGCCACCGCATCTCATCGACGAGGAGCACCCACTCCCTCGCGTGGCCGGAAACTCACCAGAGATTCTTGACCTCGGACTTTTTGGGGCATTTTCACCACAGAGGGATTCCACATTCATCAGGGGCAGGCACCACCAATCACGGCAGGACCATTCGAGCTCAAGGGCATCCGGACTGTCGACTTTCTCTGTCATTCACACCTACGTCCTCTTGAGAACAAGAACTCTTCAGGCATTATGGACGCCTCTGACGAGGCCCCGCCTGCGGTCAGCTCTCCGGCACCCGCCATCCTTGAGGCCCAGCAGCCCTCGAAGAAGCGATCACGGGAAGTGAGTGAGGAGGCGGCCCCTCTCCCTGGGGCGCCATCTCCTGAGCCTGAGTCGAAGCGTCAAAAGACTGCGCCGCCTTCTGGTCACGAGCAGGCAATGGAAGTCAGCAAGGCGCTGGAGAACACAGTCACGGCAACAACCGCAGAGGTACCAAACATAAATAAGGCTACGTCAGGGCCCGCCTCGAACACGAACAACTCCAAAGGCGGAAAGGAGACGGGAGGCAAGAATTCTGCCAAGACCTTTACAGACGAGACTGGCCAACAATTCCTGCTGCCCACGGATCCGAAGATCCTTCGTAAGAAGCAGGCCGCTGACACGTGGCATGAGCGGATCACCAGATGGATCAACGCTCTTGTAGAGCAGAACAAGGATAAGGGGGCCCTCATGACACCAGCACTCTGCATCAATATGTTCGCGCACGCCCCGAGCAAGGAGAAGGAAAGCAAGACGGCATTACACCGGATCAAAAAGCTGCAGAAAGGGGGCAAGTTGGACACGATTGTGGGCCTCGCGCTCGAGGCCGTGCATGGATCGGGTGTTTTTGCCGCAGGAACATCGCAGGATCCCATCTCAATTGATGATGATGGCGAGGCCGAAGACGCAGAAGAAGACGGAGAGGACACGGGCAGTGGGGACGAGGAGACAGATAACACGACACGCCCATCGACATCTGTTCCTTCTGGCGCAGCTTCTATCCAGGGCGACGACGAGGCGAAACAGCAGGAGTCGGCGCCAACAGCAAGCGATTGGGCGTCATTGCTCGGGCCCGAAGCGGGGAGCGCCGCAGGGCAGAGCGCCGCAAAGGCCAAAGGAGACGACAAGAAGAGCACACTGCACGATGAGCCAGAAGTGGCTGGGTACCGACAAGTCATGAGCGAAGACGAGGCCGAGAAGGAGCAGCAGCGGTATTTTCCTGGCGCGACTGAGATCTGCACGATTTGCGCGGCCACTGGCCACACGTGCACGGCCTGTCCGAACACTCTCTGCCAATTCTGTCGGGGTGATCACTTTTCGTGGAACTGCCCGGGACGATCGAGGTGCGCCAAGTGCCGACAGTTTGGCCACACCAAGTCCAAGTGCAAGGAGAAGCTGGCCATGGCGCTCGAGGAGGGCCTCGAGTGCGCTTTTTGCGGCGAGGGCGACCACTTGGAGAATGCCTGCGACAACGTCTGGCACTCATACCACCTCCAGCGAGAGAGCATGCACACGGTGCGTTACATTGCGGCGTTCTGCAGCTACTGCGGGTGCGAGGGACACTACTCGTCAGACTGCCCGGCGGGCGACCAGCAACCGTTTCCGCAAAAGTGGACGGCGACTTGGTCGCTGAAAGACCGCGATCTCTGTGTTGACGCGAACGCGACGGACGAGTCGATCGCGCGGTTTGGCGTGGCGGCGGAGAGCAACGATCCTGGCATGCACGTGAGGGCGCGGCGGCGGCCGCCAAGCGAACGCACATCTTCTACTCTGATAGCGACGGGTCGGAGGAGGGCGAGTTCCTCAGCGAGAAGGTCAAGCCGCGGGCGGCACCAGGCCAGATGCGCATGTCGACCAACATTCAGTTCAACTCGACCATGCCGAGCACAGCCTTTGCGGGCCAGCCTCCCCTGCCGCCTGGACCGCCCCCTCCAGGCCCGCCACCGGGCAACCCTGGGTCGTACTCGAGAATGGCAACGAGCTACGGCGCACAGTCGCACGCATTACCACCGAGGCCACCAGCGCCGGGGCAGCCCCCTCTGGGCCGGGCGCGCAGCGCGGTGGTTACCACAACGTCCCGCCTCCCAAGGGGCCGGCGACGCAACCGAAGAACAAGGCGAAGGGCAAGAACATACCGCAGAGCAACAAGAAGAGAGCAGCGATGCAGCAGCAGCAGCAGCAGCCTCAATCACAGGGCTCGTCCCAACAACAGAACGGCTCGAGAGCAAACCAGCGAAGGGGCAATGGTACTAATAGGAGACCCAGACGGGGCGGCAAACAGGGCTAGTTGATCCGCGCCCCAACTCGGCTGTTGGCAGGAGGGCGAAGAGGTGTGGCGGTTCGATGGGAGGCCTTGGGCTTGAGACTTCTTCTGGCTCGAGACGTCTGACGATGACACGGCAGCAGCGGGTGACTCGTTTTGCTTTGTCAGACTTGCTGGCAAAGAGTCACAAACACAGATGGGGCAAGGATGCCCAATATGACATGTATACTACACAGCATAGCCAGCTTGCTATGCGTTGTTCGGTGAGAGGGCATCTCGGAGCGAAGGGGCCATGGCATGAGGAGGAGGCTGTAGCAGTAGCAGGATGAATGAATCAGAGGCTATATGACCTAGGGTGGGTGTTCCAGGGGGGATTTGAAGGGGGGCAGCCAGCAGTGATGTGGTGATGGGCGACAAGTCACGACTCAAGCTAGAAGGGGGGGCGGGGGGCTCGTCAGGAGTGAGTCAAAACAAAGGCCATCGTGTGGCCTTGAGTTGTTGGACTTGGGCTGGCCTTCGTCTCATTCGAAGTCGTTGACAACGGATCAATGGGGTCTTTATCCACCTTGTGGCTGTGTAGTCAACACAGCGCAACACAAGACAACCAACACAGGCTTGTGGCACGACGACACACGGCAAGAGGAAGAAACGCCGCGCTTGTCTCGACAGAGTCTCGACAGAGTCTCGACAGAGTCTCGACAGAGTCACGACGAGTCCCCACGCGCAGCCACGCGACGCGTTTCTCTCCGACAACCAATCACACACCGGTATGGAAACAATGATCCAATCAGAACACTCGGCGCGCGTGTCTCAACCGTGATAGCGCTAGCCTTTCCGACCGCGAGGATCCAGTCAACCAACGGCCGGCCACTGCGGCAGACCAGGACCCCCAAGACGGACGGACCGTGGCATCCAGGGGTCGAATGCAGGTGGCCAGCGCGGCGGGCCAGTCAGGTCGGCCGGCGCGCCGAAAAGTCGCGGTCGAGGGTGCGTGCCGGTACGCTACTGCACGGCTGGGCTTCTCCCCCATTGTCCACCGTGAGCCACCAGCCAGTTGTTTCTGCGGGGGGACGCATCTCTCTCGCAACTCGCAACAACATTCGCCGTCCTGCATGCAGCCATACCGAGTGCTTGTATGGGGCTGCGCCATGAGCATGAGGCAAAAACAGAGAGGGAGACTCTGAAGAGAAAGAAAGTACGGGGATCAGAAAGAAAGTCGGGGGGCTAGGGAAGGCCGGCGACCAGGCTGAGAGGAATGGCTATATCAGGACCCGAGGGGCCTCTGACCGGGCCGCCTTGACGGCCTCGCTTTTACGTTCACGACCGTTTCATCTTCCCCGTCTGTGTCTGTGTGCCTGTATCTGCTACTGCTATTTCACTGCTTTGTTGTATGAGCGAGTCTCTCTGTGCCGAGCTCATTCTCTCTCCATCTCTCCCTCCGAACCTGTCCAACACCTTGTCTCTCTGCCCTCGCACTTGACCACACACCTGGCTTCGGAATAGCCTCACCTTGCCATCAGCCAACGACACAATCAACCAGCACGCCAACCAACAACATTACACAAGCAAGAAATACACCACCTCGATCCCCACCAACATTCTGAAAGACATATTCCTTCGCATCGTCGAAAATACTTCCACCAACCCGACAACCTTGCCGAAAACAATGCAAGAGCCGCCATGGACGCCCAACAAACAACACCGTTTTACCGTCTCTGGCAGACAGACAACCAGCACATCCGCGACCGCATCCTAGGCCTCCTCCCACGCGAGGATGTTGCCGCCCTGCGCCTCGCCTCCTCTGCATGCTGCAATGTCACGACCAAGCGCCTCTTCAGGCGCATCCATGTCACCTTTACCCCCAACACCTTTACCAAACAGTCCCGCGTCCATGCTCTCGCCCGCATCGGCCACCACGTGGAGCACCTGACGTTCCACTTTGCGCACTCACCCGCCACCTTTCTGCCGCCCCTCATCCATCCTCTGACCGGCGCCGAGATCTCCTTCCTCTACACGCCGCACACCTCCATGGCCTCAGTGCTCGCCCGGCCCAAGTACGCCAACACGGAGCTCGGCGAGATTCTCACCCAGCAGTACCCGCCCCTCTTCCACGCTGCCACCAATGTCCCCTCCTTTATCAATGCGCTCGCTCACGTGCCGAACCTCCGCCACCTCACCCTGCGCACGCCCGGCCAGGACCCCGCGAGCGCTACCGTCGCGATGCCGTCGACTATGCCCTCATCAGCCTGCGCATCGCCCTCGAGAGAAATCCCCTGACCGCCCTCTCGCAGCTCTCCCTCGCCCACCTCCACCCGGCCGCCCTGCAGTACCTCAGGGCGGCTCCCGCCTCTCTCGGCGCCCTGCCCTCCTCACCGCGCCGCTGGCGCCAGATCCGCAAGCTCTCCCTCGCCGTCGAGAGTTGGGACTTTTCCGACGCCTCGACCCCGGGCCGCGATCACCTGCGCATCATGGACGACTACCTCCGCGCCATGGCCCCCTCGCTCGAGAAGCTGTCCTTCACCTGGCTCGGCCTGCGCGGGCCCTGCCCCCTCGCACTGCCTGCCGATCCCCTCTTCGCGGCCCCCTCCTCGCGCGCCAGCAGGAAGCTCTTCAACGAAGTCACCTCGCCCATGTCCCCGCTGCCGCCCGCCCCGGGCCGGCCCCCATTCACTTCCCCGCCTGCGCCACATGGGCGTCCGCAACGCGACTATGCACGCACCGCAACTCGCTGACCTCGTCGGCGCCCACAGTGCCACCGTGCGCGAGTTTGACTTTGAGGATGTCGTGCTCGCCGACGGCGGGCGCTGGAGCGACGCCCTGGCGCCCCTCCGCGGTTCGTCTTCCTGGTCGGCCGAGGGGCCGACGGGTGACGATGACCGGTGGTCGAGGTCCTGGTCTGGCTCCGTGTGTGGGTCGACTTCTGGGTCGTCACCTACCGGGAGCCTGCACAGCGTGCCGTCGTGGGATGATCTACCCTCGACGCCGAGCGCTGCTGCCGCCGCCGCCTCGAGGGAGCTGCTCGCTTTTGACTTTGGCGAGCCTCTTGATGGGCTGGAATTCCTCGGCGATGACGAGGAGATCGACGAGAGAAGACGGAGAGAGGACCTCGAGGCTGATCTCGTCAGCGAGATTGCCGCGGCCAGGGAGGCGAGCGCTGCCTTCACGACGAAGCTCAAGAAGAAGCGCAAGGTGCGTAGGAGAGTGGATGAGGTCGGCGTCGATCAGCCCGACGTCGAGACCAAGCAGAGCAGCCACCGACACCGGAGGCCCTCGGACGCCGAACAAGAGGTCGAATCGCGCGACAAGCAGCATCACCGCCGTCACGGCAGCCGTCACAGGAAAAAGCGACACGCCGAGGACGACAAGGAGAGCCGCCCCAGCCCCGGCCCCAGCCGCAGCAACAGCGACCGCTCAATCCTCCGCAAGCAGCCGTCCAACATGTCGTCGACGGCGGCCGAGGCGGAGCGCCATCGCCCTGCCGGCCCCGTCCGCACGCTGTCCAGCATCAGCGCCCCCATCATGGACACCACCCAGCAGCCGGTTCTCCTGCAGCCCACGACGTACGACCCCAACCGTCGCCACGCCGCCGACGTGGACCCCGACGAGGGCATCTCCTCTGTCCAGCGCAACATTGCGCAAGAGTTAGCCCACCGCGTGCTGGCCGTGGTCGCCGCCGCGCTGTAGTGCGCGCTGCAAAAGGCAAAGGAAGCCGTGCTGCTCAAGCTCTCGGCGCAGTTCAGCAGCGGCAGCAGCAGCAGCAAAAAGCAGGTGCCCTCCCACGGACCCGACAGCTGCGCCATGGCGGCGCGTCTCAGGGAGGGCCTATTCGGCAAGAGCTACATCAGCGTGCTGCCCGACGCGCGGAGCATGTCGAGCCAGTCGGCACTGGTGCCCCTGATGTTTACGAGGTCATGAATAGTCCGAGTCTGAGTCCGATGCTATGTTTTTTGTCGCCCTGTCACAAATGTGTAAACGACCTTCTACATTCTTTGATCGCTTGTACGGCTTGGGGAGATGGAAAGGGTGGGCGGAAAGGGGGTGTTCCGGAGGGGCTTATTACGATTTCCTCTACTTGCTTCTTCCTTTCAATGAATATATGACGTGACGTTCCTTTCGCTTGCCTTCTCGTGTAGCTGTTTTTCATGTGTGTCCAGGTCTGTCTGTCATATAATGACAACCTGCTTTCGCCTGTTTCCCCTATCGATCAACATGGCGTGGGTGCTGCCGCTATGGCGACAGAGCAGTCCCGGGGAGGCTCATTGCTTGTGTCTCTGCCTCTCTGGAATGTGAATATGCGCCACGAGACATTTCAAATCAACATTGCGAGTCTTAGATGGCTATCACGATAATGCGGGCGGCCATACATGCTAGATATGGGCATCTACAGACATTTCCTTATGGCCCAATAGTAGCTCACAAGTCCACAGGTGCCAAACCCTCCGAGGCTGACCTACATCGACTACCCTAGTCTCACACGACGCCTCGTTGCGGCAAACTGAGCAGGGTCAAGGTGGCCCCGGAATGCCTCTGCGGATTCGAACGTGTCCCGGTCGATGAGCTTGGCGAGTTCTAGAATTCCCACCCTGAGCGTATCACCTGCAACGATATCCAGCACGAGGGCGAACGCGCTGTGCTCAACAGGAGAGAATGTGACAGCTGTTAGGTCTCGCCTCTTCAGCCTCGACAAGTTCCCGAAACCGGAATCTGGCAACAGTCGTGCAATAATGGTCGTTTTTTCATCCGCATCATTGGGACGATTCGTTACCGGAACGTAGAGAATGGTGACGGGTGATCTGCTGCCCGGGGTATGTCGGAGCTCCTGAAGATAAAAAGAACCGGTCTGGAAGGACCAGCACTCAAGGTGTATGTATCGGCTCCACTTCAGAGATGACCGTTCGAGACCACTCCCGTCGCGGAAGACGCTCCACTCGACGGCTTTCCCGTCAGGTGTCTCTATCCAGACTTCAGCATCAAACTCCTTAGAGACATCCTCTAAGTTAGGAGGGATGATGTGGTAGTACGGATGACCGAACAAACACCGTCCGTTCTGCGATACCCAGGACCAGCTCGGGAATTCCGAGAGCCTGGCGAGCCCAGCCTTCCCGGTTCTCGCCTGTAGCTGCCAGTGCAACCCGGCCAGAAATGCTTGCTTTGACGATGCGCCGCTGAGAGGCTCCGTGCCTGAAGCTACGACGGGTATGCCCCAGTAGGAGGCACAGCCCTGGTTGACTTTCGCCCACCTATTGAGGACGCCCGTGATAGCGGCGAGCCTGTCACTCGAAGAACTGAGCTGACGTTCGCAATAGTTGGAAATCACGGCCCATATTCCATGTGGGTTGTTGATTTGGTTCCATTCTGGCCTCTCCCGATGTTCCAAGCTCCCCTCGTACGCATGAGGCTGCGTTAGGTGCTCAAAACACATCATATCGTGGCACTCAAAAGAGACCTCATAGTTGGAGAAATACAACCTTCTCCTCGAAAGACAAGTCTCTTGAAACGTCCAGCCACGAGTAGCCCACTTCGATTTCGACACCTCGTTCAGCTGCCAGTGGTGGCTGAACTTGCCAACCAGATGTCGCTCGCCTATTCTCTTGTTTATAGGAACGTGTTGAGTTCGGCTTAGTGTCAAACCTGGCAATCCGTAGCCAGGATCCTTGGCTCCGACGGCGACAATGGTGAGCTCTGCGTCGCTGTATATCTGGTCCATCCTTTCAACCTGGCTCATCTTGTGGATCTGGTCATCTTGCCAGATACAGTAGCGGTCGATCCATACGTATCGAAATCCAAGCTTGACGACAGCGCGCATAGTATCGAGGATCACGGGGGGTAGATCATCTGGTAGATTTGTATAATTGTACTTTTCTGGAGGAGCACTTTCCCACACGTAACTCAATGCCACGTAAGGGTATTTTCTGTTCGGATCCGGTTTGATGATACGTCTTGCCTCACAATCTTTCAGTTTCAGCCGCGGCACAGGTTGTAGGTTTCCTCTCCTGCAACAGTTATCGTGCTGGTCCTTGCAAAGCTGGATCCATGAACGCACAAAGTCTTAGTCAATATTTTCCTCCAGCAAGCGCCGTCCCTGCATGGGCAGGTCCAGAGGGCGCCGAAGGTCGACGGACGGATCCGCAACCAGCGATACTAAGGATCCCGGGAAGTCTCGATGGGCGAACCGCACAAACAAAGTTGTGCTGCCAAACGACTTGGCCTTGGCCTCATCGTATTGGACCTGGTCCATTATGAGTAGGAAGACTGATGCTGCGGCATTCATGGCATGTTGCTCCCTCCTGCTTGTGGCTATATCATACAGAAAGTCTGATGGGATAGCTAGCAGGACCTTCTTCGTCACACGTGGGGTATGGCTATTGGGGTTCAGCGGGCGCCCAGCAGCGAGCAAGTGCCCAATGCCACCCACAATCTCGCAAAAGGGACAGCTGGGGACTATGCCTGGCGGGTAATGTGCGACGATTTCTTCTCGAGTGAGACGTCTCCAGGTTGCGGCATGTTGGATATATCTGTCCCATCTGACGGCCTCGCTCTCGGGCGAGGGAGCTGGCGGCAGGCCTCTGAAACGAGTCGGATCGAAAAGACCCTCGATATTGAGGTTGGCGCAAATGGGGCATAGCCGGTCGTCGGAGAATGACATTGCGTCCGTGAAGCTGGTATAAGCTGTTTCTAGACCAGATACGTTATTGGGCTCACACAGTTGCAGAGTGAGAAGACGACGAGGAGACATCGTATTGAGGCATTTTGTTTTATGCAGGCAACCATGACCAAGAATGCGCAGCGCAGTGCATCCTGAAACACCCTCGGGGTATGCCTTGAGGACCTGCTGCATGTTGCTCACGGTCGTCCGGACCTTCAGTGAGACTCAGCACGGCGGGTCAGTCAACACCAGTCTCCGCAACCAGTTTCTGCCGATCGATCAGCTTACAGGAAAATCAAAGACACCTCTGAGCTGATACAGCGGCAACGGTTGCTATGCATCTTTAAAAGAAGACAAGCCACTTCATTCTCACGAAAAGCCCAAAACAGGGCAAATGAGGCATCTGACCGATCCCGCAGTAGGCCCGTAAAGAACGGCCTCTGGCCACCCTGCCGGATGCCGGCACAGGTCCGCGTGGCAGAAGATACAATCACGCCATGGAGGCTCTGAGTTCGGCAGTAGTGAGGACGGAGGTGGGGGACACGGCCCACCGTCTCGGTGTTGTCCCGGTCAAGAGGGTCACTAGCAGCGGCAGGCAGGGACTGGCAAGTTCCGGCGAAGCTGTCAAGCACCAGCGCCGGTACCTCGCGCCTTTCAGCTGGTGGTACTGGCCCAACCAAGGACAGGATGATCGTGGCGGGGAGGCGGAGACATGGCCGCAAACGGCGATACAGTGTGCCGGAAGACGGGTTGGACTGACACAGACTCTGAAGCCGGGGGTGGTATAGAGTTTTTGCGGCAAGTGATAAACCCAGAATTAGCCGGCCATGCCACTGCACACTGCACGAGGTACAGAAGACATTGATTGTGATAAGTGATGGTGGTTCGAGGCGTTTGGCGACGATCAGACTGGATGCTGGGCTGCTGGGCCCTACTGGGTCGACTGGTACGACGTTGGGTGTTCCAGACACGCTAATGCAGTGAACGCTAGTTGGTCGGGCGAGGAATGGAGTGATGGGATTTGATGGCGATGATGGTATTTGTGAGTACGACGTCGTATTGATGGTGGTGAGGATCGTGATGCTAGCCGTGTCCCAGTGCTACTGTTCGAGACAAGGCTCCGAGTGCAATGGTACCTCAGGTGCCCAAAGTAAAGGTAAGGTGGCAGGGACGGGAAGGCAGGACTGAAGAATATATCTGGGTGGAGACTGCCATGCCACAGAGACAAACGCAGACGCAGACGGGCAGTCGCGCACGAGGAACACACCTGGAGTGGCAGGGGCGGGGCAGATCCGGGCAGGCAAAACCAAACAACGGCAGCAGGAGCAGCTGACTCATCCGGGGCAATCTCCTCCAGGATGCGAGGCGAAATCACTGGGCGGCGGCAGGCCTGTCGCCCGTGCTGGGTCTGGACCGCCTGGGCGACAGGGGCCTCCCGGCTGTGCTGTCTCGCCTGTCTCGCCTGTCTTGCCCATGTCCACTGTTTTCCTCTTCCAGACAGGAGCTTGTCCTCGCTGATCGCTGATCTGCTGGATCGCCCCATCTTTGTTCCCCTTCATTCATCCGCATTCACGGTCGAGTGCCCCATTCTGTCATCAACGCCAGTCATCCGTCCATCGTATTCCGCCATTCTCTGGGGAGCGCGCGTTCTGGCCGGGCCCTGGCCTCATAGGTCCCCTCCCCCGAACGTTCCGGGAAAACACTACTTGCTTCTCATCGCGATCGCCTCCAAGGGCTTGTGCCAGTACAGCCAGCACTACGACTGACTACGCATCTCCCTGCCTCGCCTGAGGAAACGAAAGGAGTGAGTGGCCTGTACTCGTCCCCTGTGGCCTTGTCTGACCAGGAGGCCCTTGCTCCGTTGACCCGCCTCTTGCGCTGTTCCCGTCCCACCCTTCACCTTGCGTTGCTTCAGCTCCACGCGATTTTGTTTTCCTGGCGGATTCCTCGCCTCGCCTTGTATCCACGCTTCTTTCTGTCCACGTCCCTTTCTGGTGTCAACCTTGACTATCAATTAGTTGGGCGTGGCTGCTGTCAATCTCGGGGTCCGTCTGTTGTGTGCTCGTCCACGATCAATTCAGTTCAGTCTCTCCCTCGCGCCCGGGCGCCCCATCAATCCCAATCCCAGTGCTCGTCCTCCCGCAGCCGCTATTTTCTCCTTCCGCAGATCTGGCATGGGTGCTAATCCCCTTTAGCTCTTTCCACCCAAAAGGTCTCTCGCTCACGCCGTCCTCCCGCCGTCCGCCACTGGCTTTTGGTTCTTTTCTTCCTCTTCCTCTCGATACGTCCCTTTTCTTGGCTCGGAAGACCCCTCTCCAATCTTGGTCTCTTGCCTCTCTTGCCTCTCTTGCCTCTCGTCCGCATTCGCCTCTCAGCCGTCAAGCTTCATCGGTCCTTACAGTCAGCTCTACAGTCCCCCACCCCCTCCCCTCACGCCTGCGCCTTACGATACCACTACGATACCACCCCGACGCTCCCTCGCCGCCCTATTCCTCACCAGCATCGCATCTCGACATCGCCAATTGTCCATCTCCCAACTTCGTAGCCTGCCTCTCTATCTTGCGCCTTCGCAGAATATCCTTTTATCGATTGGCACAGAGTAGCGTCGCGCATTGATTCGACCTCCACCCCACCGATATTTTGACGCGCGAATCTTATGATTGGCAGCGATAGATCTGAACGCGACTGACATCAGCTGCGACACTTTCCCCAGCAGTTCACATCTCATTCTCCTCAAAGTATTCAAACAGCGTGTGAACGTTCCGGCGTACGATGACTGCGAAACTGGGCCACCGCCTCACCCCAACTTCATAACCCGGCAAGATGGGCGTCCGGATCGCGATACGGGAACAACTGGCACTGCTTGTTGTCTTGGCCGTCCTTGTGGCCTTGATGATATTGTCAGTGCCCGTTTGGATCTATGTCAACAACTTCGTCGTCGATGTCGAGAGCAATCAGCTCGCCCTGACGGCCTCTCTCAAGGCCTCGCGCATTTCCAGCGAGCTTGAGCTGGTCCAGACTAACTGCCTCACAATATCCTCGCGGCTGTTGATCCAACGCTCCATTTACGACTTTTACAACGGCAATCAGACCGAGCAAAATTGGGAAATAGCCAAAGCCGACCTCGAGAGCGCTCTCTCCGTCGGCTCGCTCAGTGGCCTTCTGCAAGGCCGCATCTACTCACGAAACTCGACCGGCAACAACTACGGACTAGTCAATGTCACGGGTGCTCGCGTCAATGAGACCCCGATCGAACTGCCCTACCGTGGGCCCAACAACCAGCCAGTGTTCCTCGGCGACACGGAAGAGGGATACCCTCCAGAGCTCTATCCTAATATCACCTACATCGATCTTGGTCGTCCCAGCCAGGTTCGACCAGAGGAGCGTGCCTACATCGCCGAAGCATTTCAAGGTGTTCGCATTTCTACGAACGGCGGCTTACTGCTTGGGCCGCTTATCCTCAACGAAACTTTTGCTCTCATGTCCATCTCTGTACCGATCCGAGACCAACGAGAGAATAACTTTGTCATTGGATACATCACGCTAGTGTTCACATCGATATCGCTGCTCGAAGTCGGCAAGTCTCGGGAAGGGTTGGGCGACACGGGCGTCGTATTGGTGGTCGGTCCTACAAACCCGACCAACCGGTTCGACATTACAAACCCGGTCAGCAACGCTACCTTCCTCCCTGACAGAGACAGGTTCGGGGACACACCTGTGCAGTTCATCTTGCCGCCTCAACCTGTCGCCGGTCAGGCCGACCGACATAGCGATCGTAGGTATTTGGATGGCAACAACATGGAACCTTTTGCCATCGAGAAGTTCCCTGCCGTTCTCGACTCCTTCTCCAAGCGCTTCGACACGGTCAACAATGCCAGCTCTATGCTCTCGACGCACAACGAACAGAACGTTCCCGTCGCCGTTGGCTTTGCACGGACTAACACGCCTCTTGTCAACTGGACCGTTGTCGTCGAACAAGCAAAGTCAGAGACAGATGCGCCCATTTCGACACTTCGCAACATCATCTTGGGGTGTGTCTTTGGCACCGCCGGTTTGTTTATTATCTTTATTTTCCCTTGCGCCCACCTCAGCGTGATGCCGATTCGCAGGCTCAAGGCTGCCACCGAGAAGACCGTGGCGCCACCTGGCTACGAGGATGGCTATTACGACTGCGACGACGACGACAGCCCGGGGTCCGGTGCCATCTCTTCACGTTCGCAGAGGTCCAAAAGGGATGGTCTCGCAGTGGCTCTCCTCAAGCTGGTGGGATACAAACCAAAAGAAAAGTCACCTTCGGAGCACGAACGCGAATCGACGCGCAGAAGTTTCAAGATCCCCGGCAAAGTCGATGATCGCAAGCACTTCATCTCAGACGAACTCACCGAGTTGACGCAGACTTTCAACGACATGAGCGACGAGCTGGTAAAGCAATACTCATCACTTGATCAAAAGGTCGCGGAACGAACAAGAGAACTCGAGATCAGCAAGAAGGCAGCTGAGGCTGCCAACGAGAGCAAGACGCTATTCATTGCCAACATCTCACACGAGCTCAAGACGCCCTTGAACGGCATTTTGGGCATGTGCGCCGGCAGCTTGGAGGAGCCAGACATCACCAGGAGGAAGCAAAGCCTGAAGTCGTTATACAAGCCAGGCGACCTACTGCTCCATCTCCTGGAGGATCACCTCAGTTTCTCAAAGAACCAGATTGGCCAGCAACTAGCCCTCGAAGAAAGGGAGTTCAGACTGGCTGATATCAGAACGCAAGTGCTGTCCATTTTCGACAAACAAGTGCGGGAAGGCCGTATCGCTCTCTCTGTTGATTTCCTGAGTTCCGAGGTCGTCGAGATCAACCCTGGCGTGGACAGAACCAGTGCAGAGAAGAAGCTACCCGCCCTCGGTCCCCACGGCATGGGACGACTCAAAGACATGTGTCTCTGGGGCGACCAACACCGAATTTTGCAAGTTCTCATCAACCTCGTCAGCAACAGTCTCAAGTTTACGCCAGCGGAAGGCAGGGTGGAAGTGAGAATCAGGTGCATAGGCGAGGTCGAAACCCCGGTTGGCGGCGACGACAGCCGCACATCGTCCTTCTCCAAAGACTCGAGACGATTCGGTAGATCGCGTCACAGGCTGAACTCAAGCTCGGTTCACTCGGCCAGCTCCAAGGCGGGCTCTACGTCATCGCAACAAATCCAGAATGCTAGTTACAAGGGCACAGCACTTACGATCAACCCTGCTGATCCGAAGGCCACACCACATGTTCAAATACGAGAACGGTCGCCAACACCACCGCCCCCGGGCGCCAAGCAATTCATGTTCGAATTCGAGGTCGAGGATACCGGCCCTGGTATTCCAGAGAACATGCAGCAGAGGGTCTTCGAGCCTTTCGTTCAGGGCGACCTGGGCCTAAGCAAGAAATTTGGCGGCACCGGTCTTGGTTTGAGTATCTGTCATCAACTGGCGACCCTCATGGGAGGGTCCATCTCTTTGAGGAGTACCGTTGGAGTAGGCACGACGTTCACGATGCAGATTCCCCTCAAGTATGTGAGGGACAGGTAAGATGCACATGTTCATCAGTTGGGGGCGGGAATAGCAACTAACATGTGACTCTACAGAGCGTCCAGCACTGCATCTAGCAGCATCAAGTCAAGGCCACCTAGTCTAGATCTCATCGACGGAGGTATAGACAGCCCCCAAAGGAAGAGCGTAACTGGCAGCATGATCGCACCAGGTGACGACATGGATCCGATACAACCAGGTCAGGGGACGACAAGACTCGTGGGTTTGCGACAACCTTTCTTCCCAGCATCTCCGACGCCGAAGCCGACCAGCAACACGAAAGATCAGATGGACGCCATTAAGCGCGCCATCGCGAATAAAAACGGCAAGGGCAAGCTGCGAGTCTTGGTCGCCGATGACAACTCAACCAATATCGAGGTCGTCAGTAAGATGTTGAAGCTAGAAGAGGTCTACGACGTGACGATCGCCAAAGACGGCCAGGAAGCGTACGACCTGGTCAAGGCCAACATGGACGAAAACCTCCGTTTTGATGTGATCTTTATGGACGTCCAGATGCCTAACCTCGACGGTCTGCAGTCAACCAAACTCATTCGCAAAATGGGTTACAAGGCGCCCATTGTGGCGCTGACGGCGTTCTCGGAGGCCAGCAATGTGAAGGAGTGCATGGACAGTGGTATGGATGAGTTCTTGAGCAAGCCGATCCGGCGTCCAGCGCTCAAGCAGGTGCTCATGAAATTCGCCACCATTCCTGAAGAAGAGGCAGAAACGTCAAGCTTGACGAGGAAAACGACGCCTGAAGACGTCATTCGGGAAAAACCAGTGGCACATGAAGCTCCGACAAACGGAGCCGCGACCACACCAAGAGATCCGGAGAAGGTGAACGGGGCACCAAGGTGACCCCACGCTCTCACTATTTGATACACCCACTTGGCAGAGAGCATCGCCGACCAAGGATGCAGCAATGTTTGGGTGTCGGCGTTTGGCTTCTCTGTCTATTAATCCCCTTATCCCCTTTCGTTTTTGTAGATATTGCAGGTTCTGCCCGGATCCGACGCCGGCATCAGGAAGGGCATCGGAAACAAAATGGGACATGTGCTCAGGGAGGAGTCACTCATTTGTAGGAGCACAGGGTTGCGAGCAGAGATATCCAGTCATGAATGCCTTTCACTTTGTCCTTTCCAGTTTTGAAAATCTCAGCACCGGGAGTTTGGTTTTGGCATTGGAATATGCTCGAATTATATACGCGCCATGATGACGAGGTTGGGGACCACCCCTGACGTGTGCACATAGTAGTCTGGCCGGTAAGGCATATGTTAATTGAGGCCGTATGACGGGCTTCTGAAACTTCACCAATGGTACTATGAGTGTTTTTTTTTGGTTCAAGTTGATCTACTTCACAGGCGTGTCTTTAAGAAACAGTGTCTTCAAACCGCTGTCAATCCTACCAACGAATTGAAGCGAATATTCCGACAAGTATGATACGATATGGGCCATAGGAAACTACAAAGAAATAGGCAGCGTTCGTTACAGTTGGAGTCAAACTGACAGTGTGATGATCAGTCGCGAGCTTTGGCCAACCCGACATGGCTCGACTTTGTGGCCAGCGCATGGCTCTCGGCCACCGCGAGCCCGTCATAGCTCTCCATCTCCCAACGCCGGGCCTGTATGTCACGCTCCGCCGAGCCCTGGGTGCGGAGGTACGTGACCCGCCCCTGGCGACCCAGAACAGAAAGGAAACGACCAGCATGACGCCAAAGACGGCGATGGCGTAGTTCATGTCGGTAGCCGAGGGGTTGGGCGAGCTGGGGAAGAAGAAGAAGACGGTCATGATGGCGCAGTAGACGAGCGACACCCAATTGGCGACGGGGCCGAGCCGGCCGAGGGAGAAGTCCCCCGGCGGCAGCTTGTCGCGGCCGACGACGAGCAGGACGGAGATGGGAATGGCGTACGAGATGGTCAGGGGGATGGTGCTGACGGCGAGCACGGCCTCGAGGACCGTCGACGCGAAGGTGTAGAGCACGCCGATGAGGCAGACGATGAAGCACTGCAGCCAGAGGGCGCGCGCGGGCACCTTCCAGGTCGGGTCCACGTGGGAGAAGTACGAACCCCAGGGAGGCCGCCGTCGCGGGCGAAACCCCAGGTCAGCCGCGACGCCGAGGTCATGACGCTGATGCCCTGGCCGAAGCCGTTCACGATGAAGAGGGCGACGAGCACGGTGCCTGCTGTTCGGCCTAGGGCATCTTCGAGGACCTGGATGAAGGGGAAGCCCGTGGGTGTGTTGAGGGCCGTGTCGAAGTCTTGGATGCTGAATAGCGTGGCCAACATGAAGATGAACCCCGAGGCTGCGCCACAGACGACGGCGAGATACATGGCTTTAGGGGCGTTGCGACGGGGCGACGGCATCTCCTCGACCATGTGGATGACGGCGTCGAAAGCGGTAAGACCTGTCTGGCGTCAGAAAAGGGGCGGGTTCACGCTGCAAGGCGCTGCTGGAAGTTGGGAGCTGGAAGTACACACCATATGCCGACTGGATAAGACCGACAACCCATGTCACTCCATCGGACCAGCCAGTCGTATTCGTCCAACCTCCCAGGACGAAGGATGCCGGCTGGAATTCCAAGTCTGGTTTCGTCCCAACCGAGATGAGTAGTGCCATACTGATGACGGCGAAGAGAGCGACGAAACCAACGCCGACCCCATTGTTAAAGTAAGGTAGCGTCTTATCGCTACGACAGGCAATCAGGTTGAAGCCGTTGAAGAATAGAGTGATGCCAATGTAAACCAGGAAGAGGGTCCAGCCACGGGTCGCCCACGGCCAGTCAACATCGAAAATGACTTTCATGCTGAGGAGAAGCTCGGTCATGAAGGCATTCTGCGACGCCGTCAGGGCCCACCAGCCGAACGTGTTCGTCCAGGCGCACATGTATGAAAGCAGTCTTCCAGAGGGCGTATCCCAGAGGCGAGAGACCCAGTATGCCTGCCCCAACGCAGTGGGCATGCTGCTGCACATCTCACCCAGGGACACGGCGATGCAAACGTTGCAGAAGAGAACGAGGAGGAGGCCCCAGAAGATGCTGACGGGACCTCCAGTTTCGAGGGCGGCGGACAGATTCTGCGCAAAGACAGCCCAGGTTCCGAGGACGCAAAAGGCCATGGCAAGCATGCTCACGAGGCTGAATTTCCGGCTGAGCATCTGCTCGTGGCCCAGGGCAGCCAGATCCTGAGCATCAACATCGCCTCGTGCCATGCTACCTTCCGCTTTGGCTGAGCCTGCGGCGTCGACTTCCATGTTGAAAGCTTCAAATGGTGTTATATTGTTATAAAAATGTATCAAGAATGAGTGAGTAAGTTGTATGGAGAAGGAGGCCAAGGGGAACTGGCTCAAAGGTCAGACAGATCTGACATTCTTCTCCTTCTCGCCTGGCACTGACTACTTCATGCATGAAGAGACAGCCGACGCAGCAGCACCCTCCCAGACGACGGGTGTACCTGCTATCAAGACGGCATTGCTACCCCTCAGCTACCCCTATCCGTGACAACCGTCTCGAGGGTCGCGATAAGGCGCCAGCTCCTAGGATGACATTTGCGGAGTTCCAGCCCATCATCGGTCATCGCGGGGCGTCCTTAGCCCATGCGTGGTCATGTCCGGCAGATAAGCGATGTGTGGGGAAGCGTTCACGCGATGGCCGTTGGCCTCTCAGCTGCCAGGCTTGCCGATCGCTCAAAGCGGAAACATAGCCGCAACATAGGCCCAGTCCGAAGATCGCTAGGCCCATGTTGGCAATTTTTTTGTCGGGCTTTAAGAAGGCTGTGTTCCTGTCTTCCCCGGACAGTGTAACCAGAGCTGGGGTGAGAGATAAGTAATACGAATCGGGGAATTAACGAGCATGACGATGTTCAGGCACATGTCCAGGCAGCTTGGCCATGACCGCCGGCCGGCGTGAGCCTCGACGGAACAAGTTCGTCGATATGCTGCTATATATTGCGAAAGGCAACATGTCAAAGATGAGGGAGATGGATTTTGGGGCATTGTATCATTTGGAACTCTCAGTTTCAACATCACAGCTTGGATATGACTACCTCTACCCTTCTGAAGCTGCTTCTAGCAGCGTCTTCGTTTTTTGGTCCCGGGTCTGCTTCGTCCCATAACCCTGCCGATACTGTCTTCCGCAATGGCTCGATTTATTCGATTGACGGACGCTCCTCCAAGCACGAAGCCATGGCCATTACAGATGGCTTGATCACGTTCCTGGGCAGCAACAGCTGCGTGAAACCATTCATCGGACCCGAGACGGCTGTCTTTGACCTCGAAGGCCGCATGGCCATGCCCGGTCTGGTTGATGCCCACATGCATCCTATCTCTGGCGGCGCGGCATTACTCAAATGCAATCTGAACTACCAGCCACTGGGTCTCAAAGCCGTGCTCGACCATATCCAGAGCTGCCTCGACGGGGAGCCTGAGAAGAGCGATCAAGACTGGTTAGAGGTCCTGTCTATGGACTGGTACACTCTTGCTGAGGATTCCGGGCCTATCACCAGCAAGACCCTAGACGTGCTCAAAACACAAAGGCCCATCGTCGCAACATCGGCTGACCGCCACACCTTCTGGGTCAACACCGCTGCGCTGAAGGTCTCCGACATTACGGCTTCAACACAGAGCCCTCCCGGCGGCGTTGTCGAGCGTCTACCAGGGAGCCTGGACCCGTCAGGCATCCTTCAGGACGCTGCCAGCGGCCTGCTATCTGGCCCCGCCCCGGCGACTTTGCAGAAAGATGTCGAGTCCGCCAGGGCAGCTCTGAAGCTTCTCCGAGAGCAAGGCGTAACCACCTTCCAGGAGGCAGCGTCCAGCACAAGGACGGCGGCTGTGTTCGAGGCCGTCAAGAAAGAAGGCGGCCTAAGCGCACGCGGCTTCTTCGACCATCTCATCAGCGCGCCCAACTCCACGGCTGAGGTCGCGGCCCTCGTGGAGGAGGTCGTCAACGCCACCACACAACTCAACGACCCCGCCGATCTAGGCCCGGAACCCGCCCTCAAGTGGCACGCTGTCAAGATCTTCGTCGACGGTATCATCATGTACCCGGCAAACACGGGAGCCCTTATCGAACCGTACTTCCTTCCCGTGGGCAACACATCAGTGTGGGCACCAAACTCGGAAAAATGGCCCGAGCCGTATTGGTCGACTGAAATCCTCGCCGCGGTTCTCGAAGGCCTGATCCTCAAAGGTATCGATGCACAGATTCACGTTGACGGAGACATGGCTGTGCGAACAGCCCTCGACGCTCTGCAAGACTTCCGCGACAAGCACGGCGACGAGTACGACTACAGAGTCGGCCTGGCCCACAACGAGGTGACGGACCCGAGCGACTGGCCGCGGTTCGCGGAACTCAAGGCGGACCCGATCATGAGCTTTCAGTGGGCGCAGGCCAGTTCGGTGTGGATGCCCAATGGCCTCAAGAACATGGGCCCGGTTCGTTCCAACTATCTCGAGGCGTGGGGAGACATTGCCAGGTTTGGCACGCGCATCATTTACGGAAGCGACTGGCCGGTAAGTGAAATTGCTTTCCAGGGATGAAGCGCTGGGTTACTGACGTCTCACCAAGATTGATCCGCTCGACGAATGGCTCGCTATCAAGGTTGGCGTCACCCGGTCCGGCGACCCTACGAACCCCAATTCCCCAGCCTCTCAGGGTGCTCCGTATGACGGCCCAGGCATTCCAGGCCTGTCTCTCTCGCGAGAGGAGGCTATTCGTTCCATCACCATCGAGAGCTCTCGCTTCCTAAGGGCGGACGAGCATATTGGCTCGCTCGAGGTGGGCAAGCTCGCCGATGTCATTGTCCTGCAGGCCAACTACTTTGAAGTGCCCGATGAGGAGATTGCGCGCCAAAAGACATTGTTGACCATGCTGGGCGGCGAGGTAGTGTACATCGCGGATGGCGTGGACTTTGCGAATGGGGTGGTGCCTAAGTTCCCCAACAACGGTACGCTGGACCGCAGGATGGAGGAAAGGACTGTTGGTGGGCTCCAGGGTCGGCTTCTGTCCCAGGTAGGTCGGGAAGCCGTCCAGCGTCTTTCCGTCCGCAATGAGTGCGATCACGGGGCTGCACAGCTGCACAAACACATTCTTTGATTTGTCACTGCGTGTTCCGGTCTGGGTTGAGTCTGGGATATTTAGAATTGCAAACAAGAGAGTTTGCTGTCTAATATGACATGAGAAGATGACGATCGTTCACAACACGGTGATGTGTCCGTCATTTCTAGGCTGATATTGACGATCATAGTGCACGAGGTATCTCGTCTGCTGTAGCAATGTCCCCAGACAGCCAGAAGTTCATCGTAGCCATGATCGACCGAGTCTATGGATCGGGCAACCCATGCAGGAGTCTCTCATCTGAGTGTCGAGACCTCACCTGAGGTACTGGACACCTCACCCGAGGGACTCAAGAGCTGATAGCTGACGAAGAGGTCGTGACTAAGGTAGATTAGTCCTACTAGGGAACCTGCTAACAAGGCTCACCAGAGTTTAGGCCCTTCTAGATTTGCTTGATTTTCGTATCTACTTAGAAGGTAAATTCATATATATATACACACACGACTGGAACCTCCAGGTCGGCTCAATTTTGGTGAGATTTCTCATTCTGCTTCTTCTATCTCTCTTTACATCCATATTCAGTCTTTGAGGTTCAGTCATGGTTGAGATTAGGAAAAGTTGGGTAAACCTTCTAGTAGTACCTTGAATGGAAAATACTAGCTACCCAGCCCTGACGACATGATGCAATATAGGAGGCCTGCCTCATAGGCGCATACAATACAACCATCGTACAACCTAGGTGGTTAGACGTTTTGGCGCGTTAGTGACGCTGCGTCCCTCACTAGCCGTGCCATCAGATGAGCTCTTGTAAGGCTTTGATACGCTGATGATCATCGGACCAGCAGGCGAACTACTCATGACGAAGAGTGCCGTAGAAGGCAAAGCACCCGCTCAACAGCCCGTGCCCCGCCGATCACGAGACGGCTCAGACGGATCAGACGGATCACCTCCAGCCTGATGTGCCTTCAGCTACTCTCAAAGTAAAAGCCAACTCCGACATAATCCTCCTGCCTTGGTACCTGTCCCACGTTCCCCGCGCCCCGCGTCGTTGGCGCGTCATGTCCCTATCAGCCAGCCAGCACCGGTCCGTGCATGCGTGCGGTAAAATCTCCCGTTTTGTCCTAGAGCGCGTTGATGGACAACGATGCCGGATCGGGCAATTTTCCCAACATGGCTGGCCGCGGTCTCCGCTTGGGCTCCGCCCGGGGGTTCGGTATCGGCGTGCTTTACGTAAAGTCCGGGACAGCTCCTCGGCTGTTGGTCCAAAGGCCATGACCCTTGGTCGGAATATGAATAAATCGTCAAGTCGAGTCGGACATGAAGTTTGCAATTGAAATTTGGGAAAATCAGAGCTCAAAGTGATACACTTGACCTTAACAGAACCATCAGTTTCCGGACCGCTCAAGACATGGCTCACTCGGCACCACATCCCTTGTCTCCTCTCACTGGAGAGGAGACAAACCGGGCAAGTGACCTTATCTTGCAATCATCTCCAAAAGAGGTAATTCAGTTCCGCATGATCTACCGCCAGGAGCCGAAAAGGCCGACCTCACCGCGTTCCTGAGCCTCGAGCACTCGGGGTCATTGCGGCCTGACTCTCCGCGGCCGCCGCGTCTCGCAGCAGTGCACTACGTCCGGGCTCACCAGGCGGCGGACCGAAAAGCGGACGAGATCGAGGCAGTCGTCGACCTGGATCGCGGCCTTGTAGTCAAGAAAGACGTCGTGGGAACAGAGTATCTGGCCGGACTCAGCACGTAAGATTCTCCCCGAACCCCCCATCTGGAGCAGAGCTCTCGCTAACGAGAGTTCAGATGGGAGTTCGACATTCTCGTCGAAAAATGCAAGGAGTCTAGCGTGCTCAGCGAAAGGGTGGCGCAGTTTGCGCTTCCAGAAGGCTTCGAGGTCGTCATCGAGCCGTGGCCGTACGGAGGCATGGACCAGCCGGGCGGCGTGCGCAGGTACTTCCAGGGTCTCGTGTACGCCGTCGACACGCGGTCCGGAAATCCCGACTCTAATTTTTACGCATTCCCTCTGCCCATCATCCCGGTCATGGACTTTGAGAAGCGCGAGATTGTCCGCATCGACGAGCTCGCGACAGGCGGGGCCGGCGACGATCTTGTGCCCGCAGCTCCGCGAACGGGCGCCATCCTCGACCACTGCGCTCCGGCTGAGTATGTCCCCGAGTTGTTGCCCGGGGGGACTCGCAAGGACCTCAAACCGCTCAGCGTCGTTCAGCCTGAGGGCCCGGGTTTCTCGATCAAGGATGAGAGTCTTGTCGAGTGGCAGAAGTGGCGGTTCAGGGTCAGCTTTAACCCTCGCGAGGGTGCCGTCATTCATGATGTCTACTACGATGATCGGAGCGTGTTGTATCGCCTCTCGATTAGTGAAATGGTAAGCCAGTAGTCTTCTCATATCAGACGAGACCCGACTAACGGTTCAAGACCGTGCCATATGCCGATCCTCGGCCGCCGTTTCACCGGAAGCAGGCTTTTGACTTTGGTGACGGCGGCATCGGGCATGCCGTCAACAATCTGACTTTGGGCTGCGACTGCCTGGGAGTCATCAAGGTAAAAACCACAGAAGGCTGTGGAATCTTGTTGCATCGCTAATGACGAGCAGTACTTTGACGGTGTGTTGTGTACCCCCGAGGGAAAAGCGGAAAAGACATCCCGTGTCATCTGCCTGCACGAGCAAGACAACGGCATCGGCTGGAAGCACACAAACTGGCGTACGGGCCGCGCCGTATCAACTCGTCGCCGAGAGCTGGTAGTCCAGTTCATCATCACGCTGGCGAATTATGAGTACATCTTCAACGTAAGGCACCTCAACAGCTGGGATTTGCAGGACATACCGCTAACAAAGTGCTAGTACAAATTCGACCAAGCCGGCGCCATCAACGTCGAGACGCGAGCGACGGGCATCGTGTCGGTGGTCAACATTGATGCCGGGAAGACGTCGCACTGGGGTACTGTAGTGAACCCGGGAGCTCTGGCCCAGAACCACCAGAACATCTTCTGCGTTCGTATAGATCCCGCCATCGACGGCCACGAGAACACCGTCATCCAGAACGAGTCTCTACCTGCGGGGATGGATGCGCGCACCAACCCACATGGCAATCTGTACGAGGTTAGGGATACGCCGTTACTGACCTCGGCTGGCGTCGACGCGTGTCCGGAGAACAACCGCATCTTCAAGATCCAGAACCTTGCTAAGAAGAACCCCATCTCTGGGCGGCCCGTCGGCTACAAGATCAACCCGCCGCCAACCCAAAAAGTCCTTGCCAACCCCGGCAGCACGCAGGCACACCGGTGCCTGTTCGCGCAGCACCACCTCTGGGTCACCAAGTACCGTGACGGCGAACTCTACGCCGCCGGAGAGTACCCTCTATCCAGCAAGCGGGAGGCAGGCGGCGTCGCAGACATGGTGGCGCGCAATGACGATCTTTTGCAGCAGGATGTGGTGTTGTGGAGCTGTTTCGGCCTCACACACAATCCTAGGGTTGAAGACTGGCCTGTCATGTGAGTCCATCTTGGTCAAGTAGTCTCCTGCCCGCGAGTACAACACTGACGTCAATAGGCCCGTTGAAATCATGGAACTGCACATCTCGCCCGTAGACTTCTTCACGGGAAATCCCGCCATCGACGTTCCTAGTGGGAAGGATACGACTTCAGAGCTCACTAGTGGCTGTTGTACTCGGCCGAAGCTGTAGGGTGTACTTGTAATCAGGAGAAATGCGATGGTGAAATATTCATAAATGGCGCTGGGTATAAATATCGTTAGTTTGAGCGAGCTACCTGTACAACACGCGCAGTATCATAGATGGCCACAGGTACAACTACATCAGACAACTGATTCGATACCGTGGCTCCACTGCGACATGTCAGACTTCAAAGCTCCCAGACTGTACGGGCTGACAAGCACTCACCTTTCCTCACCCAGTGCGGCCACGGGAGCCCTGGCTCGAGATCTCTGATGTCCCAAATTTGACGGAGCGCGCCGACAAGGTCGCCCCGAACATAGGTCACGCCCCCAGGATCGCGAAGCCTCTGAACAATGGCATCCCTCATCATCTGCTCCATAGCCTCGCAACCAGCGATGAACAGAGGGAACACAATAGCGAAAGAGACTCGCGAGTCGACGGGTATCTTGGAGACCTCGTCGACGATAATCTGAGTTTGTCGGCGGATAAATGGCGCCGTGGGTGGGAGGCCGTGGATCCGAGCGTAGAGGAGGACGGCGCCGGCGGCGTACATGGACTCATTGAGTGCGAGAACGGCTGCAGGGTCTGCGCTGCCCAAGGCTGACCTCGAAACGTTGACGTCGCGGTCTCGAGCCTGCAGCAGCATGTCTTCTGCTTCCGAGACGTGAGCAGGCCAGGAGGGGTCGGGCTGGATATCTCCATCCTCGAGCTCCAGCTGCAGGAGTTGCGTCTCCAGCAGGAGGCCTATCCTGAGCAAAGGGTTGACGAGACGCGGGGAAAAAGAGTATATTGGATGACTGACCCAGCGCTCGAAGGCCCGTGAGTAATTCCGTTGAATTTCGTTCTCGCTCATTTCGATCATACCACAGACGAGCCCTCCAAGCGGGCTGCTGGGCTGCTGCAGAGAGCACAGCGTGGACACGACACTCCATCGGAACTCTGTCAGAGGAACTTCAGGGAAAGATGTGGTGGCGTTTGTTGTAGACTTGATCCGCGTCAGGTATTGGCTGACAAGCAGGGAGGCGACACGCAGGTAGTCGTGTGGCTCGGTGCCGTACCAGTGCAGCAGTGTCGCGGCGCTGATCATGGACAGGAGACCACTGTCGTCTGTGTCTCGTGACATTTGCGCGCTCAGAGCCAGCGCCGCCTCTGAACTCGTGAAACCTTTGGTGGCCTCGAAGTCGGATCGGCCATGACGGAGCTGGTACTGCGACGCTGCGAAACAGAAGATGGCGCCGCGGAGTGCATCGTTCGAGAGCGCCATGCGTGGCAGTGTCGTGATGTAGGGGTGTTGGAAGTCATACAAGTGCCCGACGTCTTCCCAATCGACACATAAAAAGTCGGCTTCAGCGATGCTCAGGAAGTACTGCCAGAGGAAGCGCCGCTCCGATGAGGCCAGCATGTCAGGAGGCCAAGGCATGGGGCAGTAGAGGTGACGAGGGACAAACTCGGCGGACAGCTCAAAGGTGGAGCTAGCGCTCATGTTTCTCAGACTGCCGAGTAGCGCTGCTGCGTCTGGGAACATGTCAATCCTTGTTACAATTTCTAGAACATCGTCATCGAAGGCTGGGAAGATCAAGGATGAGGGAGATGCGCTGTTGATGGCCTCGGTAAGGTCTGGGCCAGTGGCAACACCACCCGTGAACGTGAGCTGGCTGGGGCTCGTAAAGATGGGCACTGGACACTCGTCTCGGGGAAGAGAACGGCCATTGTCGTTGCTGGCATGCAAGGACTCTGCTGCAGGGTGTGGCAACAGAGCATCCGGGAGAGCCGTGATGATGCCCGTTGCGATCTCAGGGTTCGAGTCGGCAGCCCAGAAATCCAGGTCTCTTGAAGCCCCTGGCGATGACTGGGAGGCTCCAGAGTCTGACGCCGACCGAGCATTCGACGTGCCTGACAGAAGACTTGACGGCAGGGTTTGCAGCTCTGGCTGCGAGGGTGCTGACCGTGAGAGTGGTTTCTTAGGCACCGGGCGCCTCACGTGCCTCGAATCGAACACTGCCGGCGTCGAAATCTTGAACGTCTGAAGCTCGCACTCCTGCCCATGCTTGGCGCACTGTGTGCATTGCGGCTGTTTGTGATCACACTAGGTAGGTAGGCAGATGATCCATCAGCTTCTCCATCAAGTGCAGTGCATAGGAGGAGGAACGGCGCTCACCCTCCGCTTGCTCCGGGCGCACTGCAAACATGCACCCCTTTGTCTTCCCTTTGGCATGAGGGGACCAGGTCCTGACTGCCGACGCAGTGGGGATGGATTTCCAGTGTGTGGAAGCTACGCGGCACGATCTACGCATACGCGGGGAAGGACTGCTATATGGACCTACCGTGCTGGTGGCGCCTGCCTCCTACCCATGGATTGACCGGCCCGGTGTTGGAAATGGTGTTCGTTAGTCATCAGCTCTCTCTGTTTGTGACCGTACCGAGGTATCGCACTTCGCCTTTCGTGATAGCTATAACCAGCACGTACATAGGACCAAAGACCGCAGTAGGTCGGGACGAGGCACCATGGACTTCGTGAGAACAATGTCATTTCGTGTGCAGCCAGATCCTGGCAAACCGTACTCATCACAGAGTGGAACAAGAGTCAATACAAAAAAACACGGCTGATCCCCCCCCCCTTGCTCATAACAAAACTGAACGCCTGGAAGCTCCTCCATACGCCGCGCAGTCACAGCATCCAACCGTGCGTGATCCTGCTCCAGACACCGCCGTGACCTGCCCCTGCCCCGTCCGACGCCATGCTTGGGAGCATGAGTATCGGCCCCGTTTGCCAGACTCCCGATTTCTACCGTTTCCCCTCCACGCGCATTCTACCCGGCCCTGCCGAGTCCTTCGTCCTTCGCGACGATGCAGTTGGAAAACCCCCCCTAGGATTCCGGCCAGCGCCACCTGGCGAAGAAATAGGGTATCATTTTCATATCGTCGTATCGTGGAGACTTCGCCATCTCATCCCGTCCAACCAAGCCCCTAGTCAAAGCAAAAACCCAGCCAGTTGATGGAGGGCGTTCGAAAAAGTCAAAAACAAGTCAGACTGGCTGCAGCCGTGGAAACGATAGGATAAAGGAGAAACCGAAACCAGCGAGCATCAAGCTTGCCCGCGCACACACGTTAGCAGAGGAGGGGCCTGCATGGGCCGAAATCGGGGCTCCTAGATCTCCATGTGCGCAACGACCTCCTCTGACATTTCGCGCATGGGACCCTTGCCGCTACTCGAGTCGTCTTCATCGTCTTCGTCGTAGTAATAGTTGCCGTCGCCATAGTCGTCTTCCGAAAATGGGACAAGATCACCGTCTGCCCCGCGGTTCCAGTTGAAGCCGTCGCTCTGTTCGTCATCGTCGTCGTGGCGCACGACCCTGGCACCACGATCGCCCAGCCAGTACTTGGCCCGCTTGTTGCCCGTTGGAGTGTCGACGAAATGGTTGCTCAAAGGCCGCTTGCTGCGAAGACCGTCGGACGCCGGCATGCTAGCCCGCAGAACTGGTGATTGTGATGAGACCACAGGGACAACGCGCACGTAGAGGTAGGCGACACGCTTCAACGCCCGGTTGAAGAAGAAGTAGTGACTCGCCCAAATGGCGGATTCCTCCTCCTCGAACGGGTCGGTCTCGGGTTGGTAGGAAAAGACGGTACACTCGTTAAGTCGCATTTCTTTGTTGATCATGGCCCAACAGTGGGGCCCCCAGACTGAGTCCGTGAGCGACGAAGAGTTGATGTCGCTCGGTCGGACGTCCGGATGTGGTCGAACGTTCTGCAGGATGGAGTCGAGGTTGCCGATGACGCGTCGTAGGTTCTTCTCCCGCTTAAAGTCACCCGGCATCAGAACATTAGAGAAGTCGTAGTGTTGATGGCTGGCGTTCAGTGTCGCGATGAGGTAGGCAAAGGTGCGACGGCTGGACAGCTCGGAGAGGGGACCGAACGCGCTCGAGTGCGAGAACAGCTGCATATTTGGTGAAGTTGCCATCATGGCTTCGCGGTCGGGCGGTGACAGGCTGGCGCCAAGCTTCAGCAGCGCTTCGTGTTGTGATGTCAGGTCATCGTTGATTGTCTTGAAGAGTTTCTTGTCAGCGCCGGTGGATTTGGTGGTATATAGGTCGCATCCACCCGTGACATTGCAGTCTGGTGTATTGAAGTTCAGGGCACTCGCGACCGTATCGAAGTCGCGGATCGGTAGGTACTGGAAGCCGGCGTCAGTATTGAGGGGTGCGAGCAGGCCAAGGTTCCTCGAAGGGAATAGCACCCAGCGCAACACACCTTCATGCTGGGCTTGTGATGGCCGAAGCGACTACGAGATGAGCGCGCTGTGAGCCGATGGAGTTGATGGAGGAGAGAACGAAGCAGATGGACGGTGGGGTGGTGGTGGCTGTTGTCGTCGTCGCGTAGGGTGTCGGGTGATGTCAGGCAAGGTCAGGCCAAGTGGAGTGTCGCGATGCGCCGGATGGGGGCGGAGCCGATGCCGGTCTGGCGCAATAGCGTGGGTGGGCTGTCTTTCGTGCGGTGTGTTGAGGCGAGAGCTGGCGACGGAAGTCAGGCCAGGGCGATGATAATTGAATGCCGGGCGGCTTGAATGGTAATATAGTGAAGAGGAGGCGTAAAGGCTATTCGTGTCGAAACCATGCGCAGCCTTTGTGCTGATGGTACTAAGTAGGCGATAGGGCCAAAAGGGTAGAGTGGCAGACGTGAAGCAGCTGTGTACCTTTGGCCTGTGAGGGTAAGAGGCACCTAGACAAGGGGAAGTGTACAGTGGCGGTTGAGCATATCGCATGCACAGCCGTGGAAACTGGGATCGAGGCGTCAAGGCGAAGCCTACTTGCCTTTGTGACAGAGTGTCGGCAGATGGGAGAGATGGAGGGGGGAGATGATGGAAGCTGGACGGTCGCAGGGTGTTGGGGACCAAGATAAGGCCCAAGCAGACGACGACTTGACCGCACCGCTGATACTGGCTGGGTACCTAGGTAGGCAGGTGTGCAGGCTGGGCTGGCTGCTGGCTACCTTACCTTACCTAGGTACCTAGGTACCTACCGATAGCTGATTGCCGTGCCATGGACGTGCCATGGCGGCAGCAGACCAGGCGCAGTACCAGCAGCTGTTGCGTGGGCTTCCGGGTGCGGCTGCAGCACTGTCATGGGTACGCGGGGGAGGGACTCGTGTTGTCGGACAGGGAAGGGATAGGGGGATGGGTCCTGCCAATCCACTTTGACGAGCGGGTCCGCCAATGGAGCGGGGCATTGAGAATGAGTGACCCTTTTGACCAGTCGGATAGCCAGATTGGAGTAGGTGGGTGCGTTCCTTTGGCCAGGGGCGTCCCACGACCACAGGCTAATGATGTTACTGCCAGACGTAGCTCGGGTTCTTGAAGAGCTGCTAATCTGTTTCCGACGTTCGTCCTGGTGTGTGTGTGTGTGCTGGTGAGAGGAGGACAGATTGGGTCAGTTAGGCTAGGTGGGAGAGGATAGGGTGCAGCAACACTCGATCGCTGCTGAGACGGGACGCCGGAGGAAACGACAAACGAATGGGACTGTCCGTTGAAGCCACGGGCGGTGACCAAAGCACGAAGAACCTGTCGAAAACTGACCGGTGGGTAGCTGTGAAGCAATAACTAGGTAATGGCAGGTCCAAAGCGGAGCGCGTTTCGTAAGGCAAGGCAAGTTGGTATCGTATATTGGGGTGACCATGACACATGCCATGTCGCAGCAGCCCACCCATCCCTCGTCCGCAGTCTGCCTGTCTCTCTTCTTTCGTGAGGCATGTGCCGACCTGGGACTAAAAAGGGATGCAATGAGCTGTCCGGCATGGTGGAGCTGCGGCTCGAGCGACATTTCGCCTCTGGTGAGGAGCCGCCACTGCCACCAACGCCTGCGACGTGTTCTTTCTCTTGGTTCTGGTAGAGGGCGGTTGTCCGCCCTCCAAGATCTATGCACATATTTCCAACCCCAACGGAGCCGTTCCATCTCGGCCATCTCGTCGGTTGGTGTCCCAAACGGACGTCGTTCTTCGACTCTGCCCCTGCTGCTGCCTCTTGCTTCTGTCGTTCGGTCTGCTGTCGTCCATGTCGTTGATCACGTTGGCTGTTCGCCAGGTTGTTCGGGTGTCTCAGATCAAGCCTGCTTCTTTGAGCGCATGCTCGACCTCTTGCGAATCCTGTGAGACCATGGTCGAGTCCATTAGCCAAGGAACCGTCACCACGCGACGCGCCGTTCATCCTCCATCGGGTGACGCCCTGCGAGCAACCCCAAAGGCACGACTCTGGGCAGGTGCGGGGACGAAGACGGGTGGGGACAACTGAAGAGGCTTCAAAGGATCTTGGTAACCTCATCCTCAACCTGGGTGGCGGGGGCACAGGGTCAGCTCTGACGCCAGGCCAGCAGCGAGGGGTGCCACACGGAGCTAGACGGCCACATACCTCCATATCTTCGAGTGCATCCTGCTGCGAAATGCACCGCAGCACATTCTTCTTGCTGCTCTCCTGCAGCTCGCCGGCCAGCAGCAGCTCATCGAGGATGTAATACGCCTTGGTGAAGGAAAAGATGATGTCGAGTTCGCACACGTTTCCGTAGTACTTGTCCATTTGTTCGACGTAGCGATGGATCACCTCGAGCGTGATGAGTTCGTTGTCGTCCGAGTCGGCGCCGGCGATGAAGAAGAGAGAGGCATATCGGCGGTAGACGATCTTGGAGTCTGCATGCCGAGCGTCAGATTTCGGGGGTGGACCACATGTTTACGTTGGCGGGTGACGAGGACCGACCTTTGTACTCGAGAAAGTTGCACATGCGAGTGCGGCGCGCCAGGACCAGCTGGGAGACATCTTTGACGATCTTGGCCTTCTCCCTGGGCGAGAGGGTGGTGAACCATTTGGCCAGACGCTGTCATGATTCCCTTGTCAGCACAAGGCCATGGCTTCAAGAACGGGGTTATGTGATGCTTTGGCTGGATGAACATACGACTTTGCCCTGTCTGGACAGGAGGATCAAGTATCTGTGTCGTCTCTTAGCCAGGGTGTCCGGTCAGGTTGCCTCGTCGGCTGCCGCGCGCGAGCGAAAGAGGGCAGGCCATACTGGATCGCCATGATGTAGACGATGTGTTGCACACCACCTGCACTGCACCTTGGGACGTGAGGGGAGGCGGAAGGTGGAAAGAAACCGCTGACCCAGCAAGGTACGTGGAGTTGAGGCTTTTCCAGGGATTCAAGCCGACGAGCTGACGTCGCTTTAGCAAGGTGAGCTGGTAGGCTGATGGTGGATCTGACAGGTAAATAATTCTGGGCGTGCTGGCTGTGGTTGAAGCGGACCGTGGTTGGCGACGACCTGAACTGTACTGGACTGGACAAGGAGGCAGTTGAGAGCTTTCGAATGCCAGCCAGCTGTCCCCACCTTGCTCCCCCAATGGCTCAAGAGCCAGCCTCCGCTGTGTCCTTTTCTCGAGGTGCAGGGTCCTTCCAGCCCATTAACCGAAGATCTGCCATCCTCGGCACGAGCATGGGGGCGGAGAGAGAGATCGAGGGAGGGGGGGGCACACGGCGGGCGAGCGGCAGAGGGTTACAGTCACTGGAGGCGCGCTGAAGACGCTCACAGGCCCGTCGTGGTGGGGGTGAGAGCGCCAACGACCGTGGGCTGGCAGCGTGACGCTCCAAGACATCCCACGCTGCGCTGCACCACAGAGTGCCTGCAGAGTGGCCACAGGCTACCGAACGCGCTACCAGTGGACTACAGCGCCAGGTGCTGCCATGATGCGTCAGCCTGACTCGTCCAGTGCGGATGAAAGACGGCATTCGGGTTTTTTTTTCATCAGCTTTAGCTATCGGACATGATGATGGCATGGGGGTTTGTTGCGGCGGGGGGCGCCTAGGTGCGCTTTGTAGGAGATGCTTCGGCGGGCCATGCTCGAACAAGCGCGTCATCTCGACTTTTGTCACTCATCCCATCGGCCTTTCCCCCCTTCGCTGAATCTTCCATTATTAAGCCAAGGTCGCGCGCCCTCCGCATACGGCGAGACCGAGAGCAGGCACTATCGCGAGGTCGACCCAGCCCTTTCCGTTTCATCTGGAGGACCTGGAAAGACTGATTGCTTATTATTACCTTGGTGGACTGGAAGGCTTTTCCCTCGACTTTTCTCCCCGCCCCCCAGCATATTAACTTTCCCATCTCAACGCTCGTCTACCCCTCCAACCCGTCTCTTGCTCACACCTATATCCCTTCTCATCTGAAGATCATCTATTGCGCAATCCCGCTTTCACAAGGCGACACATCCACAATATCCCGATCCGTCGACAGCCGACGCCCGAGGGCGCCATTATTACCCCTCGCCTGTTTTGCGTTTTCTCGTCGACCCGGCTTAGAAAAAAGGACGTTCGTCGCGATCCGTCATGACAAAGCTCATCCTCTCCACCGGGTTCGTACTGCCCTATCCTCTCTTTTCGTCACTGCAACATTGATCGCTGGAGAATGATGACCAAGCGACCGGTGACACTGTAACGACGAGCGTTTATGCTGTGCAACAGAAGCGGGGGACAATCAGAAAAGAAGAAAAAACTGGCTGACTGACTTGCCCCACGAACAGGAACATCGTCTCGGGCGGCCCCTCCATCATCCGCAAACCCGGCGCATACCGTTCTAACCTCGAACTCACAAACTCCCTGCGAAGCAACTTCCTCGCCGCTCAGCAGGACTATTCTGCTGCTGCCTCGCCCGAGTCTGAGGCTGAGGCCACGACCCCGGCCGAGACCAACGGGTTCACCAATGGTCACACCAGCAATGGCAACATTACCAACGGCCTGAATGGCCATGCCAATGGCCATTTGACCAATGGCAATGGTAACGGCCACAGCACCAGCAACAGCAATGGCTCCAATAGCCCGCCCTTCTACGCCAACGGCCGCCCGCGCCTCGATATCTGGACGGCCCACGAGGATCATACCGACACGCTCTACGTGCCCCGCATTGACTGGGATCTGGCCGGCCTGCAGGAGGAGCCCTCTGCTTACGACGTCACGGTCAAGCTCTTCTTCCTGCCCTCGGCCTCGGTCGCCGACCGCGCGCGTCATGCCAGCGAAGCCCTGGCCCTTGTCCGCCGCGAGCTCGACATTGAGCGCGTCGACCTACTCATCGCCAGCTTCCCCGACATGTCTTTTGAGGGCGACTGCGAGTGGGAGGCTGACAAGCGCAATGCCCAGCAGGGTGATGTGGAAGCCGAGGCCGCGACCTGGGCTTTCCTTGAGGATCTGCAGCGCCAGGGCCTTGTAAGCAACCTTGGGATCGCCGAGTTTGGCACTGAGAAGCTTGCGGCATTCCTCAAGAAGGTCAACGTCAGGCCAGCCGTCGACCAGATCAACATCCACAACTGTTGCAATGTGCCGCCGCCTCTTATTCAGCTGGCCAAGGCCGAGGGCATCGAGTTGCTCGTGCACACAGACTGCACCAACGTGCTGCCCAAGGGCACGCTGCGCGAGCTGCTCGGGCACGGCCTGCAGGGCGCCGGCGTTCTGGTTGACCCTGTCGAGGGACACGACGGCTTGCGCGGAGAGCTAGAGCCCCAGTGGGTCGTCAAGTACACGGCGTTTGTCAAGAATCGCGGCGTCATCGAGAATAAGGGCTACTTTGCTGGTGCAGAGCTCGTCGCGGCGGCGTGAGCCAAGGGTCATACTGCGGAAACAACGAAGCGGAACGGAGGACTTGGGCTTTGATATACCACACCCACGCCGGGACAGTCGATTTTTCTAAAACAAATGCATAGCGTGATTTGGATGCCTTGAATTTAAGAGGTACTGGCTTTCAATGAATACTCTATTAAGGTTGTACTTTGTTTCCTCCATGTGAACCGCGTAGAGCACTCAAGCCTCGCTCGCGATCATGGCAGCCGCCAGCCTCTGCCCCCTCTCCCCGCCGAGGTAAATGTCGTCCTCGGCACTCTCGTGTCCCATGTCGACAGCAATCTGGTACCCAGTAGAGACCGTGTCCTCGTCCACGCGCAGGCCGTTCTCGACGAGGGCCATGATGACGCTGCGTATGCGCGAAATCTCGCGCATCGTCTCCGTATCGATGCGGTCGTTCTGGCTCGAGTAGACATTGGCGCTGACCGTGTCCTCCATGCGGTTGAGGCCGACGACCTCTCCGCCGGCGCCGGCGCTCTCGCCGTCGGCCTTGACGAGCTTGCTGATCCAGATGTAGCCGTTGACGCCGAGCGTGACCTCGATCTGGTCGGCGCCGCGGGCCGAGGCGTCGACGGCGAAGCTCTGCCTCTTGGCGCGGACGACACCGGCGCCGCCGCCGCCGGTGCCGCTGACGGCGCAGAAGAGGCCGTTGCGCAGCTTGCCGTAGCGCAGGGAGCGCGTGTGCAGGCTGGCGCCGCCCTCGGCGTGCAGCGTCTGGACCTCGGCGACGAGCAGGTCGCCCTCGGCGAAGAAGGAGCGGATCTGCAGCTCGTCCGTGTCGGTGCGCTTGCGCAGGATGCCGCCGGGGAGGTTGATGGCGGAGATTTGCAGCGTCGCGAGCTGCGAGGCGCCGACGTCGACGCGCCACCGCTTCGGCTGCACCTCGACGATGCGCCCGACGACGAGGTCGCCAATCTCGGGCGTGTAGCGGGCGCGCAGCGGCCGCACTGACAGCAGCTTGTTGGTGCGGGTGATGGTGCCGGCGACGGACGAGACGATGGAGCCGTCGGCCGCGCTGACGTACGTGCCGTGGCCTCTGATCAATGGTTAGCACAACGATCAGACGAGTGGAACAGAGAGATGTGGTACCTCATCCACTGGGGGTCGTCGGTGATGACCTCGCCGGGCGTGACGATATCATGGTGGCCAGCGTTGCGGGCGCGCTTGGCGGGGCGGCTCATGTTGAGGTCGCCATCGAGATCGACGCCGCCGCCGGAGTCTGAGTCTGAGTCGGACGCATAGACTGTGTTGGTGTGAACCTGCGGCGTGGGTTTTGGCGCATGGATTGTGATGGGCATATTGGGTATCGGGGCGGCAGGGTCTGCCGGTGACGGGGGAGGTGATTGTTCAGATGTGCCCTGTCAGGTTGAGGTACAGTTCTTGTATGTGTATGCGTCGTGGTATTTTCGTTGCTGAGAAGATGGCGTTGTGAGGCTGAGCGATGGTGCTGGGTGGGATGGACTGAAGCTTGTGAAGTGAAACTTTTTTGGAGGTGAGCTCTGAGACTCCATTTGGCAAGTGACGGACCTTTGACCTGACAAAGATGCACTCGGATCCATGGGCCCTGTGTAGCTTCACAAAACAGCATGCACAACACCCATGGGGATAGTTAGAACGCGATTAAATTCGAGAAAAAAAGACAACAGTGCTTTAGATTCCTTCTTTTTACAGTGTTTTACAATATCATTATGCGTGGCTGTAGCACCGAGCTGTGGCAGATGCCGCCAGCTGCATCTACAGCTTCGAACCCCTGCTCGGAGCATCGTCAACCGGGTGAGTGTGTCCCCCTTTTGGTATCTCTATCTTCTTGTACAAATATCCCATACATCCTGATGTTTCGCGTGGGCATTTGCGCTCTACTTGAACAGCCTCCAGATGCCCAAGTAGGCGAGTCCCAGGGAGATGCCCGCCACACCGAGCTTGCGACTCCGCATGCCGAACATGGTTTTGCGCTGCAGCAGAGCCGCTCGCTGCTTCTCGAGATGCGACATGCCGGTCAAGTAGTTGTAGCCAGCTAGGCCAAGGAAAGCGCCGCCGCCTGGTGCCATCGCGTTAGCAAAGTGTGCAAGAGAGGCATCGAAACTGGTAAGGCAGACGAACCGACGACACGGCACGACGTGCAATCATCGCCACGGTCGGCGCGCAGCAGATCGTTGAGGTTCTCAGGCTTGTCGAGCGAGCTGAGACTAGGGACGTCGCCCGCCATGGCGAGGAGCAGACAAGGCGAAGTGGGATCGAAATTTGGGTGGGAGATGGTGGTGCTTCTGCGAGTGCTCAACGGAGACAAGAATCCAATGCGACCAGACGACATGGGCTTTTGGGAGATTGAATTGGGGGCCTGTCTGCCACTGGCAGCCAAATGTCGCAGTTCTCAAGCTCCGACCGCCGATGTGGGGCTGTCACCGTGGGCATTTCATGTCATCATGTTCCTGGCTGGAGCTTGCTCCCCCCCCCGCCATGGCACCTCCCCGTACCTCGCCTCGCCTTGTCTTGCCTGCTTGACAACCACCAACCAGCCTCGCAACCCCGCGAGCGGCCCCTCGAACCATGAACGGTGTTATCGAAGCGCTGCACATTTTTGATGAGCACAAGTCAGTCCGTCCCAACCTGAGATCCCTGGCTGCCACGAACGCCGCCCTGACCCAGCCAGCCACGCCGTCCTGTCGCACACCTACACCGGGCGGCCGCTCTCTGCCCAACACCTCCTGCCTCTCTATCTAGAACACCCCGCGCCACGACCCAACCTCATCTACCTCCCGAACACGAACCCGCCGACCCTCGTCTTCAGCCTGCATCATGCGAACCTGCTGTACATCGCCACGTCCTCGCAAGAGGTTGAGCCCCTGCTCGCCCTCGAGTTCATCCACCGCATAATCGACGCATTCGAAGAGTTTCTCGGCGCACCACTGATAGCGCACAAGATTGAGAACAACTACGATGTCGTTGCCCAGCTGCTCAACGAAATGTGCGATGCCGGTACCGTCAACACGACAGAGCCTAACGCGCTGCGAGATCTCGTCGAGGTCGAGGGGTGGATGGGCAAGCTGCTCGGCAGCATAAATCTCCCGGGGTATGTGCTGGGCGCCTCTTGGAAGACAGAAGGTGAAATCAACAAGCAACAAGGGCATACAATCTGACCGGTGACAGGAAACCCGGCAACCTAGCGACGAGCTTCTCCAACTCGAGCGCCCCCTCTCTCATCCCTTCCAACACGCCCGCTCTGCCCTGGCGCCGCGCCAACGTCCGCCACACGTCCAACGAGCTCTACGCCGACATTGTGGAGACCCTCACCGTCACTCTCGCTCCCTCGGGCCGACCCCTCGCCGCCTTCGCCAACGGCACGATAGCCTTCACGTGCAAAGTCTCTGGCGTGCCCGACATAATCCTCAACCTGACGAGCCCCTCTGGCAAGCACAATCTTGGCGGCATCATGGACCTGCCAGTGTTCCACCCCTGTGTGCGGCTGGCGAGGTGGAAAGAGAGGCCCGGCGAGCTCAGTTTCATCCCGCCTGACGGACGCTTCATCCTGGCGGGTTACGAAGTCGACCTGTTGCCGTTCACGGGGGGCAAGGGTGGCAACCTCAAACTGCCCGTCAACATTGAGATCAAGACAGGGCTGGGCCCGGCGGGGGCAGATTTCGAGGTCCGGTTGCACGTGAACAAGATGATGCTCAGCTCCGGCGGCTCATCGTCTTCATCCTCGAGCCAGTATGGCCGTGGCGGACCGCATTCCGGGTCGCCAGGGGCGCCGCTGCTCGAGGAGCTCGTCATCAAGGTGCCGCTGCCGGCGGACGTGCGGAACCTTTCGGAGATCCGGCCGAGCAAGGGCGACGCGAGCTACAACCCCGGCGAGAAGTTGCTCGAGTGGCATGTGCCGACAAAGGAGCTGCCGTCGAGCACGTCTTACTTTGGACTTCGGTGCACCGTCGTCGGGCAGCTGCCGGACAAGGAAGAGCAGGAGCTTGACCCGTCAGGGTTCGGGTTCGGGACAGAGTACACCTACAACGAGCCGTACCAAAGCGCATCGAGCAAGACGAGGGAGGAGGCCGCGGCGGGCGGCGATGAGGAGAGGGATGCCAAGAAGGTGGCACAGAACAAGATGCTGATGCCCACGTCGGCGTCAGTGAGCTTCTCCGTCAAGGGATGGCTCGCAAGCGGGATCAAGGTGGAGAGCATCATGATTGACCCCAGGAAGAGCAAGGGGCTCGGTGACGGGGTCAAGCCGTACAAGGGCGTCAAGTACCTGACGGTCAGCAACGGCGGGGTTGAGATTCGCTGTTAGTCGAGGGCAAGCGGCCTGCTGGCCAATGCGGACACCAACTATCCAGAAGACGTTGTTGTCCGTGGGGTGCCAAGCTCATGGTTCAACCTGCTCCGTAACGTTTGCCACGACAATTGTTGTGTAGGCTCCTCACATTGATTCATCTTTCCAAGATGGCTGCCATGACTATGATGCCGAAAAACCAGTATCACAGTCCGTCTAGCTGTTGGCAGATTCTCAGTAGACAGCCATGGATGTCAGCACGCCCCTTCCGTTGCACGAGCCTTCTCCGTAGGTCCTTCCCAGGTACAGTGGGCAAGTACCTTAGGTAAGGTACCTTACCTTACCTAAGGTACCTTACCTACGTGGGTTGGTACGGTAGGTAGGTAAGGTACCTACCTAGGTAAGAAGACGGGCAACGCAGCTGGAATGCGGGGAGCAAGAAGGCCCCACTGGCTTCCCCTTCCTTCCTTCGGGCCACCGGCTGCAGGCGGCCACTAAACGATCAGTGCCCACTGCCACTACCACTGCCACTGCCACTGCCACTGCCCCCACCGCCCAGGGCTCTGGCGTCACGCGTCTCGGCATGTGCTGGGGCCTGCGTCTGGGTTGACCCGGACCTCGATTCCCGACCGACCCTCATGCTTCATTGACCAGGAGCCTCAACCCGCTAGGCCGGGCGCCGTTGTCCCACTCCATTACCATACGCAGCCGTCGTCGAAGCCATTCATTCTAGCAGCAACTTCGCAAGCATTCTCTCCTACACCTCTGAACCCTGTCACCTCCGACCACAAGGGCTCCCCTCCCATGGTCGCGATCCCCTAGACCTTGCGCCACGCCTCTGGCGGGCACATAGCCATGACTGCTCTCAGAGTTCCTCTCACCAGCCGCCGCATCGTGAATGCCTCACGAGCTGCCTCGAGAACACCGACTGCGCCAGCGACTGCCGCATCGGCCTCCCAACATGTCGCCCGTAGATATGCCTCCACGGCCAAGAGGCCGCGGACGGCACTGTTCTTCCCAGGTACGCATCTCTGGCGCTCTCTGGCGCTCTCTGGCGCTCTCTGGCGCACCACCCCTCTCCAACCTCCCTTTTGCTGACTGCCGCCCCCAGGCCAAGGCGTTCAGAAAGTCGGCATGATGACCCCTTGGATTGAGGCCTTCCCTGCGACCGCGAAACCCATTGTCGAGGAGATTGACCACTGCCTCGGCTACAAGCTCTCCGACGTCATCCGTGACGGGCCTGGCAAGACCCTGACCAAGACATCCAACGCCCAACCCGCCATCATGGCCACCTCTATCCTCATCCTGCGCATCCTCGAGCGCGAGTTCGGCTTCGAGACCCCTGCCCGCATAGACGTCACCCTCGGCCACTCGCTTGGCGAGTTTGCCGCCCTCGTCGCCGGCGGCTACATCACCTTCGACGACAGTCTCTCTCGTCCGTGCCCGCGCCCGCGCCATGGAGGATGCGACGCGCGCTGCCATTGAACAGCACGGCGGCGAATACGGCATGGTCGCCGTCATCACTGAGCCCGAGTACCTCGACAGCCTCGTCGCCGCCGTCGACCGCTTCGTGCGCCCCGGCGGTTCCCAGGGCAGCAAAGCCGAGTCCAACTACGACCTGCCGCCCTTCCAGCAGGTTTCCATTGCCAATGTCAATTCTAAAAATCAAATCGTCCTCAGCGGCGACGTGGCCCGCATCAAGACCCTTGTCACTCACCTGCGGCAGTTCCTCGGTCACGACGCCCGCGACGTTCGTCTGAACAGCGACAGCCCCTTTCACAGCCCCATCATGAGGCCTGCGGTCGCCACCATGCGCCGCCTGCTGTCCGGCAAGAGTCGAGTGCCCGGGCGTGAGGGCGACGACATTGTCACCTTTCCTGGCCGGCTGCCGTGCGTGAGTAACGTCAGCGCGAGGCCGTTTGAGAGCAAGGCCGAGCTGCAGGATCTCCTGTCGAGGCAATGCCTCGAGACGGTGCGCTGGTGGGACAGCATCAAGTACCTCGACCAGGAGGAGAAGGTCAGGAGGTGGGTCGGCATCGGGCCCGGCCGCGTCGGGAGAAATCTCGTCGGCAAAGAAGTCGGCATGAAGGGCCATGACACGGTCAAGGGCGGCGGCGTGTGGGCCATCACCGACCCCAGCGATATCGAGGAGGTTCTCCGAGGACTAGAGGAGACAGAGAGGGTGACGGACGAAGAGATGAATGCCTAAAATCACGGGCTCTATCGTAGCATGCAGAGCTGATATGTCTGCCGTCTGTAGGATTGATTGTGAAGACCCAAAGAGGGCACTGGGCGTATGATGGTTTATCGATGGAGTCCGCGAATGCGATGGTTAGCCTACAATATACTCAAGGCTGTTCTGGCTTGGCGGCCTGGCGTATTCACATGTCTAATTGAGCAGCTTGACGGGTAGCCAATGTTGAGGGAAATTTGGGGGTATATTGGTGGGACATGAGCACGCGTGGTAGCTACGATGGATCATGATAAAATCTTGGATGCAGAGGCAGAATGCTGGGAATACACCCCATTCCCCTCTGGGGTTATTAAACTTTGGACTTTCTTTCATCGGTGACTGCTGGGCTGAGAGTTCGTCTCTCGATTCAACTGCAATCATCTTCCTCGATGGGCCCGACGCAACGCAAGGATCACATCAGTGTGCTCACCTCACATGGCATGAAGTTCTGGCTGAGCCTCGTATGGCAAACAAACACCGGCTCTGAGCAGGCACTGACATGCCGAACCCTCCCGAATCATGTTCGTGTCCAAGACCGTCTGACCTCGTTTTGACTCCTACTCCAGTGCACAGGAGAACTTTAACAGCGGCGCCCCAACCGACGATGGGCCAGAAAGGAGAGCCAAGCAACACAAGAAAGTTGTATGTCATTGCTTCGCCGCAGCGAATACGTAGGTAGGTTTCTTCCACCGTCTTGGAAAACCAACAGCCAGACGAGACCCGTACGACGACTCAGGCCTATTATAATACACCAAATAAGTCAGCTCAGAGAACGCCACCACCCTTGTTCTCGCGTTTGCTTTTGGTTTTGTCGTCCTCATCCAGGGGGCTCTGGCCCACCCTCCGAATTCCCCGACCCCAGTCTCAAGAAGTCACCCGTCCTGTGACGGGCCCTAGTGGGTCCCGTTTGTGCTGCCGTTCGGTCGGAGACTGCTGGGAGTCTCGTCGTGCGTCTCTGCGTCCCCATCCGTCTGCTCCGCCCCAGCCCTGGTCTGCTCGTCCGCGTAGGCCGCAACCTCTGTCTCGGCCGTCTCGGCCGTGGACCTCGCCCATTTCTCCAGGCGCGCCTTGTCAATGTACTTGCGAAGCAGCGTGTCCTCCTCCTTCGAGTTCTGGACAAGCTTCTCTCGGAAAGGCTTGTCCATATCGTGGAAACGACGATCGGGGCCGTCGACAAAGGCACCGAGCGCCTCAGATGGACGGACATAGTGGAAGGGCGTCTCGAGGGTTTCTGCACATGATCAGAATAACAAATCATACCGATAGCGAGGGCATGGCACTTACGATGATGATAGCCGGTGATGAGGGCGCCGAACAGCGCCGTCTCGCCAAGTGCTTCCTGGACCTGAGCATCGTCCTTGAGCTGGGTGTCGTTGAGCTTCATCCAGTCATCCCTAATGTAGCATCGCCTCCAGATGAGACGCTTGGCCATCTTGAGCTCCTCGCTCTTCAAGCCGTGGTCTGCAACCTGCAAGGCGAGGTAGAAAGGATCCTGCATTTCGCTGGCTGTTTCAGGCTTGAGCGCGACCAAGGTGAGCATATCAATGAGCGTCATGGCGTCGAGGGCTTCGTGCTTAAGGAGCCGCCTCATGCCGTTCTCGAAAACCTGGTTCAGAGCCTTTTGCTGTCGCGGAATGTTCGTCGCGTGGCTCTCCATGGCAAGGTCAAGGGCCGCAGAGTCATCCACGGCCACACTGGCGCTTGGGTAGATCTGTTTGTACAGATCGTCCTGGATCTGGATGATGGCTAGCTCGTTGTCGATTTCGTCGAGTTGTTCTTCTTGCTTGGCCTCGTCCTTGGCAACGGTGAGTTTGTTGACGCGCCTCGACCCGAACAGCCCTGGCGAGGACTCAGAAGGCTGCTCTGCTTCTGCCATCAGGGCCAGTTTGCCGAGACTGAGCTCGATCTTCTTATTCCACACCTGCTGCTCTCGGCTCAGGCCTAGATCCAGCAGAGTCTCGGCCGCATGGTCAATGTCCTTCTCCTCCTGAATGTCGTTGATCCAAGATATCCTCGCGAGCTCGGGCTTCTGTCTGAGAAACTTGGTCTTGTACCCATGCTTGTCGTAGGCAAAGTCGAGAACTGACTGCACACTGTCGCTTTCGAGTAGGATGTCGTACGTGGGGAAGGCGAAAGCCTCGCCGTACTTGTCAAAGTACACTCCAATCTGTGCCTCCTTCCGCTCAGCTTTAGATCGAAGAGCGGGGATGTCCGCGGCCGAGGCCGCCAGGTCGATTTCCTTCCGTAGTCCATGGATCTGCTCAATCAACGATACAGCAAGAGCCTTCCACGATCGGTGTTTCTCAGCAATGCTTGTGCTTTCATCCCACTTGCCGAGACGAAGCAGCGCCAGGATCTTGTCGTTTTGATCGACATCGTAAATTTTGTTGAATTGCTCCGATAGTTGAATCATCTTGGAATCGTGCTGGGTAGCGCTCCAGCGACACTGCTCGAGCAGAGCGACGAGGTAACAATCTGTCAGGGGTGCCATCTCAGTGTTGATACGTTCCATGAGCTTTGGGTCCGGTTGCTTCGGCTTGTCCTTCGCAGGGTAGTACTGATCAAGCCAGGTGTGGCTCAGTTCAACGAGACGTCGCAGGTTGTTCGCGATGTGGCGTGACCCGGTCCAGAATTCGGGGAGGCTGTCATCCATAGTTCGTAGGATGCCATGGTCCATGTCTTCCTCCTGGAGCCCGTAAAAGGCAAGCTTGTCTTTCCTGTATTGTAACGCCATGCGCAGAGATACGAGGTTGAGTTGGATAGCTTCATGGATCAGGCGGGTGATTCGCATGTCGTCGAGAATGTGGTCCTTGTACATGTACTTGATAACCTCGTAACCCCAGGCCACAAAGGTCTCCATCTTCTCGATGTCGTGAACGAACCAGTGTCGGACACGGTCAACCTCCCCAGCACTTCGGTTAGGTACTTTTTCTGAGAGTTGTGGATGAATTCGACAATCTCCGCCATGATGTCCTTCTTGTCATTGGGTGCGCGCTCCTGGGTAAACGTTTCGTGCAGTTTCCATAGAAGTGATGATACGAACATCTTCTCCGCAGCTGCCAAGAGTTTCCACCTTGTTGATCGGTCCAGGTTGACTTTGAGAACTTTCAAGTGGAACATCAGTCTCTCGAGGGCAAGAGTCCGGCTCTTGAGGTGCTCTTCGAGCGACGCGGGCGCGGTCGAAATGTGAGGCGAAGAAGAGCCAAGGATTTCTTGGCTGAGTTCTACAGCAGCTTCGGCCATCTCACTATCAGGAAATTGGACTCCGCGGCGACCGTCAAAGTTGAGGGGGTGTCCTGCTTGTTGCCGAAAAAGACGGCCTGCTCGAGCTTGCTCTTGGCGTTGACCTTAGGTGGTTGGTCGCTGGCGAATCTGTCGATTTCCGTCGTGATCAAACGAATAATGCCTGTGCCGCGTACCATCAACACAGTCGCTGGATTCTTGGTCTTGTGACGGTGGGTCTTTGTGTCCTCATGAATTTTGCCGGCTGCGAGTGGTTCTTCGTACCCAGAGCCAACAATCTCGGCCAGATTGTTGTCGCTCAAACTGATGACGTCTTCGTAGGTTGGAGGAATAATATGGTTGTCTTCTTGCAACTGCGAGTCTGGTGACTCAGGCGGGCACCCAATGGATGCCACCACGACGGCCTTGTCGAACACTAAAAATGCGACAAGAGCTGGCCTTGGGAGATATAGACGAGGTCTGGTAGCCTGAGCTGGGTTGACAGGGGCGAAGCGAGTCTTGAAAGAGGAGATTGGCCGGACCATGCCGATGCTTGCGCTCTTCGGTGACAGGATCACCTCGACTAGGGAATAGTGAGATTCCTTCTTCTTGGTCAAACTCACGAGAAGAAGCAGGTGCTGCAGGTCGCGGTCTTTCGACGCCAAGGCGTTGCTGAGCCTGCTCAGGTCTTGGTACTTTTCCTCCATATCCCTTGGAACGTAAGCAAAATCGAGCACCTCGAACGTGTCTTGGTGGTAGTCCTCGCTTAGAGGATCAACCTCTCGGATGGCGTTGATGACATCCTCACGGATATCGGCCTCCGCCACGGTGTCATGATTTCCTCCCCGGTGAATCTTCCAAGCGTGGAGTTTTCCTTTCAATGTGGCTGCGACAATATTCCGCTCACCTGGCTGCATGTGTCGTTCAGCGCGGACGGCTGCGATGTCGCCACGGCCTTGCGGCTGCGTGAAGGCATGGCGGATGCTGCCGAAGATGCCTCCTGTGCTAGAAGCAAGGCTTGTCCGCAAGAATTGGACGGAGACCAACGGCCTGCCATGTGTGTCGCGGACGCTCATGTAGGCCAACCTGCCACTGGTAAAAGCCAGAACAAAGCCTGCGGACTCAGCGTTGGTGATTTGTATGACTCTTTCTCCTGACGACATGCCCGGGATGGATCCCTCGACACCGTGTCGCTGCTGTCGAATGAAATCTAGGGTCGCAGCGCTCGATATCGATTCCCAGTATGTAATCCTTCCGCTTACAGGCATGACCACAACCAATCCAGGCTCAGTAGACGATGCAGAAGGCGACACGAGCGATCCAAGCGGCAGCGGCTCGGTTGCATGTTTGGATGGATAAGGGAGCGTGAATGTGAAGGTTTCGGGGGATTGTGTTGGGGTGGTATAGGGCCATACGATGGCGTGCGTGTGATTCAAACTCAGGGCGTAGCCACTGGAGAATATGTCGCCGTGTTGTTGGCCTACTTCGACGTCAGCCGCGTGATTTTTTCTGGAAGCTGTCCTTGCGCTGTCCTTACCTGTCGCGTCAACTCGAATGCGGTCAGGCAAAGCGGGCAGCTTGCTCACGGTGTACGCATTGTTTGTTGTCTAAAGCGAAAAGAGTCAGCACAGTCACAAGTCAGCCTAGGGTTATTCGTGAGAGGCGCACCAGAATAACACTTCCGTCTCCTTTGGTCGCGCGATCGGCAGCTTTGGGCTTCTTGGCGCGTACGCTCAGCTCCTTCTTAGGGAGCGGGTTGCTCTCGAATCCGAAGCCGTCCTGCCTGGCGTCGAGATGCGCAGCCTTGTCGGCCTTGACTTCATAGGTCTCTGGGGCAGCTGGGGCTGCGTTCGCGTCGGGGTTTTGGAAGGTCTGCTCCGTAAGTGGTAGGCGCCGGCGTTTGGCCTTGGGAGCCTGGACCAGATTGTCGGAGCTCAGAGGTCGCTGTCTGCGACGGCTCCTCGTCGCAGTGGCAGGACCGCCTTCGTGCTGTGATGGAGAGAACATTGCTATGATGGAATATGCGCGATGTTCGGTGGAAATCGTGAATCGAAATTGCGAAGCGGGTGGTTGTAGGTTTGGTTGGGTAAGTCGGTATTCACACCCAAGCGCGAAGTCTATGGCGATGCTGCTTGTTACTGACGAAGCTGTATCCTGAGGCGCAAGTTAGGAAAGCATGTCGGGGTCGATGACAACAGGCAGTGCCAGGCAATGCTGGGCTGCGATCGAGGAGGCTTAGGATGCGGAACAGCTAGCAAAGGTGATGGAATTATGCAGAGCGGTGTTGGCAGACAATGTCCAGCGTGACGAACCTTGGAAGGGCATAGATCGATTGGGTATCGTTCAAAAAACACTGACGGTTACTGGAGTCGCCAAGCTTGGACCAGCTCCTCCCACGCTAACACTTCACCCTGCATCAACAAGACGAGCAGGAACAAGTGGGGCCTGCCTGACGCCTACTTTCTGGGAGTCTTGGGAGTCTGCCACGACAACTACCTTGACCCACATCCTGTTGCTCTGGCTGTTAGTCATCAATGTGCCTGCTGCTGAGGTAGGTAGGTAGAGCACTCAGCGCACGGTCCATAGACCCCGGCACATGCATTACTGAATTGGTCTCTGTTCAGCCGGGCAGACGTTCTGGGGTGTGCCGACATCGGCCCCGTGTTTTGCATACCCGAGTATGACTGCTCCAATGGCAAGTCGGCCTTTGGTCATTGCTGCGTTTTAGTCACTTTTATTCTATCGATATCTTCGTCAACACTGGTTTTCTGAGGCATGCGCTTTGCGCTGAAAGGAGCGTAACATGTCTTACAGAGCAAGAGCGGTAGGTTTTATGGCTCCTGAACTTGAAATTCGAACGATTTGACATCTGACAGACACTGATTTCTCTGGCACAGGTCGCCATGACCGCCCCTTGGGCTCGATCGCTCGTCCATACGAGCCTTCGCCGAAGCCTTGGGCGTTCCCAATTCAGCCAGCCAACGTTTCGCTATGCCTCAACAACGGTGCCTACCTCTCATACGAACCTTCAAGGGTCAAGCCTGCCGAATATTGCTCCCGAGAAGACAACAGCGCCGCAAACGCTGACGGAGAAGATCCTTCAACGCTACTCTGTCAACCTTCCGGACGGAAAGGTCGTTCGAAGCGGCGACTACGTTCAAATTCAACCTCACAGATGCCTCACGCATGACAACACCTGGCCTGTGGCCATGAGGTTCATGTCCACGGGTGCCACCAAGATCAAGGACCCATCTCAGCTTGTTTTTGCACTTGATCACGACGTACAGAACAAGAGCCCTAGCAACGTGAAGAAGTACGAGCAGATCCAGGAATTTGCGAAGAAGCATGGAGTCAACTTTTTCCCCGCAGGTCATGGTATTGGCCACCAGATTATGGTGAGCCCCGCTGCATGAGATTAATGCCAAAGACGCTTGGGTTTGCTGACGGTTGCGTAGGTTGAAGAGCTTTTCGTGTGGCCCGGAACCCTGTGCGTTGGATCCGACAGCCACAGCAACATGTACGGAGCTCTAGGAAGCTTGGGAGTGGCCTTGGTCAGGACCGACGCGGCTGGAATCTTTGCTACCGGCAAGAGTTGGTTCCAGTGTCCCCCGGTCGTGCAGGTGAACCTGCTGGGCACCCTGCCCCCTGGTGTCCGCGGAAAAGATGTCATCATTGCGCTCTGTGGACTCTTCCCATTGGATGTGCTGAACCACAGCGTTGAGTTTACGGGATCCGAGGAAACCATGGCCAGTATCCCAATGGACGACAGGCTGACAATCAGCAACATGTCGACTGAGTGGTCCGCAACATCCGCAATGGTATGGCACCTGCTCAAGCTACACTGCATCTCTATGGGCCCGTCTAACTGGTAATTTCATAGTTTCCCATCGATACAACACTACAGCGTTGGCTCCGATACAAGGCCACAGAGGCAGCAATGCTAGAGGAACGCACGACTCGACAGCGGATCACGCACGAAATGGTTGACGAACTCTTCGCCAACCCTCTCCGAGCCGATCCCGGAGCGCAGTATGCGAAGAAGCTCTACCTGGACCTCTCTACTCTTTCGCCTTATATCTCCGGTCCTAACTCGGTCAAAATCTCAACACCGCTACATGACCTCGCCAAAGAGAACATCAAGGTTGACAAGGGATACATTGTGAGCTGCACCAACTCGCGAAGCTCGGATCTCAAGGCTGCGGCCGAGGTGTTCCAGACTGCTGCCAAGTCAAATGATGGCAAGATCCCCAAGATTGCAGATGGCGTCAAGCTATACATTGCAGCAGCTTCAGCCAGAGAGCAGGCTATTGCTGAGGATGAAGGCAGCTGGCAGACCTTGGTCGAGGCCGGAGCCACGGTGCTTCCGCCTTCGTGTGGCCCGTGTATCGGACTGGTAAGTCGCCACTGCTCGCTGTATGGATTCTTGTGGGGACTCTATGCTAAGTATCAAAATGTAGGGCACGGGCTTGCTCGAGGATGGCGAGACAGGTGTTTCTGCATCAAATCGCAACTTCAAGGGCCGACTCGGTTCACGGCGTGAGTTCTCCTCCTTTTCAGTTAACTTCGCTTGTGACACCAAAAGTACTAACAGTATCAAGTCGCGCACGCGTACCTCAGTAGCCCCGAGGTTGTTGCTGCGAGCACCCTGAGCGGCGTTCTTTCTGGTCCTGGCGTTTACAAGGTGCCGGAGGATTATACGGGCGTGCAGCACGGTTACGGCACCGGAGAACCTGCGACCATCGAGAATGAGCTCGGCAATGTCCTCGAACAGCTCGAGTCTTTCATCGAAAGGGTCGAGACGACTGCTCCTGTCGGCGATGGTGCTGCCCAAGCAGCCACGAAGATCCTACCAGGCTTCCCCACCAAGATCACTGGTGAAATTATCTTTGCTGATGCTGACAACCTGGACACGGACAACATTTATGCCGGAAAATACACATATCAGGACGATATGACGACGGAAGACATGGCACGAGTCTGCATGGAGAACTATGACCCGGAGTTCAGGACAATTATCAAGCCCAACGATATCCTCGTGTCCGGTTTCAACTTTGGGTGTGGCTCATCGAGAGAGCAAGCCGCGACAGCCCTTCTGGCGAAGCATATCCCGCTTGTTCTGGCGGGCAGCTTCTCCAACATTTTTGTCCGGAACGGCATCAACAATGCGCTGCCTTGTCTAGAATTGCCACGTTTGGTGGAGCGTCTTCGCACTACCTTCGGAAAAGACAAGATCCCTACCCGGCGTACAGGCTGGACCCTTACTTGGGATATTACCCGGAGCAAGATTGAGGTGCAGGAGGGTGAGGGTGGTGAACGCTGGGAGGAGAAGGTTGGAGAGTTCCCTGAGAATCTGCAAGCAATTATTGCAAAGGGTGGGTTGGTAGGATGGGTTAAGAATGAGCTAGCGCAGGCTGCCTTATAGACCTAGGTGTAGAGAAACAAGGTAAATGTAAAGAAAGCCAACACTTGTAGACACGATGGGTTCTATCAATGGTTGTTTAAACTCGCTAGATAATGCATGCGCACGTAACTTCTAAATCTGGCGAATGTTCCCCTGGTATGACTACCTACCTTACGCAAGCATACCTAGGTGCCTTTAGTATAAGAGTGGAGGTTTTTATGCTCAAATCGTGCACAAATGTACGCCTACACGCCCTGGACTGAACCCTCGTGGTACAAAGTTGGGGTGCTCCCCTTCTCCAAAGCATATTTCCAAGCTGCAAAACAGAGAAATATTGGTTGACACTGACAAGGGAGATTGTGTCAAAACGTCAAGAGTATTGACTCGAATATGGCCATCAATCTTCGCTGCAGTTCATGCATGTGCCCGTGACGGCCGACCATTTCACAGCCTCATTGAGTAACGCCCCATGGCTGGGCCCCACACTGTCGACGGACCCTGTCTTATGTAATCCCGTTCAGTCGTGAACGTCACCATAGATTGTCAAACACCAGCAAATGGTTTCAACAGCTCACCCTGTCACGGTGACGATGGCTTCAAATTCAATACAGAATTAACCGTCATTTGTGGGCTATTCAAGTCTTATTCTTTTATACCGTTGGATTTGCTTCGGTAAACAGGTTCGCCCCCAGCTAATACGGATTTCGAATCCGGGCGCAAGTCCGCCACTCACTTACTCGATACGTCGCTGCCTTCTTGTTCACATGAAACCTCAACCAACATAGGCTCCATCAGAACCGCACCGGTTCGCCATCGGATTCCGGGCGCTCTCGAGTTCCTTAAACGACCCATAGCTCATCGGCCAGGATCCCACACATCTGCTTCGGCATAAGCCTCGAACGCATATTTTCCCAGCCGAGGTCTCATTGCCCAGACATGTTTTAGGATGAGTCCTTGCGTACGACCCCCTCGGGCCATGATCCAGGCGGCTAGGAGACATTTATCAACCTCAGTTACCATTACGGACCCATTGATCAAGTACCAGGCCTTGGTTGCCACAGGTGTCTACTCCCCAGATCCTTCGCAGCATCGCTTGGCCAAGCACCTCCAAAAGGTCTACGGCCGTCTCAAGGACTACACGCCATCCGCCGAATACCGACAACGCCTGAAGCAGATAACAGAAATCACGTCAAAACCGGAGGATGAAGAGCCGACTCTCGCTGTGAAGAGCCACCCAATATGGAGGAATCCGTTGTTCAAGCGTCTGTTTACAGCACCCGAGGGAAACAACAACTTGGCGTTAATCAGGGTCCTGACGAATCATCAAGCTGCCCTCGAAATCGACTCACCCAAAGGCCTCTTTCTTGCTGGAGAAGTGGGCCGGGGCAAGAGTCTCTTGATTGACATGCTCTACGAAGGTCTACCCACCCATCGTAAAAAGAGATGGCACTTCAACACATTTATGCTTTATTCCTTCTCCCAACTCGAGGGATTCAGGCGATCTCATCCACAGCTCCAAGGCGGTGACCAGGAGTATTCGCTCTTATGGTTGGCCAAGAAACTTGTCGAGGAATCACCGATTCTCTTCCTCGATGAATTCCAGCTGCCCGACCGGGCTGCGAGTAAGATTCTGAGCCATCTATTCATTGCTTTCTTCCAGCTGGGTGGCGTGTTGGTTGCGTCGTCGAATCGCGTACCAGAGGAACTACAGAAAGCCATTGGCGTCGAGTATACTCCTCCGCCAACAGGAGGTTTTGTTAGGAGCTTCTTCACCAGTCAAAAGGCTCGCGGGCGAGGTGAGCTTTTGGACAGTCAAGCGACTTCGCAGCCTTCCTGGAAGTGCTCAAAGCGCGATGTGACTTTTGGCACATGGAGGGAGCTACTGATTGGCGACGTCGTGAAGAGAAACCTACAGACCTTACAAAAGGGCCTCAACCAGCACTTGAGCGTGGCGACCTCGACAACATCGGGGCCGCAAGCCCCCTCCAAGACGTCGGTATACTCGGTGAGGTCGAAAATCAGGAGCATACTACAGGACTCGGGAAGCCCGCAAAATACTTTCTTCCGACGGACGGCGAGGTTGCTTGGCGGGCAATATGCACACAACCGAGTGTTGGAGACTGGAGCCCTGCATCACTGGTAGTCTATGGGCGAACGATTTCGATCCCTCATCAAGGCGATGGCAGAGTATACTGGGACTTTGCGAAACTTGTCGAGGCCTTCGGTCCAGCTGACTACATCACCATGGCCTCGACTTATCATACGTTTATCATCGACAACATTCCCGTCTTGACAGTGCTGCAGAAGAATGAGGCACGTCGTTTTATCACTCTCTTAGATGCTTTGTATGAAGCAAAGTGTAAACTCGTCGTCCGCGCGGCCAGAGGGCCGGACGAACTATTCTTCCCTGATACGAGGGCATTAGGTCGCAAGGACGCGGACGGAAACCCAGTGGTGGACGCTGATGCTATCCACAGCGAGACTATTGCCGAGGTGTATCAAGATAGCTCTTCTCCGTTCCGTCCCAACATATCCTTCTACGACACGGCTTCGTCGACCTCCAAATACGATCCGGACCAAGATTCCGACTTTGGCTTGAACGATGCAAAGGAGAAGGCTAAGAAGGTAGACTTTGGCAACACCAGCGCCTTCACTGGCGAGGATGAAAGGTTTGCATACAAACGAGCAGCAAGCCGGCTGTGGGAGATGTCTAGCGCTCAATGGCACGCCCGGACAGGAGACTGGTGGCGGCCGCTTCCAGCAGACGCAAGACACTGGGAGAAGGGAGCGCCGTCCACGCCGCTGAAGGTCAATATAAATGAGACTGCTAGGTCGAGTAATGATGCGACCATGGGCCCCTCTGTGGACCTTGAAGAACCGGCTGGTCTTCAGGGACTGAGAGTTGAGGCGATGAAGAACCTGGAAAGATGGAGGAAATAGTTGACCATTTTCCACATGTGATGTTTTTAGACATGGAACCTTTAAACGCCAGACTCTAGACAGTAGCCACCAGGCGATGACCGTCCAGTATGAAGCATTCCGTAACGCCGTCGCCATGAATCCAACCGTGTGACCTGGAACGACCGTCTTCAGACGGACTCCATCATCGAATCGAGCCGATGCATCACAAGCTTGTGACGCCCGGCGTCCAACCCTCGCCGATGCGGCGTATCTCCCCATCGAACTTGCGGCTCGTGATCCTCTTTCCTCCCTTGCCCATGACCTCGTCCGGCTCAAAGAATGGGTTCTGCACGAGCCGTACGTACGCGCTCTGCACCGCGCGGAACACAACCTTCAACTCCCCATCCCTCAAACCGACACCACCGCCCGCGGACCCCGTCCCTGTGCCCGTGGCAGACTTCCGACCCCCACCAAAGGCCCTGCCGTCGACGCTTCGCCCGCGCAATGACTACGACGACAATTTTGACGCCCGTGTTCGTCTCGAAGCCGTAAGCGGCGAGGCGCTCGTCGACGGCGTGGAGGAGGCCAAAGTCGCCAGAGAGGCCGGTGCCAGTGCCTGCAGCGTGGCGAGCGCGGAGTTCAAAGACATCGAGGGTCGAGGAGAGGAGGAGGGAGAATTGGAGAGGTGTGCGAAGGGGGGCGAGAGTGTTGGTTTGCGGGTTGAAGGAGGGGAAGATGGAGACATGGAGGGGGTTGTTCTGGACGAAGGACAAGGCTGTTAGCTGGGAGGACGGAGAAGGCAAGGGGGCCGGGTGGGAGGAAGAGAGTAGCTGCACGCACTTCACGGCCGATTATGCCTATGCAGGCTATGGAGGGTATCGCGGTTGCCATTGGGGGCAGTGGTAGTCGGGTCACATTGGCGTTGGTGGGATCGTGGTTGATAGAGGGGCGTAATCGCTAGGTTGTGGTGGTTTGGACGTGTCGACGTAGGTGCACCTTAAGCTCCAGGTCAGGTAAGGCAGGGAGTGGGCATTGTGAGACTTTAATGTAGTCCGAGGTAGAACTTCATATTAAATATACGTGTATATACCTGTGAGAAACATCAAGCGCATCCGCTATGAGTCTCACCGAAGATCAGACAGCTGTTTCTTGGAAAGTGACCTCTGAAGCTCGACATCTGAACCCAGACGGCCGGAAGTGATTTTCCTAAACTGATGATATCAAAACCATGGCGAACTGCCCGGGTCACCAGTCATATTCAGGAGGTTCGAGAGTGGTATATCGGGCCTGACGAGGGTGTCTTTTGAGGCTCAATGGTCAGGGCACTACCAATTCAGACGCACTGACATGTCGTCCTTCAGCAGCATTACGCAGTAGAGACAAACGTGCCGTGGCTTTAGATTTCGGCTTCGGCACCATCAGAGACAACGATGTGGCTTCACGATCTTCGCACCTTTCATGATCAATGTCTTCTTAACTTCACCGCCACGTCTCTCAACCGTCGATGAACTCTCGTGTGCCCATAGAATGACGAAGGCTTCTTTGATTGACGTCCTCCACTCCACAGCGACCAACGAGCGACTGTGCCAATGGACACTCGCTTCGGGCCAATTTCCAGGGGCACTCGGCTGTCTGCCAGAAAAGGCGAGGCGTGTTCTAGTGCGACTTGATAGGCCGGGGGCTGGGCTGGCCTTCACGAGATGGGTCTAGCCTCCGCCGAGCTCAGGACCAGGAGTTTGACGAGGTAATGTCGTTTTCCGAGGTCGGCGTCTCCATCTACGTGCCAGTGCATAGAAGCGAAGCAACAAGAGGATCGACCGGGCGGGGCAACTGGTACGTGAAGTCGTAGAGAAAGACTGCAGTGAGATGGAGATTTTCCGGGCCTGGTTGAAGTCGAGATGACCGGATCCTGAGCGAGCAATGCGGAGGGGTCCAAGAAATTTGACTTGATCGAGTCGGACGAAAATTAGGTTGACAACGTTGGCGGGTGAGCCCCGAAGAAGAGTCTTGCCCCGGTACATGCGAGATTGGTAGGAGATTGCGGGCGGCGTGATGTACATGGGGCCTAAGGCAGGAGTTCACATGGCCATTACGAGTCGTGGGCCGCACGTTCCAGTGGCTAGTTGCCCCCCCCAAGTGGCTGCCCGTGGCCACCGCCATCGGGGTGCTAATAGTGGCCACAGCGCCTCCAACCCCCCTCCGGAGCACGGGCGCCAACAACAACTAAGGTAACCCTGTGTGGCCTGCACAGGCGGTGTCAGAAGGAAACTGGCGGTACCCGCCTCCCACTGAGCAGAAAATGGAAGGTGACCTGGTAAGGTCCCCAGCTGCAGGCGACCTGACTGGAGGAGGAGACCTGACTTGGGAGCCTCAGGCCCGCTCGCCTGCTTGACGAGCGAACCAGTGGCTTACCTGGCCAGCGTTGGGCCAGATCCACCGGCCGAACCCCAGTCCCAGTTCACTCGACCGTCCCGTTTCCCCGTCCACGTCCCCTGGTCCACTGCTCAGGTACCTTGCCTTACCTGTGTCTCTGCCTGCCGTGCCTGTCCGCTGCCAGATCCAGAGCCTTTGGTCCCTACCTACCTACCTACCTAAGGTACCTGCCTACAGCGCCCGTGCACAGGTCCGTTTGTGCCCGGTTCGTACCTGGCTGTGCTTGTGCTTCGCCCTTTCCCTCTCGCTCTCTCTCTCTTTTCGCCCTCCAACCCCGACCGTCGCCTCTCTCACCCTCCTCCCCATCCCATCCCCGTCCGTCCTCTCCTCCACTCCACGCCATCGTGGCCCTCCTGACGTCTCTCCTCGGTCCTGCTCGTCCATCTTCGCCTCTGGACGACAACCTCTTCACCGAGTCAGAGCTGCTTGCTGCGTCTGCGTCTTCTATTGCATCTGAGCGTGCAGCTGCAATTGCGTCTCCCACAGCACCGGGTACCATTCCCTTTCGTTCTCCCTTGCCCCTGGCCCAAGATTCTAGTGTCGGTGACTAGACACGACAATACGCCTTCGCCTTCAGACTCGATCTCGACCCGATTCCGACGACGAATTCGACACTCTGGATATCACCACACTCATCCTGCAGGTACGTCTCACCGCCAGTGAGCTAGACTGCCCCCAACAGTGTAATCGGGGTCCCCGTTGCATCTTCCCTCTCGGATACCGCATCTTCGTATGGCAGCACGCGAGCCGCCATGGCCTGTTACCATGCAACGCCTTCCTTCCACCCCCAGCACATCAGCAAGCCTAACATGGCGCTAAGCTCTGCATTCGCCTCTGACCTCAACCAAGCCCTCTCTCGCCGACATCGATTTCCTTGCCGAACCAGCCTGCCGTGCTTTTGACGCGGATGATCACAACCGAAAAGCAGTAAGCTAACGTGCCGATTATCTCCAGACTTGACATTATCCCGCAAGACTACGCTCTTGTCGGTCGTATCTGCATCAATTTACACTACACAATTACACCAGCCTCACGATTTCGGACCTGAACACGATAGAACGGTCCGGGTAGGACCCATCTCTCGAGCCGATGGCTTCCTCTTCGAGCAATGTCGTCGGCGTACACTACCGCGTGGGGAAGAAGATTGGTGAGGGTTCGTTCGGCGTTATTTTCGAAGGCACCAACCTCCTCAACAACCAGCAAGTCGCCATCAAGTTTGTAAGTATCGCGTCTTACGATTCTCGCAGCTCCGTTTTCCCTCCAAGCCAACTTGACTAAACAAAACCAGGAACCTCGAAAGAGTGACGCTCCTCAGTTGCGCGATGAATACCGGACGTACAAGATTCTTGTCGGATGTCGTGAGTTGCCAGGCGTCGTTCTTGCCACGAAATGCAGTGTATTCTAATTCAGAAATAGCGGGCATTCCCAACGTCTACTACTTCGGCCAGGAGGGCCTACACAACATCCTTGTCATTGACCTCCTAGGTCCCTCGCTTGAGGATCTGTTCGACCATTGTGGCCGGAGATTCACCATCAAGACCGTTGTCATGGTTGCCAAGCAGATGGTATGTCTGCCGTGCCAACTGAACACTGACGTGACTAACCCTCTTCGCAGCTCTCAAGGGTTCAGACGATCCACGAGAAGAACTTGATCTACCGTGACATCAAGCCCGACAACTTCATTATCGGCAGGCCGGGCACCAAGGCCGCAAATGTCATCCATGTTATCGACTTTGGCATGGCCAAGCAGTACCGCGACCCGAAGACGAAGCAGCACATTCCTTACCGCGAACGCAAGTCACTCTCCGGCACAGCTCGTTACATGAGCATCAACACCCATCTTGGCAGGGAACAGTCTCGCCGCGATGACTTGGAGGCGCTCGGTCACGTTTTCATGTATTTCTCCGCGGTGGTCTGCCCTGGCAGGGTCTGAAGGCTGCTACCAACAAGCAAAAGTACGAGAAGATTGGCGAGAAGAAGCAGACGACCCAGATTCGCGATTTGTGCGAAGGCTTCCCCGACGAACTGAACAAGTACCTCACATACGTACGAAACCTTGGCTTCGAGGACACCCCTGATTACGACTACCTGCGGGAGCTCTTCACGCAAGCCCTCAAGAACACGGGTGAGGTTGAGGATGGCGAATATGACTGGATGAAGATTTCCAAGGATTCGGGGAAAGGTTGGGACGGGTCGAAGGGGCACAACAACGCGTACCTGCACAACCCCAACGCTCGACCCGGGCCGTCCCAGATGGAACTCCACAGCGGTCAGCGCGGCGGCGCGAGCGCAGCCCACGCGCAAGCGCAGAACCTGACGGTCAGCCGTTTAAACGCCGCGCAACCCCCGCCTCCGTCGCCGATCAAACAAATGAACAAAGGTCGGCCAAACGCGCCCGGCGCCTTGGGCGCCCAGCGGAGCAGCGGAGTCGGGGGTCTCCGGGACATGGCGACGCCGGCCGGATCAACGCAGGCGCAGTTCCAGAACAGCAACCGCAACCTGCCTCAGACTGCTCCTCAGCAGAGTCCTGCCCAGCCGGCCCAGCCTAGTGGACGCTCCCTGAGCCCCAGCCTTCCGGCATGCAGAAGTTCATGAAGGTCCTTTGCTGCGGTGCGTAACCCAACATACTGAACCAAGTGTAGCACAGGCTGATTCCCTCATAGGTTAGTGTCCCGGATTCACTTGGTGTTGTCTTGGCCATACCGGGAACGGGACCAGCTAGCTCCTTTCAAGCGATTATATACACAGGCGGATTCTTGTTGATCCAGCTTCTGCGCGTCGATATGCGTGGTGTATTTCTCTGGTCATAAGCGGCCGCGGACCACCGCGAGAGCCACCCTGACTGCTATGCCACGGGATTTCATCAACGGCCTCTGCACCGCGCCTCGTTGGACACTTCTTTCCGTTCTGATCATGCCATCAGAGCTGATCATCCGCACCATGTCGACGACGGCACGACTTACTTTTTTCTTTCTTCTTCTTCGGGCATTCTCCTTATCTTGGCGTAGCGGTGTTCATTCATCCTTCTCTCACAAGAGGAGAGACTGCGCTCCATCACTGGCAAGCAAAAAAACTCGACTTCGGGACCCGGACCTTATCTCCTTGAGGGCCTGAATGTTTCAGCCGAAACAAAAACATTACTACATCCTGTTAATGCACAGCGCGCAGTACGGCGCATGGCGGGCGAAGGCGGTCGGTGGGGCTCCATGGCATTGGGCTGATTCTGCAATACGTTCGTGTACTGTTCATAATAACACCAGCCGTGTAGTGCGAGGACGGAGACAGTTGGTTTCGTGCCTTGCCAAGGGATCTTGGGCAAGATGCAGAGGGAGCAGACATCAGAGGACGACACGCTTCTGGGGAAGCTGATGGACAGATGGGCTGTGGAGGTTGAGCAGGCGGGCTGTTAGTGTTGGTTGATAGACGTGAGAATATAAGGAAATGACTTCATACATGGGCTCTACTGCCCGTCCCGTCTCAACCGGCCCACTGGTGACGCTAGGTTTGGTATTTAGTTATACCCAACATGTCAAGCAGTCTTTTCTTTTTGGAGGGGATATCCTTGGCAGTCGTGGCGAACAAGTTTGAAAGCGTGTCTCATTCATTACAGAACCCCTACTGCCTGCTCTCCTGTCATGCCTAGGGGCAACTCTCTCAAGCAGTACGTCTTTTGCGTCATAAGCTAGGTAGATGTCCTCGAGATGCATCGATGCACGACGCCGTCTTCTTCACAAGACGGCGGAATACCTCCAGAACTCCCATACCTTTTGCGCAATACAAAGATGTCGAGTCCCTTCTCCCGTCTCTTGTGCCGTCCCTCGCTCCTCCCACACGTGCGTGGCGCTCTCACGTGAGCTTCTGCTTGATGAAGAAGGACCGGAGATGTGACAGCTGCCACGCGCAGGTGCCAGCGAGGACGGTCAGCTGGATGATCATCCAGTGGACGACACGGGAGTTGGTGGCTTCGGACTGGTCGCGGAATTCGGCCTCACGTTCCTAGAGCAAGCATTAGTTGCGTTCCTTCCGTCATGCTTCTTCTTCTTCTTCTTCTCTCTCTTTCTTTCGCCTTCTCGGATCACTGTGCACCGCGCGATAAACATACTCTTTGGAAGACCTGCTCGCGACGTATGTCCTGCAGCCTGGCGTTGAGGTCCTTGATGCGGCTGGCGACGTCCTGCAGCTTGTCCTTGTCGGCCGACTCGATTCGGGAGGTCTCGCCGATGGCGAGGTCGAGCGTCAGACGGATGCCGCCGTTGTGGGAGGACTGGCTCAGCCAGCCGGAGCGGCCCGACGTTGACGAGGGGGTGAAACAGAGCTGGTGATCGCCGGCATCGGCAGCGGAGAAGGTGAACTTGCCCGCGGCGGCACCGCGCTGGGAGACGACGCGATGGTCGTTGTCGAAGAGCTCCTGTTTGTCGGTCGACGTGGTTAGCTGCTGTCAAAGAAAGGGAAGAGATGATCGGCTGGTGGGAGAAGGGAGGCAGCGCCAATGTCGAGGGGACACGGGACAAGGAAAGGAAGGGGTAGGGCGAGTGACAGGGTGGTGGCACATACGTCGACGGTGATGTAGATGCTGATGCCGTCGTGCTTGGCCCAGTTGTTGATCCTGTCGTCCCACTCCTCGGCGGTGTAATGGCCAACGACGAGCGTGTCCTTGGGGAGCTCCTCGAAGAAGCACTTGGGGGTCGTCCCGTCGATGTAGAAGTAGAGAGCCTGCGCAACGGCGCTCATCGACAGGAGAGGGAGGAAGGACCTCATGATGGCGGGGGGAGAGGGGGGAGAGGAGGGTGGACGTCGTGGTGAGACTCGAGACCAGCAGGTGAGAAGCTCCAGCTGTGGGGAGGCGTGCCGGGCAATGGGCGTGGTCGAGGGTTGCAGATGCTGAGGTCGTGGGAGGGTAGCTGTCGAGATGTGATCGGCTGGCTCCTGGGAACCCCAGGGTCAATTCGTCAGGCGCTGGGGAAGCTGCCACGTTCGAAAAATGTCCAGTCTGGCGGCCGTCAGGGGTGTCATGTGATCTTAGTCATCAGTCGGCTCAAGTTCAATTCGCTGCAGCTGGCACCCGCCGGCCCTACCATGGGCAGAGTGGGAAGCTTCAAGCCAGTGTGGGGTTTGAATGCTGCACTTGTCCACCCCTTGTAGGCGGGCAAGGCCAGCAAGCAGGGCTGGGCGAACCGGAGGACTGGCGCCATATGACAGACGGGCAGTCTGACGAAACTGGGTAGTCAGCAGTCACTGCCACCACTTCGGTCAAAGACAGATCCTCTGAAGCCTCCTCGTGCCCCCCCCCCCCAGTAGTGACGTGCCACTGCCATTGTCATTGCCCATTGCCTTGTGCTCTCCGCATTTTGGATTGGACCAAGTGCCCTCGGTCGCCCGCCAACCTGCAACCCACCCACCCCAAGAACTTCAACAGGTCTTGCTGCACAACCAAGAAGCCACAACATCTCGCCACATTAATGGCTCCTCACGCCTGAGTACCGTCGTCGCTGTCAGATCCGACACTCCTGCAAGATTTGGTGCAATTTTTGCTTTGCAACAACCTCTCGTAGGTACCGAGCGGAGGTGATCAGAACCTACCCTACCTTTCTAGCCCACCTACCTAGGTACCTTACTTCATTCACCTTGCCTACCTTACCTTTAGTGGGACCTTGCCCACCTAGGCTTCCCTACGACACGACCCAAATCCAGGTCTGCATTCGTACCAATTAGCAGATACACGAACCACCATCTTTGCCGTTGGTAGACCATTACGTAGGTTACTCAAGCCCGGATCGCCTTTTGCTTATGCAGCTCTCCTAACCAGTAGTCGACACCGCTACAGATCCCCGCGAGTCCCGACAGTGCAGGGCTGATCGGTCTTTCGCGTCCCACCTGGCGTCCAGAGTCGTCGACCTTTGACCTCCAGGCATTCTTAGTCGACAAAACTCAGCTCCCGCTGGCTCCCCCCTCTCCCGCGAACGAAGCCAGGGACCTTCATCATGGTAAGATGACACCAGTGCAAACCGCGGCCGTTCAAGAGCTCGCATCCCCTTAGCCTGCCGAGCTCCTTCTGCCCTTGTCATCGGCCTCCAATCGTCGCCTCCGCCACACAAGCCTGCCCCGCCGTCATCACCACTCAACGTTACGAACGCCGCACATTCTGTTTAGGCACACAGCTAACGCAAACACGTAACAGAGCTACAACAACGACATGACGTCCCCCAGCGAGATGGTGATGGACACAGACGACTATGTCGGCATTCCGAACGAATCCGAAAAGGAGCCTGTCGCCATCATCAACCCAGACAACGACAATGACATCGACAACTTGCAAGATCTGCCACTGGCGACCGACCGTAAGCCATGCTGGTCCTCGCTCGTCGCGCTTTGTATACGCTAACATGCTATGCGACCCAGACGAGGCCATGAAGGAGCTGATCCTGCCACCATTAGCTGAAGAGCCCCGCATCTTGGAAGATGTCGTGAACACATGGTCAATCCCCTCCTGGAGGGGGCTGCCAAAGCGCGAGCATGGTCCCATCTTCCATGCCGGTGGCTACCCTTGGTACGTCGTTGCGCCGGCCCCGCCGTGCTGAATGCGGTGGACTAACCATGTGTTACAGGCGGATCCTGCTCTTCCCCTTTGGCAATAATGTCGATCAGTGCTCCATCTACCTCGAACATGGCTTCGAACCGAATGAAGTTCCAGAGAACTGGAGCTGCTGCGTGCAGTTTGCGCTAGTCCTGTCGAACCCAAACGATCCCAGCCTCTACACGCACCACGTTGCTCATCATCGCTTCACTAAAGAAGAGGCTGACTGGGGATTCACGAGGTTTTACGAGCTGCGCAAAATGTTCAATGTGCCGTACGAGAACGGAACTCGACCACTATGCGAGAACGACACCGCCAACATCACCGCATATCTTCGTGTCGTCGAGGACGAGACGGGCGTGCTGTGGCATACCTTTCTCAACTACGATTCAAAGAAGGAAACGGGCTACGTTGGCTTGAAGAACCAGGGAGCCACCTGTTATCTCAACTCGCTTCTCCAGTCCCTCTACTTCACCAACGCTTTCCGCACCGTGAGGCTCAACGAAATAGCTTTCTTGTCTTACCATGCGCTAACTCGATCAACAGGCCATTTACGGAATTCCTACGCAGCAGGAAGATAGCTTGAGCAACAGTGCTTACACAATTCAGCGTCTGTTCTATCAGCTCCAGACGTCAGAAACGGCAGTAGGCACGAATGAGCTTACCAAGTCTTTTGGGTGGGAAACGAGACACATCTTTGAACAGCAGGATGTTCAAGAATTGTCGCGCAAGCTCATGGAACGCATGGAAGAGAAGATGAAGGGCACGCCGGCTGAAAAGGTGCTCCCCGACATGTTCAGTGGCAAAATCAAGACGTACATCTCCTGCGTCAACGTCGACTACGAATCCAGCCGTATCGAAGATTTCTGGGATATCCAGCTCAACGTGAGCGGCAACAAGAACCTCATCGAGAGTTTCCAGGACTACATCCAAGTCGAGAAGATGGATGGCGAGAACCAGTACTATGCGGGCGACGAGTTCAAGCTCCAGGACGCCAACAAGGGCGTCATTTTCACCAGCTTCCCTGATGTGCTGCACCTGCAGCTGAAAAGATTCGAGTACGACATTCAACGAGACATGATGATGAAGATCAACGATCGATACGAGTTCCCGGAGGAGTTTGACGCCGCCCCATTCCTGATTGAGGGTGCCGACAAATCCGAGCCTTGGACTTACCAACTGCACGGCGTGCTGGTGCACAGCGGTGACCTCAACGCCGGACATTACTACGCCTTCCTGAAGCCCGAGAAGGATGGGTGGTTTTACAAGTATGATGACGACAAGGTTACGAAAGCGACGATGCGCGAGGTGCTTGAGGAGAACTTTGGTGGCGAGTATCGACTTCCCAACGGCTCTTTGCTGCGAGCACCGCTTCAAAAGAAGGCGCCGATCATGCGTCAAAACAGTGCGTACATGCTGGTGTACATTCGCCAAACACGCCTGGATAAGATTCTGCGCCCCGTCACCTCGGACGACATTCCTACTCATCTGAAGTCGAGAATTGAAGAAGAGACTGCCTTGCGGGAAGCCAGGAAGAAGGAGCGTATGGAGGAGCATCTCTATATCGGTGTTAAGGTCATCACAAACGAAACTTACAAGCAGCACGGCGGCACAGATCTAACCAACTTTGACCCTGAAGTGGAGGATGCTTCGACGCCCAAGTTTTACCGAGTTCTTCGGACGATGACTATGGAGGAGCTCACGGCCACCATCGCTGAAGACATGCAGCAGGACCCTCGCAAGATCCGCTGCTGGGTCATGGTCAACCGCCAAAACAAGACAATCCGTCCGGATCAACCAATCATGGACCTCAACCCTACGGTGGAGGAGGTTTTCCAGCGAGCACAAGCGCACAGGGACCAGGTTCTCCGACTCTGGGCTGAAGTCGCAGAAGAAACGGCTTCCGACGGCAAGGCTATTTGGCCCACCCACGAACCCCAACAGAATGGTATTGTCGTCAAGAATGACTTGATCTTGCTATTCCTCAAGTACTTCGATATCGAGTCGCAAACCCTTCGTGGCGTTGGCCATGTGTACATCAGCAAGGAGAAGAAGGTGGAAGAGCTAGTGCCTTTGATCTTGAAGAAGATGGGTTGGGGTGAAAAGTTGCCGTCTGACGAGAAAATTTCTCTGTACGAGGTCAGTACACGGACACGGATTCTTTCTTTATTTTCAAGATGCTAACATTGTTGCCAGGAAATCAAACCTACCATGATCGAAAGTTTGAAGCCGAAGCAGTCGCTGAAAGCGGCTGAGTTGCAAGACGGCGATGTTTTGTGTTTCCAGCGGAGCGCGGAGCGCAAGAGCGAAAGAAACATTCTCGAGAAGCGTCTGCACCTCAATGAGAAGCAGGTGTCTGAAGAAGCGTAAGTGAAAGAAGGATTCCATGAAAGGCCACAGTTGACAGTGCGGCAGCACGCGAAAGTCTGATCGCGTCGAGGATGCTCGGGAATACTACGACTTCTTGCATCACAAGAAAACTGTCAAGTTCCACGCGCATCCCACGAAATGTGACCCCGCACAGTTCCCGCCTTTCGAGCTGGTTCTTAACTCGAAGATCAGCTACGATGTGTTGACGGAACGAGTTGCGGCGCAGTTGGAGTGGGAACCAACACATCTCCGACTCTGGACAGTCAACGTTTCTACAGGCAACCCCAAGAGCGCCGTGAAGCGTGGCAATAACCAGACGCTTCAGTCCATCTTGAACCCCACCGGATTCGGCAACCTGAATGCCAGCCAAAGGACGGATGCATTCTATTTCGAAGTCCTGGACATCAGCCTTGCGGAGCTGGACACCAAGAAGAACATCAAGATCACGTGGCTCACAGAGGGCATTACGAAAGAGGCAAGTTGCATGTGTGGCATCAGAGTCTAGGCGGCACTAACAAGCCAGCAGGACCACCTGGACCTCTTGGTCGCCAAGAATGGCATCATTGAGGACCTCATCCAGGCGCTCATTAAGAGGGCAGATCTGACTGACGAAGCCGAGAGCGGTCGGATTCGGGTGTACGAGGCGAGCCAGCACAAGTTCTACCGGGAGCTCAAGCGCGACTACCCTGTCATCAGCCTCAACGACTACACCAACCTGTACGCGGAGCGTGTGCCGGAAGATGAAGTCAACGTGGACGACACAAACACCATCTCCGTGTTTCACTTCCAGGGCGAACCTAACAGGGCCCATGGTGTGCCTTTCAAATTTCTGCTGATCGAGGTATGAGCGCTTGCACGTCGACAGTCGACAACTCGAGCCAGTAGCTGACAATGGCGTAGGGCGAGAAGTTTGCAGACACGAAGAAGAGGCTAGAGAAGCGTACGGGCTTGAAGGGCAAGAGCTTTGAGAAGATTAAGATTGCCCTGATCAGGAGAACGCACTTCTCTAAACCCCATTATCTGGAGGACGGTACGTCAGGAACATGTGTGCAAAGCCCTTTTTTCTCTCGGGCGCAGTGCTGATGAACCCATTACAGACGACGAGCTATGGTCAATTGCAAGTGGCGATGATGACTATCTGGGCCTCGATCACGTCGATCGGACAAGGGCTCTACGGAACGGCGTTGGAGACCTCTTCCTTCGGTAGCGGTAGACGGTGTGGACGTTTGAATGCGAAGGGAACGAGGAGGACCAGCAACACGAGCTCTTGTTTCAGTACATGTTATTGCTTCCCGAGTCAGACTCAAGGGGTTTCCTTATCGAGGGAGGCTTGTGGAACTATCGTCTGACTATCTTCATGTCCTTTTCTGGCGAAGTGAAACTGTACAGACTACAAGCCGGGACGGAAGCTGTTGGCTGTGGCAGCATCAGTTGACTCTGGGGGTTCGGGGGCGCTCTCCAAGAAGGTGACTGCACACATGGCAGGGTGGAGCAACATCTCAGGTATAGGACACAACAGTCATAAGAAGATCACATGATTTTGACGCTGGTGTGTCGTCAAGCGCCGAGTGAAGTGTGGAACCTCTGATGACCCGTCCGTCGAGGACGAGGCATACGGTATCCCTTTGAACCCGAAATTGATCTCAGGTACAAAAAATACGTACCACAAGGACCCAGCTAACGTGGCATTAATGAGCTTTACAGCCAACCAAATCATTGACCTAGCCCACAATACATTCACAATAAGCTACAGTACTACAGGACACCTAATGACATCAGGCCTACTGGGGTATATAGTGAGGATCTTAGGTGGATTACGTTAGAATGAGGTAGGGCTCTAGGTACTGAGCAAGGTGGCAAAGGTAGCAGCGCTAAACCTGATTACGAAGGCGGTATACGGCTTATGGGGCGCTTGCTTGTACTGAGATCAATTTCGGGTTCAAAGGGATGATTGACTTGTTGCTGAAGTTGGTGAGGCACGGCACCGACTCTGCAAGGTGACTCGACCCACATGACGGCAGGGGGCCAACGGCCGGGGTCGCCGCCGCGAGAAATTTTGGGCGGTGAGTCGCGGCAGAATCGGTGAAGACGGGACTCGCAGGAGCTGGACCGAGATTCGACTTGCTTCAACGTTGCACCACATGCCCGCCACGAACGCTTGACCCTTCCGCGACCGAAACTGCTACCGAGACCCGTCTTCGCCAACGTCCGAATCGCGAGCCCACTGCATTCTTCAACATGAACTTCCCCGGAACAGGAGCCGGCGCCGGCGGCATCAGTGGAGACGACCCCAATGTCAAAGCCGTACGTCCGGCCACACGCGCCTGCAACGATTCACGAGAGGGAGCTGACATAGTTGAACGCGCAGATGAACAACTTTATGGAGAACTGCTTCGCCAAGGGCGCCATGTCGGGCGTCATGGGCTTCGGCATGGGTGGTCTCTTTGGCATGTTCATGGCCTCGGTACGTCGACCTCTCGTCCCTCATTGCTTCATCATCGCCGCCTCTGCGCGAGATGCTCAATGACGGACAGTTTCGAGAACGAAGGAGCAAGACGCTGACCCTTTGTTTCCCCCCGAGTAGATGTCCTACGACACACCCTTCCACACAGCGACCCCCGGCGGACCGCAGACCCCCGTCTCGTCCCTGCCGATGAAGCAGCAGCTGCGCGTCGGCCTCAAGGACATGGGCCAGCGCTCCTACAGCACGGCGCGCAGCTTCGGCAAGGTCGGCGCCCTCTTCGCCGGCATCGAGTGCGGCACCGAGGGCCCCGCGCGAAAAACGACCTCACCAACGGCGTCGCGGCCGGCTGCGTCACGGGCGGCATCCTCGCGCGCAACGCCGGCCCGCAGGCGGCTGCTGGTGGCTGCATCGCTTTCGCGGCGTTCAGTGCGGCCATCGATGCGTACATGCGGAGCCCGGGCGACGAGTAGATGAGCCTTCTTGAACGAGCACAGCTGGGCGATGCTGGGCCCGGGGGCCCGGACACAGCAGGGGGGGGGAGGGATGCAATGTGTACGATGTTTTCTGTGGGCATGGCATGGCGTTCTTTGGGATTTAGACGGTTTTGGGTCATCTTTTCTGTGGCGGCCGAGCGCGAGAGAGAGATCACTCCACTTTATGTTGGGAGGGCAGGATGCTGGAGATGGCATCGCCCTGTGTATCAAGATGGGACGGCGGCACGTCTCAGACGACATGCTGTAGTAATAGTAAGCTGTACCAGACGTTCATCACCACGTATTACTTTGGTTTGTGAGGTGCACTTCAGGACTTGAGCGTCATGCCTGGCATATCAGCAAAAGGCAAAGAAAGAAGTGTCGGGCCGCGAACTGGACAAAAGACGATGATGTGGAGGTGGCCCAGCCGGGCGACCGTTGCATACAATTACAACTAGATGATACCCTCGAACCAAACGCCGTAAGCGCCATCCCTCAGGGGCCGCCGCCAGGTCCGTACCCACAGAACTACAATTTGCTTGCTCGCTCGTCATGCGCCGACCCACGCTCAGTCGTCCTCATCGTCCACCCTCGCGCGCTTTGTCTGCCGCGACTCGTCCTCTTGCAGGCCGTAGCCCCTCTTCGCAGTTGAACTCTGCTCGACCTCTGACAAAAACTTGTCGACGTTGAACGGATCCGCTGTCTCTTTTTCAAACTGTACTGGACCCTCTCGTGCCTAAGGAAAACGAAATCGTTAGCAAATGCCACTCGAGGACAAATCGGGAGGGTGTGGGGGGAAAAAACTCACCTCTGCCTCCTCGGCACCCTTGAACGTCCCCCTGCCGAGTGCCTCGCCGAATCGGCTCGCTTTCTGAATCTTGGCCATCTCCTTGTCGCCCGCCGCCTCGTCCTCGTCGTCGTCCATATTTGCCTTGGGCCGGTAGATGCTGCTGATGGCGTCTTGGGCCGCAAACAGCGGCTTGTCGTAGGGGTTGTCCTCGTTGAAGCCGCTGTCGAATCCGCTCGACTGGTTGAACAGGCGCGAGTCGTACATGGTCTCCTTGGACTGCGTGGGCTTGGCCAGGCCGAGGGCAATCTTCTCGGATATGTCACGGTTCTGCTCGCGCGCCATGACCTGCACCCTCCTCTCGGCGCCCATGCGCGACTGGCGCAGCTTCCTCTCCTCCTCGCGCATCTTGTCCTTTCGCGCCCTCTCGCGCTCGCGCACCTCCGAGTCCTCGCTGTCCGAGCCCGAGTCGGAGCCGCTGTAGCTCCGCGAACGCGACGGTGACCTCGAGTCTCGCGGGCCGGCGCCGGCGCGCTCCTCGCGCGCCTGCTGCGCGAGCATGCGGAGACTGTCCTCCTTTTGTTCCTTATCCTTCTCGGCCAGGCGCTGCTGCATCTGCGCGCGCTGCCTGACCTCCTCGCGGGCGTGCCGGTCGGCCATGTGCAGGGCCTCGGAGAACTGAGCAAACTTGTCGTTGACGGTGACGTCCTGCATGCCGCGGCCGTCGGCGGCGAGGCGCTTGTCGAGGGCAATGGTGAAGCCCTTGGGGTTCTTCCAGTTGGAGATGGGCGGCGGGATCCTCCAGTTCTCCTGGTCCTCGGCCGTGGCCTTGCGCGGGGGCGAGTGCATGACGGGGGCGGCGGGCTCGGCGGGCCGCGGGGGATCTTCTTGTGCTTGAACTTGGGGGCTCGAGGGGTCGCGCTGGCGCTCGACAATCTTCATGATGCGGTCCTGCTTCTTCGAGTTGTCGCCCATCTGGTTGGCCGGCGTGTAGCGCACAAAGGTCGGGTCGGCGCGGTTGCCGACGTTGATGTTCTTGGGCTTCTGGGCGGCGACGGCGCCGCTGACGAGGGCAGCGAGGGCGTTCTTCGTCTTCTCGGTCGTCGCGGCGACCTCGTCGCGGCTGGGGCGCGCGAGGTCAATCTCGCCGGCGTCGGCACGCTGTCGGAGGGGGATGAGGTCCTTGAAGGACGCGTGGATGATGCGGCTGTCGTTGTGGCCCTGGCGGGCGATGGCGCCGTAGTCGACCTTGCCCTCGGCGTCGACCTGGACGGCGAGGGCGTTGCTTGCCGTCGCCGACTTTTGGCCCATCGACAGAGGGTACTGGGCAACAGGCACCTCGGGGAACGCGCCGCCGTCGCCAAAGTCCTCCTGGCCGCTCGGCCGCCATCCCGTCCGCTGGCCATAGGGGGTGGTCCTGTTCTCTGTGGTGAGACGTCAGCATGCTGCACGAGCGTGGTCTTCCTCGGGGGGTGGCTGACCCTCAGCACGACCTGGGTCTGGTCGAGGTGTCCTGCACCGACGATGCGCGGGCCGCGCTGCTGGGCGTGTGCTGGGGCGTCGTCCTCGCCGGCGTACTTTGGTGTCGGGAGTGCCGAGGCGAGAGCGGCCGATATGGATGCCATGGCGCCAGATGGGAGATGTGTCATGGTTTGCAAAGCGGAGGGGGAGGGGGGGGTTGCGAAAGGCGAGGTTGAGCAGTTGCCTATCTGAAGGCTAGAAAATCCCAAAGCAGGTCGAGAAGGCTGACGGCTTGACCAAAGCTGTTTGGCTGTCGCTCTGTCAGGCTTTCTCCACCCTGAGGGCTAGTCCCCTTTGGGCGGCTCGCGGACGGATTGAACGTGACGTTGGCTCGACGGTGACAGCCAGCTCTCAGCCAGCCGAGGGAGAGATGCAACTGGGATATGTAGAAAGGGCTCAGTTGTTTTCGGTCGATCAATGCAGTGTAGAAATCCCATTTTCTTGGCACGAAAATTTGTCCAGAAGTGTTACGTTCATGTCAATACCCAAGATACTGACTGATGCTGTTCAGCTACAGTATTTTACGGTAGCCCACCACCATTTGTCTCCCTTCAGTCTGTCATAACTCGAGGCCAAGCTCGACATGGATTTTTTGGACAGTATTTTGGGTTCATTCTTTCTTGGCCAATTCTAACTTGTATCACTGGCATGTCATTGGCGGTGGAATGGGGGATGTGCCATGTACCTCTACAGTACCCAAAACTACTGCGTCATATGTTTGGCCCTCGCTGTACCGCTGTAGGTACCTTTGTTGGTGATGCACCTTGCCCCCACCGCGGGGTCCAAAGCTTCGTGTGCCCATCTCACAACCTCGACGGCAACCATATTCCACCACGACACTCCCGCGGCCTCGCCATATCTTGCACTTGATTGATACGTCGTGCTTCCAAACTCGTATCCATCGTCATGGGGTCTCGAACCGCCCTCGTCACCGGCGCCACCGGCCTCCTCGGCCGACAGGTTGTCAAGGCCTTTGAGAAGCGCGAGTGGAACGTCAAGGGCACAGGATTCTTCCGTGCAGACAACGTCTCCGTCTTCAAAGTCGACCTGGGGGACGCAGCCGAGGTGCAGAAGGTGATAGACGATACCAAGTGAGCCTCTGGCACCGCCCACCCACGATTGACCTCGCTAAACAATTCACCAGCCCCCAAGTCGTGGTCCACTGTTGGTGACCCCCCCTTCTCACCACCACCGGGCAAGCCATGGTAGTTGCTGAACGTGAATATCAGGTGCCGCTCAGAGGTTTCCTGAAAAGGTCGACAAGGACCCGGAAGCGAGCAAGGCGCTCAACGTCGAGGCGACGAGGTCTCTTGCCAAGCTATGCGCCGACCGCTCGATTCTGCTCATCTACATCTCGACCGACTACGTCTTCTCGGGCAAGGAGGGCGAGGCGCCTTATGACACCGACGCGCAGACTGGGCCCACCAACCTGTACGGCCAGACGAAGCTCGACGGCGAGCTGGCTCTCCTCGACGAGTACAAGAAGGCCGGCAAAGAGGCCCTCGGCGTCGTGCTCCGCGTGCCGGTCCTCTACGGCCAGGCCGACACCCCCGCCGAGAGCGCCACCAATGTCCTGCTCGACACGCTCTGGAAATCCCAGGAGGGCGCCAAGGTGAAGATGGACCACTGGTCGATCCGCTACCCGACCAACACGGAGGACGTCGGCCGCGTCGCCCACGGTAGGGAGCAGGACCCCCCACGCCGAGCAGCGTTGACGACTAACGTGCAGCCTGCAGATATTGCTGTCAAGTATCTCGACACGGAGGATACGTCGGCTCTCCCACGCATCCTCCAGTTCTCCAGCGAGGACAAGATGACCAAGTACGAGATTGTGCAGACCTTCGCCGACATCATGGGCTTGTCCATGGATAACGTCGAGCCGAACACCGAGGGAAACGACCCCAAGGCCAGTGTCCAGAGACCTTACGACTGCCACTTGAGCACCAAGGCTCTTCAGGACCTCGGAATCGAGGTGTGGACCAATGATTTCGTCGGATGGTGGCGTCGTGAGGTGCACGCGTTCCGTCACTGAGGCCACTCTCTAGAGCTAGGTCCGGCACGGGTTGTCAGGTTAGGGCGACGATGAAAGTCGTCAAAGCCCTGGCGCCGAAGCTCGGCTGTGATTTTCCAACGCGCGTCTGCATAGATCAATTTCAGAAGCTGGTTTGGAGAATCCTTGCGAGCATGTATTGGGTCCGGTCCATTTCAAGTCAGGTGTCGAGCTGTTTGTCTGGGCAAATCATACTCGATGAACGCAGCGAAAATGCATATGCAAGGAGCTGAAGTTGTCATGTTGTGATCCGGGATGCAAGTTGCAAGTGCCACGATCGCCACAGCCGTGAGGCACACCCTCGTAGTCTGAGTGCATTCTCTATGCAATACAGGATCCTTCGAATCCTTCGCGCGGCGCGCACCGAGAGAATGCAGCACTTCAATACCCTCGGCAACTTCACTCCGTCGACTTGCACGAGACAACGACGAACCAGCACACGAGGGCTGCGATCAACGATGCAGATGCAACAAAAACTCGGCCCTTCGTGTCGTCTCGCATGCTCATGTACGCACGAGAACGGACTATTGGGTATCTTGTCTAGGATTGCTGACAGGAGAGCATGCCAACGTTGGGGTCATTGCGTCGAATCCTTCGGTTCCTGCAACCGTCTTTCCTTTCCTCTGGTGGTTCCACAGCTTGATGCATACGGTATGGATCCCAGGAGGTTTACGTCTTTTATTTTTTCACATAGAGAGGACATCGGCCACATGGCCATGAACGTTGTCTGCTTCGGCCCGCATACTGTGCGGCCTCTGCCTTGGCATGCGCTTTATTGACGATCAGATCAACACCCAGAGACTTTAACTCCTTAGCTTCTGGGGTGTTCGTTCATTGGCATGGCCATTTCACGAACATTTGCTCGCTGACGAAGGGAGTCGTTGAAGTTACAAGGATGTTGTTCTCGCGTGGAAACCCCTTTAGCAGGCCTTATGTGGAAAGCCAGAACATATTTTGATGTGCAGAAAGTAGCTTCGAGGCATGGCAAGATGTGATGAAACGACATTCTTCATCGTGTGAGTCTATCGCTCTCCACTGCCACAGACAAAGTCTCAACGGAGTTGCAGAATTGCCACCCACTTTGCCTAAACTGTTGAATAGCACATCAACTCTAAGCGCAGTGTTGCAATTGGCGACGATGAATCCGTAAACGGAACGGGGACCCGTCTTCCGCTTCGCAAACAATCGTTACTACCTATTCGTCGTCACTGAGTGCATCCTTTCAGGTCGAAGCAGACAGCAAGCATACGCGAGCAGCGATAATGTACCATGGAGTTGAAGAGTCGCTCGGTAGGACGACATGAGCCGGTTCGAAAAGTATAAGAATGGCGGCCTTTCCAGAAGAGAAGAAGCTGGTGGCTCGTCAACAACAACAAGAAGTTCTACAGCATCTCTCGAGCCAAACTCAGCCAATTCTCTCACTGTAAGCTACGCCGATACCTCCTTTCGGTACATACGATGGTGCCACAACGAGTCAAGAAGCTAACAAGAAATGATGATAAAGCCACACACCAAACCAAAATGAAGTTCACCACTGTCTTCGTCGGCGTCGTCGCCTTCTTCTCCACGGCCGCCATGGCTCTGCCCTCGCCGGTCGGCGCCGAGACGGTGGACAACGACCTCGAGAAGCGGCAGATGTGCAGCCCCTGCTTCCGCGGCTTCCGCAGCTGCTGCAGCACCGGTGGAAACTGCTACACGGCCAAGTGCTAGGGTGTCGAGGCACGGCATGGGCTGACGTGGATGGGATGACCTGGCCAAGACCAACTGTGAATGGGTCCATCCATTTCCTTGGATATCACTTGACAATGTGGAGATGACGTTGGATTCAAGTCACGTCCCGAGACTGTCTACCTTGGGTGCAAAGAGACACGAAGATTAGCATCCCGGACCAACACGAATAGCTTTTTTTATTTCTTTGGAATGGTGATCAGGATCAGTTCTAATTATGTTTAGGTGGCTTGAGACAAGACACTCACCCGACGGGTCGGTCCCCGGGTTGGACGCCACGGTGCCACTTACCCACTATGCGTCATGCACATTCTTCGTGCTGTGGCCAGCCGCATGAGATGGTGCTTTGGGAGCTGGGAAAAAGATATATGTAGCCGATGGCTATGCCAAGTTGTCCGTGTCTGGTGGTATGTCTCCCTACCACCGAGGCATATCCTGCCAGGGTTAGGGTTGCGCCCCCACACACGCATGGCGAGACCCTGCATGGCTCAAAGTAGCAGTGGCAGGACGGAAAGTATTTTTACGCCCAAATGTAGTGCAGTGAAACCTCACGGACCGCCAGGCTCGGGTGCCCTTGCAGGGAATCGCGGGTGGGCTAGTCAATCGGTCGCCTCTGGCCCTACGCACCTGCATGTAGCGGCGAATTATGCTACCCTTGGCTGCACCCAGGCCAGGAGCCCAGGCGATGATGCCTAGGTAGGTACCTAAGTAAGGTAGGTAGGTACCAAAGGCTACAAGTCAAAGTTTGCCAGCGGATCGTGACGATCACGATCGAAACAAATGGTGGGCCGGCCGTCTCACCGGGAACCCAGACCATGTCATCACCAATTGAGACTTGCAGCTCAAAGCAAAGTTTCTCTTCCTTCTGCCGTTGCCCGAGTATTGACTCGGCCCCAAAAAGGAACGAAGTGGTGCAAGGGCACAGCAAGGGCACAGCAAGGGCACAGCAAGGACACAGCAAGGGCACAGCAAGGGCACAGCAAGGGCACAGCAAGGGCAGACAGACATGGCCTATGAGCGAAATAGCGCCCAGATGGACGACACGCAACGCCTCACGCTTTGTCGGCTGATGGGCTGCTCGTCCCACCCGAAGAGACTAGGGACCAGGGACCATGGACCATCCATCACCCAACCTCGTACAGTCTCTCCCCCCGCGTTTTCCATTCCAGGTACCGTGCCTCCCCTCCCACAACCTCCCCCCCTCGTGCGCACAATGGCAGCCCCCTTTCCATTCGCGAGGACCTTTGCGCGACTTGGCATCCCTTGAGACACAATTTGTGCGATTTGACATTGCCGACAACCTGCTCCTATTCTGGTCTGCCGACTTTTTTCAACGACACATCGTGTTCAACGACACATCGTGTTCAACAACACATCGTGAAGTCGACGATCGATCTCCTTCCGACGACTGCCAGGCGCATCACGAAACCTTCCTTTCGTAGCAATCAGCCCCACACAAGCAAACGTCCTCGGCAGCCAGACTCTGCTGCAGACCAGAAAGCGGAAGCGGACGACCACAAGGCAGGCAAGGTCCCATTGAGCGACTGCCTGGGCGATTTCGGAAGCTTGTACTACTTTACTACAAGACGATCTGGAGCGCGATGCGACTACATCGACATTGTTCATCTTGAAACCCACACCACCACCACCACCGCCAGCCATGCCCCCCCATAACTTCATCCAGGCGGGCGGCGTCGGCGGCGGCGTCGTGCCCCAGCTAGATGCCCCTCACTCCGCCAGCAACGCAGGCGACCGCGTAAGTTGGCCCGCCTGCCCCTCGCTCGCGTGCCCTGCGAACCTCGCTCACCATCCTGACAGAGAGTGACGATCCGATGCATGCAGTCCTCCATCAGCCTGCCCGTCACGCCTGATACCTCGCCCGCGGACCTTTTATTCTCCGCCGCCAATCTCATGAGCCACATCATCGACCCTCAATCGAGCATCGTCGTCGAGTGCTACTTCTCCTTCGGTCTCGAGCGTCCACTGCGGCGCTACGAGCGCATCCGAGACGTCCTCAACTCGTGGGAGCGCGACGTCCAACACTCGCTTCTCATCATCCCGGGCGGCGCTGCAGAAATCAGTTCGGACCTGAGCATCGAGTCTGTGCCGCGCTCGCACGATGCGCCGCCCGGCTTCATCAACTTTCCCATGAACCTGTCGCACAGGCCCGGCCGCTGGAACAAGCGGCTCATCACCCTGCTCGAGACGGGCCAGGTCTACTCGCACAAGAAGCCCGACGCGAAGCTGTCCGACAAGGACAGCACCGCCCTCTGCAACCTCTCCGATTTCGACGTCTACCAGGTGACCGACCAGGACATGCTGAAGCGTCTCAAGGTGCCCAAGAAGCACGTGCTCGCCATCAAGAGCCAGCAGAAAAACAGCGTCTTCCTGAACACGGAGAATTTTATTCACTTTCTCAGCACCGACGACACGACGCCCCCCCGCAAGCTGCACAAGAGCGTCCAGGAGTGGCGGAGCTGGTATCTGGTCAACAAAAAGGTCGACCTCGCCAAGAAGGAGAAGGCACTGCAGACGAACCACGACCGGCTCCACGTGGAAAAGCCGACAGACATTGTCAAGAGCGGGCACCACCGTCTCAAGGTGTCCGTGGACGAGACGCCGTATACCATTGGCAAGTTCGAGCCGCTCCTCGACATGAACAGGTTCGACAAGCCGCTCGAAGAGTTTGGCAAGGACTTTCTGCCGGAGAGGCCCGCCGAGAAGCAGAGGCCGCCTGTGCAGAGGACCACGGCCAGACCCACGACGGCGACGCGGCAGGCGATTGCCAGTCCTCTGCATTCGCCCCGCGCGCCCGTCTCGCCGCCGCAGCGCATCGACCCTTTTGCGCGGGAAGACGAGTTCAAGTCGAATGGGCTGCTGGGCAAGGTATACGAGGATCGCAAGCACCACGCCGAGCTGGCCGAGAGGACGTCGGATGATTCTCCGGCAGAGGGGCCCTTTACAGGCGGACTCCTGCAGAACCGCTTGCAAGAGGAGAGTCGGTTGCAGGAGCCGAACCGGCAAGCGAGGTCACTGGACAGGAGCAACACGAAGAGGAGACCGTCTGCGCCCCCTGAACGGAGATTTCAGCTCGACGCCACCGCCGAGGAACCGCCCCTCGAGAGCCCGTTCACCGGCGGTCTGCTGCAGACCCGTCTGCAGGAGGAGAGCCGACAGGCCCGGTCGCTCGACCGCAGCAACACGCGAAGGCGACCGACGGCCTCCGAGCGTCGGTACCAGCCCGAGCCGTCGCCCGAGCCCGCCGTCCCCGTCGCGGGGCCCTTCACAGGCGGCGGCCTCCTGCAGACGCGCAACCAGGACCCAGCCAGGCAGACGCGCGCCCCTGGGCGCGCCAACACGCTGCGCGGCGCCTCGGCCGAGCAGCCCACGATGCCGCGCCAGCCAGGCCGCGCCCGTGCCCGCACGAACCCGCGCCCGCCGACCTCGGACGGCGCCTCGTACGGCAAGCTCGCCGAGAAGCCCCAGCCGCTGCTCGACCTCTCCAACACGCCGCGCGTGCCCGACCTGCCGCAGGCCTGGCGCGAGGCGCACGGCCGTGGCGTCCGCGTCCCGCACGGCGCGCCCCTCGTCAGCATGGCCACCGACTCGCGCGAGCAGCAGTACGGCCACCTTGGCGGCAGTGGTCTGGCGGCGCTGCCGCCGAGCATGGCGACAACGGGCCTCGCGCGGCGGGGCACTACCAAGACGACAAAGTCAAATCCCAGCGCCGCAGCAGCGGCGGCGGCGACGACGACGACGACAGCTACAACAACAACAACAACGGGGGGCCTCGAGCGGTCTGCTACGAGGGCCAAGTCAGGCACAAGGGCGCGGTCGAGCACGAGGGTGCGGAGCGCCTCCACCGCTGCGCCGGCGCAGAGGAGGGCGGCGTCGCACGAGCAGCACCAGCACCAGCACCAGCACCAGCAGCCGCCTGTGCCGCCCATGCCGACCAAGTCGCCCGTCGTGCGGCCTTCGAGGCGGAGGGACGACGATGAAGACGTGCCGCTGATCAACTTTGTCGAGCGGGCGAGGGGGCGGGACCCGATGGCCAGGGGCGTGGAGATGAGGACCCGGAGCGGGCCGTTACAGGGTTGATAGAGGGGGGGAGCCTGTACCGATGTGCTTTGGTTGGGTCTGTAACGAGTTGGCCTTATCATTCATGATGGGATGAGAGGCAAATAGGGGTTCATGGCTCCCCCTTTCCTCAGGGAGGATTCCATGTACCTGGGACACGCACACGCACATTCAACGATCTGGGCCGTAATTTTCTTTTTAACCGTCTTGCAAGGCCAAGTAGATGGCAGGAAAAGGCATGTCATCATTAAGGGGTGGGGGAAACACCAACGGCGCAATACAATACACAAGTCAAGATGCATTCCTCTGTTCATGTGTAGTTTGTCCATTGACTTTTCACGTGGGCCGTCGTCAACACACTCTATATCATTACTATCAATCGTATCCGCGGTGGAGGTATCTTCTTTTCCTTTTGGCAACAAATCATCATCTCCCTGCACCTCTCCTGCCAGGCCAGGCTTCGGCACACCATCTATTTGGTGCGCTTGTAAATCTTGGCGAGGAAGGCGTCAAAGACCGTCTTCTTGAGGCCCTCGCTCTCGTCAATGTTGTTAATCATGTCGCGGATCTCGCCGGCGCGCTTCTCCTCAAAGACCTCGTAGCGCTCCTTGAGCTTGAGGTCATCGTACAGCTTCTTGACGACGGCCTCCTTGGCCTTGTCCTTCTGGCCGTAGTTGTCCTCGAGAATCTGGCGCTGCTCGGGGGTGGCGATCTGCAGGGCCTGGTTGACGAGCCAGCCGCACTTGTTGTCCATAATGTCGGTGCCAATCTTGCCAATGTGCTCGGGCAGGCCAAAGTTGTCGAGGTAGTCGTCCTGGACCTGGAAGTACTCGCCGAGGGGGATGAGGATGGCCTCGGCCTGCTTGAGGTTGTTGGGCGTGGCAATGTTGAGGCAGTGCAGGGCGAGGGCGACGGGCAGGTAGAACGAGTAGTAGGCCGTCTTGTAGATGACGATGAAGCTGTACTTGTCCATGGAGAAGTTGTCGAGGTTGACCTTGTCCTCGGGGGCCGTGAGCAGGTCGCAGAGCTGGCCCATCTCCGTCTCAAAGGTGACGTCGTGGAAGAGCTCAATGAGGTCGACGTAGGAAGGGTGCGAACGGAAGAACTTCTTGAGGAGGGTGTAGATGGCGGCCTCGAGCATGAAGGCGTCGTTGATGGCGACCATGCCGACGCCCTCGTGGCGGTACCAGCAGGGCTTGCCGCGGCGCGTAATGGACGAGTCCATAATGTCGTCGGAGACGAGGAAGAAGGCCTGGAGGAGCTCGGTCATCCAGCCGAGGGTAGCGGCCTCAAAGTACTGCTCCTCGGTCAAGGGCTTCTCGAGGAGGAGAGAGACCGAGTCGGGGACGGACATGCCGCGGTTGCACTTGCCGCCCAGAGTGTTGATCTCAAGACTCTGCAGCACGCCTCGTTAGCCAAGTCTCGCAGCAGCGTGAGCAGTTCGTTTGCAAATGTACCTTCTTGTACCACGCGAGCTCCTCCGCGGGGAGCTTGTACTTCTGGGCATGCTCGACAAGGACAGCCTCGAGCTTGGGGAAGACGGCCTCGAACTCCTTGAGGGTGGTTTTTTGCGCCATGGTGAAAGGTGAAAGATGGGATGGGTGATGGGTTCGAGGGGCGAGGACTCTCTCGGTTCAGGTGTCCTTGAGCAAAGTAGGTAGGCAACGAGGGGGATGGTTGTCACAACAATGGCTGGCCGTTGGGAAATTTACCGCTATTTGGGCCTTGGTCGCACCGAAGGGGGGAAAGGGGGGGAGAGAGGAGGGGTCTGCCCCAGCTGCCCCTCCTTCTCCTTCTGAACGGGCAGGCGGTAAGGGCTAGAGACAGGGGACCCGTCAGGGGGAAAGGGATCCAGGGCGGGGCAGTTGTGAAGGGGGCCTGGCAGCTCTGGAAGGCAAGCGCTGTCGGGCTGGAACGGGGCGGCACCTTGCCGCGTCGCGCGCCTCCCAGGGGCTTTGATCATTGGATAGCTCTCAATGACATCGTGGGCTGTGTTCCAGCAAACCCGACTCCATCAACGAGCCCTTACCACGTCAGGGCAATCAACTGCAACACGTGCTTCCCCGACGACAAACCAGATCGACGGCTCACCGCCAGGTCACTGGCCGAGTCACCAATTGCCCTTCACAAACGCGTCGCATCTTGCAGACCCGACACAAACACAATTCACCGTGCTGAACTGGATCTGCCCGCCCTTGGTCCTCCTGTGACCGGCCGGTACCACACGCCGCGGCCAAACGCGACATTGCCGGCGCGTGGCCGAGAATGCCCCAGACATGTCCCTGAACGCGCATGACCTCGCACAGCTTCGAGCTGCCCTGCAAGATGCAGTGGTGAAGTGCTCGGAGCGCTGCCTCTACCAGTCGGCAAAGTGGTGAGCTTCGTTCCTGCGGCCGAACAGACAGTCTTGCGAGTCGACTCTAACGCGTCGTTCTTAGGGCCGCCGAGCTTCTCGATGCCATACCAGAACCCTCGCACGAGGCACAGCCAGACGAATCCACTCTCCCTTCTGTACCCGTTGTTTTGACCGCCAATCCGGACCCCGACGAGGCCCTTCTTGAAGCGAAGGAAGTCAACAAATACCTGCTCGCCAAGTCCTTCTTCGACTGTCGCGAGTTTGACCGATGCGCCGCCGTCTTTCTCCCAGACTCCATGCTGCCGGGCATAATAGACCCGAAGCGTGAGAGTGTCGGCGGCACACCTAGCGGCAAGGGCAAATCGAGAGCCTCGAATGATGCGCCGGCAACTGTCGAGGGCGGTGCGTTGCCCAATCTGAGCCAGAAGAGCCTGTTCCTGGCTCTGTACGCCAAGGTCATGTCGGGCGAGAAGCGCAAAAACGAGGACTCGGAGATGGTTATGGGCCCCCAGGACCTCGGCACAGTCGTCAACAAGCAACTCCTACCTGTGGGCCGCTTCCTCAGCCGCTGGTTCGAGCAGCGGACCACAGAGGATGGCGATCTTATCGGCTCCCAGGGCTGGCTCGAGTACCTGTGAGTTTGCCGTGCTGATTCTGATGCCCTGGCGGATGTTGTGACTGACAATGGTCGCCTAGATATGGCATGGTACTCGCCAAGGAGAAGAACGAAGACAAGGCCATGGAATACTTCATCCGTAGTGTTCACCTGTTCCCAATGAACTGGGGCTGCTGGCTTGAGATGACTTCTCTCATCACGAGGCTGGAGGATGTAGGTTGCTGCTGTTCACCTTTGATCTTGAAGACAACCTGCTAACGGCGTCAGCTCAACCGCGTATCACGACACCTACCGCAAAACATAATCTCGTTCATTTTCCACCTTCACACATCACTAGAACTGTACCAGCAAGGGCCCAGTCTGGCCAACTCTCTGGACCAGCTTCTCGGCATCTTCCCGACCTCCGCATTCCTCCTCACCTGCAACGCCCTCCTCGCCTACCACGCCAAAGATCTCGCAGCTGCCGAGCAGCACTTTAGCCGCCTACTGTCGCTCCACCCCTATCGCTTAGACTCGCTCGACCACTACTCGAATATTCTCTACGTCATGGAGCTGAGGCCGAAACTTGCCTTCATCGCTCATCTGTGCCCGAACATTGACCGCTTTCGTCCAGAGTCCTGCGTCGTCGTCGGAAACTACTACTCTCTTCTGTCCATGCACGAAAAGGCTGTGCAGTATTTCCGCCGCGCCCTGACGTTGGATCGCACGTGTCTGTCAGCGTGGACGCTGATGGGTCACGAGTACGTCGAGCTGAAAAACACGCACGCGGCCATCGAGTCGTACCGCCGAGCAGTGGACGTCAACCGCCGCGATTACCGGGCGTGGTATGGCCTTGGCCAGACGTACGAGGTGCTGGAAATGCACACGTACAGTCTGTGGTATTACAAAAAGGCCGCCGGCCTGCGCCCGTGGGACGCCAAAATGTGGGTGGCCGTCGGGTCCTGCCTGCAGAGGATGGGCAGGGAACGGGAGGGCATCAAGGCTCTCAAGCGGGCCCTGCTCGCCGACGCATACTACGACGTGGGGAGCAGTTTCGGAAGCGGGGATATCCTCAGCGGACGGGGCGCAACGAGCCACATGGATCCCGACGTGCTCTTCCAGATTGCATTCATGTACAACGAGATGGGCGACATGGACGAGGCAAAGTCGTATATGGAGCTCTGCGTCGCGCAAGAGGACGGGGGTGCCGGGGAAACGGCGCTGACGGAATCCATAGCGATACACAACGACTCCCCTGGCGCATCCGACGACGAGGACGGCCAGGACCGCGAGAGCGCGGCGCGGGAAGGAACGGGCGTCACGGCGGCAACAAGCCGTGCGCGCCTGTGGCTCGCGCGGTATGCCATGGACACGAATGACTATGAGGCGGCCGACAAGCTGGCGACGGAGCTCACGCAGGACGGATATGAGGTTGAAGAGGCCAAGGCCCTTGTCAGGGAGGCGCGGTCCCGACTGGTGGGATATGAGGAACAGGTCCTCAGCCCATAACGGGACCTGGCCTAACCTCGTCTCGACGTAGAGCTAGCTAGCTGCCTTTCTGGGATTCAAGCGCAGGCGATAATGAAGCACGAATTTATGAATTGACCGCCTGCCTGCCTGCCTGCCTGCCTGCGTGTCTCTTGTACAGCTCCAGGTTGAACAAGGCCCTTTTCCAGCGATCGATCGAGTGAGCTTATCGGTGTGATATGGTCTACTAGCTACTAAACCTGCCTGCTTGCCTGGACTTGCCCACCGACACGCCCGCCCGTTACCCGCCGATGGTGACGCAGCTGCATGTGCATCAATGGCACCCCGGGGGGAGTCCTCTGACAGGCTCAGCGACGGATACGAGACAGCCGCCGTCCAATCCCCGTCCTGCTCGGATAATAAGCTCTGCTGGCATTCAACCAGGGCTCTCACTTTTTGGGTTTCTTTTTACCCTGGGGGCGGGCGGAGGCGTTCATGCGAGGTGGGGCAGCAGTGGGCTGACGACCTCTCGTCGAGCTGAAATGTCACCCTGTCACACTCGTCTTGACTGTGCAAAAGGCATGCGCAGTGCAATGCAGTGTAGTGCGCAAGGCGTCAGTGACAGTGGTAGTGCAGGCTGCCCATGCACGGGACGGACACCTCGGTGAGTCGAAGCTGGCGAAAGGCGACGAGCGAATGAGCATGGGGGTCAGTACCTTGTTTTTTTTCTTGTTCCTCGCTTTGCCCCATTCGTATTCCGTGCCTCGAACCGACAGGTGCGCTGTTTTTCTTCCCACCGTTGACCTCCAGCTACCTACCTACCTAGCTAGCTAGCACGCGATAAGAAAAACGGAGTGTGTCTGACATCACACGCACACGAGTTCATCCGGGTTGAGAGTTTGCCCGCCGGACCTGGATTGGTCTGGTGGGTCTACGTTGCACGCGAGTTCAGCCTTTCGTGTTTGCGTGGGTTGGGTATTGGAGGATTCGGGGGCCTCGAGTTTCGATTCTTCTCTAGTCTCTTGGATTCCTAGCCTTTCCTCCTATGCAAGGAGTGTGTGTATGTGTGTTTTCATGAGGTCGTTGCGCTTTGGTGCGAAGCCTAAACTCCCGTCCCTCATGCCGGTAATGACTGTACTTGTCCATCCAGCTGGCCCTGCGCCAGCTTTCCTGTCCCGTTTCCAACTCCTCTTGCCCGTGAGGACTTAAGTTAAAAGTGCGTATGTGTATATATGTGGCCCGAATCCCAAAGAGAGTGTAAAGAAGAAGAAGAGTACCGCCGTACACATGATAGTTCATGGCTTCATATCAAGAAATAGGGTTTCCCATAGCCCTTACAGGAAGAACGCAAGAACACCAGCGACAACAGCACCGCAGAAGCTGACGCCGATCTTGCCGGCAGCGGCCTCAGGGACCTGAGCAGGTCCCGTGGTGGTGGGCGGCACGGGAACGACGGTGGGCGGCACAGGGACGGCGGTGGGATGGTTGATGACGGGGGTGACGAGAGGCTTGCTGGTGGCGGGCGGCTTGCTGGTGACGGGGGTGACGCCGCTGATGTGCGTCTGAGGAGGAGGCACGATCGTGTAGATCGAGGTCGTGGTCTTGGGGGGAGGGTAGATGGTGTGGTTACCAGCAGGGTGAGAGGGCGTAGGGCACCAGACGCTGGTGGTGGTGATGGGGGCAGGGTGCGTCTCGATGATGGTGCAGGGGCAGTCTGGAATTCTGGTCAGATACGAGGTCCAGGTCCAAGGGTGGTGGTGGGCTCTTACTGGAGATGGTGACCGTCTTGGGCTCAGTGACGGTGTAAGTGACGTTCTTGTAGCCGAAGGTGGTGGGCAGCTGCGAGCGGTCAGCATCATATTCCTGTCCTCGATACGAACGGTTAGGACCTACCGGGCAGTACGTCTCGTAGGCGGTCGTGACGACAGTCGTGTAGGCGATGCCCTCCGGGCCGTAGGCAGCAGCGCTGGCCAGGGAAAAGAGCCCAGCAACGGGGGCGAGGACCTGAGTGAATCTCATCTTCGATGTAGCGAGTGAATGATATCAGCGAAAGTAGATTGCCAAAGGCTTGCGAGAAAGCAACAGCAGAGCAGAGGATATAGACGAGCTTGCGATGGTCGAGAGCGATTCTGAGCGAGGCTTGCATTCAAACAAATTGACCAAGATCATGGGCATGGCGGCGACTTTATCCTCGTGGCGCCCATCTCAGCTCAACGGCCGTGCCTCTTCGAGTCGGCCGGAAGCGTCAATAGTCAAGGACGCTACCCAACCAGCGTCGTATCGGTACATTGGAGAATGTTCCTGAACTCAAATCGATGCCGCATTTGTGCTCGATAAGGACCTCCTGCTGGCCCGCCCACCCACAGCACGTCCCTCTGGCTGTGATGAGGCTGGCCAACTGGGCACAACGACCAGGCCCATCACCCCGGGTGGGTGAGTGATACGAGATGTAGCCCTGTCAGCAACGCGCGATGTGCGGTGTGAAGCGGCAGGTTAGGCCGAACTGATAAACACCCCGGTGCTGATGTCGCGAACTAGAAGCGCCCTCATTGGCTGGTAGGCCTTTATCGATTCCCTTTTGGAAAGTGACGAGCCACGCATCAGGCAACGAGGAGCTGATCAGACGGCCGCTCCTTCGTGACATCTCTCGCTGCCACGGATACGGCCATGATGAGGCCATACAGGCCCTGCCTGGTGCATGGGAGCTCGGCTGCCCGAATCAACATGGGCGCTGTCAGGCTCCCCAGCTCTCAGGCCGCAAGGCTCGACACCAATTTGCCGTCTTCAACAAGTAAAAGCTACAGACGTTACAGACTCATAAGGCAGCTGGAGTCACCCGTTGCTTGCATTCCATCAGAGTCATAACCCGTGGAAGCGGGGTTCCATCCGGTCGAGAACCGTTCCCAGTCGATGGAGAGAGGCAGACATGTTACGTCAGACGAACAGCTGAGGCTCAGAATTTTCGGCGCGTCGAGAACCGAATCCAGACACAGTCAGAAGCATCATCCCATGCGGTTAGGTGGAGCGAGCCAAAGTCGTGAAAATTCTGGAGGTGGAGTTGCGTGAGAATTCCGCAGAGGGAGAGAGACGTGAGGGGGATCTCGAGCAACCCTGGTCACCCCGCAGTGACGCAGTGGCAGAACTTGACCACACCAGATTGCCGACTTGAATCGATCAAACCGACTCGCTTCTGCGGTGGGAATTCCTGGCTGATCTCGATATTCTCGCAGGAACCCGAGCGTGCCGCAACAGCCCCAAGCCACAAGTCACTTGAAACTCGCCCTACGGGGAAGAGGTTGAGTAAAATGCTCTCAGAAGTCGCAGAACTCAAGCACTTGCATGATTGACCGTCGCAGAGGGTGGGTGAGGCGTACACCACCCTCGACCAACCTCTGGCAGAAGCCCACTTTGTCATGTCACTGGTCAAAGACGACAAAGACGAGACGGGAAAAAAGAAGTCCCTCACACTTGGGCTTGGTGTGTGGTGGAGGCGTGAAAGAAAAACCTCGCGCGCGTGGGTCATAGGCCGCCGTCGCAGACACGGGACCAAGAGTGGAAGGATGACCACTTTGCAAGTCGAAGCTGGTGTTGCTCCCCACCCGTTCCCCCGGGAGTGAAGCACTCTATGACCAATGAATCATCGAGCGGCTTCAACAGCGTGAGAGAAAGACAAGCGAAGAAGCTATGGAGACGCCCGGTGGCAGCATGGCTGAGCAGGTTCGCACGTGGAAGAGCCTTCGGAAGCGAGGGAAGGGAGAAAGGCGTTATGTCTGGGCTCGGCAGGTGCTGGCGCTGGGCCTAGCTAGTCCTGGCGACGGCGAACTAGTCCTGGCGACGGCGAACTAGTCCTGGCGACGGCGAACTAGTCCTGGCGACGGCGAAACGGAGCGGAGAGAAAACGAGGGCGCCGTCGAGCGGAGTGCAAAGATGGCCGAGGAGAAGCCTTCGCGCCCTTACGTCGTAGATGGTGCCGACGGCCAGTCCACAAGCGACTGGCAGTGGATCTCGGTGTTCCTTGGATGGGGCCTCTTGCAGAGCGGCAAGACGGTGACGGTGACGGGGGCGGAGCTGCATGGCGAGCCACGGGCTGGGCGAACAGAGCCGGTGCAGAGTGGATGGTGTTCCTGCGCGGTATACGGTGCGGCACCGTGTCAGACTTTGCGGCCAAAGCCCCGCTCGCACCGCATCGTACCGCACCGCTCGACAACGTCCGACGTGGTTGCGAGGCCAACGAGAAGGGAACAGGAGGGGGAAAGGCTGGTAGGATGTCATGGACCACCGCTTGAACTGGCGATCGGCAGGACGATCGAAGCTGCAAGGCAAGGAGGACTGGAAGGATGTCTGTAGGATGTGATCAGATACAGATCATCATGGAAGAGGCCGAGTATCGAGCGGAGTCGCTAGCAGTCATGGCGAGTGCCGATGAAAAGGTCTAGAAGCCTCGAGGATGACGGTTTGTGGCAATGATGGGCGAAAAGACGTGCAGGAGAGATGCCAATGATGACTTTTGTGGAGATGCAGGTACCAGAGCAGAGAGCTGTTCGGTACCTGCCCAGGTACGTCTCGTTCTTTCCAAGGAACGAGCCGGACCTTCACCACGTCAGTAGCTGCCTCTAGTGCCTGCCTCTGGTGCCTGCCTCTGGTGCCTCTCGCACGACTGGAACCTGCCTGGCGAAAGGACCTGGCGTCGGACGCTAACAAGGGCGTGACTCAGTACTTCGGGATACCTGAGACAGCGCACGACACGCTGCAACGTTCAAGTAGTTCCCCGTAGCTCCATGTTCAGGCGCAGAGCACATGCATGCTCTCTTTTGTCTTGCCTTGCACCGGTATCCGGATTGATAGGTAGTGGCATCGGGTTAGGGCTTCGCTACCCAGCAGCCCGACCAGTCGGAACCCAACATGGCCAGCCGGCACGGCGTGAACAAACAAGTCAACGACTACTGGGCTTCTCTACCTCACCTCACCTGCCGAGTGCCAATTCCACCTCTCCTCCCACTTTTCTCAGCTACCAGACTGTCTATCGGACCGCCCAAGTACCTTACCAACCACCACACCTTTTGACACAATGCAGCATCAGAGTTTTCCCTTGCGGCTTTCCAATCGCGTCACATCACTCGCCTGCGTCTATGGCTTCGGACGTGCGCGGTTTTCTCGTGCGTCAGTGGCACACCCTCCTCTACGCGGTTGAGAATCTTGGCCATGATCAACCAGGCTGCGCATTCAACCATTCAACATCCCTGGAAGATCAGGTTGTTCAACGATGCCTATGATCCATTGACCTTCGACTCCGGCCACCCCCATCGGCCCATCTGTCGCATGAACAATTGCGCCCACAGTGGCTACCAAAGGGCAAGCAAGGGTTTGCGTATCCCCTGTTTGTTCTCAGTTAGCAAGCAGAGCCTGCGAGCAATGTCAATCATCCGACATTCAACGGCAAAGCTCTTCAGCGACGACCATTGGTGCCTCGTTGCTTTCCCCCTCGTTTCTTGTTTGCTGTGTCTCTTCTGCTGCCTTGCTTTGCCTCGCTTTGCTTTCCTACCATCGGTGTCTGCTTCCTTCAGTTCAGCTCGGATCGATCAGCTCGGACGGGAACCCCCCCAAATTCGTTGTCATTGCCTTCCCGCTGCCTCCGGGTACACCGCCATGCTTGCTTGGCCTTGCCGCTCTTCTAAAGTGTTCCACGTGTCGACAGCGTCCCAAGCCGTCTTCTTTCTACGACGACCGAGTCTTGCAACGGCTGCTGACGAGTCAGAATCAGACAAGTGTTGGACGGCACATGTGATCATGCAAGCCATGACAGGTAGTGTGTGTGTGTGAATGGCGACAACGGCCGAGGCCCTGAACAGAGAGACAAGGCCATTGTTCGTTTTAGCCAACATGCCTACGCCGACGCCAGCTCACGGAGTGCTGGATGGAATGGATGTCGGAAAGAAGGAAGGAGGGGGTTCGGCCTCTTGACAGCGCACGCTATGCAGCCGCCAATGCCACACCAACTCTCCATTTGAATCGACCGCTGTGCCTCTACCAGACGCCGTCGCAGCCTGGCTCTCACGAACCTCTGCCTGGCACTCCGCGACTCGCAGACTGGCCACCCTGTCATGGCACGCCACGCGGAATCTGTCAGGTACCAGGCACAAGCGTGCTCCGGGCCCTCCAATGACGTTCCCGAAGTCGCCTCTGGAAGCTACTCATGCATCCTGAATTGGCAAAGGGCGAGACCCGGCAGAAGAGGGTGGCCCCCAAAGCTTGCCCAAACGCAGCTCAACAAGCCCTTCGCGCGCCCCTCTTTCACCACAATTCTCCCTCTTTTTTCCTTCTTTTTGCTTTCGTCGCCTCCTCCCCCCCACCATCTTGGTCTTGGCCGTGCCGCCATCACAAGCCTTCCAGGCCACAGCCGCGCCCAGTGTCCCGTGCTCTGTGCCTGGCGGGCCGCCCTCGGAGCAGCGACCCTTTCCCCTCCCGGCTTCCACTTCCGAGGCCTGTCGTGTGCCTCGACCCAGGGGCGCCCTGGCAATGCCTGTCGCTCACCCTATGGAACCATCCCACTTGCTATCTCCAAGGTTAATGACTACAGCCACATTTGTGAGAAGACTTTGGTATGAATGATACAGTACAGACGAGATTACTGCGGTTTGCTCCATTTCGCTTTCATCAAACCGCCCTGGATCAAAGCAGAGGCAGACTCGTTCACTGGTCATGTACGCTGGGCGGCCCCAGAGCATGAGGACAATATCCTTTGTCCGAACACACAATGTCGTGCTCTCGCGAGACCACCTCCGAGTGCCATAGCCTTCCGCATGGCGCAGAGCGTTAGTGGCGCCGTCCTTAGCCCGACAGTCTTGTGTTTCTTGTTACCTCCTAGCCCGGCTTCTAGTCGAGTCCTGTACATCGGAGGTACCTGGGCCACGGTGGCGGACCTTGATGCAGCACGAAGACGCCCGACTCAGTGGACCACAACTCCCAGCCGCCCTGTGACTTTACCGAGTGGGCCTCGATACAGTACCAGTACCGGGACCTGCAGTTGTACCTCTTTTTCGAAGCCCGACAAGGTCCACAACAAGGTTGACCACCCGGCACAAGCTTCAACATGGAGGGGGGGGGGCCACCATCCAACTTCTTCATGCGCTCTTTGACGTCTCTGGCATGTCACTGGTTCTATCCACATTCACGTTCTAGCCTCCGGACCAGGGCCCTCTCCCTGACCCCCCTCCCCTCGTTCCCACCTTGAACCTTCTCCTCGAGGTAGGTATAAAGAAGGAGATCCTCCGAGCACAGGGAGACACTTTATCCTAGAGCTCATCATCCACAGTCCTTCATCAACTGGTCTTGATCACCACTAGTCTATCCGACACCTCACTCCTTCTCCAGCTTGTAGCTTGTCATTCCTTTGAAAGCACATCACTCCAACGGTCTGGCCCGTCAACATCTCTCCCTCAACCATACAACAAATCATCACTTGACTTTTCAGTCTCTTGTGCTTCGTCGCAACAACACTTTGGAAAACCTTCCATATCAAACATCAAGACAAAATGCAGTTCTCTCAGCTCATGTCCCTCTTTGGTGCTGCTGCCCTCGTGGCCGCCACCAACACGGTCACCTTCGTCTCTACCGACCAGACTGACCGCACCATCTACTTCACCCCCAACGCTGGCTACCCCGAGGTTGCTCCCGTTGAGGTTCCCGCCGGCCAGTCCATCAAGTCCGAGGTCCCCCAGTCCTGGATCGGCAACTGGTACTCCGTGTCTGTCGGCGCTGACAACATCCCCGGCATGCTCGGCGAGGTCGCCTTCCAGGGCTGGAACGACCTCACTTACTTTGACGTCTCGGCCATTGTTACCCCCGGCGACCACGATGGTGTCCACGAGATGTGGCCTGCTCAGGGGCACACCCCCACCTCGGGTTGCGCCGAGTTCCCCTGCAACAACGCCTACTACCTCTGGGACGACGTGCAGACCAAGACGACTCCCGAGACCGACCTCATCTGCACCCTCGGCACCGGCGCCAGCCCTCTCAACGCTGGCGAGGAGGTTCCTGCCGTCAAGCGCGACTTCGTCATCGGCAAATTCTAAGTGGCTAGTCCACTGATGCTCATCTACCATGCCACGGTAGATGAAGGCAAATTCCAGGTTAGCTTTTACTCCAGGACACAAACGTGCCGGGAGGGCGGAGCGCTCATTATTTTTTTACGACTCTTCACGATAGACATCAATCAGACAAGTTGCGATACCCCCCTTTTTTTTCTTGGGACAGCTTCAGATTGAGCCCCCCCCCCAAGGGGGCCAAACGGAATTCGGGTTGGGTCGGATTTTTCCACTTAGAAGACATGAAGGATTGAGGAATACTTTCGGCGTACATAGACTTTCTTTCCACATTCTTTACACTCGCTTACACCTCCCTCCACATCACAAGGAGGGTCTTTTGGGACATTGGTTTTTTCTGATTAGGTTACTTCACCTTATTCGGCATATATACACTTTTTCTCGGAAATGAATTCAGTCGATATCACTTTCGCCAGTCGTAGGAACGCTGTGTGCTACTTCTCTCCCTCGTATTGCTAAACTGAATTGCATGTCGTGGCTTGCCACGATATAGGCAGGGGTCAGAGGACATGGCAGCAGGTGGCCCCCTCCCCTTCCCCCTCCCTCCCTCGCCCCCCCATCTTGGCGCCCATGTGCCTGGCTCCAGTGTCTCGTCCAGCCCGATGACAAAGACGAAAACCCTGGCAGGGAAACACCGCAGCTGGGTGTCGGCCTCTGCGGGACACCCCTGGAGCGGATCCCAAAGGGAGGCTCCACCACAGGGGGTGTTGCGCCGCTAAGAGCCGAAGGTCGGGTGGAGTGGGGGTACTACTTGCTTGTAGAGGGACCTTCCGTGGAGTCGTGACGCGCAAGCCATGCTTGCGTCTACCCAGCACAAGTCTACGCCGATTTCTGAGACGGCATCTGAAAGGACAGCCCAGCCCAGCGCCTGACAATACAACAAAAACAAAAGAAAAGGCTCCGGAAGCAAATTGTCAGTCGGTTAAAGCCCTGGACTGGAAATCAATGGACGCTCGCTAGAGGCCCTGGGAATGGTCGGTCGCCCAGGCACGCTCACTAGTTTCAGGGGCGAAAGAAACGGCAGCGTAGCACCACCGCTGGAGAGGGGGGGGGGGGCCCTTTCAATCGATTAGGTACCTTATGGTGAGATGGTTGCGGCGCGTCGCAGGTTTGGGTTCGACAGAGTGCGAAGCAGCATTCCTCTTGGCGCTGGACGCGGGAATCAATAGGTGATAAACCCAAAGGGACGCGCCCACTTGAAGGCATTTCGGGCCCTGAAATTGATGCGACCCTGACAATGACACGTCATGCGGATGGTTCTCGTCTCTGCGCGCCGTGCCATGTGGTGCGCTTCGTGGGGACGAGAATTCCTGTGCAGTGTCCCGCCTCCGTGGTCCCTTAGCTAGTTTCGGAGCCATGGAGAGGAGGAACGGCAAGACCGGGTATGCTTTTGGACGTACATGCAGAGAGCGCACTTTGTTTCTTGGTGTCGGGCGTGTGCTAGACGCGTACCTGTTGGCGGCTGGATACACGGCAAAAAATGGGACAAAGGGTTACCCGCAGCCATCGAGTGTGAGGCTGCCTGCGGCATACGTTGTACAGCGAGGTAAGGTACCTAGATAATGCAAGATATACATGCTCAAATATCCGATACCCGACGCAAGGGGGAACACTGCAACTCTGCGCTTGAACTCCTGATCCCTTTCTCATTTCCCTCCATGTCACGACTTCTCCTTATTCGGTTTCGGTCTTCTGAGATGCCTGCTCTTTCTCGCCAAATGCCTTGGAAGCCTGGATATCGGATCCGCTCTCTGGCGAGGGGGGTCCCTTCTCTGCCGCCTTGTCTTCTGGTTTTGCTTCGGCGGCGTCTACAGTCGCCGAAGACGGAGTTGGATCCGCTGTTGCTGGTTCCGGTTGTGCTGGCTGTGCTGGCGCCTCGATTTGCTTGGAGTTGATGATGCTTGTCAGATGTTCGCCCGTCGTTCCGAACCCGTCGTCTTTGCCGAGCTTGGTGACGAGGAAGTCGACATCGCGCCGCATACTGCACGTGTGTTAGTCAACGAACCGTTCAAAACACGTGGATGTCTCTGAAGATGTCTTACCTGTCTTGGCCGGCCGGGGTCCTCGGGTCTGCCGCTTGGAAGACCGTACCCAGCTGATCCTTGTAGCTCGCGAACACGGGGCCCATGATCATCTGCACAGCACCTTCGGGGAGATGTTTGGTCAAGACGCGATGGAGTGTTGTTGTTTCCTTCGCCAGCGTCTCCATGTACGGACGGACCGCCCTGCTGCCCTCGCTGTCCCAGTCGATGGCCTTGACAGCCTTGGAATGTTGCGCCGCACGCCCGCTCATTATATCGACAAGCTTGTCGTAGATGCTGTTCTGGTGCTCCTGGAACAGCCTGCGGACCTTGTCGAACTCGGCCATCAGACTTGACACGCCCGCTCCCGAGCCAGCACGACGTCGAACAAATTCGCGAATGTGGGGAATCAGTGTTACAATGAGTGACAGAGCCTGAGACGCGAGCGCTAGGTGTCTCGTGGTGATGTTCTTCAGACCGGCGGATCGAGTTGCGCCGGCACCCAAAATGAGCTGGGTGCATCGGGAATTGAAGAGATGTAGGTAGGCAATGAGAGATGTGGCGACGTCGGTCGTCATCGAGGGAATGCCAGCCATCAGGTGCATGAATTGCGACAAGCCCTCGAGACAGAGAATGGCCGAGTTTGGGAGAAGGAAGCTCTCGCCCTCAATCATTGCTGTCCGCGTCTTTTCCTTGCCGGTACCGTTGGCTTCTGAAGCCGCCTCGTCTCCATTGGTTTGTTCCTCAGTATACTCCGTCCAGATTTTGGTCCCTTCAGACCAGGCAGCGGCATCCTTAGTGCTGCTCTCCAGGATCTGATTCAGGAGCGTAGCATCTCTGTCGCTGAAATCTTTGGCGTTCCACTGGTCGGACTCCATGCCCTGCGCGAGCTTCTGCTTCTCCGCCTCGCCGTGTTGCTGCACAAACTCTCGGATATGGCCATTAACCAATGTCTTGAGCGACGTGCCACTCCGGCCAGAAATGGCTTCGCACTCGTTCGCAAAATAGAGGTTGAGGGTGAAGTAGCGCAGGAACCAGTCCAGAGACAAGTGTGACGCCTGATCGGCTCGTACCTTGAGTACCTTGACAATTTTGTCCTGAGCCACATCGACAGCCTGACCGACGAGATTCGAAATGTCCATGGCTTTGTGTATTTCCTCTTGGATCTCAAATGCTGACGTATCCAGTTGCGAGGAGTGCCTGTCCGGGTTCGGGCTGGCCAGTGGTGATCGGATAGGGGGCGATTTGACGCCCGAGGTGCCGGAGCCTGACAAGGAGCTTGCTACGTCGAGTAAGACCTTGACCTGCGTGGTAAGTCTGCGAAGAGTCTCAGTAACACCAATGTAAATCGATTTGAGAAGATCCTCTGCATCCTTGGGATCCAGCGCTCTCAGATTGCGCGCCAATATCGAAGACTTTTCTTTGCTTGACAAATTCCGGCCGCCGCTCATGGTGGAGGCCGACATCATCGACTCATTATCGTCATCATTAGAACTGGGCAACGGCTTTCTGATCAAGTTTCTTATCTCGCGCAGGATGGCCTCCCGATAGGCACTTGTAGCGATGGCAATGTGCTTTGCGCGATGCAATCCGTCCAGGTTAGGTGGAATAGTAGCGCGCAGCTCGCTGGTTGATGTTAAGTATGTCGGTAACGCCGAAGGCTCTCGCGAGTGCGTTCCCCTGGCCCGCATTGATGAAGTGCCCCACCGTAGGAGCACATCCGCACGGCTGACGGTTTCGAGATGTCGCCGAAGATCGCCCAGAAGTACGTTGGTGAACTTAGTCTCAAAAGCTTTTCCGACGCGGAACCGCAAAGTATTGAGATCGTCGTTGACGCCCTGAAGCGCCGTGGCTCCCCTCAGGTCTCGCAAGTGGATTGCCTGGAGCGCAGGCGCCTTTGTTGCTGCAAGGTCGTTCTCCTCACTGACTTCGCCGGCAATCAGCAGCTCCAGCGAGTCCATTCCTGTCAAGGCTTGCTCAACCTGTCCTTCGTCGACAAGATTCTCGCAATTGCCCACACCTTCGACAATATGTCGTAGCTGCACTACCGCGTCGTTCAGCTGTTGTATATTTTCACGGCGCCGCCTCTTTTGCACAATGTCCAGCCCAGTCTGTGGAATCTCTTTGTCTAAAGCCTCCAGTTCTTGTCGAAGCGTCTTGATCCTATCCACCGACTCGGCGGCTTCGGAGTGAAGCTCTCGGAGGGAACCCAAAGCTGTGAAGAAAGTTGTAGACGCCGTGGAGATGGAGCTGATCAGGTGCATCTCAATTGTGTCCATATACCACGATAGCTTCTCTTGCAAGATGGCATTCGTGGCGAGAGCTTTCCGAGGCGCCGCGGCGTGGCCGTTACTGGCCCCTCTTTCATTCGTGCTTCCTGGCGCGGGGCGAACGACTTCGGAGCGCTCACTGACAACGTCGAATGTTCGTGGGTTCTCGAGATGAAAGTCGTCATCAAAGTATACGTTGGGGATCGTCGACAGAGGTGGCGGCCCCTGGGTTCCTTTGCGACTCGCACCAGATGATCTTCGGAGGGAACCCGGTGCGTCGAATGATGTGATGGACGACAATGAGGCGATCGAGGATTTGCGGGCTGGGTAGGGCGGTCGACTCCCAGGCCGCAGGTGACCTTCGTCCGTGGTCTCGAAGGTATCGTCATGTTTGCTTCCTCGTCGGCTAGCTCCTCCTTCTTCTTCTTGTTCCTTGACTCGCTTCAACTGCTCATATAGTGCGCCGACTTGCGACAGGTACGGCTTGAACTCGGCGGGGTCGATTCGGGGGATATTTGTCAGGGTGACGGGAGGAATATCCGGGGCGGTTGGTGCTCTGTGCGCACTTGAGGCAGGTGCCGACGTATGCGGTAGTAGGCCTGTTCGGACGATCGGTGGCTGTAGAAGGGTTGATATGGCTAGGTAAACGGTAAGCCTTGGAGGTGCTGATCTAGATAAGCTACCAACCATTTTGGCCAGACTCAGCAACCGAGCTTGCTCGGTTACTCGATGCTGTGTCTAGCGATCCTCTGACGGAATGTATGGAGCTCGCCGTGGAGCCTCGCCTGCCGAGAGGGTATGGATGTCCTTGCCCGGGTCTGAAGCTGCGTTAGTTGCCCAAGTTCTCACGATAAGTGGCACATGCCGAGTGCGTTTCTGACCTAGCGCCATGGAATGGAAATTCGGATCGAGAGCCGGTGGGCGATAATGGCGTAAGGTTATCCATAGATCTTCGTGAGCTCGGGGAAGAAAACATGGTTGGCAGGCGTCAAGGGTTGCAGCGACAGTATCGTGAGCCTGGGTCCGAGTTGGTGTACGTCTTTGCGACGGGCGGCGGAGATAGGGGAAGACCGGACAACAGGGTTAGGTAGATGGCCACGTCGCCAGGCTACCATGGTATCATCGCTAGCTGGAAAAGCAGACACCAGCAACAAATGAAGCAAGAAAAAGACTATGTGTAACTCGGACGCCGAAGAGGCAATGCAAGCTGTAGTGTCGGGCGTCCGTGAGATGCAGGCAAGTACAAGGACACATCCACACTTTAGCTCTGTCTCTACAGCAGATCGACGTAGCGAATACGGTACCTTGCTGGGGCCAACAGCGTTCAGCTCCAGCGACCTACCTGCCTACCCCGACTCGGTGCTCCCAGATCCTCAATGAATCAGCCGAAGTATTGCCAGCTCACACGTGCTGTGAAACCCCCCCTGGCAAGGCTTTCGCGCTTTCGCCTGCAACCACTTTAAGTTGAATCCACACGCGCGCGTCCTTGTCGCGTAAAGCGCGTTGCCTGGTTGATTGCCCCCTCCTAATTCTCAGCCCCTCAACACCGCCCTTGATTCGAATTCGCGATACCTGCATTCGAAGTCGAGCGTAACATCCCCTCATTACCACCACCAGACCGAGCAGCCACGCCGCCCAAGTCTCGAAAGTTCGATTATGGATCACCGCTCAACCTATTCGGCTCGTGTCGGTGAGCCGCCAGCTGACCAAACCGACGGCACCCGCCTACACGTCCAGAAGCAGCTCGAAAGATTTGTCCTCGACTTCCGCCACGATAACGACTATGTCTACAGGTACTATTATTGCGCTCTGTCAACATATACTTCAATGTCTAATTGTGGTGCAGAAATCAATTGCAAGAAAACGCTTTGCTGAAGAAGTACTACTGCGATGTCAATATCAACGATCTCATCAACTACAACGAAGAGCTTGCACACAGGCTGGTCAACGAGCCGGCCGAGATCATTCCCCTGGTTTGTGATGTCTAGACATTTAAGTTTCCTGTCTATGTCTGGCTAACACGTGTCGTCTCTTTCAGTTCGAGGAAGCCCTTCGACAATGTACACACCAGATCCTCTTCCCTCACGATCCTAACGCACGGTTGCCCGAACATCAGCTCCTGCTGCATTCCAGCGCCGAGGAGGTCTCGATTCGTGACCTGGACTCGATGAAGATCTCCCGACTGGCACCGGTACCCGGCATCGTCATTGGTGCTTCGGTCATGTCCTCCAAGGCGTCGGAGCTTGTCATCCAGTGCCGCAACTGCCAGAACACTCAACACGTCCCCGTCTTTGGCGGTTTCTCGGGCGTCACGCTACCAAGGCAATGCGAGAGAAAGAGGCTGCCAAATGATCCTACGGAGAAATGCCCTCTGGACCCGTACTTTGTGATTCACGAGAAGTCACGATTCGTCGACCAGCAGGTCATCAAGCTGCAAGAGGCCCCCGATAAAGTCCCCCTTGGCGAGCTTCCCAGGCAGGTGGTGATCTCGGCGGTCCGGTACCTCACAAATCGAGTTGTCCCCGGATCCCGATGTACGATCACCGGTATCTTCTCAATCTACCAGAACAAGGGATCCAAGAACTCGTCCACGGGTGGTGCTGTCGCCATCAGGACCCCGTATTTGAGGGCTGTCGGCATCAAGACGGACATTGACCAGAGCGGCCGTGGGCAGGTCATCTTTTCTGACGAGGAAGAGCAAGAGTTCCTCGAGATGAGCCGACGACCAGATCTCTATAACGTCATGGCCGAGTGCATTGCTCCGTCAATCTACGGAAATGCGGATATCAAGAAGGCCATCCTATGCCTGCTGCTGGGTGGATCGAAAAAGATTCTCCCCGACGGCATGAAGCTGCGTGGTGACATAAACGTCCTCCTCTTGGGTGATCCGGGTACGGCCAAGTCGCAACTGCTGAAGTTTGTCGAAAAGTGTGCGCCCATCGCCATCTACACATCCGGTAAAGGTTCCTCGGCTGCCGGTCTCACTGCTTCCGTGCAACGTGAGCATACGACCCGCGAGTTTTATCTGGAGGGTGGTGCAATGGTACTTGCTGACGGCGGTGTTGTGTGCATCGATGAGTTCGACAAGATGCGTGACGAGGATCGAGTGGCCATCCACGAAGCCATGGAGCAGCAGACCATCTCCATTGCTAAGGCCGGTATCACAACGATTCTGAATGCCAGGACATCGGTTTTGCAGCAGCCAACCCCATCTTTGGCCGTTATGACGACATGAAGACCCCTGGCGAGAACATCGATTTCCAGACGACAATTCTGTCTCGATTCGACATGATCTTTATTGTCAAGGACGACCATACGCGCGAGAAGGACGAGAGGATAGCAAAGCACGTCATGGGCATCCACATGGGAGGCCGAGGTGCAGAGGAGCAGGTTGAGGCCGAGATTCCCGTCGAGAAGATGAAGCGGTATCTCAGCTACTGCCGATCGTAAGTTGAGCGCCAGTAGCTCTGGTTTTTGATTCATGTTTCTAACGCAAATCTGCAGTCGAATGGCACCGCGGCTCAGCCCCGAAGCGGCAGAGAAGCTTTCTTCCCACTTTGTCAACATCAGGCGGCAGGTTCACGCAAGCGAGATGGAGGCCAACACCCGGTCATCGATTCCCATCACTGTCCGTCAGCTGGAAGCCATCATTCGTATCACAGAGTCGCTGGCCAAGCTCACTCTTACGCCCATCGCAACGGAACAACACGTCGATGAGGCCATCCGACTGTTCCTCGGTTCGACCATGGAGGCTGTCAACCAGGGCAGCAATCAGGGCAGCAGAGAACTGAACGAAGAGGTGGGCCGTCTCGAGACGGAGCTCAAGCGCCGACTAGCTGTGGGCTGGAGCACCAGCTTGGCAAGCTTGAAGCGTGAGATGTGCGAGCAGAAGGGGTTCAGTGAGCAGGCCCTGAACCGGACATTGATGATGATGCAGAGGCGAGACACGATCATGTTCAGGAACCAGGGAGCACAGGTGTACCGAAACGCCATCTAAGCGATCTGTATCCGGGAGGGGCTTGGGGCTGTTGGAATTCTTGATGATTGATGCTGTATCCACGAGAAAGCGACGGAACATAATGGCGCAGGGCAACAGGTAGAGGATGACCAAATGGAGAAACGAGGTTCGTAGAAGAGCCTCTATGTCTTGTTTGTTGCCTGACCACTTCGGAAGCATGAGCCGGCCGCGCCGTCACATTTCCATGCCTGCTAGTACCTGTCTACACTTGCCCGGTCAGCGGACCAGTTGCAGTGTCATGTGAACATGAAGGAGGGAGGGTGGTGGCCTGGCTGTTGTGCTCAGACACGGCCTTTGTCCTCATCCTCAACCCATTCGAAGAGTCACCTCCACTGTGTGCATGAAGCACACCAGAGAGCATTCGTGGCTGAGGATCGGTTTACCAGATGTGTGTATCATCATTGATGTGGCACAGGCTACGAAAGGTGCGAATAAAGGAATTCCAGGACCTACCTTTGGCAGACAGACATTGCCAAGATATTCGTCGAACTTGATGCAAACAATGATATACTTGTGTCATCGACTCCAAAGTCACGCGCCTTTTCAGACACAACAAAGAGGCCGTGTGTTTGTGTATGTGGAATGTCCAGATTTGCTTCAGGTGATCATCGTTTCATGGAAGCCACACATGGGGCCCTCGCGACAATTGTTTTTAAGCAATGGTGCATAAGCATCATTCTCGACTCACACAGCTATATCGTCCAACAGCAAATTTCCCGATGCAGAACAACGGGTGCCGGCTGGCGATGTTATGTTAGGTGTGGTGGTCTTTGGTTGTTAAAAGAAAAGAAGAGGAGGCTGATGGCAGGCAAGAAAATCGTGAGCCTTGATAAACCGCCAGCCCACTCCAGGTCACATGACTTGGATGCCCGTGCTGTTTCCTGGGTGAATGGCTGGATGGAACGGTGGGGCAAGGAGCGGGTAGAAAGAACAGTGGAGTGGGTACCTAGAGAGAGGTACTTGGGGGAAGTGGAAGTCGGCGTCGTGCACCTGCCTACTACTCTCCGCTCCGATTCCCAAAGAAGGGGAAAGTCAGGCGAACGCAAAGAGAAGACGAACACTCCGCACGGTGAGCGCACGGTGCACATGCCACTAAGCGAGGTCATGTTTCGCTGCAAATTGCCTCGCCCGCTCTCCGGTCCACCCTGTCCAGCTCACACAGTCCCATCGACCCAGGCCACCCAGCGCTGACCTGACTTCACCCTCTCAACCACCTCATCACCTGCACCGGCCGACCACGTCAGGACCCTGCGAAACCAACCCGACCACCTCTTCCGGCATCGACCGTCGACCCTACGAATCGCGCTCACGCACCCGACGGCGTGGGAACACAGCGACCATCTCTCGTTTCGAACATCCCAGCGGCGAATCCCGACGATCGAACCTGCGCGGCAAGGCAGAGCAAGGATTGCATGACGCTGGGCCTGGGAACCGACTTCAGTCGTCGGCGCTCTGGCGCGACTCGCCACCACGTTCAGCTCATCTTCTGAAGCAGACCAACACGATTCCTTCTTCATCGCGCACATTGCAGACTCTTGTCTTGCCCGACAGCGTCTCCTTCTGCTCCCTGCAACAGCGAAGGGCGCTTTTCCCGCCCCTGGGGCCTGGATCTCGGTACCGGCTCCACCTTGACCACACCTCGGCTTGAAAACACACCCTCCTTTCTCCGACTGACGACGACGACGACGACAACAACGCTCATTTCAGTTCGTTCGGCGTCCAGATACATCGAGACTTCGACGTCGGCTTCAACATGTCTTTCCATCCCCAGACCCCTCAGAGCCCTTCGCAGTTATCCCCCTGTACCTCCGATCTCGCCAACAGCATGCACTCTTCAATCACTTCGCTCACAACCCTGCCCACACCCCCCCACAGCGTCATCGGACGCACATCTCACCCACCAGATACGTCTCACGACTACGCGATGGGTGACGACACGCCCCAGAAACGCAAACGCTCAATCGGCGACGTTGGAGAGCGAGACCAGAAGAAGCCCCACGTCGAGGACGGCAAACTCGATATCGATGACATCCACCAGGATGTCGGAGAGAAATACCTGCTTTGTCAAACTCGTAAGGCCCCCTTCACCTCCGGGCTCGCCATTTCCTGGCTCTTGCCCCTGCATGCCCCTGCTCCCCATTGCCCCTGCCAACCCTTCCCTCCCTCCCTTCATGCGATGTTCCTCAGCAGGAGTGTGATTTCAAGGTTGAGAACTGGGTTAACATAAGAGCTGTGCAGCACACCGCACACAAGAGTTCCCATGCATTACCGAAGATCTCTTTGAAATGTTCGGTCTGACAGACATCGCCGCCGAAGTCGCACGTGAGAAATCCAATGGTGACAAGACCATCAAGAACGGCCTGCGCAAGACTTACAAGGGCCACATCAAGCGACTGGGCATCATGGGCAGGTTCGACTCTGTCGCCCAAGAGTGGGAGGAACCCGAAGAGGTTGATGATGACGCCGATCAAGATGAGGACGATCGCCCAACGCAGAAGAAGGAGAAGAGCAACGAGCCCTACTTTGGCTTTGGCAAGATCATGAACCTGAGCGATCCAGAGTTCTGGCACGGACGAAGCTACCTCATGCACGGTTTGACTCCTAGGGCGAGAGCAGAACTCCCCAAAGCGCTGGCGATGGCAAAGGGTCAGATCCCCGAAGGATTTGATGCCTCCGTATTGAACGACGACGGCTCTAGACCCGCCGCCGCCGCAAGATCTGCGGCTCCTGGCACCCCGATTGGCACACCTGGGTCGAACATGGGTCAACTCAAGCAGGCTCAAGGCATTCCCCGTCCGCAACGGGTGAACAAGAAGCGAGGTTACGGCGATAATTCTTTTGAGGGCTACGAGGGCTACGAAGATGGCTACGCCACGGGCGATGGCGACGACCGTGGAGGTCAGAAACGCCGAAAGAAGGTTTGTCACGGCCGACTCTTCAATACTCTGTCGCCATCTAACACATGTCCCCCTCAGGCTGTCGGCACACCACAGTTCCAGAATGGCACGCCCCGCCCATCCTACGGCTCAGGAATCGGGGTTTAGGTTGACCACTCGATCTCCAACGCCTCGGGTCAACGAGCAGGCGACAAGGGACTCGGCCGCAATCGGACGAGCCATCAGGCGCCTTGCGCGCAGGCCAGTGGGGCTCGGGAACCTTTGATCGGCGCTCCCAAGACTGCCCCATCGAAGAAGGTTGGTCGCAAGGCCAGCGGCGGCCAGAAGCCCGCAGGCCCGAAGACGAGTGCTCGTCCTCGGAAGGGTCGTCAGGGTGACTCCTGACCTTCCCAGCCGCCCTTCGAACGAAATGATCCTCAGCATGATACCCAAGTCGGCTTTCGGCCCACTGCAAACACACATACGCTCTCTATCGCTCCTCTTTACGGCCGGCTTAGTCTTGACTTGACGAAAAGGTTTCTCAATGGGGACTACAACGCATGCAGTCCGCCCGCTCCTGCCTTTATTGACGATTTCTTCTTTGCCACACCCTGGCACCTGTATAAGCACGGCGTTGGTTGGTTTTTGATGCTTTTTCCCCCCTTCTCTTCTTTTTTCTTCCTTTTCCTTGTCTTTGTTTTCTCATTTCTCGGACGCCGGGAAAGAGGCCGAAGGGGAACACCCACCCCTTCCGCGCCGAACCACAAAAAACAGGGAAATAGTCACACAGGGGACGTCATGAAAGGTAAAGAAAGTCGACGGACGATGGATGGCACAGAAGGGAGGCTCGAGGCGAAGGAGGGTTCGCTTTCGGAGAGGGGACTTCCATGCACATGCGCACACATATTGGCCCTGCTGGGCCTTTGGTACTATAGCACCGGGAACGGACTAGGCAGTACTTTTTGTTTCCACGAAAAGGGGAGACTAGCCTTTGCCCCGGACGGGGTGAAAGCCTGCTTTTCTTCCTGAGCGAGGACCCCGTGGTCTTTATCACGGGAGAGGTGCGCAGAATACTTGATTGTAGTTTTGCGTCCCGTAATAATACAGCGAAGATCAATGAATGGGTACGCCTCTTGTCGTGGTCGTGTGGTTGTCATGCATGCGATGGAGCCACAAGCGAGCAAAGTTAATCTGTCACTGAAGAATGATGGCCTTGGGTATCATTGTAGATATTATCCTAACGACTGGCTCGGAATACTGGGCCAGACAGGTAGATCCCCGAGTCCAGCTGAGGCGATCTCTCTGCCTTTGCCATGTCCATTCCCCACAAGGTACGTACGCGTCGATCTCGCTCCTCCGCCCGCTCGCAAGAATCAGTCAAGTCGCAAATCATCAGTGGTCTGCGCCAGCTCGAGAATGGCCCTGTTCGAAAGGCTCTCTTGAGCCCACTCGACCACCCTTTGTCCAACGTTGCCGACCAAGCCCTCGTAGTGAGCGCCTGGGAAGAAAAGACCGCAATGAGCGCCTACCTCATCCACGCCCTCCATAAAGATTGACACCCACGTGTCGTCCTTCCCCTCGCCGACTCGACGCGGCAGCACACAAAACTTGCGCTCTTTCGCCGGCTTTTTCGCCTCGATAGCGCGGGCCTCCCTCTCCGCTGTTGTTGTGCGGCCTCGCGATGGACTTTCTTCTCGACCTCGGTCCGTGACATCGGTGTCTGCTTCGCGTTGCTCATTGTTTGGTTGTTGTTGTTGCTGCTGCTGCTGCGGTTCAGGAGCAGGCATCGGGCGCCCATCTCTTTCCGCTGCCTCGCGTTCTCTGTCGGCTGCCTCTTTCGCCCGCTGCTCAGCCTCCTGTCGCCTCTGTTCGGCCTCTGCCTCGCGCTGTGCCTGTTCCCTGGTGTAGGCCTTGGCTTGCGCTTTTCCAGCCTCCTTCTCTGACTTCTGGGTGTCCTTCTCAGCCTTCTTCCGCCGCTTCTCCGCTAGTTTCTGGCGCTCCTTGATGGCCTTCTCACGATTTTTCACGGCCTGCTCGTAGGTTTTCAGGTCGCGTTTGGCTTCCTTCTCTGCCTGGCGTCGAGAATCCTTATCTGGACAGGCATCTAGGTCTGGCGTCACCGGTCTAGGAGGCAGATCAGGAACAGCTGGCAGGTCTGCTGTGCTGTCATTGTGGTGCTGGCTGAAGCTCGAGTTGCCAGGAACAGCATGCTCGCTGTCGCTGACCTCAGATGATTCTGGAAACGGGTCAATATGCTGCATTGAAGCCGCCGGTGGCAGGTTATCCTGTGTTCCAGCGCCTTCTGTAGGAGAGAGAAGCTTCTCCTCGACACCGCTGGGCTCAGCAAGCCGTATACCAGGCGTGGCCACGTCGCCTACCGAGGCAGACATTGAAGGTGATACCAAGGACCCGCGATCTTCCATCGACCCAGCCTCCAGGCGGTCAGTTGTTGTGTCGAGCTCTGGTGAACGGCTGCGCGATGGGCCGTGCGACCTCGACTTAGCCTTCTTGGGCCTGCCAGTGCTGATAGTGTAATAATTCACAAAACGAACACGCGCAACGGGTTGATTTTGCGACTCTGCTGGTCCATGACTCTGCTGACGGAGCGAGTGAAGTTCATCAACGTCTTCGAGAGCGCGTATCCTGCTGTAGCGGGAGTTGTGAGCGGGATAGACTGCTAGGCAGCCGCCGTATTCAAGATGGGAGAGAACATGGTTTCTGGCTGCGCCGATTACGCCTTCGGACGAATGCTTCTTGACAAAATGTAGTAGTCGCTTCTTGAAGGGCTGTTCTCTGAAGGGGACGTCGTTAAAGTAGGACGGGTTGAAGAAAGGGTCATTCGAAGGCTGGGGTGAAATCGACGTTGTGGAGCTGTTGTCGATGGAAGAAAATTGGTTGATCGATGTCGTGGAACCATATTGAGAGAGTTCAGGACTTGCTGTACCGGAAAGTATGGGACTCAATGTTGTGGAAGGTCCCGCTCCCGGTTCGGGGGTTTCGGGGGCTGGGGTTGGACCGGAAAAGACTGCTGATGCCCGAAACGATGATACCTGGATGAAGCCCCAAGAACGGGGAATCAAGAGAGATGGTACCTAGGAGACGATGTTTCAGAGGATGTGACGAGTAAGGGTCACGATTGGGCTGCGAGGAGGTTAGCTTTGAGACACTCTGTGTGGTAGTGGGTAATGGCATACCATCAGAGCAACATCAGCTGCCAGTAATCCTCCCATGGAGTGGCCGACGAGAACAATGTCGGTCGTAGGACTCTCGTGTGGTTGCAGCCATGAGCTAAAGTTGTCTCTGGCAAGCGTAATAGCCTTGTATGTCTTATACCGGGGGTAGATCTTGGAGTGAATGACATAGTTGTCACTCAGCTCATTCTTGAGGTAATTGTGTACATGAGCAGGGAATGACTGAAACGATTGGTCGTTGCCGTAAAAGCCATGGATGTAAACCACAAGCAAAGTCCGCCTCGTCTCAGTATCATCTCCGCCAACGAAGGACGGTGTCAGTGATTGAGTAGATGTTTGTCGAGGATCGGGAGCGAGGAATCGGTTATCCCCTAGTCCATCAACAAAAGAATAGGCGGGAGGAAGAGAGTGACCAGACTCCCGTGACGAAGACCGCGCCATGTGCGCGTCGGTTCCTGATATCAGGACCAGAGCCGGAAAATCGGGATGGTAGAAAGTCTTAGAGGACGGGCGCGTCGGCGGCTTAGCGGGCACCGTACGCTCTGATAGTGGAGGTCGGGATCGGGGTCGGTGTCGGTCTCTTGGTGGGAGACCTGTCACATCTGTGGGGATCTTTGTGACGTCAGCTTTTGACGGAATCTCCTGGACACACGGCACCGTCACGTGATGGCGGGGTACGACACCTGCCTTCGACTTGCGGTCGGACAAGTCGACAGGGGCGTCGTTGCGTAGGGGCTTAGTAGCTTGACAAGGAATCCTTTTCGAGATGTTTAACCTGGGCAGGCTGCAAGCTCACCTATGTATCGTTGTTGCCGGCTGACTGACTATATACCTGAAGTTTTCGCGGCCGGAAAGAGACAGCTTGCGTGGCCGGTGCGGTGCCGACCGGCGCGGCGTCGGACAGGGTTCTCGGGTGTCGTATATCTCGCGTTATGAAGGGTTGCGTATGCCGACAATAATGGTACGTAGCGATATGTGACGAGAGTTCGCGATGTATGAACCGTTGCAGAAGACAGCCGCAAAAGAATAGGGCTACGTGATCCTCATGGGAAGGTTATAATTGTTTCGGGAAAAGTCGATCCCAGGGCAGTATCTGCAGTCTAAGTAACTTGGGAGGTTGCATCCAAGTTTGCCTTCCCTGGCATTTGACGAATGACGGCACGGATGCAGGTACGCAGGTTTCCAAGCAGGAGCTTGAGAAGCACTGTCTTTTGGCAAGAACCGCCAGCTAATCAGGCGCAAGCACCCAAACGAAGCATGCTCTCGATGTGCAGGCCACGATAGGTATGGACAGCATGCAAGGGAGTGCTCAAGTCATTGGCTTAGATGCTTGAGTAAGCGTCTCCAAGCACCTCGTTAATCCGCTGGCCTTGCCGTCCTCGCAGTCCTTCCATCAGAGCTCAGTCACGTCTTCAAGACCCTGCTGTGCAACTTGCACAAGACAGTTAGGTAGCCACCAATTGTCCGTTCACGCAGATCACAATTGTGGGCTAATTGCGAGTCGCTTGGGGACCAACATCCAGCGAGAAATCACTGTCAATCGCGCCAGCAGATAGATGGCACTTGTCAGTCTTTTTTGGCAAGTACATCTACCTGTGAAGGTGTCGTTGCACTGCTTCGTCACGTCCACGATGCGACCGCTCAATTTCTTCCCCAAGCGCCTCGCATTGGATCGTGTTTCCTAACTTTGCACAATGCACCATGTTGGGCTGGGCGCACGCCGACACCCAACCACCCACCACCTGAAGCAACCGGCCTGATTAGCAGCGAAGCGTCCTGGCGTCTGGGCATTTGAGGGCCGGCCACCTGGTGCTGCTACTCTCAGACTTCACTGCACCCATGGACGGGGCCTTCTCTCCTCCCGTCCTCGTCGGAATAAAGAAATCTTGAAGAAACAGAACACGATTGTTTCACCTTCGATTAAATCTTCGATAATGGACAAATGCGGGCACCAGCTAATGAACGAAATGGACAGAAATAGCACCGTAACCTTGCACCAACCAACTGCAACAGCCGACAGCGGGCCATGGATCCATGGATGGATGGCGGGCCGACGAATACGAGAGAGGCCGCCATGGGACAGTAGCACGAGACGGAGGAAAAATGTCACGCACGTTGTGTAAGCGAGAAAACAAAAAAAAGGTCATGGAAAGTCTCTGAAGCCCCCTCCCCGATAAATAAAGGAAACACAGGCCTTTCGCGGAATCGCAACGTCCAATTGTGCTCTGAGAGCATGGATTGGAGCAGGAGGCCAAGGCCGCCCAACGCGTCGCGTCTCGTGCATTGGCTGTTGAATTGACTGACGATGAGCATCGACAGACGGAGCTCTGTTGTCGACACCCAATCCTGGGCCACCAAGGCAACAGACCAGGGTAGGATTGAGCATGGACCATCAGCTGCGAGAGGACAATGTGTGCTCCCCTGCCGCTGTCCTGTGTCTTGCAGGTCTGGCCCCCTGCCCCATTGGCCGATATGACAAGAAGCGAAATGAACGAAATCTTGCCATGTGAGTGTGTTCTAGGGGGAGGGAAGTGGCCCCAAAGTGTCCCCAACGTCCCCTCTAACGCTTCGAACAAATCCCACTAAAAGGCCCCGAGACTCCCCCTCTCCCCTTGCCTCGACTCACAAATCCCGCTGCACCCTGGTCCGACGTCCAGGTCCAGGTCCTCAAATGGTCAAATCTCCAAGGCCTCTTCTGCCCGTGTGGTGGATGTCTCATTTCGTTCTCGTGCCTGCATCCACTTTCATGTGCCCCATCCCATATCCCGCCGCATCCCGTCCTCTTGCCGCTACTGTCGCTGTCGCTGTTGGTGGTGTCGTCTTTGCTCCATTCCTCTCTGCACCACCTCCCCAGGTACGGGGCGCTGTTTACACTCATTCGCCCGCCGTCACTCTTTCTTCTTCCTCCTTGCACAGTTCTTCAACACCCGACTGAGTCGAGTCTTCGGAGTCGACTGGAAGCCGAATCGATTCGATTCTGCCTGATGAGTCCATCTCGTAATGAGATTCGGCCGAACTAAGGGTCGCTACTTGAAAATCGCCACATCTTCAGACGGAAACAAAGGCAAACATACCACAAACCCGCCTTAGACAGGCACCACAGGCACGACCCGATCGTCGCATACCTACCTTCTCACAACGTGGACTGGAATCCTACGACAACAAAGCAGACCAACCCAAAATAACCTGCATCACCAGCACATTCTTTCGCTTTCACAACAACAAAGCCCCACGACAGGATGACAGCAGGCATGGACTTCGCCCCCCTCGCATCATCCCCATAGAGCCATAGCCGCAACTTCAGCCTCTTTCCGCCGTCATTCCCAGGGCAGATAGCCTGCCCCCCATCCGCCCAGCCGGACCATCAGTCCCTTCCGCAGATCCCAAAATCCCACACACGAGGTCGATCACTCGCTCTCACCTCACGACGACATCCACAACTGCATCCGCATTTGCATCCTTCATCCAACCAGCTGGCTCGGTGCCAGCCCTCCGCCACGCGCAATGACGAAGGCACGGCGCGGGCCTTCACTCGTTCAGGCCCGCAGCCCTCCCGGCAACAAGAATCACAATCATTTCCATTCCTTACAAAGACGTAACATCAACACCAACCCTCATATCAACAGCAACAACGACGGCTCTGAGCCGCACCACCAGCATCACCAGTACCACAAGCGTCAGGCCCCTGATGCCTCACCAACCCCCGCTACCGATTCAGCACTCGTCACTCACGTCGTCCAGACCGTCTCCGTCATTCAGATCGTCGACGGCAACGGCGTTCCTGTCCGCGTCCAGACTCAATTTGCCAAGCCTGCCACTGTGGTGATTGACCCGGTCGCCGGCGTGACCGTCGACTATTCTGTTTACCAGGCTGCTGGCAGTATCCCCACGGCGCAGCCCGAACCTCCTGCCACCCCGGCCCCAGCAGCACCGGTCCCTCAGACGGATTCTCTTCCTTACCCCGAGACGAACCCTCTGCCAGAGACCGTTCCGCTCGAATCCAGCTCTGTGCTGACCCCGGCGATCCCAAGCGATGAGACAGTACCGTCTACTTTTCCCCCGGCGCCCATGTCGTCTGAAGTTCCTCTAGAAAGTCAGGACCAGCTCCCGACGTCCGCTCCTTTAACCACTCCTCCGCTAGCCTTCCCAACTCTGAGTGCTGGCTCCAATTCGACAATACCCGGCTCCAAATGTGAGCATCCTTGTGGCCGTATCGCAGACTGTCTGGTGCTAATATATCGCAGCCATACAACAGTCCCGTTATGGCAACAACAATAACAACAATAGCTCTTCGCTGCACCTTCTCGCCGAAACCGGTTCCGCCTCGTCGTCGCCGTATTCATTCCTTTCAAGCTCCGACGCCAGCAGTTCGAGCTTACCCACCACAACGACCAGCTACTTCACCACGACATCTTCTCTTGCCAGCTCGACTGGTGCCTCGCTCTCGGGCTTTTCCTCTACCGCTTCAGGCGCCGCCGGCGCTGGAGGAGTAGGGGACTCTACCCCTTCGGCCACGGCGACAGCTGACCAGGATGCCGATGAGGGGCCCGTTGAGACTGGCATGGTCGTTGGTAGCGTGGTAGGCAGTATTGCCGGCGCCGCCCTTCTTGTTTTCCTCGTTCTCTTCGCCCTGAAAATGCGCAAGCGTCAACAGGGCCGCGTCATGTTAGGTGATGGGAACAGCACCAACACCCGTGGCATGCTGACGGGTCCTAACGGCCCGCCCGGGGGCAACAGCGGGGCCAGTGCTATGGTTCAGAGATCCCTTGGCCTCGGCTCCGCGGCCCTTGCCGGGCTCGGCGCGAAGCGTGCCTCTCGCCAGGCTTCCGAGCAGCCCGAGGAAGCCGGCGAACGCGGTTTCTACCGGGTCTCCGGCAGAAAGCTTCCGCCAGTCCTCCAAGCTGGCGGCGATGGATACACCGATCCCCGCATGAGTGTCGTCAGCAACGACGAGTCCGTCTACTACCGTCAATCGACCACCTTCTTCGATGACCCAGCCTCCGGGTCTTCAGCACCCCGACTGGCGCTGGGCTCGCCCATGCGACCTGTCAGCGGTGTGCCCATCATGCGGTCCGGCCCGGCACGCACGCCCGTTCAGGAGTCGAACCCCTTCGCCGACCCCGCGCCGCCATCTCACCTGATGGTTCCGCCCTTGCGGGATGCTGTCGGCCGGTCCTTGACCTCACAGGACGGCTCCAGAGGTTCAGTCTCGCGGTTCACCGAGGAGATCCGCTGAGGCCTCGTCACCTCGTCGCCCGTTCATTCGAGTATCTTTCCGCGTCTGCTTACGTTCCGATACCAAAGAAATCTTTTCATGATTTAATACTTATTTACAACATTCAGTCGAGGTGCTGCTCATATACACGCAGCACCCTGCACTGTCTTCACGAGTGCATATGGGGAGGCGTTTTTCCTTGCTAGTTTCCACTCTGTCACGACCGATTGGATTTGTGATTCAAAAGCGCATCGTACAGAGAGAAGAGGATATTGCTTCGCATTCATGTCTATACTTGAGAACCAGGGAGTGGATGTTGAGGCGGATTTTGGAAAGTCGGATACCCTGCTGTTTTGCTCTATGCGACCTTCCACACAAGCAAAGAGATTATTTGTCTTCAGGGACTTGTGCAATGCTGCGTGGACTCTATGCCTACCTTTGTGATGGTGACGATGTCTTTTCCCAGTGGCGTATTGTTGCAGGCCGGTATGATCACCCGTGATGACCACAAATCTCCTGAGCAGACACTGCCTTGCTGCCGCAGAGCTGACCTAACTTTAACAGCCTGTAAACGCCACGGACTTCGAACCCTCGCGGCTCGCTTTCAAATTGTCGATGCGAAGCCGACGACCGGACGTCTCGCTCGACAACACGCCATGTTGGCTGCCTCCGGCGCCGGCAAGCTCGGGAATAGCTTCTTAAAGACCCAGAGTTTGAAGCGGCCCTTGCGACGCTGCCATGCGTATGCCTACAGTAGGAGAGGGGACTGTTCGAGTGTGACGACAGCCTCCAGTCGAGACAGTTGTGAAACGCCAAAGACGCACAACCTGAGGGATGTTGGCGCTTGGGCCCGCTGGTCTACCAGACGCGTGGGTTGTGTGCTTTGCTCCAGTATGCGTGCGCTGGCTGGCGGTCTATGCACAGCCCCGCGGGCCCGCTGCAGCCCGTTCCCGGGTTGAAGGTTTTCGTCCCATGATCGGCCGCTGGACTTGTGAAACGACCTTCTCTTCGTGGCCAGCACATGGAGCCCCAAGCTTCAGCTCAGGATTCTTCCAAAAATGCTTGCCTCAAGTACGTACACCACATGGCTAGATAGGACCGGTTAGTGAATTCGTTGCCGGGATTCCGAGTTGACTGCACGATTGTGTTGAATTTCAATGCTCAGAGCCAATAGAGGCTCCGAGGCCATCAGGACACCAGGGAATGCAGGAGACCTCGAGAGCGCGTGGTTTTCGTTTCAATGGCCATGCTTGTCGGGGAACTCTGTACAGGTCCGTGAGCAAGCTCCATCTGGCGGGTCCCGTCCAGTCCATGCTCAGACTGACTGACAACGAGAACCGCGATTGATTGCGCATCTGGGGGCTCTTTCACGGGGCCAAGACTCAAGCACGAACCCCTCAGGGTCGAGGTGAGTTGAACACGAATCTTGAGAATGATATGGTTGTAATGACTGGTGTCAAAAAAAAAAAAATCATGCCATGTCGCGACAGGCCGTGCCATTCTGAACGAGCAGGTTCCGAACCCGAGCGCGCCTCCGCTCAATTGGGAAGCGATGCCCAGCGTTCTCGAAGAACAGGAAAACAGAGAAAGTAATGGCAGAAAAAGAGGGTCTTGGCTGTGTCTTGAACAGATGCAGGGGTACTTAGCCGCGCAGCTTGCCCACCGTGGATCGAGTCGAACATTCCAAATCATCTGCGCCCATATGTTGATGGAGCGGTAGTGAGTGAGGCAACGTGAAAGTCATTGGTCGGCCGGCCGATCAGGGACTCGAACTTAATAGATGAGGCAACATAAAAACCATAGAACGTCCCTTGATGTCTTGAGATGGGTGGTGTTGGCGAAAGAAAAAGCAGCTTTGTGCTGTGTCTAGCCCGAGTCTAGGTGACGGGATGATTCATAAGGAGGGGCTGAGTACCGTCGAGGATAATCTGACAGGGGAAGGGGCCATTGAGAGAGGAGGGGGAAGCAGAAGGGGTAAAGGGCTGGGGGGCTTACCAATCGTCGGGTAACAGCTGGGCCCCGCGACTGTAGATCTGAGATGTTGTGAAAGATCGTGCTTTGGTCTGCGACAACAGCAGGCTTCGGTGAAGCAAGCGGCAAGAGCTAACCAAGAGTGCTTGCTGTAGAGAGGCCACCACACCTGCTGTCCCGTGGGAGTTACAGCGAGGCGGCTGTTCATGTCGGGGTTCGTGGGCAGGTGAAGCCCAAAAGCCCACAAGCCCGGCAAATGGGGCGGGACTGCACGCAGATCGACCCCAGTCGCAGCGTGGGTCAAGCAGGTGTGAGCACCTACTTGGTACACATGGTGCAGGCGCAATTGCAAGTGGGGTGTGGATCAAGGCCACCCACATCACCCACTGGTGAGGTGCTCCTGCTGCACACAGCACGACCACCCCCTTGGCCTCGGCCCCCCCCCCCCTAGCCCCTTCTACCCCCGATGAGGCGAGCGTAGCTAGCCCAGCCATGGGCACGTCCAAATGTGAGGCACACCACACGATTCCCGTTCCCGCCAGGCGTCATCCCATCCCGGACTTCCCGTCACGTCCTCTCCCGATCCTGAATCTTCCCTCCTAGTAATCCTGCTTCTGTTCGACATACCGCCTGCCTCACCCTCGTTCACGCCTGCATCTGTCTGTCGCTTCCACGCGATCCGTATATCCACGAGCCATAGACCTCCACACATTACGACAAGCACCCATCTCACCCAGCGTACTTGATCTGACCAGTGCACGCATCTTCTGCCTAGGAGCGTGGCCCGATCGATCGTCCGCTTCGCCAAAGCTCATCCGTCGCCTCAGCACTCGACTCTCCCAGGTCGTCCCCTCCACATCAACGCCCTGTAATCAATGCGCCCACAATAAAGACATTGAAGACGTCTCCTTCACCGTCGCACTCTCCACGATTTTCTCTACTTCGACTGCCTGCGATCGCGCCAACCGTCTGATCTCAATTCGCTCCCAGAATACAATTCCCACCACCCGGTCACTCCATCGAAACGCACGCCATGGATCGCATGGGCTTTCAGATGCCTCACATGGGGCATCCGCCACCCATGATGAACCCACACCTCAAATATTCGATGGTTACACACCCGACGGCATCCCGATTCAACACCTACCACCGGACCTTGCAGCTCGGATGTTCCCCGACCATTCAACTCTGCTCGATGACGCGAATGAAGCGAAAAGGAGGAGGATCGCAAGAGTAAGTGGCTCAAACGGTGGAAGCTCCAACGGGCCATATTGTTGTCCGAACCTCAACGCTGACAGACTTGCGGCGCAAAGGCTTGTGACATGTGCAGGAAGAAGAAGATCAAGTGCGATGGCAAAATGCCTGCGTGCAGCCACTGCATCAACTACAAGACGGAATGTATTTTCACACAGGTCGAGAAAAAGCGTACCCCTCCCAAAGGGTAGGTTGTGCTCCACGACGGAAAGCTTATCTTGCGTCCGCCCCTCCCTCTTATTAGATACGCGAACTGATCACAGCGTTGCACAGCGCAAAGTACATTGAGGGTCTCGAGAACCGACTGGGTCGAATGGAAAACTTGCTGAGGCTATCAGGTCAGTGAAACGGGCCCGCTTCGGACGAAGTCAGCGTTTTGCTGACACAGGCATAGGTCTGCTTGACGAAGATGAGAACGGCGAGATGGACCTCGGCACCCTGGAGAAAAAGCTGGCTGAGAAGCACCAGCAGTCTAGGCAGGCCTCACAGGCCGTCTCAAACCCTTCATCGCCCTCTTTAGCCACGTCTGCCACTCTTCGAGAAAGCACATCCACCCCGCAAAGCTCTCTTACCTCTCCCGAGCCCTCGAAAGAATCTGAGAGGCGCAAATCTACCGTTTCCGAGGCCCCCGAAAAAGAGACGGGCGAGGTAGAAGGGGAGGTGGAGGAGCTATCTGAGATGATGTGCTCGCTCGTTACCAACCAGTCTGGCGAGACCCGATACATCGGCTCCTCCTCAGGATTCTCCATCTTCTCGCCCAAAGGTATTCAATGGGTGAATGAGAAGACTGGCGACAACTCTTTCCAGCAGATGATCTCGGAGGTCTCGATTGACGACCACAAGTGGACCAACTGGAAGCCAGAAATCTTCAGCGACCTCTTCCGCCGCCCGATTTTCCGACCTCTACCACCCAAGGCTGAGGCACTGTCGTTGCTGAAGGACTTCTTCGAGAACTTTAACTGCATGTTTCCACTCTTCCACCAGCCGACCTTTATGCACCTGGTCGAGCGCCAATACTCCAATGACCCCTACGAGGGATCGGGATGGTGGGCTAGTCTCAACTGTGCCTTGGCCTTTGCCCATCGATTGCGGGTTATGAGCAATCTCGTGCCACAAGAAGAAGATGACAAGGCGTGGGCATACCTGAAGAACGCCATGGCCATCTTCCCCGAGTTGACGATGCGTAACACCGACCTACTGACTGTCCAGGCCTTGTTGGCAATGGCGCTTTTCCTGCAAGGCACACCGAACCCGCAGCCGACCTTCATCCTCGTGGCCACCGCGATCCGACTTTCCCACTGCATCGGTCTGCACAAGCGTGGCACAGGCTTTGACCTCAATCCTATCGAGATTGAGCAACGCAAGCGCGTATTCTGGATCGCGTACATGCTCGACAAGGACTTGTGTCTTCGCGCCGGCCGTCCGCCTGCTCAAGACGATGGTGATATGAACGTTGAGCTACCGGATGCCGACCCTTCGGACAACATCGGCAACATCCCCTAGCCGACGGCAAAGGGAAAATGAACCTTTTCAGGGTGATGTGTGAATTTGCAATCATCGAGGGCAAGGTGTACAACCGACTTTACGCCACACAAGCGGCAAAGCAATCCCCTGGTGAACTCCTCAACACTATTGGAGAACTCGACAAGGAGCTCGAGGAGTGGAAAGACAGGATTCCAATCGATTTCCGTCCAGAGCACAAGATCAAGGCCTCACACACGCCACTGATCCTGCATGTTATTATGCTTCATCTCACTTACTACAACTGCTTGACGACGATTCACCGCATGTCAGTCCACCATGGGTACTGGACAAGTCGACTTTCAAACTACGCGATTCAAGGACTGAACACAAAGCCGTTGAACCCTCGCGTCTTTGCCTCGGCCGCGCTTTGCACGGCCGCAGCGAGAGCGTCCGTCTCTTTGCTCAAATACGTCCCGCAAGGAGATTTCTCTGTTGTCTGGTAAGTTGTTGCATTTTATGCATGCGGGCAATTCTAATTTAACGGTGTTCAGGCTCATTCTTTATTTCCCCGTGTCTGCACTGATGACGCTATTCGGTAATATCCTGCAGAATCCTCTCGACCATCGTGCAAAATCGGATACGAAACTGATGAATCTCGTTGTCAACTTCTTGTCCATGCTGGGACAGGAGGCCGAAACCGGCGGCGTGCATCGTATGCTAGGTGTCTGTGCCGAGTTTGAGCGCATCGCCAAGCTGGTGGTGGAAAAGGCTGAAAAGGAGCAGTCTTCGCGAAGGAAGAGGAAGACCCAGGACAACTCCAAATCTTCTCTTGATACGTCATCGATGCAGACGCCGAGGCCTTTATCAGCGACGACGCCAACAGGCAACGGACTCAACGGAGTCAACGACGGGCATCTCTCACCCAAGTTCAACGGGGAGGCCAATCTTCGTCAAAGAAACAGCGCCAGCTTCAGCCCAATGGCGGCTCAAATGGCAGAGCCTTCGCCCGCGCCGCCATCTGCTGGCTGGCCTCAAGACTTTTCTATGTCGGACCAACAAGACTTTTCTTCGTTTGGCGACATGACCGGCTTTGGACCTAATGGCGGGATTCGTTCACCTCAAAATATGATAGGTGTGACATACCAGCAACCGCTTCTGCCGCAGGATCTGTTCTCACTCCCAATGACGTTGGATTGGGACTGGGCAGAGATGAGTGGAGGTGCGTACCCGACTGTTGAAAATGGTACAGTAGGAGATGTTCCACGATAGGGGGGGAAAGGCGAACCGTAGGAAGGGTAATAGTCGATTTAGCGGGCAATCTCGGTCGTTTGCATTGCACGGGGTTTACGTTTCGCGGACGATAGACGCGGTGTTAGGTACACAAAGCCAAGGTGCATTTATCTCTACTTGTTCCCAATCCAGCTTGAAGGCTCGCTCTACTGAGGTCAAGCTTGTCGCTGTTTTGTGCCTGACGCAATTACACATGCCAGGTCTGGCCATATACGCGTCGTTTGGCTGCCTAGCAGAGTAGCGTGGGAGAGCCGTAGACCGCAAGCTCACGCCGTCACGTGACGAGCTCCGCTTAACCCCGAGGCCCGGGACAGCCCCGGATGAACTGATCATCAACCGCAAGAGATTTGCTGGAGCCGTCATACTTGTTCAGTACCTAAAGCTACCTAAACCCAGAGACTTCAACCCCAACCACCAACGTCACAAAACCCTCAACCACACCGAGTCTCTGCGGTAGGCGGCGAGGCTACCAATTAATACTTTGCACAATTATTTCGACCCATTGAGAGCGCATCCATGAACTAGTTGTCATCTGCAGGCGCCCAGCATCATCCCCTTACCACCTCTCTGACTCCGGTCATTCCGCCCTCCACACGCCACCATCATCACCACAACCTCCGACCATGGCCGGACTCCTCCGTCAATCCACGCAGCTGGCGCGGGTCGCAAGACAAACGCAGCGGGCGACATTATGCAGAGCACTGCTGCGCCCATCACGAGTGGCGCGTCAGCTGCCACTGGCGGTCCGAACCACCTCCCTACCACATTCCCCTGCCAGGCTATACTCGACGCAGGGTCCGCAACCCCCCAAAGACGAGAGCAAGGATCCAATCAAGCCGACCGAAGATGAGCTGAAGACCAAGGAGGATGCCGCGGCTCAACTGGAGAAGGAGCGCAAGGACTGGCCCCTGCCCGAGGGATGGACATACCTGACCGAGGACGAGATGACGGTGCTTGCCGAATTTGGCAAGAACGAGAGGTTGCCGCAGTGGATGCGCGACGATTTCGCACACAACCTCGAGAGCATGCGGGTCACGGGCGCGCCCAAGGAGCTCGGCGAGATGCTGGCGGACCGGAAACCCGGCGACATGACCATTGTCGAGATTGGCAAGTTCCTCCGCGTCATGAGCAAGATGGCCAACCGACTGGCAGAGTACGAGACGGCCAAGGAGCTGCGCGAGCATGGGCACGAGGATGCGGCGAAGCAGGCGGGCCGCAAAGAGAGCTCGCAGGAGGGCGAGCAGGACAAGAAGTCGGAGCAGGGACAGAAGAAGAAGAAGGACGGCAAGACGGGCGATGGCAGTGGTGGCAAGGATGGTGCCGACGCCGGCAGCCCGTTTGCGAAGAAGTGGTTCCTCGGCCGTTTCAGCACGGGCGACCTCATCATGGCTGGTATCGTCTGGGCTGTCGTCCTGCCCTTCTTCGAGTCGAGCTTCTTCGGCCAACAGAAGGAGATCACCTGGCAGGAGGTGCACAAGAACTTTCTCGCCAAGGGCCTTATCAAGAAGCTCACCGTTCTGTCCAGCGGCAAGGTGCGCGTCGAGCTGAACCAGGAGGGTGCGCAGAACGCCTATGACGGCTTCGATCAGAACACCCAGTACTACTTCTCCATCGGCTCAGTACAGACGTTTGAGCAGCAGCTGGAGCAGGCGCAGAAGGAGCTCGGCATCCCGTCGGCTGAACGCATTCCCGTCAACTATGCCAGCGAGGGTGGTCTCTGGCAGGTCGCCATGGCCTTTGGCCCGACCATTTTGCTCGTTGGTCTCCTCATGTACACCACGAGGAGCCTCGGCGGTCGCGGTGGCGGTCAGATGTTCGGCGGCTTCAGCAAGAGCAAGGCCAAGATGTTCAACCACGAGACGGCGGTCAAGGTCAAGTTCAGCGATGTGGCAGGCATGGACGAGGCCAAGGCTGAGATTATGGAGTTTGTCAGCTTCCTGAAGGCGCCTGAGCGGTTCGAGCGCCTGGGTGCCAAGATTCCCCGTGGTGCCATTCTGTCTGGACCCCCGGTACGGGTAAGACGCTGCTCGCCAAGGCAACGGCAGGCGAGTCTGGTGTTCCTTTCTTCAGCGTCAGCGGTTCCGAGTTTGTGGAGATGTTTGTCGGCGTCGGTTCCTCGCGAGTGCGTGACCTATTCGCATCGGCCCGCAAGAACGCGCCCTGCATCATCTTCATTGACGAGATTGACGCTATTGGTCGTTCTCGACAAGACGGCAACCGGATGGGCGGCAACGACGAGCGCGAGTCGACACTGAACCAGATCCTGACGGAGATGGACGGTTTCAACACTTCTGAGCAGATTGTTGTGCTTGCCGGCACGAACCGAGCTGATGTTCTCGATTCTGCTCTTACACGACCTGGCCGTTTCGATCGACACATTTACATCGACAGGCCGACGATGAAGGGACGACAGGACATCTTCAAGGTGCATCTCAAGAAGATTGTGACCAACGAGGACCTGGAGCATCTCATTGGCCGCCTGTCGACGCTGACACCGGGATTCTCTGGTGCGGACATTGCCAACGTCGTCAACGAGTCTGCACTAGCTGGTGCGTTCACCTCATCCTTGCACCGTTGTGGAAGCTAGACTAATTTATTCTTTTCTTTCCAGCCGCCCGTGTCAATGCGCAGTCGGTTGAGCTCATTCACTTTGAGCAGGCGATCGAGCGTGTCATTGGTGGTCTCGAGCGCAAGTCGCTGGTGCTCAAGCCCGAGGAGAAGCGAACGGTGGCGTACCACGAGGCGGGCCACGCCATCTGCGGCTGGTTCTTCGAGCACGCAGACCCGCTGCTCAAGGTGTCCATCATCCCGCGCGGCAAGGGTGCGCTGGGATACGCGCAGTACCTGCCGGCGGGCGACGCGTACCTCATGACGGTGCAGCAGCTGATGGACCGCATGGCCATGACGCTGGGCGGGCGCGTGTCGGAGGAGCTGCACTTCCCGACGGTGACGACGGGCGCGAGCGACGACTTCCGCAAGGTGTCGCAGATGGCGCGCAAGATGGTGACCGAGTGGGGCATGTCGGACAAGGTCGGCCCGCTGCACTTCAGCGAGGACCCGAACCAGCTGCAGAAGCCGTTTTCGGAGCTGACGGCGCAGGCGATCGACGCCGAGGTGCGCAGCATCGTCGACAAGGCGTACGCGCAGTGCCGGGACCTGCTGTCGTCGAGGCGCACCGAGATTGGCCTCGTGGCCGAGGAGCTGCTGAAGAAGGAGATGCTGACGCGCGACGACATGGTGCGCCTGCTGGGCAAGAGGCCGTTTGAGGACCACCAGGACTTTGAGAAGTACTTTGGTGGCGGCAGCAAGAGCGCGCCGCCGCCGCCACCCGCGGAGGAGGCGGGCAGCCCGCCGCCCGAGCAGCCGTTGCCGGCGTTCCGCAAGGTGGACGAGGCGGAGAGGTAGGACACGTTACGTGCCTGCATGGGAATGTGCCTGCCTACACGGGGAAATAGAGGCCCTGACCGGCCTCCAGCGGGCAGGACGAGGAGGCCGGGGCGGGGTTGTTTGACACTCTACTTTGTTTTGAGGAAATCTACACTTGGTCGCTGGCTGTACTCTGGGAGCCGGAGGGGCGCAGCGCGGGAGGCCGCAAAACGGGCGGTTTTTGATAGACACAAATGTACCATATGTGTAAATACACCACTACTGTTCACTGGCCCATGCTCTCCAAGGCCGTCAAAGCTCGATAACTTGAAGACTACAGGGCGGCTCGGTCACCGAATGTTCAAGCCATCCCACTTGACTTTGACGCCGTGTCAGGAACGTGGGTGGGTGGAATGACGTTCAAGCGATCGACATGCACACGAGGGCGGGACATGGGCAAGTCACGTTGGTACCGTACCCTCGTCGTGGGTAGGGTTGGGAGGTGAGGTGAGGTGAGGTGAGGTGCCTAGTGGCGAGCGGCAGAGTTTATCGCCGAAATAATCTGCCCAGGCAGAAAAAAAAGGAGATACCAGGGGGGACCCATAGAAATGATTCAATGGGTATTCCAAGAATCAAAGGTGAAATGCCCGTGTTTTCTTCGTCGCAGGCTCGGCTTCTGCTTGGAGAAGACTGGCGGCTGCAGAGTAGAAAGTTGAGCTGGCGGCGGTGAGCAGCAAGGGTGGATGGTGGGTGGTCAGAGAGCAGTCATGTTGAAAGAACAGGCTTGTGAGGTCTGACGGCGGGAATTGGAATGTCGGCGCTCGGGGGTCCCAAAGGCCAAGAACGTGGCGCCTGTGTCGTCGGTTGAACGTTTGAGTCTTGGTGTGCTTCCACTTCCAGCTTTGTTCCACAGACCACCGAGACCAGACAGAGAAGCGTGGAGTGCCGGTGGCAGCGATCAGCAGTCTACTCACAGCAGCCTGCCGGCTAGCGCTCGAATCGCGTCTGACGGGAGCCTCTCTCTCCACATGTCCCCCCAAAAACGATGACGGGCCCCTGGTCGACCATTACTCGATGTGCTTTGCGTCGATACCAGGGCTGGTAAGGTCCCGTCATGGCCTTCTCCGGAGGCGCGACCGGGCGTATATATGAGCTTGTTCCGTAGCCGTAGCTTCTCGGCTGGATGTCTGGATTGTCAAGTGGTTTGTGCAGTCAACCGAAGCCATCGACAATCCCTCCTTACCTAGGTCGGTACCTTAGGTTGCCTGGTCCTCTGTTAGCAGCCTCGCTTGTGTCTCCTAGGCCTCTTCACAGCGCCGGAGCCTCTGTATAGATTCACTATTTCCTCCTCCTCCCGGGTATCGGCCCACTTTGGCCTGCCTACCTACTTACCTACCTTAGGTACCTTACCTCACCTAGGTACCTAGGTACCTACCTTCCTTAGGTGCCTAGTAACCTACCAAAGGCCCTGCCGCCATCGTCACCACCCATTCTTTCCGCTTCCTTTACCCAAGCATCAACCACACCAAGCCTCCGCTCCAAACCTCTGCTTGGTCCACAACTGTGGCCATGGCCTCTGCCAGCACGGACGACACCAAGATGGATGCCGCTGAACCGGCTCCTGGCGTCCCTCGTCCTGCCGATACTGAGGTCGAGACCCCCGCCACAACATCACCTGCCAACAATGGCACTGGCAAGTGGTGGCAGGTCCGTCTCTTCCGCGGCATGATCGACGATGTCCGTCGTCGAGCCCCCTACTACGGCAGTGACTGGAAAGACGCCTGGGATTACCGTGTTGTGCCTGCGACGGTGTACATGTACTTTGCCAAGTAGGTCAAAAAATGGCATGGACCGTCTGCCAACAAGAACCTTTCGATTGACAGTGCGCAGCATCTTGCCGGCCCTCGCCTTCTCCCTCGACATGTTCACCAGCACCGGCTCCAGTTACGGCGTCAACGAGGTTCTGTTGGCCTCCGTCCTCGGCTCTGTCCTGTTCTCTCTGTTCGCGTGCCAGCCCCTCGTCATTGTCGGTGTGACGGGGCCCATCACCGTGTTCAACTAGTACGTCTCCCTTCTCCAGATCATCGTCTCCCTTCCACAAATGATCTGATCTGGGCCAATCCTGACCTCGACAGCACCGTCTACGACATCATGGAGCCCACTGGTGTCAACTATCTCGCCTTCATGTGTTGGATCGGTATCTGGTCGCTCATCCTCCACTGGATTCTTGCCGTCACCAACTCGTGCAACTGGCTGCGATGGGTGACCCGCTTCCCCTGTGACATCTTTGGCTTCTACGTTGCCTTCATCTATCTGCAGAAGGGCATCCAGGTGCTCGAGCGCCTCCCCGACGGACCTGGTTTCTACCTGTCCATCGTTGCCGCCCTGCTCGTCTTCATGGTCGCTTACATCTGCGGCGAGCTTGGGACGAGCGGTCTCTTCCACCACCACATCCGCGTCTTCCTCAAGGACTACGGCACACCCTTGACGCTCATCTTCTTCACCGGTTTCGTCTACATCGGACGCATGTCTGATGTCCACCTGGAGAGGCTACCCACCAGCGTCGCCTTCATGCCAACGGCGGACCGCGACTGGCTCGTCGATTTCTGGAACATCAGCGTCGGCGACATCTTCCTGGCTCTGCTCTTTGCCATTCTTCTGACCATCCTCTTCTGGTTCGACCACAATGGTATGTATCCTTCTGTTTTTTTCTGCTTCTATGTGGCCAAACGCTAACCCACCGCAATAGTCTCCTCGCTCATCGCACAAGGCACTGAGTTTCCTCTTCGAAAGCCTCCTGGCTTTCACTGGGACTTCTTCCTTCTTGGCCTCGCCGTTGGTGTCGCCGGTATCCTCGGCCTTCCTTTCCCCAATGGCCTCATCCCCCAAGCCCCCTTCCACACCGAGGCTCTCACCGTCAAGAAGGCCCGCCCCGAAACAGACGAGAAAGGCAACCTTACGGGCTCCCATGTCGTCGAGCCGAGCCACGTGGTTGAGCAGCGCTTCTCAAACCTCGCGCAAGGCCTCCTCACGCTCGGCACCATGACCGGCCCACTGCTCGTCGGCCTCCACCGCATCCCACACGGTGTTCTTGCCGGCTTGTTCTTCGTCATGGGCGTCCAAGCCCTCGAAGCCAACGGCATCACAGCCAAACTCCTCTTCCTCGCCCGCGACCGAGCTCTCACGCCGCTGGCGCACCCACTGCGTCAGGTTCGCCGTCGTGTCATCTGGATCTTTGTCGGCATTGAGCTGCTTGGGTTTGCCGTCACGTTCGCTATCACGCAGACAGTCGCAGCCGTGGGCTTCCCCGTGTTCATCATGCTGCTCATTCCGGTGAGGGCCCTGTTGCTGCCCAAGTGGTTCACGGTCCGGGAGCTCGCGGCCCTCGACGAGCCGACTGCCTCGCCGTTCATCATGGAGAACGTAGGCGGCGCATACGGCGGACCAGCCGCTGAAACCGACGACGTAGAGAGAGCTGTGAGCGCCACGGCAGCGAGGAGGCCGAGCAGGAGATACAGCGAGCAAGAACTGCGACAGCGGGACGGAGTGTTTGCTTCTCCTGGGGCTCCGAGACGCAGCGAGGAGGATGTCGCAGAACGGGGCATAATGGCGAGCACGGCAACTAGGAGGAGCAGTCGCGGCGCGGCAAGCTCGAGGGCGGCGCTGAGCCGCATCGGCTCGGGGGGTTCGAAGCACGATTAAGGGGCTGATCATGCACGTGACCGTTTTCTTTTCCTTTGCAAAGCATTTCATGCGAGATACCACGATACACAGGTATATAGACACACGCACACACACAGAGAGAGAGAGTCACAATATTTGTAATAAATGTCGGAGAGTCTTGATTAAACACATTCCTAAATCATGTCACGACTTTTGTGTGATTTGAAACTGATGAACGCCAGATCGCTAATGCCAGGTCCCCCCCTATTCCTCATCGCTGCTTTCCATGACAAACCCGCCCTTGATCCTTTTCCGCGGCCTCGCGCTCGGCACTGGCAGGTCATCTTCATCCTCGTCGTCCATTTCGACGTCACCGTCAGCATCCACGACCCCAGACCCTTTCCGCTTCCTGCCCTCTTGGCTTGACGACGCAGACGCCTCTTCGTCATTGTCGTCTTCGTTCTCCTCATCCGTCCCTGCCCCGTGGATATCGGCAAGCAGAACATCGTCATCATCGTCATCACCCACCGCTATCAACTGCGGCTCCTTCCTCGCCGCCGGCACAGCGACCTCGGGCACGTCCACCCCGGCAGCGGCGGCCTTGGCCATCCTCTTGCGCTGCGCCTCCTCGCGCGCGAAAAAGGCGGCGTCGCGCTCGTCGTCCGTCTCGTCGTCGCTCGCCGCGACGTAGAGCTGCGACTTGATCTTCTCCAGCTTGGCCCTCTCCCTCTCGCGGCGGGCGCGCGCCCTGTCCCGGGCCGCTTCGTCATCGTCGTCAGAGCCCGAGGCATCGGGGTCCCGTTCGCGGCGTTTGCGGACACGCCTTGTCTTGTTCTTCTTCTTCTTGCCGTCGACGACCTTGCGCTCTGTCGGTCCGCCGGCGGGGAAGAGGGCTGCGTTGGCGACGTCGCCGTTTTCTTCGTCATCGTCGTCGTCGTCGTTGTCCTCGCCGTCGTCGTCGTACTGCGCCTTTTTGCGCGTGGCCGTCTTGCGGCGGAGCTGGTGCTCGGCGAGGACGCCCTCTTCGAAGACGGGCGGGCTGAACTCGGCCTTGTTGATGAGATCGAGCGTCTCGCGCAGCTGGTCCGGGGTCGCCGAGGCGGGGACGACCCAGAGGCTGTCGGGAGACTCGTCGATGGCGGGAGCGTGTCGCTCGAGGCCTGCGAGACGCATGAGGAGGCGGAGGTGCGGGTTCTTGAACATGGCTGCCTTGCGGGCATCGTTGTCGGGACGGGCAGCTGGGAGGGTTGTCGTGTTAATCTTCAGGGTGCTGACAGGAGAAGGGGGATGCGGCGGGCGCTTGACTTACTGTACGGCATGAAGCTGTCTGCTGGCTTGTCGACCGGCTCGTTGTTGTCGCCAGTTGCCTCGACGGAGGGGAGGATATCTTCTGCTGCCGCGAGAGCGCGGCGCTCCTGCTCGGCGTTGGTGAGGATCTTCTTGACCCACGCAATGTGGTCCGACTGGCTCTTGTCGAGAAGCACACCAACGGCGATGGCCATCTGCTGCTCGCGGTCCTCGGTGTACTTAAACTCGAGATCAGCTGCGGGCCGGGGCTTTGACGTTGAGATTGTCTGCTTCTCAAAGCCGTATTCGAGGTAGTGCGCCGTGCTGCTAATCTTGGAGAAGAGCATCTCGATGATCAGAGCTGGCCGCTCGTCGATCTTCTTGAAGCACTTGCGCAGGATCTGCTTCGCCAGCTCCTCCCACTCCTTGTACATGCTCGACGCCTTGTCCAGAGGTTCAGGGCCCTTGACCATCTCGTGGAGGAGGTGGACAATGTCCACGCGGAACAGCATGACGCTCGCGTCGTGCTTGAAGGCCACGCGGTAGAAGTAGCGGTGGGCGCGCTTAAGTTGCTCGTCGCTGAGATCTTTGTAAAACTTGGTAAATGCCACAAACGTGTCGACGACGCCTTGTGGCGTGAAACGGGCGCTGAACCGCTGAAAGTCAAACTTGCGCTCTTTGGTGGTCAGCTCGGCATTCTTCTCGTCGTCCCTGGAATCATCGGCTTCATCTTCGTCGCCCTCGCCATCGGCCGACGCTTCTTTGGCCGCCTTCTTCTTGCGCCTCGTCCTCCGCCGAGACCGGACTTGCATGTCCACGTATTGCTTTGAGTATGCCTACAAGATGCGTAAGAAGTGATGTGACAGTTTCGTAGCGGCGTCGAGATAGCTGAAACCCTGCTCCTTGTACTGTCTCACAACGTTGGCTATCAGATCGTGCATGGCGTCTTCGTAGAACAGACGGCTCAGTGTATTCTCCGCGATCTCCTGGTCGTCCTCGTTCGGTGAATGGGACATCTCCTGCACCGTCAGCAGGATCTGCGTGAGACACCTCATTGAGGCGGTCAATTCTGGCCAGTCCTTATGCTCCCAGGCCTGGGTCATGGTCCTGTTGAGAGTGATAAAGGTGGACTGGTTGAGGACGGCGGCGACCAAGTTGAAGCTGCTGACTTCCTCTGCCGAATTCTTCGGTGCAGAGGCGCGCTGCGAGCTCTTGCGGGTTCGCTCCGCCTCCAAGAACCACCCCACCAGATACAGAAATTGTCTTCGGTGGTATGACAGCACGTGTGAGGCCTCGCGGTCGATAGACTTTCTGACATGCTCAAACAAGGGGTTGAAGCCGGCATCCAGGAATTCTTCGACAAAACTCCTCAGCTGAGAGTAGGCACGAGCATCCAGTTTCGGTAGCTCGCCTAGATCCTTCATGTGCGAGTCCGTCTTTGACCTGGCCTTGCGGGGCGGCCTGAACTTTTTCGTCTCGTCCATCTTCTTCCGCCTCGAGGCCACATCCACCAGAGCTTCCTGTCCGGAGACTGCAGTCATCTTGCCGTCGGCGCGCTTCACCCAAATGACCGTGCCGAAGCGGTTGTGACGTGTGGGCCCCTTGCGGTTCTGGGCCTTGAGCATTGCATTCTCCTTGCCCATCATGACCGACAGCTCATCCGCCTTGGCCTTGTTCACCTGCTGCTCACTCATGAACAGCTTTTTGACGTCAACGCGCTTGACGAGATGGTAGATGATCTCCATGATGGTCACGTCCTCGGTCCGGAAGTCCTCGCCCATGTTGGATGCGATGGTCAGGAGGACCATGAAGATGTCCTGGTAGGAGAAGGCGTCAATCGTAGCCGAGCGAGAGATCTGGGATTCCTCGCCCTCGTATTTGACGTTTGGCTGGGGCTCAATCATGGCGACATTCCTCAAGAAGAAGAGCACCAGCTTGATGATGCCCTGGTCTCGCGGGGTGCGCTCCCCAATCGGTGCGGCCATTGCCGGGAGGGCAACCCTGGCTGCGGCATGCAGGATCCGCGCACCGTCAAAGTTGATTATGGATCGTTTGTAGCCGACTTGTGCGAGCTGCAGGGCGGGCATGTGTCGGTGATGGTTGACTGTCGTCTGCTCGGGATCGCGCTCCATAGGCCACGTCAGTGGCACCATGATCTCGAAGCATGCGAGTGCTATCCTCGATCTAAACTTATTGTCGGTGGAATTCTCAGGCCATGTCGCCAGGATGGGAAGCAGGTCGCCATCGATCAGGTTGGCTTCCGCGATGCATCGTGCGACGTCCATGCGGTTCGTCTTCTCATCGTAAAATCGTATCCATTTCTTCAAGTCGCGGAGGACCTCGAGAGCGTCGTCTCCCAGGTTGTAGCGTCCGTCATCATCTGCGCTGATGCCACCGAGCTGTACCAGGGTCAGATCCTTGAATGGAGCATCCAGGCGCGGCAGAGGAGCAACTTACAGCGGAGACTAAGCTGTTGATGTGCGCCCGTACTTCGGGATGGACGATGTCTGTCGTCCCATCTGGCATCTCCATGATGGCAATGGGCGAGGGGGACACTTGGGATCTATTCAGTACCGATCCCAGTGGCTCACGGTAGGCATCGAGTCTGGACGGTTGGTGGGGTGACTCGGCGATATGGGCATTTGGCAACCCAGAATCCTGTTCCCCACACAATTCTCTAGGGAGACGCGCCTTGACGCGTTACAACGCGACTGTAGGTTGACCGGTAGTTCTTCGGGTAAACTGGTCGTCTGCTGATAAGTCATGGGGATTGCGCTTATCTAAGGCCGAGGTTAGCCGAGGGTCGTGATCTCATGCTGCTGCTGCTGTCGTGCCGACGGTCGAGATGGAACTTCTTGCAAGACAAGCTTCAACTCATGAAAGGACAGATCCGTGACGAAGACAACAGTTAGTAAGACATACTGTCCGATATCTACAATCGTAATTCCAAAAACATTGTTGGTTGTCAGGCCCCCCCCCCCCGGCTCACTGCGATTCCCAATCTCAGCAGCTCAATCCCTCTTCCACCCCCCTCACCAAAATCCAGCCGCAACCTTGAATCCTCATATCTCCAGAAATGGCATCCACCATCGCGAGAATGCGGCCCCTGGCCCGGATTGGGGGTCAAGCGAGATATTTCAGCTCTTCGCTAAGGCTGGATGCCGCCGCAAAGGTGCAGCGACTTGGAGTTATCGGCGCAGGCCAGATGGTGAGTTCTCGCGTAACATGTGACAATTGAAGCAACAAGGCGAAATGCCAACGACATTGATCACTAACAAACCGCAATGCAGGGTCTGGGGATTGCGCTCGTGGCAGCTCAGAAGGCTCAGGTCCCGGTCACCGTCGTTGACACGTCCGAGGCATCCCTCAAGAGGGGCATTGCATTTGCAGGTTCGTGCACTGTTGTGCGGGAGCAGCGGATGTCAGAACTGTTGTCACTCACAAATCATCAGAGAAGCTCCTGGCAAAGGACGTGGCCAAGTCGAGAATCACACAGGAGCAGGCGGATCACGCCCGGTCCCTTCTGACGCCGGTCAACTCGCTCGACAAGCTGTCGGACGTGGACTTTGTCATTGAGGCTGTGCCCGAGATCCCCAAGCTAAAGTTCGACATCTTTGCGCAGCTCGCCGAGATCTGCCCCAAGCATGCCATCCTTGCCACCAACACGTCGTCCATCTCCATCACGAGCATCGCCGCCGCGACGACCAAGAATCCGACGGATACGTCGGCAAGCTCCCGCGTCGTGTCGACCCATTTCATGAACCCCGTGCCGGTGCAAAAGGGCGTCGAGATCATCAGCGGCCTGCAGACGAGCCAAGACACGCTCGACACGGCAATTGAGTTTTGCAGGGCCATGGGCAAGATCACGTCCGTGTCCGCGGATTCGCCTGGCTTCTTGGCAAACCGGATCTTGATGCCGTACATCAACGAGGCTGTCATCTGCCTCGAAACGGCGGTCGGCGACCGCGACTCGATCGACGCCATTATGAAGAACGGCACCAACGTGCCCATGGGACCCTTGCAGCTCGCTGACTTTATTGGGCTTGATACATGCTTGGCCATCATGAAGGTCCTCCACGAGGAGACGGGCGATTCCAAATATCGGCCTAGCGTGCTGCTGCGCAAGATGGTCGATGCCGGGTGGCTGGGTAAGAAGAGCGGCAAGGGTTTCTACGACTACTAGAGGGGTAGAGGGCCGGGGGGGGCTTGGAGAAGAATGCCAAGAAGTCCGGGGGAAACTCGGCTGCGAGATGGGCGGCGGAGAGGAAGAGAAAGCGAGAGAGAGAGGAGAAAATGCCTTGAGATAGTTTCCACTGAGCCCGGCAATATCGACAAGTCTTGGCAGTGCACTTCGTCATTGGATGCTGAGGCTATGAATGAGGCCATGATGCTTGGCGCGCCTTCGTCAGGTCATGTTGAAATCAGCATGTGGGCGGGGAAATTGCTGGTTGACGTTTCGGAGGGTCACACTGGGGTGCAGGACAATTGGACGATGGCCTAGAACACCAGCGCGGGTAGATAGGTCAGTCCCGTCTGCGTGTGTCTTGGGGAGGTAATCCGTATGCCAAGCTGTCATCTATCTGAAAGGTGTCTACTGCCTGTCGAGCGTTTCAACGGAACGGGTGCAAACGAAAAGACAGGAATAGCAACACGCTCAGCAACTGAAGTGCTGTGTGTCTAATGCACACTTGAGGCCAGACAACCAAAAGCCAGATAGGACGGCAGCGATCGCGAGTCTAGCCAACGTGGGCCTGGGGCGATCTGTTTTGTCGGGAGGGTCCAGCGCCCAACCCAGCCAGATGAACGGGATTTGATCTCCTGAGGCGCGACTCATGAGACTGCCGCTTTTCGCGTGCGCGCGCTGGTTGTTTCTCATGCTGCTTCGGGCTGGTTAAGATGAAGAAGGACCGGGCATATCCGTCGTGCTGGCGACGAAATTAAACTTTGAGCGACATGCCGGCTGAGGAGGGCCAAGAGTGAACGTGTCTGTCTATTCGCAGAACATGGACAAAGCATCGAGGCATAAACAACAGGACGCAAACGAGCGCGAACCGCACCTGTCTTGGCAAAGCCTCGTCGACTGATTCTTTTCTTGGCATCTCTCGCTCTCCATCTCTCTCCTCTTTCGGTCTGGTGTGAGAGGAAGCCGACTTGGGCCATGACACTCGGGCCTTGCACCAACCTTGGCTGTGGTCTTGGAGCATCTGGTGGGGGGTGCGGCGTTATCTGACGATGAACGTCTCAGAAGGGCCATAGCCCTACGGCCCCCCCGTCGTCTGCTCGAGTCTCGGCACGGCCTCATGGAGGTCATAATGAGAAGCGACGAGGGGGAGGGGGGCTCAAAAACAGCTCAAAAAAGGTTCGATAGAGTTCAGACGACGACGGCCAAAAGGGAATGGGGTCAATAGTTTGGGTGGTCCCATACGTGAAGGGGTCGGGGATCTTCCCTCTGACCATGAGAACCATGACTTAGTTGCGAAGTGCCGACCCACGCTGATCTCAAGGCTCCCCTTCCCAGCGGCAGTCACCAGACAGCCCTGCTTTTGCCAAGATGAATGCCCGCTGCAAGCTGCAAAGCTGGAAGCGGCAACTTGCAGCGCTAGATTTCGTGGAAACCGCGGGGTCTAGTGGTGCCTGCCTGCCTGTGCCTGCTTGTTCCTGCTTGTGCCTGCCTGTGCTCGTGCTTGTGCTCGCGCTCGCGCGTGCGCCTGCTACAGGTCTTCCGGCCTCCCGGTCTCCCAGTCTCCCAGTCTCCCAGTCTCCCGGTCTCCCGGCCATCTGGCCCTGCTGCACACCCCGTCCTTGTTTGTTCCCGACCACAGGCTGGCTGCTCATGGGTACCTACCTAGGTACCTAGAGGTATGATGGAGAGTGTATGGCACTTGCCTCAAGCCACCCTCCGACGGCAAGCTCGTCGAGCCTCTCCGCCACCTTGAGGTCAGGCAGCAAGGTGATACGCTTGCAAGTACCGTGGGTAGATAAGCAGGTAGGTTAGGTATTGATCTTCCTACCTACCTACCTCTATTGGATTAAGGTAGGTCCCTTGCGCCACGCGAGCTAAGAACCATCTTGCTGTTCAACCAAGGTAGGTAGGTACCGAAAGGCACGTACGTACGTAGCCCTAGCTCGCGGGCAGTTGCTGCTGCCTGCGCCGCCCCTGGCTAAGGTCCGCTCTGCCCCCCAATGTGCCGGAGCGCGGCATCATCAAGTGAGGCGCGGCAGATGCTGCAGTCTTGGCAGTCACGGCCAAGCGGCCACTGCCAAGCCGACACACTGCGACTTGGACTGCCAAGAACAGACCACATCAGAGCACAGCCAAACTTGTGACCTCACCTCGCCATCTTTTCCCTTCCGCCGACGAAAAGTCAACCCAACAGTCACTTCCATCCACTGTTCATCAGCCAGCCCCAAGCAAAACTAACCTTGGACTTGAATTCGCTAGTTGAACAGGGAATCCCTGGACCACCATCCATCCATGAACCAACCCTAGTCCTACCCATACCAGGTAGAACCCAAAATCTGCATCTTCGAGGTGTGTCGATAATCCGACCTGACAAGCACTCGAAACGAGTCAGGCGGCCCAAGGCTATCGAGGAATCCGAAGACACAGTTGCGTTGCTTGTGTGTGTCTCCTCCCCCTCCCCTTTGGCCCTTTGGGCCAAGACATTACCTGGAACCTGGGTACCCGGCCGCGCCGCGCCATACGAAGGACTATCATGCCCTCAACGCATTGCCCTCGCAAGCTTCGACGACTCCCGTTAGATCGACAATCTGGCTCCCGCTGACATCTCATCGTCGACACTTGACAGGAATGCACGTCCACTGACGGTCGTGACCTGGTCGTGACCACGATTCTGACACGCACGAAATTAGAATGCGACCACCCTGCCGCCAAGCAGCCCGACACTCACTGTCAAGCTTCATTGATTGCAGGGACCAAATCGACTGATGACAGATAACTTGGGACAGCTCACCCCCCTCCACCAAGCCAGCGTGGTACGAGATGGACGTCCTAGCCAATCTCGGTGGCAGTCGCCGAACTCTGTGTCCCCCGAGGCTACTACACCCCCGACGACACGGCTACTTGCCGTGCATGCGCTGTGCTGTGCTGGTGTGCTGTGCAGCAACTCAGGTACAAGGGGAGGGCGGGGGGCCACGGGGCGTTTTGTCGCGAAGCAGCAACATGGGGCACACCTCTGTGGCTGGCCTTTGGTTGTCGAACACGGCCACGACCGCGTGGCACGAACAAGCCGTGAGCCATGCCGTTGTTGATCGGCCACTTTACTGGTCTGCCTCTGCCCTGGTTTTCTGGTGTTGCCACCATAGGACTCCCAAAAGCCCGTCACCCGATCGACAGGTAGATGGGTCGCCAGCGGGGTCGTTGGGGACGAGGCGACAACGGCTTAGGCTCCAGCAAGCGGGGCTGTCCACCACCGGCAAGCCAACCGGGACACTGGAGCCCTCGGTGTCGGTGCACCATTAGACCGGTCGCACTCGCGCACCACCAGAAGCGCCAGAAGGCCCAGAGAAGCATCCACAGGGCCCCTGACACCATTTCCTGCCCCACGGCTGCCGTGCTGTCGGAATCTTCCAGCGCACTTCATCGCCCCCTAGCATCGACGTGTCGCCGGCCAAAAGCCCAACACGGTTAGGCGCTCGACAAGCCGTTGTGTCAAGTTTACAGGCTTGCCGATGCTTAGATTACGCCAGGGTGGTCTTCCACAACTCAAATCATCCACAGTATGACCTCACTTTAGGTTACAAGCCGTGTGTCGTAAAGCTGCCATGAGGCTGGTGGAGAAATTGGGGGCGGATTGGCGGGCTTCGACAACTTTGCCTATGGCGTCGAATGTTTCGTACACATCATTTTGCAGATCTTGACAGCCAGATCCTCCAGGAAATGAAGCATTTCTAGCCTGCCATGGTTGTCGGTCCACCCAGTTCAACAGAAGTTGCTGCCTGTCCAAAGTCCACCCTTTGGGAATCTCGCAGGGTCAACGGAAGACGCGACGAAACCCTTGCTCACCACAGGCTTCTCAAAATGATCGCCCTCATAAGATGGCGCAAAGGCGCCAAGAAAAGCATCGGGGCATTCGAAAGCGAGGGTTGAATGTGGCACGAGGCTCGAACGCGACGCGTCTACAAACACCTCGAACCTTGGGCTGTTTCGTCTGTCCAGTTGTGCACAACGCGTGCCTGACTGGTGCATCTCAGAACGGATTGGGGTTCAGGGGGGTGTGGAGTGGCTCTTTCGGCAGGGCTAGGTTGGTGAGAGAGTGCCAGGACCGACACGTCGATGCGGTTCCTTCGGTAAAATGGAGAGAGTTTGAAGGCACGAGTCGTTGCGTCTGTGGGCCTCACCAAGATTAATGAGCAATGATCGCTGATGAGCCGTGATCGCTGATGGATGGAAGGACGGCAATCGATCACATCAAACCAATACGGTATTTTCTTGCGGCAAACCACCCCCGCAAGGGATGAAACCACGGATGACATCCGGATTGCTCAGGACCAGCAAGTTGCAGACCATTTTTCTCTTCGGGTCCGTCGAGATGGGAGCACAGACCTGAGAGACAAGCACTGAGGGCTGCCCACACACACACGCACACATACTGTGGGACGCAACAATGCTCGATCGTGCCGGCGTGAGCGGGCACGGCGTCGAGCAGGACCTGACCCAAGCGCCCTGTACCCCTGACTTGGGGGCTCCAGTTCTCGCAAAGCGATCTACCCGTTCTCGGTCCAGTAGGAATCCGCGGCCCTACCAAAGCGGCATTTACCCCTCGAACTCGAGAGCACAGCACACAGTTTCTGGCCATGTATTGCCAATTGCCAGCGGCGTCCTACTACCAGCCCGATCTCGAAGTCAGTTGTCGAAGGTTTTCCGATCGCTTCGACGTTTCGTGCCGTCCTCGGCACTCGGGAGCAACCAGAATAACATCCTCGGTGCGAAGTGTACTGGTGCATATCTTCGCAAGGCGGCTGCACTCTGGCCCCTGGTGGCACAATCACACCTATCAGCCTGCGGCCCGTTCGGAGCAAGTTCCCACAGAACCGACAGCAGCGAGTGCGAGCCTGACGATTGACTTGGGAGGCCATGGTCCGAATCAACACCATTCCATGGTTCGGGTCACAGACAGGGCGTGGGCGCTGACTGTTGTTGCTGGTCACTTCCATGCTAGGTACCTTATTCAGGGTAGCATTACGGTCTGTGCCGTCCTGACGGTGCCGTCTCACTTCACATGGCGTATCAGTCACCCGACGGGTCCTCTCTGCTGGCCCCCTCCCATCGCCTCCGCTCTCGCCCACACGTGGTGTTGAGGAAAGTTTCGCGTGAGCACCACCACGAGGGGGGAGCACACTACGGCCTGTCAAGTGCCGCTATCGGTGGTGTCTCGCGCGACTGAGGTAGAAGCACAACCCAATTCACTAGGCAGGGAGTGCGCTCCACAGCACAAACTTTGGGCTCCAGCTTGCTAGTGCCGAACGGTCACTCTTTCATCCCAATAAAGTCGACATGCAACATATTCTTAGAGCAGCTAGCATGATATCAAGCAGTAAGCATGCGAGTGGTGAAGGAGCTGTTCATGCCCTCTTGCTCTGCCATGGACCTGCATCCGTCTTCATGCTGCATCGCGCGCCAGAATGAGCTACTCGACTCGTTCGGAGTCGGAACAAGATGAACAGGCCACCTGTTGGAGGGACAGTGTAGCTTGCTCAGGCACCCAACACGTGTCTTTCCACTCGCACGCTACTGCTATTCCAGTACGGTACTCAGTGTCACCATGGCGATACTCACTCCGACCGTTTTCACCGTTCATACGCACGAGGCAGGTTTCTCAATTCTATTCAGCCGTTGCGAAACCCTCTGTTCTCGTTCCTACGGCTCGGCAATGCCATGGCAAAGCACGGCTGGCGGAGTGTGTGCGGGCGGGCGCAAGGCATGGCGAGACACCGCGCGGGTGCCAGAGAACTGACTAGAAACTTTGGTGACCAGCCCCGTGCACGGCCCCTGTCACTCGCGTTGCATGCCACGGGTTCTGAGGGGTAAAGGCAACGCCGGTCTCTTTCCCCCCCAAGTCGTGGAGCCTTCTGTTGTCTCGTCTTTTTCCGCCAGCCATACATTCCCTGTCCTTTTGTGGCTGCCGCCGAAATGTCCGCACCCCTCCCCTCCCCTCCCAACCTGCACACCCTGCCCACAGACTCTACCTAGAGAGCCACACCCTCCAAACCTGTCGATCTTCCCAAATGGAACCCCTGTCGCGTCCGCTCTTCGAGAACGGTCATGCGTTCATCCGTGGAGGTCGACGCAGAGCTAATGTCTACGAGGCCAATGAAGCTCTCTCATCGCAGGTCCCTGCCGGCCAGCCCAAGACTGAGAAGGCCATCTGCTCCGGACCAGGTCCTTTCGTCCTTCGCCATCCTCCGAGGGACATGTCTGACCTGTCTTAACCTTGCGCCAGTGGCATCCATGTCAGAAGGCGCCGATTTGCGGCACCCAATCTGCAGTGGGCGGGAGGGCAGTCTGGATGCCCGCGAGCTCTCTGAAACCAACCTCGGCGGGCTGCTTGAGGGAAGGGGGTGGAACGCGCTCGCGCTCTTGAATCAGGCTCGAGGCTTCAGTCTCGCCATATCCTGGCCAGGTGGGGACCGAATCTCTCTCAGCACTCCGAAGCAAGGCTTACCCTTCGTGGACTGACGTCGAGACAACCACTGCCACTTTCCCAAGAACATCTGCCATCTTGTCACCCCTGGTCTTGGCCTGGCCATTTCTGGTCAACACGGACCAGGCTCTATGTCTCGCCGCGCCGCGCTGCTCGCCGCAGTAAATCGTCTGGTCCCATGCCACCATGGTACTGCATTAGCCATTCAGCCGGGAGGGGGAGACTAGACGGCCGCTCTCTCACTCACACTCATGTGTGTGTGTGTGTACCTTTCAGCGATCTCAAGACGAAGTAACGCTGGCAGGTCAGCCGCCCGCAGTGCGCACGACGTCTCCGTGTGAACAGAGAGTGCGTGTTGTCTCGCAAGAAGCAATGGTAAAAACAAACAAGGCAGACAAGCAGCGCACAGATGACTCGGCGTGTGCTTTGCCTGCCATGATTCGGAGCAGAGATCTGATATGCTGCAAGCGTGTTGCCAAACCCTCATCCATGTACCGGGTACCCCCATACGACCCCATCACGACAAGGTCCATCACTGCGCCAGAGGCCCTGCCCTGTGCATGCCCTGCACGCCTCGTCGGATCCTGCCTCGACTTTTCTCCGCAAGGAACAGCGGCCCCCATCGGTATTGCTCCCACCTCCGTCATTCTAAAAACAGGGGTTCCTGAGCAATGGTCCTTGCGGCTTGTTGCCTTTCAGACTGTGGCATCCTTGACGGGCGGTCTGACACTTTCCAGATGTAGGACGCCTCTGGTCGATCGACCCCCCGCATACCGTCGTCTGGCGCACCCTCGAATTTCTACATTATAACATCCTGCCTCGTGGAACCTGGGGTCGCCAAGTCCCACCTCTCTCTCTCAACTCATCAAGTGACACTCCTTCACGTTGAGACCATCTCTCCTTACCAGGTACACATACTCATTCCGAGCATATCCCATCCCTCCAACACACCGGCACTTCGACCACGGCACTTCCTTTTTGATCTCTCCTCGCGGATCGACCCGAACTACACCCGTCCTTCCACCACCATCCTCCGCTCTACATCGCGCATAGGCCGTCTTGGGTCTGGAGCCTTCGGGGAACTACCCGCCTACCCGTATCTCTCTGCCTCTTTGGGTCAACAACGAAGTCCGCCCAACTGAGTGATTTGTCTGGCTGCATACACAGTCAAATCGAGCACTAGCCGTTGTCTCTCTTTCCCTCTTCCTCCCTTTCTCCCGCCATCTCGAAGGGACATCTGACTTGGTCCTTTTCACGAGGCCCGCTCGCCAGCCCCTTCTTCTTCCTCCTCGAGTTAGCTCTTCGAAGAGGTCGAGGACGCCCCTACCCGGCTCAGGGGATCCCCATCCAGGCAATCAGTCCTTGGACTCGCGTACCGCCTCTGGCCGTCCAACCGCCGCTCCTTCAGCAGTTCAGTCCAGCGTCTTGTCACTCGCTTGCGTCTGCCCACCAGACCGCGGTCCCACCCACCCAGAAAGACACCACGTTCTCAGCAACCAGCAGCCCTTCCAATGCTAGTTACCAGGCATATTGATACCGAAACGAGCCACTGGTCCTTCAACAAGTTTGAGACCACCTCTCAGAAGCCATCTCGCAGTTCCTCACGCATGTCTAACCACCTCGACGCACCATTGTCGACGCAACCTGACTGGCAGGGACAGTATTCGTACTTGGCCCCCGAAAGCAGCATCTTCTCCCAACCGTACGAAGCCAGAAATGAGAGCGCGGGTGCTTCGCAGCCGCGATCTACCGCTGGTGGGCCTGGCCAGCTGGACGTCTCTGTGAAGCTGGATGCAAGCTCACCCGAAGCCCATCAAAAGAGTCCAGAGGCCCTATCACCAGTCATCAAGCAACGATCTCCCTCCGTGGAGCAGCCTGGACAACACCAGCTTGAGGCGTCGACACCAAAAGCAGCAACGGCTCAAGCACAGGAGTCTCACTCGATGGCTCAGGACACCTCCAGCTTTCCAATGGCATCGACGCAAGCAGCCTCTGCGGTCCAAACGGGCCAAGAGCCAGGGAGCTCGTCGGTCCCGATCGCCAGCGAGGAAGAGACTGTCCTCCTGAAGGAAGAGGATGATGATGTCTTTGACGATGATGACATGGATGGCGATGAGAATCCGTCAGGTCAGCCACAGACCGCAGCAGAGAGGACCGCCCAACGGAGGAAGATGAAGCGATTTCGGTAAGGAACAACAATACAACTGCATGCACAGTAGCCATGGCCAGCTCCTAACACTAGGCAGTCTTACCCACCAGCAGACTCGTTTCCTGATGAGCGAGTTCGCAAAGCAGCCGCATCCTGACGCAGCCCACAGGGAACGCTTGTCCCGAGAAATCCCTGGCCTGAGCCCTCGACAGGTCCAGGTTTGGTTCCAGAACCGGTATGAAAACACGCCCGCCCTTGGACCTTGACACTTTTCACTGACCTCTGTCAGCCGCGCCAAGATCAAGCGACTTACGGCGGATGATCGTGACCGCATGATCAAAATGCGAGCAGTGCCTGACGACTTTGACAACGTGCAGGCTCTTCACTCACCATACGGCGCGGTCCATGCGCTTGGTGCCCCAATGGCTTCACCTGTTGAGTTCGGCTCCTCTGCATACACCGACCACATGATGAGGCCTTTGATGGTGGACGTGCGACGAAGCGAGGCAGAGGACCACATGCCGCCAACCGGTCTGAGCCCAGCTTTTGGAAACATTGGTTTCAACGCCTCGGCTTCATTAAGCAACTCTGATATACTGTCTCCCATGTCCCCTACGGCCAACGATCACCGATACGGATACAGCAGTCACCTCTCGCCCACAAGTGCCGGGCACCGACCAACAAATACCTTTGGTCGACAGACCAGCCTCGACCAGTCCATGATGCATGGCCGGCAACACGCTCGTCCGCTTCAACCGCTCCATCTTCGCGAGACGCTGTCAAGGTCACGGTCCGACAATCTGCAGTCACCTCTCCGATCCGGCATGTCATGGAAAGGAGACTCGATAGATTATACCACCTACGCCGGTGGCAGTACTAGCCCACAGATGAGCGGTCGTCAACAATCAGTCTACCAGCCAGAACAACTGAGTAGCGGCACTTCAGGCCCCAGCGGCATCGGCTACGACTCGGCCTCGTATTCCAGTGAGCTTCTTGTTACATCTGATGACTGTTGTAGTGCTATATGCTAACGCCGCCACGCAGGCCACGCTTCTCAGTCTCCGCCAAACATCAACTACTCCAGCTACCAACCCTCCAGCTTGCAGTCCACTCAGAACAGACTGCGAAACAGAGCCTCCTCGGCGACATTCCCCCTGGGGCTCGATCTTCGCAACCAGTATAGATCCTCCTCGCTCCACTCTGCCAGCAGCCGCGACCTCTCCTCCGCCACATCGCACTTCAGCGGCACCTCTGCACCGAGCTACACAGCCAGCTACCCCTCCGCACCCCTGACTGCACCCATGGACTTTGCACTTCCCCGCACTCCCGGCAGCGCAAGCACCGGCCCCCGATCGGGTGTCCACGACTACTCGATGCCTCAGATGAGCGCACCCATCGCGCCTCCACACGATTTTGCCCAGGCGTTCCAAGGCGCCAGCGTAAGGACCCCAATGCGAGACACTTTTACTAGTGGTCACCAGGCGACCGAGCACCGCAGCGAGTACGGCACAGATTTTGGTTCTGGATCGGCCTTGAAGAGGAAGAGAAGCTTCACCATGCCTGGAGGCGGGCCAGCTTCTCGGCCTGGAGCATACGGCAACCCGACCTGAGTGAGGAACATTTGAGCGAGCTATGGGCGAATCGAAAACTTGAGACGAACGTGAGACCATGGTCGAAATTTCTTGTTGTCTATTCAACTTCACTTCTACAACTGCACATGTTTACATCCGCTTTGGACCTGTGCCATTTTCATGTTTTGTTTTTCAGGGAGGGATTTTTTTTCTTGGGGATATACAGATTTGGCAACATAGCCGGAGGGCTATTCTGGGCGGCATGATTCTCGGGGGATGGCCCCCTTTTCCATTTGGCTTTGCGGGATCTTTTAGGATCAAGCCCAGCCCTGCACTGCATTTTTTACCTTGTTTGTCGATTTGCCGCAGAGCATGGCCAGCTGCAAGAAGAGCGTTGCTTTCTGTTTGGAGTTTTGAAGGATGGGGTCAAAGGAGACATGGGACGGGATAAGGGGTGGCGGGCCAACGAAAACGGGACATGGAAGCACTTCTGTTGCAGAATCTCCACTTGGGCCTGCGTACCAATTCTTTTCTACTTTCTGTTTCTCTTGCCTCTTGAACATGTTTTTTTCCTGCATGTGGACTATCATGAGCCAGACGGCCGACGAGCGATACGGGACCGGAACCGGAGAGAGAACTGGGCAAGGGAATCCATCGCATTCGAGAAATGCGACAAGCCAACAGGGTGGACTGGACGGACCATCGCGTCGCCGGAGAGACCCTACGTCGACATGCTGTACATAGGTATGATGCTCGCTCAGGGCCGCCTCGGCATGGCCTTCCTTGCCTGCCCCGCCACTCATCGCGTGCGTGCATGCGCACGGGGAGGCTGGGCAAAGGGAGACTGCTATCGCTCTTGTGAATATGCAACCTCTTCTTCTTCCTCTTCAACTCTTCCCCCCCTGCTTGCCTGCTTGAATGTCATGGCCTCAAATTTGCTTTTCCACATCCCTTGCTGTAAGAGCTGCAGGTCCAGAGGCTCGTGACTCGCAATGCGTCGGTACGCATGGAAGATGTGTCAGGGCCCGCAGGGCGCTACCTCTGGTCGTGACCAATTCTTCAGGGTGCAGTGCAGGACCGAAAATGACTTGTTGACAGACGGCGCTGGCTGGCTGGCTGGCTGGCATGCCGGCGCGCCTACGTTGGGGCAAACGTCGACCCGACTCGAGTCGTGGAAACAGAAGACAGTGAGTGAGTGAGAGAAGCGACGTTTGCGGCGGTTGCCGGGTGCGGCATGACGCTCCGGGTGTCCGCGTTCGGGATCCGGAGGCTTACGTTGCGTGGTTGCCCCCTTTTTTTTTTCTCCCCCTCCCCCCTTTTCGTCTCATTGGGGACGGGCGGATTTTTGGGAAAATGGGGTCCAGGGGATTTTTAGGGGGGGTACCACGGGATTGCACAAGGTGGGGGGTTGTCGGCCGCTCTGGATTGTATCCTTTGCTTGGCTTGTCCTACCGCCTGTCTTGGCCTATGATTATTCCGCTTGTTCTCACTGACCACGTACCCATTCTTTGCCGTCTTTGCTTCTACAACTTGGGGCGACGATGGAGGGCGCCAGGGGGGAAGTCCGGTCTTGGGCGGAATGAGGGTGCCCGTGGGCGGGTAGCTTGTTGACCATGCGTGCCAAACTCTGCCCGGATGCACAGGGACGATGGCAACAATGAGAGCAAGAATGGCAGCAGCAGCAATGAAACGGGCGGGTTACAGAAGGGAGGAGGAGGGGGGGCAGGGATAAGGTGGTGTGATGCGCCAGTCGGGATCGTGAGATATTCTCTTTACCTGCTTTGATGCCCCCCCCCCTCTGGAGCCATGGTTTTGTTACCTAGGTAGGTACCTTAGGCTGGGCGAGTAGAGAGAGGCGGTCCGAGGTCTGGCCGGATGGACCCATGGACAGGGCCAGGGGGGTTGCAAAGAAGGGTGGTCGTTGGATCGTGAGCAACGTAGCTGAGCTGGCGGGTAAGGCGCCGCTGAGAATAGCATGAGAGGGCGCTACGAAGGTTCAGGGCTGGATTGCTTCTGTCTGCAGGGTGCGAGATTGAGGATGCGTGCTTTGGCTCCCGGTGGCTTGAGATGGCGGGGGGAAGCTGCATTGTGTGCGTGCCGGATCGAGGGGTGGAATGGAGAGACCGTGGGGATGATGGGAGGTCTGAGGTCGGAGATATTTGGATGAGCGGGGGGTTTCATCGCACCGCACGTAGTGTCGTCTTTGCAGCTGGCCGGGGAAGAGAAGAAGAGAGAGAGAGGCGGTGTATGGGCAAAAGGCGCGTGAGTTGGGCTCGGCTGAGGCCGGTGCGATGGATTTCGGAGGCAAGATGGTGATCAGAGGCGGGGTGCATGATGTGTCGGCTCTGCATGTGCGTCAACTCGGCTCATACAGGGCGGAGGATGCGGCTTGTCTCCGAAGATGGACAGACGTGGTGTTGTTCCATGCAGGACGCCAGGGAAGCACTCCAGTCCGCTTTCCATCTGTGCAGTCATCATGACTTGCAGTTCATCCCATTGGTATAACCATTGGAGGGAAATCACGGCTCATACAACGTTATGATTTGTCCAGCCTGTCGCTAAGACTTGAAATGCGCTGCCGCATGTTCACCTGGGCATGGCTGGTTCCTTGCTACCTCGTACAGACAGTCACATTTCCTTGATAGGTGCAACATGTGTGAAGAGACGCATGTCGGCCGCACAACTGTTTAGCCACGGCTAAAATCAGACCCTGGCCTCGAACGGAGGACTCATCACTACGGACGGTTTTGAGCCCACGGAGACGGAAGGTTTCTGGGAATTCAGTAGCCCAAGGCTTGTACTACGTGGTTTGGGTGGCAGTACCATGGGATGAATGCACGGGTAACACGGCTTGGATTGAAGAAAGTGTCCAACTCGAAAGCTGCGATGGCACAAGTCAAAGTGCTTTTGTCCGAAACTTCAATCCTGGCAAATGGGACACTTGGCATGTCTGGCTAAGACGGGATGACGTGAAGCGACTTCGACATTCCATTCCACTTAACCCACGAGACTGGCGTTCCCTGCTCTGATAATTTATCTCGCACGCGATCGTTTCGCAAGGGCAGCCGGCCATCAAATACCTGAGATGAGCGGCCGGCGAAGGCGTGGGCCGGCTGAGACCCCCGTCCGAGCCGAGGTCGTCGCTTCACCCCCACCTGACCGAAGTGGCTTCGGAGCGGGACGAACGGAACACTCGGAACTCGGCTTGGCGTGTTTCGGGCCCGTCTGGAACGGGTCTCATCCGTGTGCTGCCCACCAGCTTTGGCCGTGATACGAGGAGAAGCATCCAAGCACCAGGGTCCGTATGATGTATTTTCCGAAAGCCACAAAAGCAACAAGGGGGGCGCCGGGATGCCGTCGGGCTCGCAGACTTCAAGACTTAGGTGACCTGCTGCCAGCCGTAACCCTGCGTCTGTTTGACGCGATGCTTAGTTCACTTTGCGCGCAGTGTCACCACCGGCGGCGGGTCAGTGAGCCAGAAACGACTTTCGATGCGCCGTCGTTGCACGAGGCGATTCGATGGGCAGACACCCTGTGCAATAGCGACTCGGGCAGCTATGCGGTTGGGTGGTGGCAGCGCGACGTCAGGCTATGTTCAGCCGCACGAGCGTCGGAGATTTTGCCTCAACGCCGTACACGGAATGCAGTTAGCTGTTGTAACAATCCCTTGACGAGATCCTGCAATTCTTGTCATGAGCAGCTGGGGCCAGCCGATGGACTTTGGTGTATCCATCGTTGGGTAAGCTGGGATCGACACTGCCCTAACGGCCGGTGCGACACCACCCTGCCCGAACAACATCACATCGCCTTTGTGATGATCTAGAGTGCAGGCCGAGTCGTTGTGCTTTCGAGATGTCTTGTAGGGCGTGAGAAAATACTTGTAGGGCGAGAGAAAATACTTGTCCGCGTCAGCAGTATACACTAGGTGCAGTCGACCAACTTCACAACTGGACTAAAACATGTCAGCATTATATGAACACTCGTGCTCAGACTGGCCGCCACAACACGTGACGTTGTAGCCGTGAAACCGAGTATAACCTCACACAATTTGGCAAGCCTATACTGAAGGATGTTGCGTCGTAAGAAATTAAATGGTATTCATAAGTGGCGTCTGTGTACGGAAAGTGAATGAATGACACGGTGACCATGCCGGGTATATGCTGAAAAGTGAAAACCAGTCCCAAAAGATGAGAGTTCGCAAGCGATAGTCAAGCCTGTGTCCAAGAAACGAGTGTAGCCGGCCAATTGTAAATTACGCTCCATCGTGATATCGTCCAGGTCGTCGATTACAAGGGCGTCACATCCTTGTTCTCTTTCTCGTCAGGCGTGATGGCTTTTGCAAAAGCCTCTGGCGGCGTCACGACGAGCGTGTCCGGGCTGGTTGCGCTGTCTAGGTCGAGGCCGCCATCCTTGAGATCCGAGGAGCGTCGCGAGGTCCCCGGGATCCCTTGCGTCGGTCCTGGCGGTTGCAGGAGTTGGCTCAAGGGAATGGTACCGGGGATCTTGGACTCGGGGGCCGTGGTCTGCGAGCCAGCTTCCTCGTCCGCTCTTGCTGCCGCCGGCGCGATTACCTCTTGAACGACGGCAACACCATCCAGGGGAGCCGTCTCCGGTTCCTTGGCGGGCCTCAAGCGAGCGTCTTGCGCAAGGATGCGCTTCGCCAGCGCCGTCACACCACTGACGATAATCTCAGGCCTTTCCCAAGCCAGTAGACCCGGCTCACCGGGCGCGCGGTTGGTGTGCACCACGGCATATCCCGAGTTCGCCCACCCAGGGCACGAGTACACACTCGCAGCAGGACGGGGCATATTCGCCATCTCAACATCCCCCTCCCTGACTCCGGCCTCCTCCTCATCGCCGAGGAACACGGTGATGGCGACCCTCGGCCTCGTATGCTCGGATCGTGCCTCGGCCTGCCGCCCTACGCAGTGCGCCCAAAATCGCAGCGCCGCCTCGGGCCCTGGTAGCCACGCGAGCATGGCCAGCGTGACAATGTCGGCGGGAGTAAAGTCAGCGCGGGGCCCCAGCGTACGGGGGCTCTTGAGGGCGAAGACAAGGAGGCCGAGGGGGAGTCGCAGAGCGCATAGGCGAGCGTGTTCGGTTCGAGGACGCCAACCTTGTGGAGGCCGAACTGGGAGGGCGTGGTCGTCGCATCCTTCTTCTCGTTTGTCGTCGCTCCAGCGTTCGGACCTCGCAACGAGGGTGATCCAGCGGCGCGGCGGCTGAGGGCGGCAAAGTCGGCCTTTTCGTAGCCGAGGATGGGGGCATGGAAAAATTTGGCGAGCTTCCACTTAGCCCATTCCCACGGTGCGGACTGGGGTTTCGGCGCGGCGAGGGGCGGTTGGATGAGGTGGGTGCCAAGGCAGGACGAGGGGTACTGATTCGCAAGTTGGTTGGCGAGCTGCCAGTCGATTTCGGCCGGGCTCGAGGAGGCGGGCCCTGTGTTCGAAACGAGGTAGCGCGGGTACGTCATGCGCGTCATGAGGGTGTTGAGGATGTCGGTCGTCGCGGAGATGGCTGAGGCGGAACTTGGGAGCGCATCGCTGAAGCCGAGTCCGGGAAGGGCAGGGATGACAAGGTGGAAGGGCTGACCGTTATCGACATCCTCGGGTTCGGTGAAGAGCTTGACGAGATGGCCCAGCGAAAGGTTTGTGAAGGGGAACGGCGGCAGTAGGAGCAGAGGCACGGCGGCTGGCCTTGGCGAGCGGACGTGGATGAAGTGAATCCTCACAGGCGTCTCTGCGTCAGGGACGCTGATATTGATACGGAACTGAGGGAGCTTTTCGTTCAACTCTTCCTCTTTCTGCCTCCACGAATACTGTTCCATCCTGCAAAGGGCAGACGAGAGACCTGGTCAGTCGAGAACAGGGCAGTGGTGACAGCCAGACTGTTTGCTGGCGAATAGGCACTCACCAAAAATCAATCAGCGGCTCGACCTGGGGCTTAGGCTCCCACCAGTCCGCCGACGTGGGCTTCGGGACTTCATGGGGAAGCCTCGTGAGCTCAAGCTTGCGCTTGGTGAGATCGAGATACTTGCTCGACACCTAGAAAGGATCTTGTGGTCAGTCCACGGCACAGCCAGAGCATTACATGGCAAGTCGCACGACGTACGTGAATGCGATATGGCTTAATCTCGTCATCGCCGGGCCCTCCAGAGGACTCCACCGTATCGGTCATGTCGTCGTAAAATGTCAATGTCTCTTGTCGCGTCAATGTCGTGAGTTCATGTAGTCTTCTTGGGTGGCAGCCGCGAGGGGATCTGGAGGTTTCGCAACAAAACAAACACACGACGACCCATGCCTCGTGTAAAAGGACCGAGGCCAAGGGTCCAGGGTAATTAACAGACGAGAAGGTGTCCTGGTTTAGCAGCAGCAGTAGAAACAGCAGCCCTCAGGCCGCCAATGGATGGATGCATGGTCTCGTCTGTTTTGATGAAAGGGTCAAAGGTCCAATGTCCCCTGCCCTGGCCCTGCCCTGTAGGTACTATCGCCAAGGATCCGCACGCGCCAAGTGGGCGCGCCAGGGCCGGAGGTGTGGCTTGAACGCGCGTCAGCACAGACGATGTGGCTCAACACCGTTTCACGTTGTGGCACCGTCGCGGGTCCAGAACCGAAATGGACTCATCGCCGCCAATGAGAGGTCGTAAAGCTCCCCATCGCGACCTCCACCAGAGCTCACGTCCTTGATCTGGACCCTGGTTTGCCTGGGACGGCGGCCCGCTATGTGGCGGTGCACACGATATCCTAGCGTCCTGGGAAATGATCTTCTCAACGCCACCAGGCGTACCCAGTACATCGGACATGATGTGTCCCAAATGACGAATCAATGCCCTGGCTCCCGCTGTATTGAACGTCGTATTGTGCCAACTGTGCGGTTGCCTTTAATGTGCCTCATTGGCCGTTGTTGGACTGTCATCGCTCATCGTCGCCCACGTCGAGGCAGTCATGCGTCTTGTCGCCACTGATCCAACCAGCCCCACCACGCTGGTCGAGTGGCTCGCTGGGTGTGGCGTCAAGGTAATTGTCAGAATCGTTCCAAGACGTCAACCCTCATATTTCCTAGCAGCATTGGAGGCCGCCCAAAGTAGAGTGAACTTGGCATGGATTCGTTCACTCGTCTCGAAAGCTGCCGTGAGGTGTGTTACCAGCTCAGCCCAGGAGAATGTGGCTCACGTGACATCTGAGACAAACACCGCCGCCATTTACTCCTCCACCTCTAGGCTCAATACTGATCACATTTGTGATCGTACAACTCGGCTGTCAGCGCAACCTCACAAAAGCGCTGATAGACGCACCTGACCTGAACTCACGTCAAGTACTGGTTCTTGCTTTCGTTTGTTTCCCCGACCTGGTCCATCATCTGCCGATGGCCCGAACCGGTAACGTCAGCAGCGATGAATCTGTCATTAAGAGGCACGGCGACAACATTGTTCGCGTCTGCTCATACCATAGGCGGGACTTTGATCTGGTCGTGATTCGTTCACGCCCACACGAAATGCAGCCGGTGCTCGCGTCCATTGCCACCGCCTCGAACACGAAACTACAAGCCCATTTGGGTAGGTTGGCCACGCTGCCACCAGAGCTCATGTCGATGGTCATTCTCCAACTGGACGTCCGCTCGGCCTTTCGCTTTCGCCAAGTCAATTGCTTGGCCCGCTCCATCATTACGGATATGCAGGAGTATCGTCTCGTCGCCAAACACGGTCTCGAGGGTCTGAGGGGGCTTTTGCGAACTGGGCTCGCTCAATGCCACCTCCTCCGTGATCTCTATCGGGCTTTATTAACGCATTCCTGCGCATCATGCGGCTTGTTCGGCTGTCTACTGTTTCTCTTCACGTTAGAGCGATGCTGCTTCAGCTGTCTTCAATCGTCCGAACGCTACCATGTCATTGCCCAATCCACCTTTTCCAGCCTTGCTAAAGTCTCACGTACCAGGCTTGACCGCTTTCCAGGATTGTCATTACGAACTGTACCAGGCATCTACAACATGCTGGAGGTGCCAGCAAGACGACCCAAATGTCTCGATTTTGAATTTCAGGCCACCCCTACACTGCTCGCCCGCGGCATGATTAGCGACGACGAAGCTCAGAAACTGAAACGCCGGCCAGGGCAGCCAGCCCATCGCTTCATGGCGGCGACCGCGTTTCCATCTTACACCTTGCACAGCGCCAAGGTTGAGCATGGTGTCAGTTGCAAAGGCTGTCAAATCCGCTTCGACAGGCTACGCGATGATCCAACCGATCAAAACAGGTGCTTCTCGCAAAAGGGGTTCCTCACTCATTTCCCAGAGTGCCCCGAAGCATTGCAGCTCTGGGCCGAGAGCCGAGAGGGCACATGTTCGGTCGACGAGCCAGAGTTCACTCGCCGGTGCGGGTTCTTCAGCCTTTTCGGACTCGATGGATTACCTGCGTAAAGAATGATTTGCCTGTTCTACTCACACGGCACCACACCAACTTGTGATGCCGTGTCGGGAGTATCCATGTTTTTCCACCATGATGTGGGAGATGATATAATACATCGCTATTGTATAGCTTGCGGTGCACATGCCTCCTAGTAACAAAACTCGAATCCGGTGGTGTCTTGATCTGCAACATCGTCCGTCCAGCACCAAGCACCTGATTGTTACAATTCTCATCTGCCAACTAACTCGACTCCAGAGCTTATGCACTACTATCACACAGGGAACTAAGGAGCCCTTGCCGCATTTGAGCTGCAGATTTCGTTGGGCCTGGGTCGATTTACGGAAGTCTTGGTACTGAAGTTTTTAGTGTTTATGGGCTCTTGACGATACAATCGTCTATTCTGCTGACAGCCTGATGCATCATCAATGCGGGAAGCAATCCTAAATCGATGAGGTCAGAGCAACGGATGAGCAAGGAGTCCGCTGAGTCCCCTCGTCCTTTGCCGGGAGAGTTGAGTCGTATGCATTCTGAAAGTGCAAACGTCGACTGCTTTTTCATGCTTCTGTTACGCTGGTACGCGGAAATAGAGGCGTTACGTGAAATTGGCGCAGGATGAGCTGGGTTGTGCATGTTCAGGCCCTTCTTGCTTCATTGGCGCATATCAAGTCACATAGAGGGGAACCAAGCTATTCGCAATGCGAGGCAAGGCAAAATCACGACTCTTATTGTCTTCACATCTGCCCAACTGGCTTCTTGGTATACTATCCCGCTCCCTGCCATCATTTCTGCCTTGTGTGTGTGATTAAAGTCCCCTTCGACGCGCCTGCCTTCAAGGAATCCGAGGCGATGCACCCGTCTGACCAGTGCCGCCACCACCAGTACCGACACCTGCGGCCCCCGCCGCTCCGCCGCGAATATTCATAGCCCCAATCCGGGACACAATGTTGCTCCCCACGGCGTCGACAGCACCCCGCGGTGAGGTCAGCGTAGGGCCCTCAGCCGCCGTCTCCTGTACTCGGAAGAGCTTGATGGCTGTGCCGTTCCAGACGCCCGCCGTGCCTCGAGCCACTTGAATCTCGCTGCTGAAGACAAAACTCCACACAAGCGACTCGTACCAGCCGAGCGCGAGCTGAGACCACTCAAACGAGTGCACCCGGACAGGCGCAGGGTCGACGCCCACGAGCTGGATCTCCTGGATCCTCTGCAGCGTCTCGGTCGACGCCGACTCGTTGGCGATCGTCTGGCGCGGCAGCAGGGCAGACACCTGCTGGATCACCGTGAGGATCGTGTGCAGCGGCAGCTCGGGCAGCCAGCTCTCGATCCAGTGCGGCGTCGGCTCAAAGGCCCCGCTGGTCGATCCGCCGCTCGCCGAGTAGCCGCCGAGACTTGTTGTGCTGTTTTGTCTCGAAAAGTTGCCCCCGCGGGCGTGCCTCTTGCCTCGAGCCTTCTCCGACATGCCGCGCACCTGGGTCGGCACGGCGTCCTCGACATTCGAAGCCTGCGATGACGCCATGGATACGCTATCGCTCGTTGTTGATCGGGCTGGCGTCGGCTGGTGATCGTCGTCGCTGTCGTCTTCATCGTCTCCAATGGCGAACGTGTCGTCCTCTTCTGGCACGTTGCTGAGAGACGGGTGCTGCGCTTGTGAGACTGTAGGGCTCTGGATGCTGTCTACCGAGCTCCTGACTGAGCTCGGCTCTAGTCCGTCGCCACTCCCCGCAGCCTCCTTTCGCCTGCGATTCCTCCTCTCGATCTCTTCTTGGCCGGATTCTAACGTGAAGCTTCGCAAAGCCTCGATCTTCTTCTTGTTACGAACAATCGCGAAGATAAGCTCGGGGTTTTCTGCCACGTCATCAGTCACGTCTCTGCAACGTAGAGAGACAAGCGCATAGCGGCGTCAGGCTTGTCGGGAAAACACTCACTCTTGTACTGATGCTCGATGATAGAGTTGATGGATTCCAGGAGAGACCTGAGAAGAGCTTGATTTGTGTCATTGGCAAGCAGGAACGATGGAGAAGACATGGAGGAAAAGAGCTGCAGCAGTTTGGATGCGGTGATGTGACTGATACCCTCCAGGTGAGCTGCGATATTGTTGATGACGGCAAGCAGGGCCGGGTAAATCGCCGTAAGTTTGCCCTGGCTAGTCGTAATAAGGTTATAGATGGACTGCAATGGGGTCAGCGATGATTGCTACGGCACGGTGCCGGAAGGCCTCCTTACTTGGACGAGGAAGTCGGCATATGTGCCCCTGAACCCAGGGAGCCGAATTGCCAGTGGCAGGCTATCCTGTCCGGTGAAGTCCTTGTTCAGGTTCACACCAAAGTTTCTCTCAACACTGATGGTCTGAAGCAAAAAGGCGCACATGCGCACGACACCTTGCTTCGAAGCATCAGACTTGTACTCGAGAGCATAAAAGAGTGTCAGGATGACAAAGTCATGGGCCCTCTCCGTGTCGACGATGAAGGAACGGAACCTCTTGTTGCATTGTGTGATTTCCCAAAACAGCATCATCATCTCAGGCGCAAATTTGGCGGGCGACTGCGTTGACGGGATATAAGAGCTTCTCTCCTGCAAAGGCTGGTTGAGAATTCGGGTCATGCCATCAACAATAAACTGGAAGTCTTGTGGGCGGTGCAACCTGCCCAGGAAGTGGCGGAAATAGTTCTTCTGGCTCTCGACACCACTCCCTTCTGGAATCGGGTAGAGAACCAAAACAAGCAGAAGCTGCAGAGTGTAGGTCACCAGGATGGATTTCTCGTCCCTGAACACCAACGTATTGTAAGGCACCCTCCACGTGGCTGGGTTCCACTTCAGCGTCTGTCAAAGTCAGCGTCATGTCACAGAGCTGGACTATAGGGCACGCCTTACAGTATTGAGAAGCGAACACAGCACCGACAGGACGACCTGCTTGTCCGGGCAGGAGCACAGATGTGTCAATGCCCGTACGCCGTGCTTAGGCAGCGCGCTGGGTGTCATGTACATGCTCTGGCCGGCCAGAGTGAGAATCAGGCGCAGAATCTCGCACCGGTTGCTCTCATGCTCCTTTGTCGTCGGCACTGCCGTGTTGCAGCCGACGCCACTCTGCCAAATGGCATACGAGACCTTGGGCTTTCCGTGCGGCTGCCTAGGCACCGTCAGATCGGAGAAGAAGAGGAGGTCGACCAGTGTATCCAGAAGCTCCTCGGCGAGGGGCTTCGCATCCTCAAAATCCTCCTCGGGCTCTTTCTTGATTGGCGGTTGATCCTCCTGCGCCTCATCGAACAACACCTCGGCGGCAAGAGATGACTTTCGCGTCCGCTTGCGACGTGCGCCCCAGAAGAAGGTTTCCTCCCACGAACTCAAGGACTCGGCTTCATAGAGGAAGGGCAGGATGCGCGTGAGGACTCGTATGCAGTTGAGGGCGTCTCGCTCCGGAGCGATTTCGGAATCGGGGAAAGAAGGATGGTGCCGCAAGATGAAAAGTCGAGATGTCACGACGAGGATCAACGTTTCGAGGTTCTCCAGAGCATTGTCCCGTGTTCGTCGAATGTCGGCGGGGGAAAAGAGGCTGAAGACATCCTCGGCGGTTTCTGGCAGCTCCCAGAACTAGTCAAAAAGTCAGCATGGCTCAGGGCGTGAGAGCGCTTCCACGGGCACCCACTGAAGTCCAGTAGGGGTCGTCCGCGGGTATGTGTCGTTCTTCGGAGAGCCTAAAGATGCCTTTCTTGAAGACGAGCTTCGAATCGCTGGCGCCCATGTTGTCGAGTCGTTATCATGACAACCGGGTCAAACCCAGTGTCTTCTTTGATGGTGCTCGTACAGAAAAGTTGGAGCGGGCTGGAAGTTGAGCTGGCGGGTCGTGGTTTGGCGGGCGGGTGGAATCTAGACCAAGGCCTTATCAGTGAGGTACGGTGTCGTTTCGTGTAGTGGATGACCTGGAGGTCGCATGGGCATCCGTCCCCAGATGGAGCTTGCTTGGACCGCGGGGGTTACGTAAGGTTGTGTGCTCCGTGTCGCTCATGCTCCGTGTCGCCCGCTTAGTAAGCAAACAATACTCAACTGCTGAGCCTCAGATCTGCCCAGCGTTAGTTGCCCATCATGGGTAACCTAAGGAATGTCAAACTGACCCCGATGGACTTCATGGTTCGAATTCTGGATTCCCGAAGTGATGTTCTATTCGCGAGGTTTCACTTGAGAACTGAACTCGCGAAGTTCACCATTGCGCTTTCTGAGCCAAAATTTGACGCCCTATGGACCCTTAGGAGTGGGACGTGGGCAGCACACCATCAAAGCTCCGAGTCGTCTCGGCTCTCTGAGGACATCCAGGGGCCTTATTATGAAGCTGGCCGCAGGTTCTTCGTAGAATCCGAATCAACATTTCTGCCTCTGGTCATTTTTGTCTTTTTCTCCGCCATGTCCTTTCTCCGTAGCCGTGGGCTGCGGACCACTCTCGTTTCGCTTGCGTTGACCACATCAGTGGGCGCCGGCGCGTGCTTTATTGGTCTTCAGCAATGGACCAAGCCGACATACTTTGAGGCGTTTGACTTTAAATCCCACCCTGTGCTGCATCACCCGAGCCTGGAGCCCCTGCGTCTCGCGGAAAAGCCCCAGTTCGGCGACAGTTGTGTCCGTGAGGTTGCTTTCCAGGACATCGAGCCCGAATTGCTGCAAGACGGGCTTTCTGGGGGGACAGCCTTGTTAGAGCAGTTCGCTGGGGGAGTGTTTGGTCGATACGGTATGAATTGGTCGCTCATTCATTCTGCGAGAAGAAACAACTGGCGAGGGATAGATGACAATGGCTTACTGAGGTCCAGCGTTTCGTATTCAGCGCAATCTCATGAAGTTGTTCCGCAAGAGCGATGCGAACTCGACCGACTTGTGGGAGGAAGAGCAAATCAGCCACAGCGATTTCAACATCGGTAAGGGACAGCCTCAATCACACATCTTCCCCATCTCAGTATTTCTGACGTCGTGAAACGCAGGCACCATTATCGCCGATGATTTCATTGTGCGAGACAAATCATCAACCTCAATCATGTTACAGGGAGGGACATCACCCCGATATTCGCCGGATGAGCCTCACGAAATGGACACCATCGTCACCCTGCGAGTCAACCTGGACCGAGAACGACAATTGGCAGAGTTCAGGCTCGAATGCATTGTGGCTACCAACGGCATCACGACAGACGACCGTCCAGCGCTGGGCACCGCTGAAATTTTCTTGCACCAATGCTACTCAAAACTACTGCTGACAGCAGGTTCAGACTCTTGCATTTTGTAGAGCCGCCAGAGTTTCCAAGCCATTCCGTAACTTTGTCCCCATCTGTAACCATAGAGACTAGATAGAAAGCATTGTCGCGCATGTATAGCACGAGGTTCAAGGCCTGATAAGCCAGTGTCCTTACAGTGACTCCACTTCACGTTGCAACACCCTACGGAGTAGCACATTCATAGTCATTCGCCCCAAAGCAGCATCATACCAGACATGATTTCAGAATACTTACATATCTATTACACTGTGTTCACGGCTCATGGCTGACCGCTTTGACGTCGCGGCTGGCGCATGAGCCACCAATCATTATGTACCTAAATCAGTGACAGCGTGCCCTTCGTCAAGCCAAGTTCATCACCGTCTGTCGTTGATCATCCTGAAGCACCATCGCCGTTTCCTCGCGCCGGTCACCTAAGCGACGTCGAGGACCGCCTTCCTCGCTCGTACAGCCACTTGTTGTTGAGTCCGACACTTGTGCGCTTGCCTGTCGACGGGCTGGGCGACGTGGGGTCAGCGAAGAGGCCAGAGGAGCCGCTGGAAGGCAGAGGACTAGGAGACCCGAAAGAGGAGCGGCGGTTGTCGTTCAGCCCACCAGCGAACTTGGAAGGGCTGCTGGCCGGCGAGAAGGGCGAGCCGTTGAGGTTGCCTCCGAAGGCAGGGCTGCCACGTCCGGACAGCGGCGAGCTCGCATAGCTGCGGTTGCTCGCTGGCGAACCTGCAAGTGACGGGGTCCTCGAGTAGCGCGGCGGCGTGCTGAAGACGGCGTCAGGCGTGGCGACCTTCGGTCCAGGGGGCAGTCCGAGGAGCTGGCGCTGGGCGGCGGAGAGGGGGATATCGCTGAGGTCGTCGGTCGTACGGAACAGTGGGAGCAAGGCGGTGACGGAGTTGGCGATCGGAATGGTCTTCAGGACCAAGTAGGCCCATCCAAGGATCGACCTCGTCGACTCTGAAACTCTGCAGATGGATTAGTATGCGGACGGCTTGGGTTCTTGGTCGGGCGGAACACGTACAGCTTGTGGCTGATGTAGCGCTGGACCAACGCCTGGGCTACCCAGAGAGCGACAAAGAAAGCCACATTCTGAGCGACTTTTCTGACGTTCTTCTCCGAGAATGTTGTCGCGTTGCGCCGCCTGGAGATCTCGTCAATCCGTGGGTGTCTCCAGGTGCCGGGACTGTCGACGACGGGCGCAGCGCTTTGAGCCTGGGGTGTTGACTTGGCGGGGGTTGTGGTAGCCACCCTGCTCATCATGGGCGTTGACATTGTTTCTGAGGTTTTGGATTGGACGTCGTGTGGGCGGGCGAGAAGATCGATCAATGGGGAGGTGAGGCGGGTGAGGAAAGGCCTGCCTGAAAGGTTAGTCGAGTTTCTAGCCACGACTGCAAGAACAGGCGGTGGAACTGACAATGTCGGGGTTGTTGTTGAAGTAGAAAGTGTGGCGGACCTGTTGGGTTAGTAAATCTTCAGCCTGGCGGCCGAGCTCGTCGCGGCGCTGCTCCGGATTTCCCTGTGTCGAGATGCGATGCTGGACAGGAAGTTTTGTTGACGTTGGTGATGAGATTGGGGGTTGCGCCGCGAAAACAATCCCCCAGTTACGCTTCCGGAGCGGGAGCCCAGCACGGACGAGCAGCTTGCAGGGGTGTGGTGCAGTTCCTAGGTACCTACCTAGGTACCTACCGCAAGGGCTCTAAGGGGATACCTAGGTGAGGCGAGCACCTACAAACTGGAGGCGCAAGGGGCAGGCGGCGGTAGTGCGGGGCGTTATTGCCCGTCTGCCACGTCTGACTGGGTGAACAATAGCATCAGCCACAGACAGCTCCGACGGCGGGAGGGAGGGAGCTGGCGTCCACAGCCCACCTCGAAACGTAAGGGTACATCACCCGATTCCCGACGCCTACCACCTCCCCGACATACAACGCCCCAGTTGCCCCTCGTCGACTGGAATGATTATTGACGCAGGTCCGTCTCACAGCTGCTAGGAACACGAAGCAGTTACTTGAGACAGCCGTGTCCAAACTTGGTTTCGTCCTTGACCTCTACCTCGATCTCGGCTTTGAACCCGACTCTTCCACAGAACCGCCGAGAGGGCACACGACCCAAGTCTCTCTCTCTCTCTCCCTCTCTCTCGCCATGGGCACCATCGACAACCTTCTGGTCAGCCTCGACCAGAGCGTCACAGGCCTCTTTGGACAATGGAACGGCTACACAACGGCCATGGTGACCTTCCTGGTCATCATTGTCTCCTACCGTATTGCTGCCAGTCAGGAGCCCGACACGCATCCAATGTTGCTTGCCCGCCAGGCGCAAGGCTCACCTGTTCGACAAGAGGGTGAGTCGCCCGTCTACCGATCCCACGCCTCACCGCACGGCATGCCTCTCAATAGTGGACTGAACGTCAAGGATTCTGGGGCCTCGAAGTGGCCCAGAGGAAGAGAAGGTGATCTCCGCGACATTTGGAGGAGGGCCGTTGGCGGCACGCCCGACGAAGATGGCAAGCCCGCCTCGGGCAAGGGCCGCCTTCTCACAGTCCATGGTGCCCGTCAAGTTGTCGAGGCTAATATCGGTTTGTTGCAGCTTTTCTCATCATCTCAGTGCCTAGGCTAACCCCGCGTACGTAGACGATGTGACGCGCCAGATCAACCTCATCGGCCAGCACATCCACGAGCAGGGTGGAATCCGAGTGGCCATCTACCTTCCCAACTCGATCGAGCTGATTGCTGCGCTCTTTGCCTGCAGCTTCTACTCCAACCTGACCGCCATCCTCATCCCCTTCGACGTCTCCGACGAAGAGCTCATCTCTATGCTGCGCCGCTCCGCCGCCGACACCGTCGTCACCGCTCCCGGCGCCTTCCCCTTCGATGCTGTGATCAAGGCCTACCCATCACTGCGCCAGCTGATCTGGGTTGTCGACGAGGGTAGCAAGCACATGGACTGGAGGGAGGAGCCGGAGGGCATGGGGGGGTCCGTCTACGTCGCAACGTGGCAGGAGATTGTGCAGGAAGCCCCGGTCGCCGCAGGCCTCGAACTGCCGCCCGTGGCTGGGCAGCTCGAGCCGGCGGACAGCATCACTTTCTGGCAGTCGAGGCCCGGCACCATGGAGGAGATGGTGCGGTTCTCGCAAGCCAACCTGATCGCCGGCATCGCCGCTCAACTCGCGGCGCTCCCCGTCTCTCAGCGTCTGGGCCCCTCCGACCTCTTCCTCCCCGTCGACTCCCTGACGAACACGTACACTCTTGTTCTGACCCTGGCCGCCCTCTTCTCCAACGCTTCTGTTGCCTTCAGCTCGGTTGCGGGCAAGTCAGCCGAGCTCATCCTCTCGACGCAAGGCATCGCGCCGACGGTCATTGTCGCCTCGCCGGAGACGCTGCTCAAGACCCACCACGAGACCACGAGCAAGCCCACGTCGGCCCTGACCAGGCTGTCCTACTGGCTCAAGTCGCGCAGTCTCGTGGACTACGGCATCATGCCCGTCGCATCGGTTGCCACCAGCTTTGGCGACGCTTACCTCCTCGCCATTGGAACCACACCCGGCAAGCTCCGCGTCATGTACACGGCCGAGAGGGTCGGCGCGCATTCTGTTCCGCTGTCACCTCGAGAGCTCTCGGATCTTCGCGTCTTCCTCGGTGCGCGGGTCATCTACGCGCTGACGGCCTCCAAGGTCGCCGGTGCCGTCACGCAGACAGGGTACTATGATTACAGGGTTCACGGCCAGGACAGCCAGCGCTCTCACTTTGGCCCGCCCGTGACGAGCACCGAGATTTTCCTCCGCGATACGGCGGATCTCAAGACGACGGACGAGGTGTCTCAGGGACAGGTCAGTTGTTCTTCGCATCATCTTTCGCCGGCTTCTCTTACTGACCTTTTCCAGATCATCGTTCGGGGTCCCTCGGTGGCTGGTGGTGAAGCCGCGCTCGGCGTGTCTGCCAGGATGAGCGATGACAACACGGTGTCTTATGTTTAAGGCGAACATTTATAAAGCCACAATGATCTGTCTTGGACGGTCAGGGTGCAGTTCACTTGCTTTTCAGCCCTGCCCCCGTAAAAAAATCTCATGTAGACCTGATGGGGTGTTTGCCAGCCCGGACGTTTCAACGATATAATGAACATGCAGGCTTCGCTTGATAAAAATGAAAATCCAATCCATGTAAACAACGGCCGTGGCCTGCGCGAGAGTGTTCAACTGCGCCCAAGACACTGCAGCAGCCTGACTGACCTTGCCCTCTCTTGCACGTTTGGCCTGCAAACAGTTCATCGCCTCTCCAGCGTCGCGTGCAACGTGTGCTGCCGCATGAGCGAAATGCAGATCAGCGCCAGGATCGAGAGCCCCAGCATGGTGAGCCACACGCCGCGGAAGGCGCCCATGAATGATTCGACGACGCCTTGCTTCCAGCCGGGCGGCAGCCGGTGCAGCTCGTCGAGGTCGTCCCGGATGCGGGCGATGATCTCGGCGGCGTGGGGGTAGTCGCTGAAGCGGGCCCAGAGGTTGGTCTTGAGGATGTTCTGGTAGACGGCGGAACCGACCGTGACGCCAATGGTGCCGCCGCAGCTGCGAGCCAGGTCTGTGGTTCATCGTCAGTGCCTGGACATAACGGAGAAGGGCACCTAGGGGGATGAGAAAGAGAGAAATCTTGCGAGACGTACATGTGGCGGACGTGATGACGGCTTGCTGGGAGTGGTCGACGGCCGCGATGCAGGCGAGGAGCGTAATGGTCAGCATGCCGCCGTAGCCGCCGCCGGCCATGAAGAAGACGAGGCCGCCGGTCCACGTGGGCGTCTTTTCGTCGAACGAGCAGAGGACAGCGACGGCAATGGTGAGGAGGGTCAGGACGGCGGTGCCGAGGAGAAGGTAGCGGCCCGTCTTCTTCATGAGGTAGCCGCAGCCGAGGGAGAAGACGGAAATTCCCAGCGGAGAGGGGAGGAGGCGGAGGCCGGCGTCGGTGGCGGAGAGGCCGATGACCTGGAGGTAGAGGGGCACGTAGAAGAGGGCCATCATGATGACCATTGTGCTGAGAAAGTTGCAGAGGCAGGCCGCGATGACGGTGCGGTGCATGAGGAGCTTGACAGGGATGATGGGTTGTTTGGCTCTGCTCTCCCAGATGATGAAGGCGACAAAGGCGACGACGGAGAGGGGAATGGTTGTCAGGGGCAGGGGTGCAGCCAGGGCACGATGTTGCCTCCGGCGTTGAGGCCGAGCAGCAGGAGCACGAGGAACGAGATGGTTAGGAAGGCGCCGACAAAGTCGATGCGAGCGAGGTACGACTTGTCGGACGCCTTGGGAGGCACGCGCACGAGCACGGCGACGATGATGGCCGAGACGACGACAGGCGGGACCTGGATCAGGAAGGCCAGCCTCCAGCCCCAGGCCGTGTGGTCGTTGATGAGACCGCCAAAGACACCGCCCAACATGGCACCGCCGCCGTACGCGATGTTACCGACGCCCTGGATGATGCCGCGTTTGCGCAGAGGAACGAGATCGGAGGCCAGGAAGGTTGAGATGGACATGAGGCCGCCGCCACCAATGCCAGCAATGACTCGGCCGAAGATCATGACGTGCTGGTCCTGGGCGAGCCCGCAGATGAGGTTTCCGGCAGCGAAGAAGACATTGCTAAAGATGAGGCCTGGTCCACGGCCGAAGATGTCCGTCAGACGACCCGATAGAGGCTGGCAGGCAGCGTTGGAGATGAGGTAGGCCGTGGCGAGCCATGATAGGAGACTCAAGGACTTGAACTCGCTGGAGATGGGGGCAGATAAGGTAGCGATGATGGTGGAATCAATGGCGCCGAGAAACACTCCTAGGTAAGCGGCGCCGAGAATAAGAGTCAGCCGCGTGGGAGAGACGCCGTCGGCAATGACGGTTGTCTCGCGATCCTGGTCCGGTAGTTCTGGCTCGGGAATGGAGTCGGTCTCTGAGGGTCCGAACCCAGTAGGCCGTCGTCTGGGCTCGTTGAGCAGAGGGGTCGTTTCGGAGCTCTCATTGGGTTGGGCCGCCGAGGGCCTGGTGTCGTCAGCCATGGTGGTGTTGGCGTATGTGAGACCTTTGCTGCCAACCGAGGCCGTGAGGATCTAGTGATTTCTATGATTGGAGCTGGGAGCAGGCGAGAGAGAGAGAGAGAGAGGTGCTGTGCAGATATCGCGGTTAGTTGCGGATCTTACCCATGACGCCTTCCTGCGCCTAGCCTTAGGTAAGGCACCTTAAGGGAAGGAGAGATGGAGCAAGAGGAGGGAGGGGGGCCGATGACGGCATCTCGAGGCAGCTTACCTAAGACCTTTTTCCAATGGATTGCGTGGCGCGCACCTTCGGCACCCACGCCTACGCCCTGCAATGACATGACTTTGACATCCATGGCAACCTTGATGGCCCGAAACCGGGAGCCGATGAATTCCATGACCTGCCCAGTGACTCCCTTCCCCCTCAGCTGAAGTTTCTTCTTCTCCTCTATATCCGTTTTTTTATAAGGAAGCGCGTCGATTCACCAACCCTTCGTCGGACCTTCGTCAACGATCAGGACCTATAATCATGATTCGACCAACCAACGGCGGACATACCTAGCCCCGCCCGATTCGGCCTCCGAGGATGGAACCCCTGCAGGTCAGGCCACCTCCGATTTTCGCAGGCGGAGAGAGAGTGTATGAACCTCAAGTGAAGGCTGGAAAACTCGACGCCGCCCTTTGGTGACTTGAAGATACAATGCAGGTGCATCATGCCTGTCATCAACCAGAGTTACGACCTGTCTGGACTCTGTGACAAAGTTGAATCACACCGACCGCAATGACACACCGGACACGAGCAAGAGGCAGGGGGTAACTGAGGCCAAATTCAGGTGGAACACAACCAACGGCTGAGGACTCAACGAAACAGACCATCAACCGATGAGGCCGCTGCGCACCTCTGATCAAATCGGCTACTAACATGTAGGCCTCAGTGGGATCATTGTTGGATATAACAGAGGCGTCTCTCCGTCCTTCAACCACCTCATGCTACATCATCATCAACACGCATACTCACTTCACAAGCATCCAGGGCATCGACAGACTCAATCGCCTTAACCACCCTCTTTTCTCTTCCACTCTCTAACCTTAAAACATTCACTACAATGGCGTCTTCGGAGATCCTGTCGCAAACTCTGTACTCCATCACCAACATCAAGCTCGACCAACTTGACAAGCAGAAGAACGAGTATGAATCGGCAAAGCGCGCCCTCCTCGACCGCGCTAGCGACGAGCCGGAGCCTAAGCGCCGCACCCTCCTTCTCGCCGAAGGCCTCGAGATACTGCCATCCATGACTCCTGTCGCCGACAGCTCCACAATCTCACTCGAAAATCTGAAGCGTTTCATTTTGCAGGCCAAGCATGACCCCTCGGTCTCCCAAGACTTCATCAACGACTACGAGCAGTCTCTGAGAAACGAGCTCAACGTCCAGTCAGAGAAGTATCGCTTCGCCGAGCTGTATGGGAAGCTTGTGAACGAATGGATTTCGGCTGGAAAGGCCGACAGTACCTCCGACTCCGACACAGCATCCAACGCAGGTTCCGACGCCGTCTCTAGTTCAGGGTTTCTGCCCGTCGGTCGGGCAGAGTCGCACGAGCAGCGTGCGACGTGGGAGGAGTATGTTTTCACAGCCAAAGACACGGACACGCGCGCCATCAAGTCTTATCTCGAGGACCTTTTTCGATCATCGTCGAAAGACGTCGAGGAGGCCTTCAAAAGGCTTACTGATGAACTGGAGGACTTTCAGAAGCTTTGGGACAAGCGGACGCATTTTGATGAGCAGGTCTTGACGAACTGTATCAGTGGTCTCCTGAGAACGGATATCCTGACAGACCAGAAGAAGGCGACCTTGAACGACTTTCTCAACAACAAGATCGTCCTCCGTGAGATCGCCGACGTGCTCAACATGCGCATGCAGACACGCAAGTCCTGGTCGTGGGACTCGGTGTGCACCATCACCCCTCGCCGCCAGCTGAACGGCCGCTACCGCTTCTACCCGGATGAGGATCTGCTTCAAACGCTGTTTCTCTACTACATCGGTCGGAGCTGGGGTGTGCTGATGCGATCCGCCTTCTCGGACTTCCTGGTCGCCCCCGGCGTACCAAAGACGACGGTGCCGCCAATGGACAAAGAAGACGCCCGCCGGCGGATGTTCTTCCTCAACACGCCTAGGTATCAGAGTGCTAACGGCAGCGTACACCAAAATTTGGATGATCATTACCGAGCCGAGGTATTGCTCGACCAGTTGCCAGCGACCATGGACGAGCAGCGTGGTGGATACAACCAAGGGGAAGCAGCCGCAAACGACAGCAGGAAATCTCACATCAAGGTGGTTCAGAACCTTTTGCATATTCTGCAAACGAGCATCGTCATGAAGACCAGACTCGGTCAGGATATCACCGTCATTCGATCCGACTTCAAGTGGTTCGGCCCCAGCGTTCCGCACTCGTCCATCTACGCGGTGCTCGACTTCTTTGGTGTTGACACCGACTGGATCGCGTTCTTCCGGAAAGCCCTGGAGTGTCCCTTGCGATTCGAAGAGGACCCTTGCGACGCGCAACCGCAGCTACGGAAGAGAGGCACACCACTCAGCACGCCGATTGCCGACTTCTTCGCCGAATCGATGCTGTTCTGTCTCGATTTTGCCGTGAACCAAAAGGCAGACGGTGCGCGACTCTACCGGCTGCATGACGACATGTGGCTCTGGGGATCCGAACAGCGGTGCGTCGCCGCCTGGAGCGCCATCACCGAGTTTACGAATCTCATGGGACTGGCGATCAACGAGGAAAAGACGGGCAGCGCCATCATCCGGCCGAAGTGGAAAGTCCCGACACCTCCAGGGATCACGAAGGGACTGCCAAAGGGAAACGTGGTCTGGGGGTTCCTCAAGCTGGATGCAGCGAGCGGACGGTTCCTGCTGGACCAGGACAAGGTGTCGACGCACATTGATGAGTTGCGGCTACAACTGGACGCGTGCAAAAGCGTCTTCGACTGGATCCAGGCGTGGAACATCTACGGGTCACGGTTCTTCAGCACCAACTTTGGCAGTCTGGCCAATTGCTACTCGCGGGCGCACGTCGACAGCATCCTCCAGACCTTTCAACGAATCCAGGAATCGCTCTTCCCCGGGGTCAGCGGCGGTGTTGGTGCGCGGCTCAAGCAGATGATCGCCGAGCGGTTCGGGGTGCAGGATGTGCCAGACGGGTACCTGTACTTCCCCCTGTCGCTAGGGGGCCTGGGTCTGCAGAATCCGTTTGTGCCCATGTTTCTGCTGCGGGAGTCGGTGCTCGAGGATCCGGGCAAGGTCATAGACGACTACATGACGGAAGAGGCGGCGCGGTACCGGGCAGCGCGAGCGGCATTCGAGTCGCCGCACGACGACCTCGACGGGACCAACAGGATGAACCGGACGGTTGAGGATCTGAAGCGCGACTACCCAGACCTCAGGAACGAGCAATTCTTCAGCTACGACGAGTACACGCGATACCAGGAGAGAACGTCACGGGCGCTGGGCAGAGCGTTTGACGAGATGCGCAGGGAGCCTGGACCCGAGCCGCTGCGGGAAATGGAGGATGGCGTGTGCTCGGGGTCGGCATGGCAGAAGCTGTCGGCGCAGGAGCGATGGGTGTGCCGGCAGCACGCAAAGGACATGGTGTCACGGTTGGGGGGCTGGCCGTGGTCGAGCAGGGTCTGCTGCCGATGGGCATGATGGGCATGCTAAGGCAGAGCCGGTTCAAGTGGCAAGGGTGAGCCAGGCAATGTGCAGGAGGGGCCAAACGGTTGAAGAGGTTCGCAGAAGAAGGACGAGAAGACGAAGAAGGGGTCAAAAGAAGGAGGGGGGGCATAGCCAAGGCGAACCGCCGGGAAGGGAAACGATGGCGATGCTCGCCAAAGGGTGCCTTCATCTAATCATCACCGTCATTGCCGTCACTACGGCTCGTTCTCGCCTCTCGTCCCGTCCGTCTTCTTGCGCCAGCGTACTCAGGACAGTCGATGAGGCAGCTCGACGAAAAGTCACGCCACTTGTAGCCCGTCTCCTGTCTTGCTCATGATGATGTTCCCACTTCCTTCCCATTCAAGCCTGACCTCCCACGCCCTCCCCTTGTCCCAGTCCGTCAGTGTGCCTCTGAACACGAGAAGGACGGTCACGTAAAGAAAACTGTAGACAGCCACCCCTTGACTTGGATCACCTCACTCAACCCCCACTCGCCGACCCATCCCACTCTCAAGTCCGCCTACCCCACCCCCCTTTCTGCTTCTCTTTACCCCCCCCGTCCCTCCTGCGGGCGTCGTGACGTGCTCCGGTGCAACCAACACAGCGAACACTCCGGAGGAACCACCTGAGCCCCGGTACCTGCATCTCGCAGCCTGCTTGCCTCAATCCTCGCCAGGGCAACACAATGGCCGGGTCAGGCCTGGCCTGGTCTGGCAGAGAGGCCCATTCGCACGAAGCAGAAAAGAAGGTGAGCGATCCCTCCAAGGTGGGGAAACCGCCCACTCGCTGTCTTTTCGACCCCCCGTCGAGCACGTCTTATCAGCACCGCCGGAGCCGAAGTCCTCTTCGAGTAGCGCACTGGCTCTGAAAGGCGCCGCATCCCGCCTCCCCCCTTCAACTCCGCCTCCTCCCCCAACCCCCTGTCTGAGAGAGGTACGATACTCTCACCTACAGGCTACAGGTTACATGCTACAGGCTACGCAAAAGTCACAGGCTGAAAGCCTGTCGCCGTAGCGTTTGATGGCTCCTTGACCACCACCCCTGCCCTGCCGGGAAAGCGCCATCATCGGAAATGGAAGCGCCCAATCTGCCCTGTATCGCAGCTTGTCGTCCTTCTAGAACATCCACCCTCAACCCCCTGTCCGAGGCACCCTACCCTGCCAGCTGTCTTTCCTCCTTCTCCCCCCCCCCCCTCCTCTTCAGCCAGGGAGGAAGTCGTTATCACCACTGTGGGGCGGCCAGCGGCGAGCGTTGCCGGGCGCTACCTTGGCGCAGGACCACGGCAGAACAAACAGGAACGAAACAGAAAGGCAGGAATCACGATCGCAGTCCAGGGGACCAGGGTAGGGGAGGAGGCGGTATGGGTATGGGGTTCTTTCGGTCTCGGTCCCTTTTGTCTTTCGCTCTAACCTGCCATTTATTTCCCCTGTGTTCTAGCTCAGACTCTCTCTCTCTCTCTCTCTCTCTGACTACTTACCTATGCCTCCTTTGTTGCGGGGGATCCGGGCGCCGCCGAGCAAGTTCTGGGGTCTGACCGGGAATGGGTTCCTAGGAGGGTTGGGGCTGGGGGGACAGGGGACTTTTGGGGCAAAGGTGGTGGAACTCGCCGAGGCTTTTGGTGACATTAACTGAGAAACAGACAACTTCGGGTGATATTCGGGCGCTGCACTTTACCCCGACGCAACCTCGGGGAGGGGGTGTTATGAGCTGTGCAAGCTGCTTCCTGGCAGCTCAGCCAGCCTTGTCCATAGGAGATTTCCGATATGGGGGACGGGGGGTCAGTCACATAGAACCGAGGCTTTTGTTCATGGGTTTTTGCTGTTTTGGCCGTCTCTTGGAATACAACCTCGCGCCAAGCAATGTTCACATGCGTGCGGCGAGTCGTACCGCCCGGCGCACGGGAAATCTGGCGAACGCCGTCATCTGTCCACGAATTGGATGAGTACGGGGCGTCGATGAATGGGTACGGGGGCGGTGCCACGGAGATGGCGACACGGAAATGTCCAGCGTGGACCGTGGAGTGCATACAGGGGAAATCAATCCACGGCATGATGAGGTGGGAAGGAAAAAATCTGTTCTTTGCAACATTCGAGTCGAGATGGCATCATTGCGAGCAGTACGAGCTTTTTCGCCTTTCTGTCACATTCGCCTTTCGTACTGTGCACTGCAGGTTTCCAACAGACAAGGTATCACGGGTAGCCACAGAGGGCAAAAAGTTGTTGTGGTGATGGTACATGTTTTTTTTGCACGGCTGTAACCGTGTTTCGTTCGTCAAATAGGGTTAGGTATGACAGGAGTAGCTAGAATGTCTTGACTTTTTGTTCGCGTGTTTCCCCTTTTCCCCCTTGGGCTCAAGTGGCCCATCTCGAGTCATCCGCTCGCTGGTTATTGCCCCGTTCGCTGATCGCTGTAATCCCACTTTCATAGTCGTCAAGTTCCAAAATAGATCGGGAAACAGAAAAAAAATAGTCAAAATCATAGACCTCCACTCGCGCGTATGCTGACTCGCGAGCTGTCTCTGTCTCGCCGTGATGATCCGGCTCATGTCAAGCAAGTGCCGATCGAAGATCCCAACCCCATCCATCCAGGCTTCATTGTCTCAGAACATGATCCACTCAACCTCAACGCCAGGTCCGCCGATGCACCGCGTCCAGTTAAAGGGGCCGCGGCGCATCGCCTCAACCCGCGCGGCGCCAGGGCTGCGTGCCTCGAGCCCCTCCTTCCAGTCACCAGCCCACAGGCGCTCGAGCACGTCGAGCGCTGCGAGGTTGTTCATGTAGCCCGATCGTGTCATAATGTCTCGGCACTTGCTGCGTACAATGTTCTGCTGCAGCTCATTGACGCACTCGCTGCCCGCGACAAAGAGAGGCCAGAGCAAGAACTTCTCTGCAGAGGAACCTGCCTCGAGAGACGTTGCGTAGTATACCACCTGCGAGACCAGGTTCTGGAAGTTGCTGTGGTTCGACGGCACATTGGGCGACGCAAGACGCTCCGTGTACAGGAGAGCCGCGTAGCGGAACGCCTCGGAGAGGGAGCCAAGGTCGCGGATCTGCGAGGGTGTCGCCGGCGAGGGCAGCGAGGCCTGGATGCGGGAGGCGTCGAATTCCCACGACTGCAGCGCGAGGCGCGCCTCCTTCCACTCGCACCAGAACGTATTGCGCTGCTCGTCGTATGAGGCAGACGAACAGACAGCCGAGTTGAGAAGCTCTTCATCATCGAGCGTCGTGCCAAAGCCGTTGCCATCGAAGCGGTGACCGCCGCCGAGGCCGTACATGTCGCCAAGCTGCTGCTGATGGAGGTTGCCGATGCTGCCCTTGTAAGCATGGCCCAGGGGCGAGCCGAGCGGGGACTGCGAGCGCGACGGCACATTGCGCGGCAATGTGCTGCTCGAGGTATTCTGAACGGGACGGTGTTGTGAGAGGAGGTTGAGGCGGCCAAGCTTGCTTATAGTTTTGAAGAGCTCACGATCGCAGCCCACGAGGTTCTCGGCGCCTGGCGGCAGGAGAGGGGCGTCGGGTGCAACACCAAAGAAGCCGGTAAGCTGCGCTTCGCGGTCGTTAATGCTGGCCGAGATGGCATCAAAGTAGGTGAAGATGGCCTCCATCCAGGCCGAGTCGCGCGACGGCGCGTACTGCTGCGACCTGCGGCGGATGGCAAGGATCTTCTTGACGCCTGCGAATTGAGTGTGGAATTTGGCAATGCCCGATTCCACCATGCGGTAGTGGCACAACAGGAGAATTGTGGCAAGGACCGAGTCGTGGCTGGACTTGACGGGGTCATTGAGCTGCTGGTTCAGGAGGTGCACTGCCAGATTGCGGTGCTGGTACTCTTCGGAAAGAGACTGATCCTCCGGCTGGGCATCGGTCATGCCGTCGGCCGCGGACTTTTCAGCCATCAGCTTCTCAGACAGCTCGCGCGTATCCTGTCCCAGGCTGAGCCGCCTCTTCATGCGGAGGTTGCACGCCGAGAGGGCGCAGATGGCGTGTTGCAGGCTTTGGCTAGCCTGAGCCAACTGAAGAATGTGATCCCTATATGGATTGCTGGGACCGTCGATGAAGACCATGGACTGGCACATGGTGTTCTTGTAGTAATCCATGAAGAAGGGCATCTTCGCAATAAGCTCTGAGCTCACGTGGATCGGCTGCGGCCCCATCACCGTAGGCCAGTGAGCAGAAGTAGGCTCGGTCTGGCGTGGCGACATCTCCTCAGGGGGAGGCGAAGGCCATATTGAGCCGGTGGAGGTGCAGCTGGTGCCGTAGCCATCCATCTCAGGAACGTCTTTGATCATGCAGTCAGTATGGAAATCGTCTTGGGGGGGGGGGGTAGATTAGGATGGGTGGGAAGGCTCACTCAGACCGTCGCAGTCACGCATCAGCTTCTGGCTCATCTGGGCCTCAAAGTTGTCCATATGGGACGTGAGACTTGAACTCTGCTCAGAAGCGGCGTAAACGAGACCTGGACAGGACGTTGGCGCAGCCCTCTGGTCCATGAGGATGCCTGAACCAGGGCTCTGGGGGATGGGCGAGCCGGGGCAGCTGGAGTGGCCGTACCTGAGATTCGGCCTGTGGAGGAAAGGGATGTCGTCGCGAGGATAGGAGTGGCTCATAGGCGACATGTAGTCAACGTCGCTGAGACCCGAGGAGAGTGATTCGGGGATGGCGAGAGGGCCAAGGTGAGCCCCCAACTTTCGATAGCCGGGACCCTCGTTGGGCACGCTGCTCGAGTAGGACAGGCTGCCCCAGTGACTCGCTGGCAGAGGAGGCGTGTTTTCAGGATGGGACATGGAGAGCATGTCGTAGCCGTGGGGATAGGGAGTGGTGGGAGCTGAGCCGACAATGTGCTCGGGCGAGAGGTCGACACTGCCGCGGTCAAGCCGGCGTGACGCCTCGTCAGTATCGCTCCATATGCTCGTAGTCGTGGCAGTCGAGTTGGTTCGCGCCCGGCTAATGGACGCCTTCTTAACGCTGCCGGCGACAGGAGGTGCTTTCGCAATGGGGAGAGACAGGCCTCGCAGCTTGCCTCGGCTCGCCACGCCAACACCCCAAGTGAGCTGCGTCTTGTATCCGGAGCAGTCGTTGCCAATCTCGAGACACTGCGAGCAGTAGGGTCTTCTCCTGTCACACTTGACATTCCTCTTGGAGCAAGTGAAGCAGTCATCAGTGGCACCGCCGGCAGGGGCGCGTCTCCTACGCTTGCGAACGGCGGCAGCAGCTTCCTTGGAGACGGGTGCTTGTTGAGCTGGCTGAGACTGTGTTGGCGTTGTTTGCTGCGACTGAGGTTGCTGCTGGGGTATCTGGATGGACGACGGGGCTGTCATGGTGGCGATGTCGAGGCGATGGGTAAAGTAGTAACGAGTGTTGTGGTCGTCAGGATCGAAGTATGAGTGGTACAAGGTAGGAGTGGGATGAGGTTGAGGGCGAGAATGAGGAATGAATGAGCGAGAGGCGAAATGTCGTTGAGATGGCGAGGGGGGGGCGAAAGAGCACTGATATGGGACGAGAGGATGGATATAGGACGGAGGTCCTATTAAGAAAGAAGATAGCGGCGAGGGTGCAGAGAGGGAGGGTACGATTGATGGATGGATGGTACAGGGTCAGATATGGGTCTGGGTCCGGGTCCTTGCTTGGGCTCTGGTCTAGTCCTCAGTACCGCACTGCACCCGCTTCTTCGAGTGTACGATGTACAGGCTGTGTGGTGGGCAGGTAGATAGATGTAGGGGAGAGCGACCAAGGCTCTGGGGAAAGAAGCGCAAATGGAGCGAACCGTTTTTTTAGCCTCCCCGCCGTGGGACCAGGGCTTGCATGGAGGAGGGGTCGACGGGACCAGGGCGAGAGGTACGCTAGGTAGGTACCAGAGTCCGTCCGCTCTCTACTCCTCTGATCCGTGCTCCGCGTTCCTCTGCGCTCGGTGTGCCTGGTCGAGTATCTCAGGCTGGGCACGGAGAAGAGGGTCAGATAGGCACGGAGAGTGGGGGCGCTTGAGGAGACCACAGATACCATCGACAGGGGCGCGGGCCAAGGTTGAGAGGAGATGAGGGGGAACTGACAGAGTCTGGTAGAGGAATGCTGATAGAATCGAGAAAACTGGAGAGGCAGGCCGGAGTGGTGCTGTTGCTGGTGCTGGTACCTGAATGAAGAGGAGAGATATAGATAGAAGCAGGTCAAGTGATGGATGACAGGATAGAGAGTTGAAGACTCCAGACGGACGAGATACATCCAAGGTACTTCCAGACTCATCTCATGTTGACTCGGCCCCAACAAGAAGACATGGGATCGCTGTGCTCTGGCTGTCTGGGCAAGGAACTTGCCAGGCCTGGATTTTGGGTTGGACCTCGAAGATCGTCTTTCCTGTCTCCTGGCAAGAGTAACATGAATCTCGGGACAGAGGAAAGGGGGGGGGCGGGTCGCAGAAGGGGGGAATTGCCGGACACACTGGAAAGGATGACTGTAAAGGTGCGAGCGATGTGAGGCCAGTGAGCCTTCAAACGTCGAACCGAACAAAAACCCACCCGCGCCGATCAGTCGCGAGGGACCGGCCAGCCCAACGGCCGACCAAGTCTAATTCGCCAGACAAGAGGTCGGACAAAGCAGGGGGGGGCTTCGTACCGTGGTTAAAAGGGGGGTATCCTGGAATCATGAGCTCCAGAGTGGGCTTCTTCGTCTGGCGTGTGCCATGAGCCCCTGTTCCCTGTACCCCTGTTGTGGCCCTCCTTCTGCCTTTCCCTGTTCTGGGATGGGCGGTCGCGATTTTAGGTTGACCAACGAGAAGTGAGCGGACGATGGAGATGTGGGCAGTCATGGTTGCAAGAGAGTTGCAGGGATGATCTCCTGTCTGCACTGCATGATCCCAAGTGGTTCCCGACCGCCGTTCGACGTCGGGTACGCCTTTATGCCTGTCCTGGCTCTCACAGCAACAGCGGAGTGCACCCCCTGTAGATATGCGTGATGTTCTGATCTGGTGTGGTCGTCCGGATCGTCACTTCAAGCTGGAGGGGCCAGCAGGAGAGGAGAGTGAGCAGGGGGGTGGATCGGTTCCAAGCGAGGTCTCTCAGATACAGGAGAATATCGTATTGAGAAGCAAAATCCATGACAGCGAACAGGAGATCGAAAGCGTCAAAGATGAGGGGGCGGGGCTGCGGCAATGTCTCAACTGCCAGGTCCATGTGATGGCCTTTTCTTGTGCCACAACCGCCCTGCTCCGTTTCCAGATGCCGATGCCAATGTGCTGGCGGACAAATGGGATGACGGGGAGGCGATGTGCCTGTGTGCTCGTCGAGGCCAACGGAGGCGGGAGGGCTTCAGCCAGCTCGTCATAGGTTGTGGGAGCCGTCTCGTTCGTGTGGGTGGCAGCCTGGTAGGGAAGACCTGCTGAGGGGCCCCGGACAGGACGGGACAAGACAGGGGAGAGAGGTACCTGTAGGTAGTGGATTCAGAAGAGGATGAGGAGGTAGTGGTCGTGGTGGTGGTGGCCGCAGGAGGAGGGGTGGGTGGTGCTTCGTTGATTGATGGAGTGGAATGGAACGAGGGAACTGGAGTTCTCAGAGAAGGGGGGGTCTTCTGATGCTGAGGCGGGAGCGCCACGGCAGGGAGCGGAGAATATTCAGATATGCATTCATCGGGGCGGCTTTCTACTAGCACCTACATGTACATCTGCCAGGGCATGGGCTTGGAAGGGGGGGGGTTCTGTGCATCAAATCAAGCCACTTAGAAGCCATAGAAGCCGTCCCGTGTGTCCACTGCTGGTGGGGCTGCCGGGACCTGAAGGCCTGAGGCTTGACCCTCGCCCAGGTCAAACTCGTAGCTTGCAGCTCGCAGTTCGCAGTTCGTAGCTCGTAGCTCCAAGCTCGCAGCAGGCTGCAGTCCACCGCCCACAGGGATGCAAGGAGGCTAGTGAAATGAGGCTAGTGAGGCGCTGGCCTGTTGTGCCTTCCTTCCCCTCTTCCCCTCTCCTGCCTTCTTCCTGCCGCCTACCTTACATCGCACTAGACGGCGGCTCCTTGGCCACCCACTATCCTGTACCTAAGGTAGCTGCTGATCACATCCTGGTGACCACCCATCATCCATTGATACGCTTTGCACAGCAACCCCGAAAACAAAGTTCATCACGCAGGCATCTCCCTCCTAACATGAGCACGTCTCAAATGAACTGACAGATGCCTCACTGACCATCACACCACTTCCGTAATCCATGGATGCAAACAATTGCAGGGGGGTTGTCCCGGACCAGACCACTCCCTCCTGGACTGCCAATTTGGAGAACGACTCAATCACCAGCAGTGGGTTGGTTTTGGACCACACCTACCTGACAGCCGTCCAGCGCATCGATCGTTCCCTTGTCCGTGCAAGCTCTTTGGACAATGTCATTCTGCATCTGCCGCCGCCAAATCGTCGTCTCCATCCGCGACTCCTCTCAGTCAAGATAGCATCCGCATCGTCTCCGATGCCTGCAGGGACTGACTGCTCCAACGCAATCCTCTGACAGGAGGAGCAATCGATACTATCAGTCCAAGTGCCAGAAGCATCATCGGTCAAATCACCTCTTTCCCGTGTCCAGGTTCGCACCTATAGCGCCATCCTTGGGGCCATGCTCGTAGGCCAATACAGACCGCTGCTTCACCATCGGGCGTCACTGCCCTTCCCCGGCCTTGCACCCTGGTAAAATACCTTAACTTGGACAACGATTAGACCTGCGATATACTACGCTGCTAACGAGAACTCCGAACTAGTTCCCAGGTCCCGGACACTCTGTTCTGTGGTTCCCACAAAACACAAAGCGAGCAGTCCACCCGTCCCCAGTCTCCATCCGTCTCTCCTGGTTCCCCAATGTCCCTGCGACGGTTGCCGAGTTCCCTCGAGTTGTTGAGGACGAGAACACCACTGCTGTACTAATCATGTGCGAGTGCTTCGGAGCGTGAAGTCGAGCATGACCAGTAGCATACATGCCGCCCACAGCCTCTCGTGCCGTCCAAGGCCGTACCGTGCAGGCTACGTGCCTCGGCCTCTGCTTCCAAGCCCGGCTACACAGGACCAAGCACTTGATCCATACCAATGGCGAAAAGGTGCAGCCATCTTTGGCCCGCGGCCTGTTCTCGCCCCCCTCCCCCCTTTGGACCATCACTTCGGATGACGGGCGGAAGATATGACGGCACATCATCCACCGTGCCGGAACGAAACTTGACGAGCACGACACGAGACACTCCCAGGAAGATCCCCAGGCGATGCACCCGACTCCAACAGCGCCCCGGTAAACAGCCTGCTTTCAAGCTCAGCACGGGCTCCATCGTGGCCTGGCCTCGACACTGCATCTGCATGCGATATTATCAGCACGTACGAACGCACGTACCACAGACCAAGCACACCGCGCTTGCCAGGCCATCGAGACTTGGTTGACTCCTTCGCGTCAAGGTCCCACTAAAGCTTCAAGCTCAGAGGTCGCCGCCGCCGCCGGTGTTTCTGCGCGTAAATTGTTTCCACATGTCTGCAGCAACAGATACATATCGATCATTCCGATCCCAGAAGGCCCATGTGCATGAGACGGCATCATGTGTCGTCGCCATCATTGTCGTCGTTCGTTGTTGTTGTTGTTGTTGTTGTCTTGGTCGTCAAAACTGGTAGCTTGCTCCGAGCTTCCATGCAGCCTTCGACAGTCCTTCCACCGATGGCGTTATCTCTCAGCTACAATGTGTGGGCTCTGGACTGGCCTAGCTCTGGCGCGCAGTCGCTCTCAATGCTCACCTCCTTCGGCCTCGACTCTTGTTTGGGCCCTTCCGATACCCAACTCGACCGACTTTTCGTGCAAGGAACCTGCAGCTCGCCCGCCTCGTCCGCCCTCTCGACTCTTCTGGTCGATGTACCGGCCAGTGTCCCACCTTCTGGCGCCCTTATTACGGCCCTTGAACCCTCCCCCCTATCGACCCTGCTGCAGTTGCAGTTGCTGGTGCTGTCATCAGCGATTATGCCATCACTGCAGATGCCAGGAATGCGCCGTGGCGGTCGCCGACAGGCTGCAGGGTCACAGGAATTGTCGCTTCCTCTGTTTCATTGTTATCACCAATGTTAACTCGTAAGGCTTTGCGCCATTGGACGGCGATGCCTTATTTTCGCATCATCTGCTCCCACACAGCTGCATGTGCGCCGACCCAAACCAAACCGAAGAGACTGCTTTTGATCATGAGCCTGCAGAAAGAACCCAAGGGGCAGGCAAGACGAAGCAAATCCTCACTTTCCCTATCGGGGTGTGGCTGGCTGGCGAATGAAGACCTTCAGCTCAAGTACTTGCGACCTATTTCGCTGCATTAGATAACCAACCATGTGTCATGGCGACTTCCACAGACATTCCAAGGTTAACGATCGCTTCACGTGTGAACTTGCTTTTGCGCCCCGCAAAGCCTCCCTCGAGCCCACAGCGCGAGGCTTCCGAGGCATCGCGCAACTCCGTTTCGGACCCTGCCGACAGGCGCACGCCTCGCCCGTCTTGAGCTGAGAGATCGGCAACAGCACCGACCAACTGGAAGCTCTCCAGGGCCGGCAAATCCAGCGCTCCCTTGCACTGCCGCCAAGGGCTCCCAAGGCACAAGTGGGTAAGGTGGCCCACTGCACTAGAGCAGATAACAGTCCGTCGGTCTTTGAACAAACCGAGTTGAGGGCCGGTTGCTCCGTCCAGCTCACCATCGCGCGTGATGGAGACAGAGCTCGGATTTTCCGGCGCCAGAACTACTGCAATCAATTCAGCGGCACCTGAACACAGGGCTCCCAGGCTGAGCGGCTAATTGTTCACGGCGATTGCGCAAGTGTGAGCGGCGGGTCGGAGGACATTGCACAACCAAACATCGATGGTCATGGATTCAAACAACTCACTTATTAGTCACTGTAAGAGCGGGGAGGGATTGATCAGTCAGTGTCTTGGCGATCCGGCCATGCTCCCAGGTGCTCTCACAACCTACATACCACCCGCGCTCCTAATTACGCCAAACGCTGATCGATGTGGTCTGCCGCCGCCCGTCCGCCTGCCGACTGCCAGGCACATACATATTTACATGCCCTTCGTGGTGCCGCTTGCCTTCCAGTCGGTTTCCTCCCAAGATTCTCATTGCGACTTAACACGACTGCTATACATGGTGCTGGTGTGCTCCCTACGACCTAGGTGACAATGGGTGTTCACGCGCCCGCAGGCTTGCAGGTCGTCTTCCCACGGCCAGGGTGGGTGGCAGGGTAAGTTAGGTAGGCAAAAAGACAGGGTGAGTGAGGTGAGACAATCTATGAGGGCTGGGCTAGTGCGTGCAAGTATCACCGCGCATGTACAACACGCCTGACGCTAGAAGTTGCTCAGAAGGCCTGCGTAGAAGCTCCAGGGAAAACGCCTCCTTTTTTTTCTTCCTTCATATCGAAAGAGCGCTAAGCCAGCCTGGCGAGGGACCAGGATCCGTGAGGGCTTCGCGATGTGACCCAGGCTGCACGAAACGGAGTGGTCGTGGTGTTGGGCGCAAATACGGGGCTTCTTTACGGACCTCAATAAGCTCGCAGGCACTCCATGTCGTCACTCCATTACGTCTATTCTCTAGGGTCGCTCTTATCATCTCGACGGACTGATGCTGTGCGACCTACTCAGTGTCGCGTATGCATAGCACGATGCCCCAAGCTCACAAACTCCACCCTTGATGCCAGCGCACCTTGAGCGGCATCCAGGGTAAGTGATTGGCAGCGGCGGGCGCTGGCACACAGGCCAACAACCTAACGTCAAGACCCCTCCCTCCTCTTCCCCCTCCTTCGCCTTGGCTGCTGGGCTTGCACAGGTACCTTACGGTAGAACGAACGCCTTCTTCTCTGACGTTCATTGGCGACAGGAGGAGAGACACCAAGATGTTGTGGCTTGCGCTGCGGTCGAAGACTCCATTCGATCTTCATCGATTTCCTGCAAGTCATTGGCGAACTACAAGAATGCCGAGGCCAGCAAGGCCACCCGCCACTGTTTAGAAGCGGGAGGGATTAGCGTCAGGACGCGGGATGAGAAGATAGACTTGTAAGAGGACAACGCCCCGAATTGACCCCCATCCTCCGCCCGCCCCGCCCTGGAACCCCCTCTTCTCTCTGTCTCTCTCTTTCTCTCTCCCTATGCTCGGCTTACAACGATATGATTAAGGTAGGGCCATTTTTGGTACCGCTGTTAGCGAATAGGGTTGCGGGCACAGGAGAAGAGGAGAACGTACCCACAATCCAGCGGACGCTGGGGTGGCTAGTTTAATGAAATCCGATCCCCTGCTAGACAGGCATAACACTCAACGCCACAAGCTCACCGTTTGGAGCATCTTCACCGAGCTGTCCTCGTCAGAGACCAAGGCTCCGGCGATGCCCCTGCCGGAGATTTGCTTGAGCCAGCATCTAGTGCCACAGAAAGTGGGGGGAGAAGAGGGGTGGCATACCTTGGTACCGCCGCCATCTTCCATCACAGCATCATAGTACGAGATTCTTTAGCTTGGCTATTGGCGACTCTGACTGCGCAGGCACACGATCAGGAAGCCCCCCCCGTCACAAGTACCAAATCAGCCAAGGGTTGCAACAGGCAAAAGCGAACAGCTGAGGCGGCCATTGGCCACCGAGGGTTGGGGTATCAAGGCACGTCGGAGTGCTCACGACTCGAGATGACGATTCAGAGTTATGGATACTGACATGTCGAAGGGTGTCAGCCGGCAATGAACCTTTGACCAGATTTGGCTCCCGCAGGCCCGCACCCGCAATGCACCGGAATCCGGAAACTGGAAGAAGTCCCAGCTGCGCCGCAGCCAGCCCACTCAAGCGAAACGCGAAGAGAGCGTACCTTTGCCTCACCTCGTCCATTCCGTGCTTAGCTGGCCCAGCGCAGTGCAGCAAACGACGACAAGAATGCCTTTTAAGAGGGGTGGCAGCACATAAATCTCCGCAGGTTTTCCTCCCATTGCGCCTGGATCGATTTTGGGAGGTTCTCGGCCATGAGATCAGCGGCTTGATTGGCCTCGCCAAACTGGCGTCGCAACGTTGCAGCATCAGAACCCAAGACTAAGAAGCGCGTGCGTCCGGCATGGTGCGCATACATGCATAGCAGGCGGCGAAGAGGCAAGGTGCCTGACCAGAGGAACCCCCCTTTCGCTCCTCCTCCGGCGAATCTCCGCGAATCGCGGGCCAGCACGACACAAGAACTGGACGAAGCCTCCCGGGCGACCTGGGACTGGCTTCACCACTCGGCTCACAAATTCGGTACTACCGTGAGTTCGCGCTTACTTAGTAGTCGGCTGAGGCGCGGGGCGGTAGCTCGTCGGAACAGCGCCGGATATTTTCGCGACGACGTAAGGAGGGAGTCCGTCGCATCTGTTTGTTGCTAGCAGGGACAAGACCGGTAAATGTTCGTCCGATGTGAGCACGGCCAAAAGCAAGAATCACGCACCGGCGCGGTGAAGAGGCCGGATGACAACCCAAGCCAACTGGCAAGGGAGGGAGCCGGGGCACGCCCCCAGCACGGATACGGCGAAGCGCTGGCGCTTGGTGCTGACGGTTCCCGGACGAAGTTCCTGCAGCAGCGCACTGCTCACCAACAGCGATCGACGTGGCCCCCTTCGGCCCTCGCCCATGACGACCAACCATTCTTTGTTAGGGCAGATCAGCTACGGGTGAAGATCGATGGCCGATAATCGATAGTCGATGGGATGAGGTCAATGGACGACAAAACGACGTTCCCGTGTCTGAGGCGTGCGGCGCGTCTGTCGGCCTCACCCCGCAAAACCCTATCTATGCATGCGCCTCTCCGCCTCGCCTCCGCCGCAACACCACCATGACACCCAAAGGGTCGCCCAAGATACGCCAGTGACTAATAGAGGGGCCGTTATTAGGCAACGCCAACTACCCTCTCCATCTTCTCCGCAGGGCACCAGTGACTGCACGTTTCGTTGGCGGCCATGTTGGATCGAAATGTTACGTACTGGAAGACTGGGAAACGGGGATTTGATGCGAGTTTGACGGGCGAAAACGACGGTACAACGCGTGAATCCCCAGTCTCCCCAGAGTTCCCAACGCCGGCATGTCGCTCGCCAGCCCAACCAAACTGACCAAAGCACACGTTTCCCCAGACCTGCTGAACCTGGGGTAAGACCCAACGGATCAAGGCGGCTCAGGCTACCCCGTGTCCTGCACGTTGTCCAACTACCAGTTGCGCGAAGGTTTGATAGACCGGCTCTACTTTGGCCCATAGACTTCTGAGGCGCTCAACTGCTTCATCACCAAGCCTCGCCGCCGCTTCTTGCACTGGGGTTCATATCTCGTCTGATACAGACGCGCGCCCGGCCCGAGCTCGGAATGCTGGCAACTGCCCGACTCCAGGGAGGCTCGGGTCCCGGGCACAATCTGGGGTTTCATCACGCCAGCGCAGGCGGGCGTGGGCTTCAACAAGCCCCCGCCGAAGAGCACTGACAGGTGCCTTGAAATTTCAATAATCGACGACTCGCGCACCTCGGCACGATTGAGTTTTCCCTCCTTGCGCCGATCCCAGCTTATCAAACCCCAAGAAGCTCCGAAAAAGCCCTAAAACTTCATTTACTGGTCGCTCAACCGAACCAAGCTCAGGGGGTTAAGCCGTTTGCACAGCGCAAACTCAATGCACCGTGGGCCCCTGAACCTTGGTCCTTTGAATGTTGAACTCTGGGCTTCGAGGAAAGTCCATCCTCACCATCACAACCACTGCCACCGCCGCCGCCACCACCACTGGAGGAGCAAGTCTGGTTCCAAGGGGAACAATAACCCTGGAGTGGGGCACAGGGTTTGGATCAAGCACGGACGTTTCCCACGCTTTGGGAATTTCCTCCGACGGGGCTGGCTCTCATGATTGAGGTGCCGGGGTTCACAGTGGTGGCGGCTGGCCTTTTTGGCTTGTGAAAACGGCCCTCCCTCCCCCCTCCTCTTCCCCACCCTGCCTCCTCTGCTCAACGACTGCCGTGTGGACGAGCTCCTCCCGAGGCAGAAAAGCTCCCCTCTATGTCCTCTATGGTCTATAGGGATGGTCGTCCAAAAGACGCCCAAGTCACCGCTCCCCGCATCATCCGTGGGATGAGATAGATGATATGGAATGAAGATGGCAAGGGGAGCTTGCGAGAGCTGTTGCTGCTGCTGCCACCCACACAGCGCATATGCGGACAGGGCCTGGTCGACTTGGCGCCCATCGCAACATTGAGAGGGGGGGGAGGGTCGCACCGCTTCTGCAAACAGTCTTCCCTTGAGCTTCTCGAAGCCAACTAGCAGAGCGCCATCGTCACAAAATGCAAAGAGGCGCAGCAGCCACACCTTTCATCACGGTAGGTAGACGCACTCTTCATCACACTGTCCAAGCTCCTTCCCTCCATCATCCCATGTCGATTCAATAGTCGTACTTGGACAGATGACTCTGCATATCGCGCCCAACCCTCTTGTTCCGAGTGGTCGAAGCGTTCAGCGCCGCGCCTCTGGACTCACGCTGGCGGCAACCCTTTGCCTTTTATGCTAACCCTCTTGCGTGGGGGAATGAGTCTGTCCCTGGCCCGTTCACACGATTGCCCTGAATTGGGCCGACGATATCCAGCCCTAACCAGAAGGTGCCACGGGTCGCTCTGAGACATTGGAATGTTGGTCTTATCGCAGTGCCTGTCGTCGACGGCCTCGATGACTTCATCCGCGTTGACGCGGTTGTGGTCGGCATAGAAGCTTCCCTGGGAGGCTCGTGGAAAAGGGGGGCATCATACGGCTACGAGCCGTTTCCAACACCCACCCTATCTCCTGCATTGTCAAATCTAGGGCTGGTGACGGCTGCACTGGCGTGCCTGACGAGATCCGAAAGGGAAGCTGTCTCTGACGGCGTCAAGGGGACCTGGGAGCTCTCAGGCCGCCATGCCTACGATGGTGTCACCGGCGTCAGACGAGCTAGCAGGGCAGCACAGAAGACGCTCGCAGGGTGTTGAAGTCTGAACAGCTACATCGCGCCGTGTAGAAGTGGAACATGCAGCAAAAGTACCCCGCGAACCGTCAAACTGTTGAGAAGCTTTCCACCCTTCCCCTCCCCTCCTCTTTCACGCCTCTTCATCCTCCTGCCGCCTTTCCCTTCCGGCAGAGCTACCAAACCCCGGACGAAGCATCTAGCACGCCGCGCCGCGGGCATCTGTTTCACTCTGGGCCCAGAACCCTGGTCAACTTGCTGTTTCCCGTCCCTCTTCATTACAATTTCCTTTTTGGCCCCCATGAAACCCCCTCCGACAGAGCCTCGAGCATGCATGACATCTGGCTCGGTCTCGTTTATTTGAGTTCTGGGGCGCGAAGTGAGCGTCTGTCGCCCACTGGACTCCGTCAAGCATGTGTGAGGTAGGCTGTCACGCACGCGGCTCAGTCTCCGAGGGAGTGAGGGACGAAGTGGAGGGGGCGACAGCGCGGGTGTTGTTGCCTTTAGGGGGATGCTGTTCGCCCTGAACCTGGCGATCAGCTCTCGCCTGGGCCGCTGTCGGCGATATGACCAGATCACCGGTCTTGCTGTCGGCGGTGATATGCTTTGATCAGCCTCTTTGTTTGTCGTCGGGGATTTTTTCGGCGCTGAACCCGCCTCCTGCTTTCAGCCACGAAGGAGGGGGGAAAGACGCATGGCGCGCATCCCAAACTTCAGCGCCGCCGTGCGACGCGAGGCCTGGTCGAGGCCTTTGGCCTCAACGATTTGCGCAGATAGCGAGGGAGATGGGTGGCGATTATTGGGAACAAGGAGGGGGTGAAGTGTTTGTCCAAGTCTTATGCCGGCGACGAGCTCTGGGCGGGCGGCACGCAGGGTAGCTCGAGGTCGAGAAAGAGGAAGCTGGAGCTTATGCAGGGCGTGCGAAAGCTTATGCGGTAATCTCCTGTGGATCGTCCTCTGCGTTCGTGGCTCGTGGCAACGCTGCGACTCTGTCTGGTGTGGAGCGAAGGAGGAGGTAGGGGGGAGGATGCCACCGGCGCCGTCAAAGGAGACACGGCCTCATCCTCCTGTCTGGAGCTTCCCGTCGTGGTCCTGCGAACTCTTGGGACACTGCAGGTCGGTGGCCTCGAGGTCCATGAAGCAGCGAGGAGGTCTGCAGGTAAACCTGCTTGCAGTATGTCAAGGGTCTTGGCCAAGGCCACTTTTGCTGCTGTCAAGCCTGTTGACAGGATGACACATGCAAGTGAAGCTGTAACGACGCACGTTCCTGGGTCCCCTTTACTCTCTCTTCTTCCTTTCTCTCGCTGTGGAACCTTTTTCTGCACCTGTTGATTGCTACCGGTGATGATGTCTCGATGTTCGGAGACCTAGATGTCCATGAGGTACGGCCAGGAGATGCAGCACTATCCACAGGTTGCCAAGCACCTATGATGTTAGTTTGATTTCATAATGTTTTAGTTTTACTCCTCAGACGCCAGTCTTGTTGCGGTTGCAATCAGGTGAGGTAGCTTAGTTCTGATCAACGCACCCGCCTGTTGAACAGCCTCGAGACGAAGATGTGTTGATATGGAGCATATAAACAATACGGACGTTAAGGATTTGCAAAACTCTGCTTGTCTTTGTAGCCTATAAGTCGCGTCCTTTTGTTTTGTCAGTCCATGTAACTTTGGACTCCTGAACTATATAAGGACCTAAAACACATCTCTGAAATCTTCAACAAGAACTGACTTTCTTTCGTATGCATTATCTTTCAAATGAGTGACATCTTCGTTCTTCTGCCGTCACGCAATGAATTCTTGTAATTCTTGATGTACTGGATTAAGTCCGCAGCCCCATCCTGCGATGCATGCAACTGTTGATAAAATTTAAGGCGAGACCTATCTCGAAGGCTCGAAGAAATATTAAAGAGCTATTTTATTTTAACTCTTTGAGATCTGCCGTGTGTTTCATGAAACCTTTAAGACCTTTCATTCACTGCAATCCTGACAGCTTACTGGAGAAACTTTCCTACGACACGTTTAGGTATTCAAAGTAACGTGAGGAATACCTCGAACATATGCTAAATCTCTCTGGCGTCTCGGTCAAGGGAATCAAATTGTCCCTCATCGGCCATTGCCCCGATGGTATACAGATAAAACCCTTTAGGGGCCTGGGAAGTCTCTCGATCAAATCCGGAATAAGTGAGGCTGCCTCCAAGCGTACAATGCTCAGTATCGGGGGGGATGCAGGCAGTCATGTTTCCTCATTGTAAAGGGGCTTGACTTCAAAGGCAATGGCGGTCGACAACTTGATTCGCACGTCACGCGGAATCTTTGACACGCCTCCTCGCTATCTTCACTATCTTCGTGAATGGTACATCTTCAGGTCTTAACTCTAGTGGCATTGCCCCAATTTCATATATTGTTCGTTTCAGGACCCAGCATTCGGATATTCGATTGAGTCATGGGGCTTGATCTACATAGCCCGTCAACACCAGCAATTCTCTAACCACATATAACTGGATGAAGGCCCTCCGTGGTGCTGATGTATTACTTCAGACTGATGAATAGACTTCACGACCGTTACAGGTATCAGAACTGACGTGAGAGGCTAGCATAGATCTCGATACCTAGAGACTAATCCTCAAAAACATATTACCAGCATCAGCGGAGAAGCTCTTCTATTTTGAACCTTGAAGCTTCACATGTATCTTCGAGGCCTATGCTGGCAGTAGTTGCGCTACCTGAAGACATGTTCCCTACACCAGACCCCAGCTTTGAACGACCACTTTCCGCAAGTTATACAGCTATACGCACGCACCGCACAACTCGGGGAAGCGCTGGCGCTTCTCGACGGCATCCTTCGAGGCCTCGCTGGGCACGACGGGTGCAGCCATGGCCAAGATGCGAGGACAGACAAGAGAAAGTAGGAGATCTTCATTTCGTCTTGAAACTTTAGATGCTGGTTATTTAAGAGTGATGTCGATGTTAGTTGGTATCTTGGGCTGTCGGAGACGATGCGGGACTGTCTGACCTTTATACAACTGGCATGGCGAGCAAACCAGCACAACTTATAGCCGCTAGCCGGTAATGGTAGGTTAGAAGAAAGATACATGCATGAATCCTTCAGAGGTGACTGTCAAGGTTCCCAGTGACGACGTTACGCAGCTAGCTGCCAGTCGGCCAAGATGATTATGTGAGCATCGTATACGTTGAAGGTGGTGTGGCTAAGGCTGCCGTCGAACGCTACGGGAGTATTGCTGTCCGTTCCCTGGGAGCAACTTTGGTCATACAAACTGTAATTCCCGAAGGTATTCGATAGCGGCTAATTGTCTTGCAGTTTTCATACTTGATACGAGTGATTTCTGGTGGTAGCCGCGATATCGTGATGGACGAGATAAATCATTACTGATAGCAGCATGCCCAAAGCCCTTGTAACACCTATCGATGCAGTTTGAGTCTTGGTGAAGGATCATGCAACACCACTAAAAATGGATTGTAATGCACGACCAATGCACCTAGGACCAGAATCCTTCGTTTGTATGCAACTCCTCATAGGCCAATTCAAGGCATTCTCCATCATGGAGTCCACCGGGCCTGGCCGAGACAGACAGCTTGAATGACGGGGCGAACAACCTCATGCCAGCATGAGAGAAAGAGGGGTCACTTAGATAAACTGGCCTTCCCGATATGGATTCTTCTTTGAATTAGATCTGCAAACAGATCGTGGCGAAGCTTGGCTTTGGAACAAGCATAAAACACCACTTAAGGAACTCCCCAAGCAGAGACTACGATACTTCGTGCCCTGCCACCTTGCACCACAAAATCACCGAGACCGTCCAATTCTCAATCTCTTCATCCACTTTCGATACCAAGCTGTGAGGTGTGCCAGTGGTGCCGCGCAAGGTGGCTCAATGCATGTATGAGTTGAAGCGTACCGCCATTTGCCCTCTATATATCTGCCTAGCTAAGTAAATTGTCAGCCCATCTCATGCACCTGCCCCCTATTGAGGCTGTTCCCTTGGTCCATCTCGTATGCCACTGGTTGTTGAAATGAAGACTGGGCTTCTGGCGAGTACGGCCTGTGCATATCACTGACTGTCTGACCGTCATAAGCCGAAGAATCGGGTCGTCCATAGTCTGTGGACTGGACGGGCGAAATCATGCCGCTTTTTGAGCCGTACAGTTCGCTACGTGGTGATGGTAGTGGGTACACCTGTTGGTCAGGCTCGGGGTAGACTTGTTGAACCGAAGGATGGCCGCCGTCAATATTCTCTGGCGGTGAGTTGCGTTTCCGCGTGGATCTTTTACGAAGGAAGAAAATGGCGACGGCTATGAGAGCGATCAAGGCAACGCCTCCGACTACACCACCAACTATCGCACCAACGGGCACACTGCTTCCTTTCGACTCGTTTGAAGAATTTAAGGAATCCGAGGTGGAGATTGGTGTTGTTCCTGCTCTTGAGGAGGCTGGTGCGACAGTCGAATCGCTCTGGGATTCCTCGGTCGTCCTTGCAATGTTGGAGACGACTGTCGTCTCAAAAGAGCGGCCTACCTGCCCTTCATAGGCAAAGTCGGCACTTTGTGCCACGGTTACGGGCGTTGAGGCACATCTATAGTCGCGTATGCCTTCTGGGTAGGCGTATGTACGACAGTATGGTGCTGCTTCGTCGGTGCTTTGTGGCGGTGATGTCAGTGCCTGGTACGACTGATACAGTCGCAAGCTTTGTTGGGAAGAACTGACCATTGCAGGTTAAACTTATTGCTTTGGCAAACGTCATTACATAGCCCAGGGTCGGCTGCCATCGCGTCGCGCTCGTAGCATTTGATTTTCGCAGTTACATTCTTGGTGATGCCACAAAAGACGGCATTGAGCCCATTTGCTTTGACCCAGTTGCAGCGCTCGCCATTTTCGCAGACAATGTCGTTGCCAGGTGAAGCTGAAAGGTAGCCACAAACAGAGTCGGGGGCAATGGTTCGAGTATACGTCCGGCCAGCAACATCTGTTTGGCGCCTGTCCAGTCCATGTATAGGAGGCGTTGGTACCGGCGCTTCTTGGTGCCTTCTCAAGTCATTTGTGATATTTACCATGCTGGGATGGACGTATGAGCCTGCGGTCTGTACAGCCAGGCATGCGATAAGATTCATGAAAAGCCGCACCATATTGATTGATCTATATCACAGTGAACAGTTCTTTCACAGGGTCGGAATGATTGGGAAAGTTGTGGTAGGCTTTTTCATATTGAGAGGACGACCAACAGTGATAAGGCAAGAGCTCACTACTCCGCGAGGCCACGGTCTCGACTCCGTGCTCGAGACACGACTAATCAGGTAGCGGATGCCATAGAATAGGTCCACGAATGCCAGTCCCTACATATGTGGTGAGGCTGAATCACCAAGTGATATTGACCCAGAAGAGTTTGGCTTCTTTCAAACTGGACTGAGCGTTTCCTGGGACTTGTGGCTCCTAAGTTCGTTCTTACTGCCAAGAACGGCGATGTTACGCCTGAGCAAGAGGCTGAGGACCAATCGAGCAATGAAGTCGGAACTTTATGTTGCGCTAGTGGCTTGAATCTGGAGGGCTGAATCCCATGAAACCAGATAGACTGCGATCGATGTTCGAGGCAGAGCCACCTCCGGTTTTAGAGTTTGGCGGCTGAGGCCCGTCGTTCTTTCAAATGCCGCCTGGGGCCAACAAAAAAGCGGTCCACGACTTCTTTGACACATGATTTAACCTCACTCCGTGGAGAGACCAGATCCAAAGCGAACACAAACACCCGCCATCAGGCACGTCAACGAGCGAAAAGAACGGAGTTGTAGACAAGCTAGCATCGAGGTGGGTGCTACAAATTTGCCAAGACAGCCCAGTCTGGAACTCAGTAGTGAATTTCCAGTGTCACGATGGGTCGAGCAGAACTGCTGAGAGATATCCGTGTTGGACTAACATCGTGCTTGGTGGGAGTGGCGATATTGGAGTTCAAGAGATGAGTTTTGTAACATGAACTTCTTGATACTAATAACGTCCTGATGTCGAATTTGCAGCTATCAGGGCCCTACGGAGCTAAAACCATGGCGCTTACAAGCCATGGCAGACACCATCCCCAAGCACCCAAAGCTAGAGGGGCAGTAGCTCCGTTGACCGGCTGATTTCGGATTCGTTCGGCCTCAGCAGTAAGATCTGGACACTTTCCATCGACCAGATCCTGCATGGAGGATCTTTTCTGGATAGCAGACCTGGTGGTGGTAGAACTTGATGGCTGACAATCATCTTCAGCATTCGTGCGCCGAAACTGAATCACACGTGCCCAGATGGCTGCCTTTTGGTCGATACTGAATCCTCCACCAGTGGTATCACCTCTGCAACTCGAGAACTGGTCATCAAGTCAGAAAACGCTGCCATGCTCCATAAGTGTACAGCTCAAAGGGACCTACACTCATGAAATTTGTAATGTTTCGAGCGTTGGCCTCAAAACACTGTATCTGCGAGCAGCTGTACATAACGTATAACTGTACTGTCCGAGAGCAGAACTGTACGTACCGTAACGGACTGATTCGAGCACCCTCTGTATCGCCACTTCTTATTTGTTTCGTTGAAGTACGGCATCAAACCGATCGAAGGTGGGTTGGTCTTGACGCGGGACGGCGCGACACGCGAACTGGTGGATCCCACTCCACGTGGCGCCCCACCTGCAGCCATGGCGACCGAAAACGACACGATCAACGTCGCGTCTGACGAGGAAGGGAGGAATGGTGTTGAGCAGCGACGACTTCGACCGCGCAAACCGAGCAGCAAAGCCATCGAAAATCAGACAATCGACGATACAACCGACGATGCGGAAATCACGACTAGGAAGCCCAACAGGCGCAATGCCAGAGCGGCGTTGGAAGGACGACCGTCCGTGGAGAAAGAGCGACAGGTAGACGACGACACGTCGCGACTCGCAAAACAGGAACCGATGAAGCAGCAAACGAAGCTCCTCAAAGCAGTCTTAGTTAAGCTCCAGTCACTGGCGGAACTGATTGAAGATCTTCAAGACGAAAACCGAGAACTTAAGAGGGACCTTCTTACGACTAAAGACAAACTACACATGGTCACGGAACAAATGACAGAACAAGCCCAGAGCATACGCGGAAGCGCCGAAGCGATTGCAACGATGGTTACAGGGCAGCAGAGGTCCGAGCCATCCTACGCAGACATTGCCCGAATGCCACCGACCAGCCGACTCGACAACGCGGGCCCGGGCCCCACGGCACCACCGGGTCCAACAGACGTGGTCTTCTGCACGATCGACACGTCAAGGATCGAGGACGAACAAGACGAACAACTGACACCGGGCGCTGTTCGTACCCTCACGGAAGGCGAGGTCAGGGTGGACCAGAGCCAATCCGATTGGCGTTGCCTGGCTGTGACCAAAGACCCGAAGAAGCCTCGAATCAGAATTGCCTGCAGAAACGAGGAGGAGCACACCATGGTGAAACGGCTCGTGGGAGCCAAGCTGCCGCGGGGAGCCCGGATGCTGAGAGACGAACTCTACCCCGTCAAAGTCGACTACGTGTCCCGCACGGTGGTCGTGGATGAGGCGAATGCCATTCGTAGTGGAGCCGCCGAGGAGATTGGCAAAGAAAATGACGTTCAAGTTGCGAAGGTAGGCTGGCTTAGCAACAGGGATGTTCCGAAGGCGTACGGCTCAATGGTTATCTACCTCACGAAGAAGGCGGACGCGGAAAGGCTACTCGCGGAGGGTTACGCTTATGCGGGAGGACAATCCGGGAGGACCAAGGTCTTCGAATCTCGTCCTCGCCTCGACCAGTGCTACAACTGTCAGCAGGTTGGCCGCGGCCACAAAGCTCACCAGTGCGACCTGCCCCAGATGTGCGGGCAATGCGCCAAGGAGGGTCACCACCACAGTGTTTGCACTGAGACTACCCTCAAGTGTGTTCCCTGCGGAGGTCCTCATGCGTCGTTCAGCAGAAACTGCAAGAAGCTCTACCCTTCTTTGAATGAGTAGCACGCTCCGGATAATCCAACTCAATGTGCGAAAACGCGGCGAGGTTCACGAGAGCCTCATGAACGACGAGGACATTCAGGACGCAGCGGTGCTGGTCATTCAGGAACCACAAGCACGGATGATCAAGGGACGGTTATTGACGACTCCGATGGGACATCACGGATGGACAAAGATGGTCCCACCAACGACTGGGGAAGGACGATGGGCGATCCGAAGCATGCTTTGGATAAGGAAGGATTTGGGGGCGGAACAGGTGTTGATAGAGTCTCCGGACATGACAGCAGCACTGTTGAGGCTCCCAGAGAGACTGGTACTGGTGGTGTCCGTGTACGTGCAGGGGATGGACACCCAGGCATTACAGGAAGCGTGTAACACCATACGTAGTGCGGTCGCGGATGCTAGGAGAGCCGCAGGAGAGGTGGTGGACGTGGTCATTGCGGGCGACTTCAACCGCCACGATCAACTATGGGGAGGAGACGACGTGTCTCCGGTACGACAGGGTGAAGCCGATAACATCATCGACCTAATGAACGAGCTCTCCCTCTGCAGCATGCTCCCACGGGGCACGAAGACATGGCAAGGCGGAGACCACGAATCGACAATCGACCTTGTGCTGGTGTCAGAGGACCTAGCTGCGTCCATGATCAAGTGTACGACGCACGGGACAGAGCACGGGTCGGACCACCGCACCATCGAAACGATCCTTGACGTATCAGTTCCGACCCCGAAAGCCCAAGACCGACCTCTATTCAAAAACGCGCCATGGAAGGAAATCAACACCCGAATCTCCACGGCACTCGAGACAGTCCCGATGGAAGGCACGGTCCAAGAGAAGACGGACAGACTCATGTCAGTGGTGCTGGGAGCAGTACAGGCCTTGACACCGAAAGCCAAACCATCGCCATACGCGAAGCGGTGGTGGACGGCGGATCTTACGCAGCTCCGCCACATCCACACACATTGGAGAAACCGGGCGAGGGCAGCAAGACGGGCAGGACGGAACGATGAAGCACTGGAGAACACGGCCAAGGGAGCAGCGAAACAATACCATGATGCCATTCGACAACAGAAGAAAACCCATTGGAATGACTTCCTGGCCAACAACGACAACATCTGGAAGGCCGCCAAGTATCTGAAGTCTGGCGACGATGCGGCGTTCGGCAAGGTGCCACAACTTGTGAAGGCTGATGGCACACGGACGACCAACAGCAAAGAGCAAGCGGTTGAACTGCTTACCACTTTCTTCCCGTCCCTACCGGAGCATATCGAAGAGGAAGGGGAGAGACCTCAACGCGAATCAGCTGTTAACATGCCCAACATCACGATGGAAGAAGTCGAACGCCGTCTTTTCGCGACGAAATCGTGGAAAGCACCTGGTGAGGACGGGTTGCCAGCGATGGTCTGGAAACAGATTTGGCCAGCCGTCAAGCACAGGGTCCTGGCGATTTTCCGCGCATCACTAGAGGAAGGAGTACTCCCCGACCAATGGAGGCACGCCAAGATCATCCCGCTCAAAAAGCCCGGCAAAGCAGACTACACCATCGCCAAGGCTTGGAGGCCCATCTCGCTCCTCGCCACGCTCGGCAAGGTTCTCGAGTCGGTTGTTGCGGAGAGGATATCCCATGCAGTCGAAACGCACGGGTTGTTGCCTACGAACCACTTCGGGGCCCGCAAACAGAGGTCAGCAGAACAAGCGTTAGTGCTGCTGCAAGAACAAATCTACGCAGCATGGAGAAATCGTTGGGTGGTCAGCCTCGTGAGCTTCGATGTGAAGGGAGCGTACAATGGAGTGTGTAAAGAGAGACTTATTCAGAGAATGAGAGCGAGGGGCCTCCCAGGAGAGTTGCTCCGTTGGGTAGAGGCATTCTGCTCAGATCGGACGGCGACAATTCAGGTCAACGGCCAAGCATCAGAGGTCCGGACCCTGCCGCAGGCCGGACTACCGCAAGGATCACCACTGTCACCCATCTTGTTTCTGTTCTTCAACGCAGACCTTGTACAACAGAAGATCAACTGCTATGGGGGAGCTATAGCCTTCGTCGACGACTTTACAGCCTGGGTCGCTGGCCCAACCACGCAAGACAACCGTAAAGGAATTGAGGCAATCATCGAAAAGGCATTGGACTGGGAGCGGAGAAGCGGTGCAACTTTCGAAGCGGACAAGACTGCGGTCATCCACTTCACCCGATGGGCCAAAAGGTCCGATTCGGAACCCTTCACTATCAAAGGGCAAACAGTCGAACCCAAACAGCATGTCAAGATCCTCGGCGTGATCATGGACATTGGACTCAGGTATAGGGAACACATTGCAAGAGTGGCGACCAAGGGATTGGAGGCTGCTATGGAGCTGAAACGACTGAGAGGATTGACCCCGGCGACAGCACGGCAGCTATTCACGGCCACCGTGGCTCCGGTGGTGGATTATGCCTCTAACGTCTGGAGGCACCGATGCAAAGATCGGACGGCGGCAGCAATCAATCGCGTCCAAAAGGTCGGAGCGCAGGCAATCATTGGAGCGTTCATCACGATAGCCACGAGCGTAGCAGAAGCGGAGGCTCACATCGCCAGTGCACCAGAGCGATTCACGAGAAGGGCTATCAAGCTTTGGACGGATCTCCACGCACTGCCCGAGACCAACCCGCTTCGAAAACTGACTGCTCGCATGCGGAAGTTCAGGCGTTTCCACCGCTCACCATTTTTCCAACTGGCAACTGCGCTCAACGAGATTCCAATGGAGAACCTGGAAACCATCAACCCATTCACACTTCCGCCGTGGATGGAAAGAATGCAGACCATTGCCGAATGGAATGACGACTCAACATCGACGCGTGTCGACCAGGACGCGATGGTGCGCATCGCCGTCAGCAGCTCGGCACGAAACGAGCTGGTCGGGGTCGGCGGAGTCATCGAGGGACCAGGAACGGTGCCCGAGACCTTTTCTTTCACCCACGGCATGAGGACCGATCAGAACCCGTTTTCCGGAGAACTCGTGGCGGCGGCGTACGCGCTGCGGTTTCTGCCACAGCTAAGGGGCCAGAGGGTAACGTTACTGACAAGTAACAAAGCCGCGGTGCTGACACTTCGAAACCCCGTCAACAATCTGGACAAGAGTACGTTCGCTGCATCTACGAAGCGGTCACTCGACTTCGAGAGACCGGAAACACCATCGCAGCCGTTTGGCTGCCTAGTCATCTCGAGGACGACCTCCTGAAGAGAGCGAAAGGAGAAGCACGCAAGGCCAGCCGAGAGGGCGCCTCACCAGAAAAGCAGTTCCCGAAGATGCGGTCCACCACCCTCAATGCTGCAAGACGCAAACTACGTGTAGAGAGACGACTACCGGACAAGGTTGGAAAACTCTCGAAGGAAATAGATATAGCTCTTCCTGGCAAGCACACTCGAGAACTATACAACAACCTTTCCTGGATAGAAGCGAGCATGCTGGCCCAGCTCAGGACAGGCATGGCGAGGCTCAACGCGTCACTTTTCCGAATCAAGGCAGTAGCGTCAGCCCAATGCGCATGCGGACACGCGAGAGAGACGGTAGAGCACTTCCTCCTTCGATGCACACGGTGGGCAACACAACGCGCCGAGACACTCATGTGCCCTGGCGCACAAAGAGACAACGTTTCTTTCCACCTGGGAGGAAAGACAACATCAGATGGTGATGACTGGAAGCCAAACATGAAAGCAGTCCGAGCTACGATACGCTTTGCGAAGGCCACGGGCCGGCTAGAGAATGTGTGATCCTTGATGAGACCTATCACGGCAAACCCCCCTTCCCTACTAATCGAACCTAACACCCACACCTCGTGTCAATAACAGCAGGCGCCGCTTCAGTCGCCGTAGATAGGACTCTGAACACTTGAAGAATAGCCTTCAAGCAGCTTGCCAATACAATCTAAACCCCATGAGAAACCGGCGGAAAGACAGAAGACGAGAAAGCAAGAGCGGAAAGACGACCCCTTATGGGCTTGGGAGTTTCGGACAGACTACAGGAAGCGACCATGTACAATAGCGAATAGTGCCTTATTGGCTCTAGGCCACCAGGCGTAATAAACTTGTGTGTGTGTGTGTACATAACGTCCTTCAAGCCGCTTGTTTGGGTTGAAGAAAGCAGACCAGTATCAGCGACACAGTCTTGCTCACCGTCCTCAATTTGTTTGCTGAACGTATGTCGTAAGCCCAGCCAATGCCCAATGTTATGGATCAAAGTTGGTGAAACGTCGCTGATATGAGCCTGTCTCATAACGATGCCGTCTATGAGGCCACTGTTGTCTTCAGGAAATGTGGAATACTGTTTCGCATTAGTTAGTCTTTGTGAAAGTCTACGCGGGTGATAATTGAGGTGATACAGCACGTACCTCGTTGATGTCTCTCTCGTCATCACCTTCTCCTTTCTTCAAGTCGGTCACTAGCCACACGTTAAGTGACATTTTGTCACCTTTCCGGGTCTCCCCCATCCAAGTCTCGAGCCTGTCTTCTTTATATTTGACCGTAGTCCAGTTTGCGTCATCTTTGTCCGGAGTGTAGAAGTTTACACCCACGTATGTAAAGGTTATGTTCCGAAGCCCGAATACCGACTGAACATATTCGACCTCGTAGTCGTCAGCGGTGGGATCAAGACTACACAGAGCAGCGAAGAGATGTGGTTCCCACTTACACTAGCTGTGATCCTCTCCGATAACTGATTAGGACGCTCGGCAGTCTGGCTCGGCAACATGTAGTGAAAGTATAAATCAAAATCCAGGCTCGTGACGACCTTGCAATTTGCCTGTCTCTTGGCGACGAGCGACTTGAACCTACCCGGCCACCTCTCCTCTTCCATATCCCGCCTAGTCAGCCCGACATTGCAATTTGACGCCACGGCCGGAATTGTGACCTGCACATCGTCCCCAATTTGAGCATCGTTTTCGACAAAGTACTCGAACATCGCGGCTTCCAGAATGGCGACGTCTTGTGCGTCTGCATCAGAGATGACCGTAAAGGGGAGGTTTGCCTCAGCCTCAGCATCATGTTGTTCGGGCGTAGTAGTATCAGGAGGGGTCTCTTCAGAAGATTCTGTTCCGTCTGACAAGTCAATGCCGAGGAACCCTGTTCCATCGCTAGGCTTGGCAGTAGAAAGAGGCGCGAGCGAAGAAGAGCCTTGCGTCGGTCTTGAGCCGCCACGGGAAGAATCCCCTGCGCGAGTTGTATCAGTCGAGATTCTAATAGCGGTGGATGTTGTTTGTGGGAAGTTGTCACCTCCGCGTCGGGTGCTTGCAGAAGGCTGATCCCGAGTTGTTGCCTCTTCATTGGTGGCGCGAGAGGTGGTAGAGGTCTCACCGTTGGGAATCGAGCCTCGAGCATCTGTCTGTGCTGGCCTTTTACTGGTGGTGTCTGGGCTCCCATCCGTATTTCCAGGAGCCCCGTTACTTGGAGATGCTACTTCAGTGGTGGCCGGATTCCCAGTCTCATCGTTTACTGATGATTGATCAGGACTGCCCAGGGCTTCACGTGAGGGACTTGAAGGAGTTATACCAGAATTCCTTGGGTTCGTAGGGGTTGGAGACGCTCCGCCGCCACCAGGCACGTCGGGCCTGGTAGTCGTAGCCTCTGGGCTTGTATTGGGCTCCAGGGCTATACTCCTGCTTGTGACTTCCTGTGGAGTAGCTGAATCTGGAGTATCCCTTGTCGGTGCTGGGGCTGGAGAGCCTGCTGGAGGCCGGCTTTCCGAGACATCATTCTGCGCACTCGCCTCTGGTGTGGTTACTGTGCCCTGGGCACTAGTCGGCCCATCCACGGGCGCGGAGCTCTGTCCTACGGCAGCCTGCGTAGTCGACTGAGGAGGCAGAATTCCTTCTACTACCGTCGATCTTGGAGGTTGTTCGACGGGCAGAGACGGCTCCGTGGGCTCTGGGTTGGCCGGAGGTAAAGTAGGTGTCGGGTCGAATACTGTCGGAGCAGTGGTATCAGCGATCACGCCTTCGGTGGCGCTCGTTGTTGGAACAACGGGTGCCGGTACGGAGCTCTCGGGTGGTGGTATTGCTTCCAAGGGAGTATCACTGGGAGGCGTACCGGGGGGGTCTACGAGGACTACCGATGGTTCTGGCGGGTCAACAGGACCAGGGCCGTTGTCTATGGGTTGGACTGCGCTCGGAGCTGCTTCAGTCGACTGGGAATCTGCAGCACGGCTGCCTAACAGCAATACGAGCCAAAGGCTTGACGTGAGAAGATGTTTCATCGTCTTGAAGCAGGATAGCCAGTATCTAATCGAAGGGTTGTGGCCTTTTTGGAAGATTTGGGCACTACGATAAGGCAGCTGCAGTAGGTAGTAATTAAGGCTGCCGGTCGAGTTATTTCATGGTCTACAATGGCCTCTGGGGCATCTTTCTTATCTAAACAGAACCAGAATAGCATGGAAGACGCGATGTGCCACCATCCACAAATCCGTCTCAGCCTTCTCTCAAAGGTTAGGCTTGCAAGCACCACACAGTCTGTTTTTTAGCGTGCACTAGCTGCAAACGAAAGAGGTCAAGAGGCATATGTGCTATAGAAGAGGCGGTGTCGATATGGAAGTAACATCCACAGGCCAGCTGAAGGGTCCGTTTGATAACCTTAATAGCTCTTGGGGCTGAAAGAGGCGAGGTTGTTCATGAACTTGAGACGAAAACGATGCTGTCCTGGTGAGCCTTGTCTTACCCCGGACTTTGGCGCCGGCCTCGATCAAGCTAACGAACTCCAGCAAGCCGGAAACTAATGTGACCAAAACGACGACTGCTGATAAATTAAAGTTTGGACGTTAAACGTGTCATATCATGACTGCTCAGCTGTCGGAGGCTTGTAAGCCGCTGCGCTACAGCAAGCCTAAGCTAATTCCAGCCACAGGAACAAAGAAATGCATTGCTTCCTCAAGCCATTTTGAATGCCCGCGACCATGATAGGTGCCTTCTCAAGGCGCCTAAGAGACGTGTTCCCAACCGTGTGAAGCTTCTTGTGTGTCTCCATAGCCCATCACCAGTCTACCCTGCCGTGTGTTGACGACTTGATATCAACGGATTCAACCAGTGATAGAGGCATGTAGGCGTATTCCGGCATTATTGAACGCCTAGTAAATACCTCAAGCAGAGACGCAAGGCGGTACCTCTATCCATTGAAATGGTGATATTCGTACAACTTAGCGGTGCGAGGCATCTGCTATGTCGAACGTCCTTGACCATGCCAACACATGTACCTCTTGGCATTTCAGGGCTGAAAATTCCAAGCCTACCACACAGAGGAGGCCTTGGTTCTGGATCAAGTAAGTGTTCTGTGAAAGCATGCTTATGAATGATACTGTGCCACTAAGGTGGAGAGCTGAGAAATGATCGCCCCGTCGAACACCATTTTCCATCTCGCTAACACGAGGCGCGATATCCATGATGGTTTTTAGCCCAGGAGTCGCTTTCATTCACGTCTCCCGTACAGTTGGGTATGGGTTGGTGTGAACACGAAGAAACACGCGATATGAATAATTCGACTCAAAATGCTACCTTACTCACGCTTCCACGCTTGCATTTCTCTCCGGCATCCATCATTTGACATCCTCAGTGGTGAAGCTCTGGCAGGTGTAGAAGCCGTCGCTACCAGTCTCACAGCCCTGCCTGTCGAGATAGACGGCCTTCATGTTGAAGTAACACAGCGGGATCTGTCCAGGAACCAGGGCGTCGGTCCGCACAGACGGATCTCCAGCGCTGTTCAGGGCGCAATCGAGCAGGATTCGGTAGTATGCCATGCGGTTTCCCAGTCCGTACTCGGCCATCGCTTCGTAGACCTCGGCCGGTGCTTCATAGAAACTGCCCAAGCCCTCTCCGACCTTGGCAACGTACATGCAGTGGTCAGCCTCACCGACTCTGACGGGCATCCACTGCCGGCCCAGCGGCGTGCCACAGAGCTCAAGGGTGTTGTCGTGGCGGTCCACCAGAAGGTAGTAGCCGCTCGACTGCAGGATCTGGTCCACAACCTTCATTTTGACTGCGTCGACGGTAGCCTGAAGAGCACCAGTGACATCGGCAGAGTCGTTCTCTAACAGCCACCAGCCGCCACTGAAGAACTTGGCGATACTGCTCTGGAAGGGCTCCGATCCGGGGCCCGCCGGAAGAGCATTGTAATCTCCCGGATCAGTCGCCCTGCCCACGGCGGCTCCCAGTGCTCTGGAAATCCGTGCACTAGTCTTCTCAAATGCGGCTCCCATGGCGGCTCCGATGTCGTCAACAAGGTCCTTTTCCTCCTCAGCTGCAGCGCCGAACATGGCGGACAGGAAGCTGAGACCACCTCCGACGATGGCTCCCTACACATGGCGTTAGCATCGGATCTCGACTGTTCATCATCGATCCGCGGCACGTACGTTGGGGCTCATGCCTGCAACGGCACCACCCGCTCCCGCCGCGGCAGTCAACCACTTCAGTACATCTCCACCAGAACCCTGGTCACCACCGAGCTTCTCGACCATGGTTGGAATGGCCAGGGTGTTGAGCATCGTCTTCTCAAAGAGCTCGTTGTAGAGGGCTGTGAGTTTTGGTGCAGTCCATTCACGGCCATGAAAACCCAGTATCCAAGGCGTTGGTTAGGATACTCCGTCAGGGTGTCAAAGTACGTTGCGCAATCGCCCTGCTCGATGCCAGGATTGCACTCGTTCTTGACGCTGGAGCAACCGTCCGCGTTCGTGCCGGGGTCACCAGTGATGAGCCTTTCGAGGATCTTGACCCAATCTGTCGGATCACCCTCTGCATGATAGTTTCGAGATTAGCATTTGATACTTGGGCGTTGGGAGGGGGGGGGGCTGCCATCTGCAACATACTTCTGTCATTGGTGATAAAGTTGTCGAGGAAAGAGGCGGCCCCGGTTTCCTCCCACGCAGCTCTGTCTCCATCTGGATTTGAGAGATCACGGAGGCCGCAGAGCTTTGCTTTATCGTTGAAGGGTTCGTCTTGGCGTCTGCTGAAACGGCTGGTGTCGTACAGCGGAGATGCCATCGCTGAGACGACAAGTCCCAGAATCATGGCGGAGGAGTGCATTCTGATGGAGGCGAGTGAGAAAGAAATAAAGATGAGTTGGAGTGAAGCGTAGACGATGTGGTAAAAAGCTGGCAAGGAAAGTGTGGTGTTACAAGCCTGAGAGTATGTTTGAGATGATGATGAAATATCTCCTGTCGACCATGACAGGCTTCTGTCATTTTATAGATTGCTTGAAAGTGAGCATCGTGTAGACAAGCTACACACATCAGTGAACTGTTGCGAGGCGCAGCCTTGCCGCTCTTGGAAATGAATGGCAGCCGACACGCGCTACCATACTCGATCTGGTCTTGCAGGATGCCTGAATCTAGGGTCCATGGGAATCCTCCGCGGCACAAATAGCATCGTGGCGACAGTTACCGTCATTGCGGCACAGGCGAAAAGTACTGCGACGATGTGCAGAGAGGCACTCCGCCTCGGCCTGCAACTCGAGGTTGCTTGCCCCTAGGCTGGGAAGACCTGTTTGCCGCCGTGGTCAAGCCTTTTGCTTCGGGTCTAATTCAAGCCACTGTCCTTCTCAGTTGGGAAGCCGAAAGGATTCCGGACAGGGTAGGAAATGGGCTGGCGACCTGCAAGGAACTTTTGTAATCGGACGGGAATGCAGCTTCAGATCGTCACCAAAGATCGCCACGTCGATCTTGACCTTGATCGCAACCTTATGTCCTATGATAACTTGGCAGGCCTGGTCAGTTTTGACGCCACGAGCCCTATGGTCTATTTTCGTCGTCAATTGACATACAATAGATCTCGACTAAGGTCGTGGAAGGCGATCTCGCAGACAATGGCACACTTGCGCCAATAGCTCATTTCTTTGGCTTCCGCTTGCTATCGCTATCGGCGTCTGCGCTTGCGCGCCCGCAGACTCTCGCCAAATGATGGACTTCGTCAGCTATGAGCACATGCAGTGGCAAAGAGCCACATGCTGCTTCGCATGTAGATAGGATTCCCGTGCCGCAGTGCTATGAATAGGATGCCGCATGTCGACCAGTCTCTTAGCGCGGGGAGTCATTTCAGACAAAGAGGTTGCATGTGGCTAGTAGGGAGCACGACTGGAGATCATCCTAGGGGCGTCAAAGCTGAAATACTTCACAAATGCAGTGTAGTGTCAACCGTATGACGGAGGTGTGAGAGCAGGTTCGGCAACGAGCACAGACCAGGACATGGCGCTTATTTGAAATGCGCTACGCAACTACAAACAGCAAACGGCAGCATGCATCATGGTGGCCCAAGGTGGAGAAGGAAATCGTCAATTCATCGCAACAGGGATATATAGACTCGGGATATAGACATGTAAAGACGGCTGGCTGAAGGACAGTTTCGTGTACGAAGAGGAAGGTCGCTTTTGTGACCCAGCACACGTATCATGTCCGTCGTTCAAGGCGTGAGCTTACTCGGGCTTGGGAGCAGGAGCAGCATCGGCGGGCGCGGGCTTGGCGAGCTCGTCGAGCACGGGCTTCTCAAGAGCCTCGGGCTTGGTGGTGCTGGCCCAGCGTCCCTTGACCTTGCCGTCGCGGCCGACGAGGAACTTCTCAAAGTTCCACTTGATGCGCTTGAGGCCCATGATACCGGGCTTCTCGTCCTTGAGCCAGGTGAAGAGGGGGTTGGCCGCATCGCCGTTGACGTCGGACTTGGCCATGATGGGGAAGGTGACACCGTAGTTGAGCTGGCAGAAGCTCTGGATATCGTCGTCGGTACCGGGGTCCTGGCCGGCGAACTGGTTGCAGGGGAAGCCGAGAATGACAAAGTCATCGCCGTGCTTCTCCTTGATGGACTTGTAGAGCTTCTCGAGGCCCTCGAATTGCGGTGTGAAACCGCACTTGGAGGCCGTGTTGACGACGAGGACGACCTTGCCCTTGTAATCGGCGGTGGGGGCCTCCTGGCCGCGCTCTGATCAATGTGTTAGCGGACAGTCCAATTGGAGCGCGCATGGGGATCAGACACATACTGTCAAGCGGCTTGAAGTCGTAGAAGCTGGTAGCGGACGCCATGGTTGTTCGTGTTCGTATTGAGTTGGAAGGCGGGGTATATCTCAAGGTCACGGATATGTTTGTCGGGCGACGGTATTGTATGTGGTACTGTTGGAGTTGTTGTAGGGAGCAAGTTTTCAAACGGGCGAGGGTGCCAGCAGATTTGTTATCAAGGCGGGGTCTGTATGCGAGCTGGCGAAAATGCTGCGACACGAACCGAGGACATGTCATGGCCGGGCAGGGTGTCGTTTTGGCCTAGTTTCCGTCATCGAAGATGCTTGAAGCTGTTCTTTCCAGTGGGACCACAGCATGAGCTGTTGTGGAACATGCGACTGCTGGACGGGGGGCAAGGGTCCTGGATCCGGGTCTGCCGACCACCCGACAGCGCGTTTTGGGCCAGAATGGGGCGACCGGGGCACATGTTCTTCCGCTTCCCGCCTGTGAGCCGAGGTGCGCGAGTCATTAGTAAGCAGTGCGTCATGCTGCTGAACCAATCACGATCGAGCCGAACGTCAGGGGAATGCACCATCGGCCTTTTGCTTCGTCCCTTTCGGCGATTATGGACACTCAGGGATCGGTCGCCTCGACCTGGATTCGTTTTTTGAGAATCGCGCGCCGAGCCCATCGAAGAACGGGTACCTTATCGATAAGAGCTTGACCCCGCCATTCGAGCTCTGGCACTTGGATGCCCCTCCGTCATTGCCACTCGTTGTAGCCGTCCGCCCGCCATGGGCAACGGTGTCAAAAAGAGGAAGAAGGCTACCCAGGCTCTGCGAGCCTTGCATCCCCAAGCCACACAATCCATCTACCCCCAGCTGCGCACAATGGACCCCCAATCAAAAAAGAACATTGTCATTGTCGGTATGTGAGCACTGTGACTCTGCGTCTAGGCGCCACCGCGGCTCGAGCTCTGACGACATCGACCAGGCGGCGGCATCATTGGCTCAACGACAGCTTACTTCCTCTCCCGACATCCCAAATTTAACCCCGCCCTGCACAAGATCACCCTCCTCGAGGCCACCTCCATCGCGGCCGGTGCCTCGGGTAAAGCTGGTGGCCTCCTCGCGCTCTGGGCCTACCCGCAGCCTCTGGTGCCGCTTTCCTACCGTCTTCATGCCGAGCTCGCAGCCGAACATGGCGGTGCCGAACGCTGGGGGTACCGAAGGGTCGGATGCGGCAGCTTCGACGCAACAGTCACCCGTGCCAAGCTCGACGCCGTAGAGCAAGCCTCCGCGGCCCGGGCCGCTGCCGTACCTGGTGCGAATGACGGAGAAGAACAAAAAGGTTGGGAGCGGCTCCCGAAACAGGACGACGCGGCGGAAGCTCTGTTGGAAGACTCGGTGGTCCCCAAGGACCTCGATTGGGTCGATCACGAAATCATCGACTCGTACCAGGAAATGGGTCACCCCGGCGCGACGGAAACGGCACAGGTCCACCCCTTCCACTTCACAACGTCAATGGCGGCCCTCGCAGCCGAGAAAGGCGTCGACATTCGCACGCGCGCAAAGCTCACCAAGATCAACTCGTCGCCGACCGGCGTCGAGTCGGTGGAGTACCTCGACCGCGACACGTCCGAGACGCACGTCCTGTCCGACATAACAGACGTCATCGTCACCGCCGGCCCCTGGACCGGCAAGCTGCTCCCGAAATCCAAAGTCGAGGGCCTGCGCGCCCACAGCGTTGTCTACGACGCGACCGTCTCCCCCTACGCCGTCTTCACCCGCGTCCTGCTGCCCGAGGACTACGTCCCCGCCCACCGCGTCGTCAAGGGCCAGCGGCGCAAGCACAAGCGCATCGTCGACCCGGAGATCTACGCCCGCCCCTTTGGCGAGGTCTACGCCTGCGGCGAGCCCGACCGCACTGACCCGCTGCCCGACACGGCGGACCTCGTCCGCGTCGACGAGGCCAACTGCGACGACCTGCTCGCCTACATTGCCACGTTTAGCCCGCAGCTGGCAGCCGCCAACGTCAAGGCCAAGCAGGCGTGCTACCTGCCCCAGCGCGAGGGCGGGCCGCTGATCGGCGCGACGTCGACGCCGGGGCTGTGGGTCGCGGCTGGGCACACGTGCTGGGGGATCCAGAACGGGCCGGCGACGGGGAAGCTCATGGCCGAGTATGTGTTGGACGGGAAGACGAGCAGCTCTGATATCAGCGAGATGGACCCCAGGCGGTACAGTCGCGTGTGAACATGGATCATCGCACGGAGCATAGGTGGCGCACGGCACAGTTTAACGAACATGAGAATGAGAACGAGAATACCTTATGACACTGGTAATCAAGCTGGGGAATCCAAGCATTATGTGGATGAACAGTTGCTAGTCTCCATGAGACAGGAAGTCTAATACCTAATAGCCGTCGGTCCAGCCTAGGCTCCACTTGGGTTCGTTACACTGTGACGCTCCCGACGGGTCTCCAGGTCTACGACAGCGAAAATAGACCAAAGTTTGACTTGGCAATGCTGAACGGCACGGGGGACAAGAATCACAAGTCGTAACGGTATCTCTATTGATGCGCCCATGTATGGCACTGACACTCGTCTCCACCTTCGGCCTCGTGGCACCTTGCAGTCCGATCATCCCATACGAAACCCGGCCCATTTTGACACACATGTGCGCTCGTTTCCAAATCCAACCAAGATGCTATTTCTCCATGCACAACTCCAATGTAGGAAATATGGGACGAACCATGAGAACACACAATTAAAGAAAAAACAGTCGACGCCATGCGTCCGCAATTCCCCCGGGACAGCGACTGCCCGGTCGGCCTCTATCCCGAGACTCGGCCCCTCGCCCGCGGGGTCGTCAATAGACCCCCACTTTGGTGGGTGAAAGGGGGGGTTTGTGGCTTGGGGACCTTTTGGGGCGGTGCCCCACAGGTGGGGGGCCGAGGAGGGGCAGGCTCGCGACTTTTGACGTAGCGCGCACCTCGCTGTTTCGGTCACCACGGGGCCGAGCCCACACACCCCCTCCATTGCTGGGCTCGGTGCTTCATCGCGCGCGCGCGCACAACTGTCTCCCACGAGATGAGGGACGCTGTCACCCGTGACGCGAAGTTGAGTCTCCCCGGAAAAGGGAGCGAGAGAGGAATTTACAGAGAGTTCTCAATGTCCATGAGCTCCTTGATGCCGTCCGCGATGTACTGAGTCCTCTCCTTCTCGAGGCGCTTCAGGGGGCGACGGCCGTAGCCACCGTAGCCGAAGTAGCTGTTGATGGCACCCTTGGTGCCGGGGACGGCGGCCTTGGTCAGGTACCAGTCACCCTTGCTGAGCTTCTTCTGGAGCTCGATGGCCTCCTCCTTCTTGCCCGCAGCGTAGAGGTCCCAAACCTTGACGCAGACCTTGGGCGCGACGTTGGCGCCACCGGCGATGATGCCGCTGCCACCGCTGACGAGGGTCTGGACGGTGAAGTCGCACATGCCACCAAAGGCCATGTAGCCGGAGCCCTCGTTCCAGGGGGTCTTGGCGTCGGTGGCCAGGGCGACACGGGTCAGCTTGCCGTTGTTGCCGCAGGTGAACTTGGTGCCGATGATGTTCTTGTGCTCGGCAAGCTTGATGAGGAGGTCGCTGTCCATGTCGATGCCGGAGACGGCGCCAGGGTAGTTATAGAGAATGAGAGGGATCGGGCTCTCGTCGGCGACGGCGATGAAGTAGTCGTGAACGGCAGCCTCGTCCATCTGGGCGCGGAAGTACGAAGGAGGCAGGATGAGGGCGTAGTCGGTGCCGGCGGCAGGGGCCAGCTTCAAAAGCTCAATGGTTCCGCGAACACTGCCTTCGGTGGCACCGAGGATGATGGGGGTCTGCTCGAAGCCGGCAGCGTCGAGAGCCTCGCGGGTGGCCTTGGTGACGGCAATCTTCTCCTCGCGGGTGCAGTGGGCAGCCTCGCCGTTGGAGCCCATGGTGACGAGGCCGGCAAGGCCAGCGCGCGCCAGACGCTCGGCGTGCTTCTTGATGACGGGGATGTCGAGGTCTTCGGTCTCGGGGTTGAAGAAGGTCATGGTCGGGGCGTAAATACCGACAGGCAGCGGCCTGGGGGCCGAGTGGCCGTTGGTACCGTTGGAGGCAGTCATGATGAAGATTGGTAGGGTTTGTGAGAGGAGAGAGAGAGAGAGATTGGGTGAGGCGGGTTGAGAAGAGCAGGAATTGAGAGTGGGAAAAGGTACACTGAGTGAAAGTCGAGGAGACCCAGGCGTCGATGGCGTTACTTATATGAGGGGCAGGAGGGAAGCGATGCAGGAGATGTCTCATGACCGGCGTCTAGGGGAGCCAGCCTGCGTGGGGGAAACGGGTCCGACGGTATAAATATTTAGCATGAAAAGACGACTTGCTCGTGTGGACATTGGTCCGAAGACAGGGAGATCGGGGCGTCGTGGTGTTCCTCGGACCCCAGACCGGCCAAGCTAGCGATCCACCCCCCTCCACCCCCCCAAGTTTTGGCCCAGTACAGTCAGTGTGCCCAGATTTCCAGTGACGAGCAACCCCTCCATTGTCATTCAGCGACGGAGCATGAAGAAACGTCACAGCCGAGCCCACGTCGCTAGCGGCGTTTTGCGAAGAACACCCCCTCCTCTTTCTCATCTTGCCTCGCAGGACATGGGTACCGAAGGAGAAAACTGGCCACTAGGCCCTTTTTGCCATTTTTAGGGCGCCTTCATCTGAGGCACGGGGCATGGACGAGAGATCAGGGGGTTGTTTTCAATGGTGGGAATCAAAGGGGCTGAAGACGCAGGCAAACGTAAGAGGAAATAGTTGGTACGAGCAAGCACCCAATGGACGGTACGTGGGTGTGTAGCCGCACCGATCAGGGAGGGGAGTGAAGAAATGGGACAGAAAAGGCGGAGGGGTGCAGATGAGCCAGTACCGTTCGTTGGAGGGGGAGAGGGGTAGTGGGTAGGCTACGCGTTTGGACCATGGCCAGCGAGCCAGCCGTCGGGTCTCACTCGTTCGAGATTCCAGAGGGACAAAGCAGATACAGCGAGCCGAGCGAGACCATCGTGATGGAGAGAAGACCGCGTCGGAGCGGTGGGGGGTGGGGGCATTTGTTCCCTGCCGAAACCCGGCGTCTGGCAGAGCAGAAGGCATTTGTTCGTTGTTCGGGGCCCTTTGGGTCAACACCACACGATGGGTGAGAGCCAAGCTGCAAGAATGTTGATGATCAACAACGGCGTTTGACTTGATGCAGTGGACAGCCTCGAGACTCAACCCGCAGCAATTCGTGCATATCGTCGAGAAAACAGCCTGCTCGCGACTCGCGCTAGCCGTGACTTCAGGGAACGGATTGGTTGATTGCTGGCCAGCTGGGCATGGTGATCGCAAAGGACATGATGCAGACGTACGAAAGATTTCCGGGTTGAACGATACCATGAGGGTGTCAAATACGCAGTAGCGATTTCGTGATGCACTGATCTGCTGGGTGGCATGTTGCCAGAAATAGTGGTTGAAGACGGAGAGGATTGGAAACAGGAGGGCACTGGCAATGGCAACGGAGAAACCAAGAGCTAGATTATCCACCAATCATTCGCGTGACAATCAGGCGAGTGACACAAGATTTCCCAGCAGCCAGTCACAGTCAAGCCACACATCCCATGGTCAATGGCGGTACAAGGGGGTGCATGGGGGTGCAACATGTTTGAGACCCCCCTCTGTGCCCCTCCATCGCCTTCCATTTGCTTGTACTTCCAGGGTGTTTGCCTAGTGGCATCAACCTGCAATATTCTGAGATTACATGCATCACCATCTCGAATTCCCATCCGACTTTAGCCTGTGCAGTGGCTGCGGTGAAAAGGTGTCGGTGCTCCTTGAGGTCTTGCATGGAGTCGTGATTCTTTTTTTTTCTCCCTCAAAGATCAACCGGAGAGACTCGAGCTGTCGAAAGAACATTGCATTCTGCCAGGCGAAGAATACTCGGACTACGAATGGTCTCGACCCTTTCAGCATCTGCATTCTTCGCACCCCGACCCCCCTTCGAACCCCTCCATCATCCCTGGATGTACCCTTACTATCCATGTCCCGGCCACGCGGGGAAATCATACGTGGGGGCGGGGAGGTGCCTTGTTGGGTGGCTTTGCATTGTCGAGCCTGGGTTCGACTTTTTTTGCGCCGTATCCGCCTGGAGTGGCTTCTGGGCGCATCATCTGGACCTCTGGACTTCTGTCAACCATCAGGAAACGAACGCTGGCGGCATGTGAGACATGTACAGACCTGATGGGTATATGCTGTGGTCAACGGCTCAGAGCGATAGCAGTCGCAGAGACAGCCCCCAGCAACAGCTCCACGCCTGTACCCCATCTCCGTGACTTGCCGTCCAGTCTCGGTTGTCACGGCCGCGCGTGCTCCCCTGGCTCCAGCGCATTTGAATACCAGGATGATTGCGCCTAAGGCTGGCCGGTTGCTGGCTGGCTGGCAGCCTCTCCATCGTTGCCTCGCGCCGACTGCCCGGTGACGGAGCGCGGGGCGCCTTTATCCCTCCAATTGCTTCCCCTCTTCTTGCCCCTCAATTCTTCCGCCATGTTACGGTGCTCCATCGTTTGACCCTGACCGTTACAGGCGTCCCGCGCATAGTCGCAGCCTCAAGTGAGCTTGACGATATCCTAGCTTGCTGATCGTGCCGCAAGCCATTCCTCCTAAGAACTTGTACCTCTTGCTATCGGATCGACCTCCCGAAGCTGCCAGCTGTTTCCCTGAGCCACCTCGAGCCGTTTAAAAGACAGCCTCGCGCCGTCTCCTCTCTCCTCAAGCTCCATCTTCCTCCTCATCTGCCATCCCATTCCACCGTCCGTCCCCCTCCTCCCCTCCTCCCAGAAAAAACCCCAGTCATACTGTCACAATGGGCGAGCCACTCAACGTGTTGATGGTGAGTTGCTCGAGAGCAGAACGCCGTCCTTCTGCGACCTTTGACTAACCTCCGCAGATCGGTACCGGCGAGTACACCACCGGCTTCGTTGGCGGTGGCGCCTCTGGCTCCGACAAGAAGGTTGGTGTCATCGGTCTGTCCCTGTTCGACCTGAGGCGGCGCGGCAAGGTCAACAACTTGTCGATGGCCGGCACCAACGGCACCAAGTTCCCCGCCATTCGCGAGCACCTCGACAAGAACATCTCCAAGGTCTACAACAACCTCGACATCTCGTTCGACTCGTACCCCGCCAACGATGTCAAGGACGCCGAGTCCTACAAGGTGGCCATTGACGCGCTGAAGCCCGGTGACGCCATCACCATCTTCACGCCCGACACCACCCACTTCCCCATCGCCCTCTACGCCATTGAGCGCGGCATCCACGTCCTCGTCACAAAACCCGCTGTCAAGCTCCTCGAGCACCACCAGCAGCTCATCAAGGCCGCCGAGGAGAAGGGCGTCTACGTCTTTGTCGAGCACCACAAGCGCTTCGACCCCGCCTACTCGGACGCCCGCCACAAGGCCCAGAGCCTCGGCGACTTCAACTACTTCTACTCGTACATGTCCCAGCCCAAGTCCCAGCTCGAGACCTTCAAGGCCTGGGCCGGTGTCGATTCGGACATCTCCTACTACCTCAACTCGCACCACATTGACATTTGCGACTCCATGGTCACCCAGCAGGGCTACCTGCCCGTCAAGGTCTCGGCCTCAGCCTCCAAGGGCGTGGCCACCGACCTCGGCTGCGATCCCGCCACCGAGGACACCATCTCGCTGATCGTGCAGTGGGCCCGCAAGGACGACCCCTCGAAGCGCGCGACGGGTGTCTACACGGCCTCCTGGACGGCGCCCCAGCGCGCCGGCGTCCACTCCAACCAGTACTTCCACTACCTCGCCCAGAACGGCGAGATCCGCATCGACCAGGCCAAGCGCGGCTACGACGTCGCCGACGACTCGCTCGGCCAGCTCATGTGGTACAACCCCTTCTACATGCGCTACGCCCCCGACGAGGACGGCAACTTTAACGGCCAGACGGGCTACGGCTACATCTCCATTGAAAAGTTCGTCGACGGCTGTCGTCAGGTCAACAGCGGCGCCCTGAAGCCCGAGGACCTCAACAAGAAGGGCCTGCCCACGCTGAGGACTACAATCGCCACGACAGCCATCCTCGAGGCTGGCCGTCGCAGCATTGACGAGGGCCGTGACATTAAGATAGAGGAGGAGAACGGTTTCTGGAAGCTGGTGTAGACATACCCCTTGTAGACGATGTATGAATGAGATGATAAAATTTATCGTTATGTATTTCCATATCAACTATTTCCAGCGTGACGCAAAGAATTCAGGATGGCGTGGTTTTGCAGTCTAACATTGGACACCAGGAATCAACTGTGGTAAGGGCGAGCAAGCAAAAATATACGTTGACCTTAATTCGAAACGAGGTTGACGAAAAGGCCAAAAATGAAATCTCATGCGAGACGCGTCAGGAATTGAGCCCAACGGGGGGCTCGAACCCCCAACCTTGAGATTAAGAGTCTCACGCTCTACCGATTGAGCTAGCCGGGCAGGCAGGTTGCTTGTTGTTGATGAACGGCGATTTCAGCTACATTATGTAATTCTTCAATTTTCATGGCACGAATAATTGGAAGTAATTCGAAGGTGTAACTCCCAACATACATGGAATCGCCTTGATGAGAAACCTTTCACTCATCCATACACTTTGGAGTATTTACTTTTCAGTTGGTCGGCCTCTGCAAGCCCACCTCCAAGATCTCTGAGCCTCGAATGTGGTCTCGGTGTGGATCGGTGTATCTCGCCCAGCCGAGTAAAAGTGCCCGATAAGATAAGGCTCAAAATTTCTAAGGGCCCTCCGCGGGATGCAAAAGATCGAGGTCTCAGCACCGCAACAGCCAAAGACATCACCAAGCGAACCTGCTGCTTCAATCCCCTACCCCGGTAACCGCTCTCCGATCAAACAACTGTCACAATGGGTTCCCAACGCCAGAACAAGAAGCGCCGCTCCTCCAAGTCTACGATCCGCCAGTCCAACAAGCCCAAGAAGGCCCTCAACCCCCGCGGCAACAGCATCGTCGCCCAGAACTGGTAGGCCGCGCCGTGCCCTCACTCTTCTCCTCCTCAAAACGAGATGAGCAAGAATACCCGTAACTCGAGACGAAAACCGCTGACCGTCCACTCCCACGTCCAGGAACAAGAAGGAGACACTGACGCAAAACTACCGCCGCCTCGGCCTGACGGCCCGCCTCAAGGCCCCGACGGGCGGTGTCGAAAAGTCGGTCCGCGCCGCGGCGTCGGGCACCCGCCAGCCGATCCCCATTGACCCGTTCGCCATTGCGCCGGCTGTGAACAAGCCCACGATTGGCGAGGCGCGGGTCGAGCGCGACGCCGACGGCAAGATTATCAAGATCCACTACGCCGACGCGGGCAGGAAGCCGCGCGCAAACCCGCTCAACGACCCGCTCGTCGCTCTCGAGACGGACTCGGAGGACGATGAGGACGTGGACGGCGGCGAGTGGGGCGGCATCGAGGAGAGGGACGAGGAGAGCAGGCCGAAGGTGATCCGCCTGCTCGAGGAGGAGGCGAGCCGCGAGGTCGAGAAGAAGCCGAGGCATCAGAGCGAGCAGGAGGTCGAGTGGATCGAGAGGCTCGTCGCTAAGCACGGAGACAACACGGCTGCCATGGCGAGGGACCGCAAGCTGAACAAGATGCAGCAGACGGAGAGGGATATTGCGCGGAGGGTGAACAAGTGGAAGCAGTCGCAGCAGTAAGGAGTAGGCACGTTGGGATTCATGCCAGTTGCTAGGTGAGGCGAAGCGCATGTTGCATTGTTACAGATGGGCACATATATGGGAGTCTGGCGTTATGGGTTTGATACTCGGGTCAAAACAACAAGACTTGCTCGCAAAATTGATCAAAAAAAACAATGTCATCCATCCATATCCATCCATCTATCTATCAATACTGATATGAAAGCTCGCCATGTGGGATCCTTGGACTACCTCATGTAGTATACAGTTGACGCCGCCAACACCCGTGGAAACCGAAACAAGCCACTGCAAACATCTGTATCATGCTGGGAGCTGTCTTGTGCGCCCTCTGCCATTTTCTTGTTGGCAGTCCTGGTATCGATCCACTTTCCTCAGCGCAATGTGCGGTCGTAGTTAGCCGAGGGGAACTGCGCAGGCGCATGGTCGTCATAGTCGTCGTGCGCTGTTGGGGGTGCATAGGGGCTGGGCTGCCGCGGTCCACCGTAGGGGTTGGGACTTGACTGGCGGCCCCCAACCGTAGACGTCTGTTGCGAGTTGTATTCCGTCTCGCTGTCCAACATGGGGCCATTGTGACGGGAGGGCAAGCTGCCGTATCGGTTGGGATCGTCGTCCTCTCCGTACGCAGAGCCGCCACCAGGCCTGTAGGGGTTATCGTTGAAACCGCCGCCGCCGCCGCCGTAGCCCGTGTCGGTGTGGTGATCAGGGTGGTCGTCCATCTGGACAGGAGCGTAGGCTTCTTCGTCATGGGGTGCCATGGAAAAGGCAGCCTTATCAGGGTCAATGTTGTCGTTCTTGATGCGCTGCTTGTCGTAGCCGGGAAGCTCGCCATGGAAGCGGTAGTGACGGAGGGTGTAGACGCTGACGGCGGTGGAGGCACCGAACAGAAGGCTACAAAGGTCTTAGCACATAGTCCCCAATGTCAAATCATTGTCCTTACGTGATGATGACACCGAGTCCGACAATGCCCTTGCTCAGCCCGCAAACGTTGCCACACTTGTTGGCGGTGTTATAGGCAGCCTGGCTGGCAAAGGCGGAGAGCCAGATGATGGTGAAGATAGCATCGACGGCGAGCATAGCGTGCGGCTCGGCAAGTTTTCGTGTCTTCGGCCATCGTGGGGTCATGATGAGGTAGAGCCACGCTGGGATGGAAAGGAAGCACTGCAGGTAGCCAGGTCAGCAAGATTCCGGCGTAGCGACCCCAGAAACGGGAGCAAACAAGAGCTGGTAGCTTACCACTCCGAACGTCCAGCCGTTGTTTCCTGTCACTTCTGCCTTGTCGCCAACGAAGACGGCAATCTCTAGACACCAGAGCACAAAGGCTAGGAGAATCTGAAGGCAGTGTATGCCCATCTTGAGCATGGGGACATTTTCAGGGTCCCATTCGAAATTGGCAAACATCTTTGCGACGAGGAAGGGCCTCGAGGGCGTCTGGAGGGGGCGTCGATGGGCGGTTTGGTGAATTGGGGTTCCGGGGTCGACCTTGCGATGCTGTAGGGCTCTGTTTACCCTTTTCAGACGCAAAGGTTCTGCGATGTCGCTGGTGTCGATCTAAAAATAGGTGGGTATGCTTCGATGCGGCTGATCCGTCTAGGTAGTTGATGTTGGCAGCAGCAGTAGTAAAGAGCGCGTGGGATGATCAGCCAGGCTCTTGGGTGTGCGGTATGCTCGTCAAAAAAAGATCGAATTCAGGTCGTATCGTAAGGTGATCAGAGGTGAAGCGAACGTCGTCCAAGTGTTGGAAGTGGAACGGACGAGAAAGGGGAAAGAAAGTTGCGTTGGGCTGTCTGTCGGATGGGATGGATGTGACAGGGTGGAAATGGAAGCACCGGTTCCAGGGCTGTCTCTCCCAGCACTGTAGCTCCAGTCCGCCGTCGGTGTCAGAGCTTGTACCAGTGCCTGCGCCAGTACTGAAGACGCGTCCCCAGGTACCTCCCCTTCCGTGCTGGCTATGATGTGGACACGGGTAGGGAGGGCCAAAGCTGTGTAGGGGCTGACGTGCGGCCAAGCTCCGCCTCTGAACCTGACGCAGCTGCTGGCGTCGCAAAGCTCTCTAGTGGCCCGTGACAGAGCGAAAAGGCGCCCAGGTGGTCCCAGAGGCCAGTAATGCTGCGCCACTGTGAGTGTGTGTCCCTGTGCCCCAGGCAACGAATGGCGGGCCTGTCTTGGCTTCGAGAGTGGGCGCGATTGGGCGCGAATAGGTAAGAATGGGCTCGGTTTGCCCCGGTACGAGCTGCCAAGCGCTTGTCACGACGTCATGTTGCGGCACTCGTACAGTGCCTCCACTCACCTTCATCGCCGTTGCTGTGCCACCCCGAGGAGATAAGAGCCTCGCTCTGCCTTGCCTGGGACAACACCGCCCCGCCGTCAGGCTCACGGAAGCCCCGGCTGTCGGGCCCGTCTCAGTGACAGGCTTCCTACCTGACAATGGTAGATCTGCTGATCTGTTTTGATCAAATCAAACAACTGATTAAAAATCAAATGAGAAGCGGTAGATCACCCCGTAGGTCGACAGAGATCGAGCGTGGGGATCTCAGTCAATGCAGCGCTTTCTACAGTATTTCCACTATCGCCAGCCTCTTCCTCGCATGTTACTTCATTCACATCCAAACTAACACTCATGTGATTTCGCCGGTCATCGAATAATCCACGAGAACATGTGGTTCCTAGCTAGACCTTTTGATTTCACTACTAGATGCCCAAGTCGCTGTGTTGTCGGATTGTTCTGATATACTTGCTTGAAAACGGGAGCATGCTCCGAGATGTCACTCGAACCACTTCTTCCGAATAAGTTTTCCAACTTACGCGTGGCAGACAAGCATACCAGCTAAGTTTGACACTCTGAGTTGATGGCGTAGTCTGTAAGAATTCTTAAAATATTGTGTGTTTGGTCATTCCGTTGACAAAGGTAGACCGGCTGTTGGGGGATGCCATTCACGAAGAGAAAGCTACTGCTTGGCTGCATCTTAGCAACAATAATTGGTATTGAGTGGCCCAAACGAGTATTTTCCACTTGAGAACGGGGCAGATTCCACTTGAGAACGTGGCAGAAGTCCTAGGAGCAACTGCCATAGTTGTTACATGGAGAAAGCAGGTAAGGCTCATCGCCTCGCGGTCCTGAGCCCTACAAGCGGTTACCATCAGGCAACAGCCAAACAATTGCACTCCTTCTAATATATACAAACAAACGCAGATTCCTCCCAACAAACCACTAGCCCATTGGTTAAAGAACGAAGCAACCCCCAAAGACCGCACGTTCGAATCCTGAAGCCTCCCAAGCTCTGCCACAACTCGGGCCTCGTGGAGTTGTGCAGCCTGTCCCCCAACCCTGACGCAGGGTTGGGGGGCAGGTGAGCCTTATGCCCTTTTTTGTGCAGCACGAGTGTAATTTGGTTTTGGAGATGTTGTTGAACTGTCCAGAACACGGAAGGAAGGTGCGAACAATACTCATCATTATTCACTGAGACTCTGCTTCGGTAATGCCCTTCCTTTTTAAGAGGGCTACTGACATAGAACCGCGGCAACTAATCCCCAGATTTCTCCTTCACGACTGTTTCTCCAGACCATCCGCAATCATTTCCATCAGCTGACACGCAATCATGGGCCGCCTTTCTACTGTGTATAGGCAGAAAAAGAGGGAGGCTCGGTCGAAAGCCATTTCCGAAGACTCGTCAAAGAAGGTCAACAGCAGCATTGAACATAAGGCAAGGCCTGGCATCAACCCGGCCGCCGTGATAAAAGATATCACGACTTTTTTGAACGGCATTGCGAAGTCTGTTCTAGATGCTCTTGCTTCCGTGCCCGATGTGCCCGGCCCATCAGAGACCGAGATGGCAGCTTTCGTGGATGACGATACGATTTCCCTGGCTGAGAGCATACTTTCCGAAGATTACAGTACGGCCTCGATGACAGAGACCATGCCTTCCATGTATGACATGAAGGCCGATGACACCAAAACCGGAGAAACATTCTCTCTCGCTGTCGATAATGTATATCGCGTACTGCCGGAAGCTGGAAAGAAGGCTTCCGACCTCATTCGTGAGCAGAAGGCCCGAAAGAAGGAGAAACGACGGGCCAGGAAGACCGCCAGAATGACAAAGCCCACCGATCCAAAACGGAGCTTGGAAACGGAGCTCGCCAGCATTCAAGGCCTTGATAAAGAAGCTCAGACGACGTACATTCAACGTCAGCCAGATGATGAGCAGCGCATACCAAAAGGCCTAGTTCTTGACTACCAATTGCAGCCGGGAAAGGATGATCCATCCAATGCTGTCAAGTCATATGCGACACCAGATCGTGCTGGTGAGCTCGTGGTACATCTACCAGCGCAAGATACGAACCTTGAGCATGAGGAACACAAGGAACAGGATGTGAAGGACGAAGTTGAAAGTTCTGCAGAGCTTGAAGTCTGTGGGATCAGTGACCATCAGAGAGGAACGAGACTCATTATCTTCGAGGACGAACCTGATTCCATGTTCAAGGATCACGTCCCAGACAGGCGCACAGCCTGGTTGTTTGGCTTCGATTGGTGGACCGTATAGAGTTCCCAACAGAACCATTGCGTGAGTAACTTTCTTTTTGGCACTGTTTAGTCGTGCTGACCTCGCCTAGCAGCTCGATCCCGGGTTTGGGTGATTCCTCATGAGAGTAAGCTTGATAGCACTGACGCTGGTTTGAAGTTGCGCAGCGACTAGGGTAGGCTATTATTGACCGAGAGAGGCTTTAATTCTCACCGCTGAAGAAGGGCATCCAAGTAGAGGACGTCGTGGGTTGCAATCGTCTGCTGGCAAGGGCGTGACGAAAGATGGATAGGGGTTAAGACAGTGTCGAAAGTAAAGAAGACACATTACGCACAGTACGAAAATGCACTTCACCAATTCTGCTCAAAGAACACCACATCAAGAACCGTGAATACACTTGTGAGCGAGTTACTCCGCGGTCATATGACTACAAAAACTGAAAAGCTTCAAACAATGACAAGCCTGTCTGAAATTGTATTTCCCTCTGCATCTGAGCAGCCCAACTTCTCACATCTCCTCACCGAACTCAAGCGCGGCGACCTCTCCATCTCAAATCGTCTGCGGTCCATCGTCCACGATGCCGACTTTGTGCGCGAGGTAGCGGCCGCTTTCGGCTCAGTCGAAGAAAATCCTACTGAAGCCACAGGAACGGTAACACCGTCACGGCCCCTCGTCGCCAACGAGCGCTGCGGAAGCTGGTAATCCCGCCCCGCCCCAAGTCGGCGAGCGCATACTTCAAAAGCACAGACGGCCACGACAATGCCTGGAAATTCAGCACAAGGAGGCTGAACCTTCATCTTCTCGAAATAATCGGCCGTTGCGACGGGTGAGATCCCTCGAGCACCAGCCCTTGTCTATTCTCAGGCTAACCAGTTCCAAGGTGCATCATCGTCGACTCAACCCGCCGCGGAAAACGTGAGTCGCTTCTTGATCCAGACTACTCAGCTTCCCTCTGACGAAAAGTCCAGGAATCCCCGACGCCCTCTCAAAGACAATCCCAATCTGGTGCGCCGTCCTCAACCGCGCCCTCTTCCCCTCCCTCCCAGAAGAAGCCCACGCCCTGCACACGCCACCCAACGTAGTCTCCCCCTCCGAGCACGCCCAGATCGCCGCCCTCCTCCCGTACTTCCTCGCCGCCTTCCTGGCCCTCGACCTCGACCTGGCCCCGCTGCGCGCGCAGCTCACGAAACCCCTGCGGCCCCTCTGGATCACGCCCGACACGCCGCTCCTCCTCCCCCAGACGACCACGACGGCGGCGGGCCCGCGCGGCACCGTCTTCGAGGACGCCCACCCCGTCATCTGCTGCACGGCCTCGCGCCGCGTCGCGGGCGGCGAGCTCAGGGAGGGCGGGTACGTGTACGTCCAGGGCGCGGGCGACGACACGGAGAACTGGGCCTGCGGGCTCACGGCCGAGCTGTTCTGGGCCCACGTAGACCAATTGCTCGGCACGCCCGAGGGCGAGCTGCCTGCGCTCGTGCGAGGCTTGGTCGACGCGTGCGAGCCGAGCCGGGGCGCCGGGGCCAAAAAGGTGGCGCCTTCAGTGGCGGTTTGTGCTCTTGCGGGGGTTGAGGACGGGGAGGGTCGGAGGTGTACCGTCAAGTTGACACCGGCGGTTACGGAGAAGGAGACGTGGATCGTCAAGGCGCCGACGGAGATGGAGGTTGGGGTGGGGAAGCACAAGGTTGGAAGCCGGAACCTGAGGGCGGCGTTGCCTGACATTTGCGGGTTTGTTACGCGGTTTCACGAGTCACAAAAGAAAGAGGACGGCTCCCTCGCCGAGGGTACGACCGTCTTGGTGGCGTGCGAGACGGGCAAGGACTTATCTGTGGCCGTGGCCCTCGCCATCTGCCTCTGGTGCTTTGACCAACAAGACAACTACCGAGCACCTGACACCAAGACCATTTTCAACAAGGACATGGTTCGGAATCGACTAGGAAGCATCATGACGGCATATCCCGAGGCCAACCCGGGCCGGGCATCGCTGCAGAGTGTTAACAGTTTTTGATGGACTATAGGAGATGAAGCTGCATTCTATCCATCATCTTCCTGTTCGTGGCCCATGCCGGCTGTTGAATGCACCCTGTATCGCTGTTGACCATTACACACACCTCGTCGTCGTGTTCATTAAGACGACAGGGCATTCCGCACTCCCACACATATCCCCGTCAGACTCTTACAGCTTGGCCAGGTTATCGGGGGACCCTTGACAGTCCTTCATGAGGTCGGCGGCGCCAGCGCCGCGCAGGACCTTCTCCATCTCGGACTGCCTGTCGGCGGGATAAGGACCAACGTAACCAATGACCTTGATGCCGGCGCGGGTGCCGCTGAGGGTGCCGCTCTTGGAGTCCTCAATAGCGACCGACTCAGCGGCCGTCTTGCCGAGCTTGTCAAGGGCGTGCAGGTAGATGGCAGGGTCGGGCTTGGAGGTGGGTGTGGGGAGCGACGTGGCGGCAGAGTAGACCTCTTCCTCCTTGAAGAACTTGTCCTGGCCGACCTTGACGACGGAGGCCCAGACACGGCGCTTGGCGGAGGACGAGACAACGGAGAGCTTGTACTTGCCGCCGGCCTGGAGGGCCTCGAGCTGCTCGTCAACGCCGGGGCAGGCGACGAGAGAGGCCTTGAGCTTGGCGATGACGGCATCCTCTTCGCGGCGGACATATGTCTCGAGCTCCTCCTGCTCCATGGTGAAGTTGTAGAGCTTCTGGAGGCCGAGCATCATGCCGCGGAAGTTCTGGCCGACGAACTCCTTGATCAAGGAATCGCCGGTGAAGCGCTGGTCAATCTTGTGCTTCTCGCAGATCTCGTTGATGAGCTCTGCGCAGGCCTCAAAGGCGAGCTCCTCAGAGAGGACGAGCGTGTTGTCGCAGTCGAACAGAAGGGTCGTGATCTGGGCATTAGTGTCAGGAGGAAACTGTGTCTGTGAGGTGAGATGGAGACGGCGAATTGACATACCTGAGACATGATGGCGGTAGATGGAGGTCGGATTGGGTGTTTGGGTAAGGTCTACGAGCTACAGTCGAGTCTAGAAAAACCGATGAACGCGTATCAGGGTGAACAGGCAGTGTAAATGGCTAGCAAGTGAAGGGAGAATGAAGGACGAGCCAACAGCAGAGCAAGGGGAAGCTTGAAAAGTGGACAACGTTCGGGTTAAGAGCAGAAGTGGGATCGATCAGGAAAAGGTAGACCAGAATGGTGGTCAGCCCAAGTAACGCCTCGAGTACCTAGGCCAACAAGCCAGAGCCAGGTATTGAGAGCACCAGATGCAGATCGAAAGCGACATGAGCACCAAGACCAAGGCGGGATCTCGACCCGTCACGGTTGCTGCTGCCCTGTCAGCCCCATCACCGATGGTGGTTGCCCGGGACGCCCTGAGCGCCCTGGCGGCCTGTTGCTCCCGAGGCGGGTGTAATCCTGCCACTGAAGAGACGCGAATTAACCCCTCATTGTAGCCCCAACAAGCCGCCGTATATCCACTGAAGAGACTGCCCCGTCACAGCGAGCCGGCATAGGTACCCAAGGTACGCAAGTAACGAGGGAAGAGGGGGCAAGGCAGTGAGGGGCACGGAGGAGGTGCACCTCATAATTACCCCGCTGTTGCGCCCAATACGGTGCGCCCATCCCTGTACAATGTCGTCATGGGCCAATGTGCCCCTCCATCCGACGACAACGACGCGTCTTTTTCTGTGTAATTGTTGCCCGGGGCAAGAAGCATCCTCGGCCTCTCTCTCCCGCCCGCCGTTTCACGAGCCGTTGCGCAGTCAAGTGCAGCCTCGTCGTCGCCGTTGTGGCCCGTGTCGCGACTGGGGGCCAAATCGTACCCTTGTGCTGCCTGTCAACAGACAGACCCTGGAAGTTGATGCCGAGTCTCGGGATGTTAATGGAAGCGCATGCAGCATTCGGCCCTCTTCACACCTCGAAACCTAATGCAGACGAGCGCTTCCGGCACCGTACATCGTACCTGTGTTGCGCTGCAGCAGAATCCGCCCAGCCCGCGGCCTCAACGCCCCGCACCCGAACAAGACCAGTCCCCACCGAGATTTCCTGCGGCGCAACGTCTGATGTTTTGCGTCTTGCCTTGCCCTCCATGCCGTCCCACTTCCTTGTGTCCCTTGGCCCCCTTGCACGCAGCCGCCCGTACATATGCACCCTCACGTAAAAGGCCGCACTGGACAGGTCATGCCGTGTTTGTTTGTCACTCATCTCGGGTGCGGGAACTCGCGGGTCCTTGCCGTAGCCGCGTTGACATTGATACGGCACGTCTCAAATAAGATCTCATGTCACATTCATCCAGGATGAGCTTGATCTGAGGCATAATCTTGATTTTGTCGAATAGCAATCTCAGTCTTGGTATCTCTTGTAAAGTGTAAACATCGTGTTCATTATTAACAAAAGCCCCTGGGGCTCATCTCCTCAAGCTCCTCAGTCATCGAAACCCCTTGATACGCCCAAAACACCGATTCGTAATAAAAAAAGGAATTCATAAAAGAAAACCAGTCCATAATCCGCATCTCCTAAGCCGCTCACTCGCTCGCTTATAGAACTTCCCTAAGCTTCTGCTTTTGCGCCGCTGTAAGACTCGACGGGAACTTGACGTTGTACTTGATAACAAAGTCGCCCCGCGTGCCCGGCTTTTTCGACACGGGCATGCCCAGTCCGGGGTACCGCTCTGAGCTGCCGGGCTGCGTCGGGCCGGCCTTGTCAAGGTTGATCTGCTTGCCGTCAATCGTGGCAACGGTTCGCTTCCATCCCGTCAGAGCCTCCTTGAGGTCAAGATCAACCGTGTGGACGAGGTCATCGCCCTCGCGAAGGAACAGAGGGTGTTGTTTCTGCGAGTCACCGTTAGCTTCTGTATTCATGCGAATGTTGTCACAAGGGGGGTGAATAACACTTACCTCTTCCAGGATAAAGTGCAGATCTTGCTGGCCTCCCTCCTCCTGATCACCGACCCCCTTGAACTTGATCTTGCTACCCTTTTTCAGACCGGCCTTGATCGGCACCTCAAGCACCGCGTCCGTCGTCGTCCTCTTCCCGCTCTCGTCAAACAGCTTGCGCTTGATCTTCATCTTCTTCGTCACGCCCTTGAAGAGCTCCTCCAGGGTCAGCGGCAGCGCCCTCTCAACCGTTGTCACCTCGGGCGTGGCCTCCCGCCTCTTGGGCGACGAGAAGTCATCGAAGCCGCCCGACGAGTGCCGCACCCGCGATCGGCCGCCGCGTGCCGCGCCAAACGTGGAGAAAATGTCGTCTCCGCCGCCTACGCCGCCGCCGCCGCCGCCACCGCTCTGCCGCATAAACTCGGCAAAAATATCATCGGCGCTGCTAAAGTTGAAGCCCGGCGCGCCGCCGCCACCGCCACCGGTGCTGAAGCGGAACGAGCGTGTGTTGCCACCGCCGCCGGCGTTGCCAAAGTTGAAACCGCCAGGCATGCCGCCAGCGGCAAAGGGGTTGGCGTTGCCGGCCCCGCCGCTGGCGTCCGGGGGCGGGGCGCCGTGGAGGAGGAACTCGAGCCCGTACTGGTCGTAGGTCTTGCGCTTCTCGGGGTCGGAGAGGATCTCGTAGGCCTGGGAGCACTCCTTGAACTTTTCGCTGGCGTTGGGGTTGTCTTTGTTCTTGTCGGGGTGCCACTTGAGAGCTGCCTTGCTGTAGTGGGGTTGTTAGCTTGTGTACTTTGGAAATGAAGGAGATTAAATGATTCACGAGAGAGGAAGAACCTACCGGTAGCCTTTTTTTATTTCTTCCTGTGTAGCCTCGGGCTTGACGCCCAGCTGATCGTAGAGTTTCGTCTCTTTTACCATCGCGTCGGTGTGTGCCTCTCAAGGCTTACTGGCAATGGTGGATGGATGGTGGTATTGATGCGGGGCAGACCTTGTCGGTGTGCCGAGCTGATCCTGCTTCTACTGTGCTGCCCAGCAACAGCAAAGATGGAAGGAGAAGATACAGGATGAGACAGTGATGGTTACCACCAGGCTGAGGTACGAAAATTATGGTGTGTCGGGTTGTCAAAAGTAAGGCGAATGTGTGCCTCGTCGCTTTGGGTTGTAGAGCAGCTGCCCAATTGGTGGGGCTTAGCGTCTGCGTCCAGTTACTTGCTGTGATGGTGGTGCAAGGTAGACTTGGTCGTCTTGATTGTGTGTGTTTCGATGTCAATTGTTCAAACAAGCTACGGCGAGTTGAGGACTGCAAAAATCGGTGAACAAAAGATATAATGCAGAAAGAAGAAGTCGCGTGATGTTGAAGAAGTCATTTCAGGATTCCAACATGTTCCTGTCAATGCTCCTACAGCCCACTCGCACGAGCTGTGAGGTCAAGGTCTCACGACCGGGGCCCAGATGTGACATCACCGCCCACCGCTTGCGGGCATGGAACCTTCTGGAACCTTCGACATACTGCCATCTCCATCTGGCAACATCGCGAGAGTTCAACCCCCTTTCCATCGCACTCAATTCGAATGATTCTCATAGCTTCATGTTGTTGTGTTCCTGAGGAACATGCTCTCTCCTGACTGGCTGACTACTGAACTTGATACACAAAGGCGCCCCTTCGCTTTGCGACGTTTTGACCGAACCCACCCCGGCAACTAACTCCCCGCTCCAAGTCTACCCCTTTCTGTAGCCATCGACAAGGTGGTCAAGCCATCCATTCATCTTCTTCCGCAGGCTTAACCTGCTTCTTGACCGATCTCTCCCCTTGACAGATCTCTTTTCGCTGAATGCCTAGTCAAGCTGCCTAGAGAACGACGCATCCACGTCCATGGCCTCTGCCGCGGCGTCACGGCGGCCAGATGCTGAACTCGCTGATGCATGTCTACTGCCAAAGAGAGATCCATTGCCCCCGCGCTCCTGCATCTCGGGCAGCTTGATCTCGTTGTTCGTCGCCTCCAGTTCAATCGGCTGGTCGATGGATCCTGTGTCTACTGTCTCCTGCAAGGTTTGGCCGGTGGATGAGCGGCTGAAAAGTGCAGGCGCTGTGTTTTGGCTGGCTGCTGAATGCGTTGACTCGCGAGAAAGCGTCGCTGATAGTTGGTCTTGACTCTGGTTGCTAAGCCCTTCCAGATCTGAATGTCTTCCTGACTGTGCTGCTGAACTTGTCGTATTCGCTGCGTGGCGGACCATGCCTTCGCTGACCATACCGAAAGCATCCATGTCGTCAAAGTCCCCCGCTCTAGAGTTCGTTTCGCTGTTGCCCAATGATGCCCGGTTGGTGTCCATGGAGTCGACGCTGTTTGCGCGGTCCTTGCGTTTGGACGGCGAGAAAGGTGAGATGTTCGGGTTGATCAACGGCACGTCCTCGTCGTCGTCTTCGTCCGCTTCGTGGCTCAGTTCCTGACGGAAAATCTTGTTTTCCGCCAGCACGAACCGTTGAAGTTCGTCCGAAAGGGGAACGCGCGGCGTGTTCAGCGCATCTTCTGTTGCATAGACCAGCAGTGGGGTCTTGGACTCCTTCAGCATCTTCTCCTTCACGACACTAAACTCAACCTTCTGTGAAATTGTCAGCGTTGACTCTCACGTCAATGCAATATACTGCTTACCTCCGCTTGCACTGGTTGTTCATCGCCCGCCACGTATGTGAGCCGCCACCACTGATCCAGAGGCTGTGCAGTCTCTTCAAGGTCGATCAACTGAGGCTCAGTTCTGCGACAAATGTACATAATGTCTCGCCCAGTGGCCACACCCCGAAGAAGATATTTCTTGCCGTGAAACGGAATGGGCTCTCCACCGTCCTCCGGCTCAGGGTCTGTGAGGAGTGTGTTCAGATACCGTCGATATTGTTTGAGGTAATCGCGGTCGGCATTCAGTTCTGTAATCATGTCAGCAAGTGAGCAAACGAATGATGTTTTGGTGTGCACATACTGTTCATGTTGGCATCTAGCTCCCTGAGCTTGTGCTTACAGCGTATGAGCACCTGCTCGCAGTGGGCCAACATATCCTTCTCCTTGTCTGTTGCAAGTGGTGGCAGCGTGTCCAGCTGAAGTAATTTGCTAACCTCCTCGTTTGGTGGTGCGAAATCCTCAAACTCCACCAGACCGGTGAGGTACTTGACGAAGCCTTCGTATTGTTCAACAGCCTGCACCAGGAGTTCGCGCCTGTCGTGCTGTTTGTGCGTCACCGGGTCGTCCCAGTTCTTGTACTCGTGCTCCAGCGCCGTAGCATCGTAAAGCCTTGCGAGTGCCCAGGCTAGCTGCTCCTGGATCGCCCGTGCATCCTCCTTCCTTGCCTCTAGGTATCGCTCGGGGTACCAGACTTCGGGTATGTCAATGGTATCAGGGCAGTCCCCATCTAGCAAAACCGTCATGATCTCGCCCATCTCTCTGAAGACGGTCATCTTTGTGTCGTCTTTAATTTCTTGCCATGTCATGGACTCGTCCCAAGCCAAGCAATCCCACACATCATAGAAGCTCTCGACTTGCGACCACTGATGTGCACTAAGCTCAAAGTCAAGGAACGAGAATCTGTCGACGCTCTCGACAACCTCATAAGTATTGACGAGCATGCTCAGTGCATCATGCATGAGCGGCTTGAGGACATCCGGGTCGTTGCTTTCGTTGAGAACGTCGAAGAATTGCCTCTCGCGTCCGGCATGGGTTCCATCGAGAAGGTCCGCCATGACTTCAACCGACCCGTAACTGCGATCCGTCGCATCGAGAAAAGCCATTAGACGGTGAATTTCTTCGTTGAAGTCTGGCTTGACGTCGTCAGGCACCGGTTGGCCCTGATTCATCGCTGCCGCCAGGTGAGCGGGGTAGATGGCCTGACCTTTCCACCACTCCTTGTTGTGACCGTAGTTCTCCGCCGGGCGTCCAGTCTGCAACAGGACATTGCGAGACAACGGGATCTCGTGAAAAATTGACAAGATCGCACCCAGACGGTGACCCGCGTTCCGCGCGTTTGGTTGTTGCACTAAGAACGCAGGAGCGTCCGATGCTCTTTGCCTCTTCGATGGTACAGGATCTAGCGCTGATCGGGCGCGCGTAGCTGGACCTGCAGGAACCATGGCCCAGTTGCTCGGATCATAGTCGTTGCGGTTCGCTGGGCCAAAGTGTGCTGTAGATGTCGGGGTGATGCCGTCCATGATTCCGTTTTCTTGCGGTGCGACACCTGACTCCCTCGCCGACTCGGCGAGGGCTCGCTGTAGGTCTTCATCCTCCTGGGCGGAGCTATTTGGTCCTGCAACTCGTCAGCCCAACGGGTCCTCGCGACGAACGAGGTCCAGTACCGGTTGGATCCCCGACAGTCCAATCAATCATCCTACCAAGCGGCGACTTGTTATTCGTTCTCGAAGGAGGTCGCGAGGGAGCTCCGCTGCCGGGCCAGTAGCTCGATTCGGGGGGCGGCGTGACGCCCTGGATGACAGCATTATCGGGTGCGTCGACGTTGAAAGCTGCCATATCGTCAGGGCCTCGTCCAACCGTTCAGGGACATGGCTGTACGAACCAATACCGGCGCTATTGGTCTCGCCCTCGCGACTCGCGCCAAACGCAGATTCATCCCACGTGTTTTTCCTGACAAACTATGCATCACCTCTTTAGCGCCCGGAAAGGACAAACAAAAGTATGAGGGCGGTCTACGTACGGCCTCCAAGTCGTCAAAGATCTCCATCATGACCTGATCCTGGTTGTTGCTGCTATTCTGTGCGAAGCGTCAGGAAACGGGAGACTCTTCGGACGAAGCCAAGGTTTGAGACGCACCCGCAGCGCATTTAACACGACCTTGCCATATTGCGCTTCGCTAATATTGGCGATGGCGCAGAGATTGGAGACATCGTCGTCGGAAGGTTCTGGCGCCATTGCTCCGGCGAACTTATTCTCACGCCTCCCTCTGTATTCGCGGTCGTAATGGTGCCCTCAAGTGGGCTTCCTATGGGGTGGCAAGGTGTGTCGTACTACGCATCGTCGAGACAGGACAGGCGGCGGTTGGCTGGGGGCTCCACGCCAAGTGACGGTCAGCACCGCCAAGGTATTCGGACGGTCGGGGGGTGCGAATGCAGGAGAGGGATCCGGTGCACGAAATAGACGTAAGCCAGCCGGAGCAAGAGAAATCGGAGGGTCGTCGGAGGGAAAAGCAGATGGAGACGAAGGTGAAGCTCTGAGTGCTGAATGCTGTGGCTTGGTTGATGCTGTTGAGGCGGGAGCTGCATGGCTAACATGCGCTAGCGCCGGGACACCTTGACAACCTGGCCGTGTGCTGTACCACCTGTGCCTCCAACGATTACGTAGGGGCCCGCCGACGATTCTGGCACAGCCATCAATGATCAGCGTGGCGCCTGGGTTGCCGAGCATTCGTTTCTGTCACATCGCTCTTGAAAATAGCGTCCTGGACAATAGTATGTGCATGTCAAGCCGTTACGCGCAGGGCTGAAGCATTTCTCATTGTACCCTTTCTGCCTTTACGCTGCATTCATCTTGCATGATCAATCTGCCAAGATGGTCTACTGCTTGAGTAGTACGCTGGAAGGAATATATTGGCTGCTCTAACAAGCACCCATTTGCGGTACTCTATTCACGACGATGCCTGGGCCACCAACATCCCAGGCCGCCCACCAGAATCCAATAATGAGATCCTGTCGGTGATGCCCCTGTCCTGACACAAGCCACCGGCCCAAAAAACTACCTCTCAACGCCATGGACCGTCGCTATGCATAAGTCCTTCGCTGGAAGTCAAAAACAAAAAGCAAACCCAAACTTCAAGTGAGCAACGCCCCGCTCAATACATCTACCACCTCGAGCGCGGTCTAAATGATACGGCCTAGCTTCAGGCCTTGGTGTTATCCTTCTTCCCGGCAGCCGTGTTGCTACTATCGTCGGCGTCGTCATCTTCTTCGTCCTCGTTGTATTCGTCCATCTCAAAGTCACTGTCGCTGCCACCCAGGTCAAAGTCGCCCTCGTCATCTGTCTCGTTCCAGAAGGCATCGTCGTCCACGGGCTTTTGCGGCACGGGCTCCAGATCGGCGGTTGTAGGGAATTTGACTCCCTCAGGTATATCTTTCCTGGATGCCTCTACCGTCTCGGAAGCCCTCTTGTTGTATTCTTCGCGGTTGTCACGGTACAGGACTCCAGCATCAACGTTCGCGGGCGAGTTGATCTCCGGGTCATCGAGAAGCAGCAGGACAGATCGCAAGACGGACTCGACACCTTGCAGGGGTGACCAACGCTCGCAAGCTTGTTCGCCTGATTGTTCATCCTCCCTGGCTTGTGGAGGATTGAAATGCACAGCTTGCCGTCATAGTAGACGTTCGGGTGGACAATGTTCTTGGTCTGAAACTGGAAGGTCGGGGGCTGGTAGGGGTATTCGGAGGTGAAGGTCATGGCGGCCTGGAAACAGGGGTCAGTTCATTGTATCGTGGCCAAAAGAAAGGGCGGAACCTGCTCACCTTGAGGTATGCGCCATTGAAGACACTGTCCGGGTTCACGACCATGAGACCGATCTTCCATTTCAGAACATTCTGCTCATCGACCTGTTGGAACCAACGTCAATATTGAGGGATCGATCATGTTGCCTCGTGAATACTCACGTCGATATACACCCATTTCTCCTTCTGCAGCGTCTGCAGCTCACTCATGAGACGCTTCTGCGCCATGTTGTGCGGCCGTAGGTAGAAGAAGGACTCCGAAAAGTAGAAGCGCCGGATCCGGGATTGGATGACGACCGGGGCTCGGGGCAGGGAGAAGGGAAGGGTGTGACTCTGTCCGCACTTTACAACCGCTTTTCCGAACGCTTCCAAGATGTTCGTCTGAGGGCTGACGGGGGTACAAATGGCTTTGTTGATCACCAGTCAGACGAAGATATCGCACGGATGGTTCGTCGGAGAATCGCTTGTTGTCTGTGTCGTGGTCTAGTTCGTGAGTCGCAGGAGGGTCAAGGCGGGGTGAAAGTTGCCGAGAGGGGTTGTCAGGAGTCTGAGAGAGAGGAAAGAGACGAGCGTGGAGAAGGTATGAAAGGAGGCAGGTTTTGGTCGATACAAGGCGGTCTGGAAATCTTGGAGATGCCGGTAGGCACTAGATGCGACTTCGGGCGGAAGAGTCAGGAGGCATCAGCTCGTGGTTGGGTCTGTCTCGGATTCGCCTCAAAGGAAAGTGACGGATGGGGAGGGCCTCTGGGTCGGGACCCTTCTGGTGGGCAGCCAAGGAGACGAGGGGGACCAACCAGGGGGCACCTGCCTTGCGGCGCCACCGGCTCTCGTCCACCCCAGGCGCGTGCCAGGCTGGGCTCGCTCTGATGACTTGTCTCGCACGGGGACTCGGCGGGCAGGTACCGGGGTACCTTGTCCCAGGGCCTTGCTTCCGCTGTGAGACGCCAGGCGCACCAGCTCCGCCTTGTATCCAGTACTGGCCGGCCTTGGGACCCGGTCCGGTCCTCTGAGAATCGGCCTGTCGGAGAGGCCGCCCTTCGGAGAAAACGGAGGTCATCAAGGTGGTACGTACCGATGTCGCGCCATTCGACCGTGTCTTTTCAGTACTACCGTTGTTTGACTGCGATGCAAACTCTGCCCAATTACGGTTGGCATGACATGTTGCATGCAGTAGCCAGTAAGTAGTCAAGCTTGCAATGCACCCATTCAAGATCATGAAATGTTCATTTTGCTTCCTATCTAGGCCAACACAGGCTGCTAAGATGGACAGGCTCAAGCACCAAGATCGTAGTAAATGCAGTTGCCCGTCCTGAAGTTGTAGAGGAACGCATGACGGCTGCCGCTCTTCTTCTCCCATGCCCACTGCCAGTTGCTCAGCATGTCGTGGATCTCTCTGACGTACTTCTTCTCGGCTGTGGTGACCGTGTGCTCTACCTTCCGCCAACTTTCACCATCAGACAGGCTAGTCGCCCGTATCAAATCCATGACTTGGTCAGCTGTCTCGACGGCGAGGATCGGGCCATCCAGGAAGGATTGCACCAAACTGGACGCGCTGACCTGAGCCTGCTCGACTACAGTTCGGCGGTTGAACTTCTTACTCTTCGTCTGTGCCACCAAGACTCGCACGTCCTGCTCGACATGGTTCTCAGCAGCTGCTGCCGCTTCGGCCTGTTGATTGCCTCGAAGTTTGACGACAGCCTTCGAATCCCGTTCACGTATCTCAGCACGTAGCCATGATAACAGTTGCGCCATGGCAATGTCGACATCGGGCACATCCTTCTTTCCTAGACTCTTTACCTTGAGCATGGCATCCTGCTTGATGATGACAACCCAGGAGTAGCTGTCGTCGCGGTACTTAGAGAGCAGGTCTTCGGGCGATCGCGAATCCTTTGCGAGTTCGGCACTGACGTTGTGCGCCCAGAGAATCTGTAGAATCTCTACACCCGTAGTTCGGAGAACGGCGGCATCGAAGCTGGCGATGAGCACGTCACACTTTGGACTTGTATAAGCAGGTCGACCTGTGGGTGTAGGGACTTGACTGATGCTTACTCGTCTTGCTGTGAAGATGCTCTGGCTCTCCTCTTCGGTCTTCTTCAAGAAGGCTTTGCCTCCTGTCTTGGGCACTCGGGCCAGTTTCTCCCAAGCCAAGTTGAAACCGACAGCATGCCGCTCCTCATATTGTCCACCGACCTTGGGCCGATGCTCCTTGATGAGGCTGTCATACCTACCTCCTGCAGCAAAGACATCCTTCATCTTCTTATCGTAGAGACAAGAAAAGAGAATGCCGCCGGTATAGAAGCTCTCCTTTAGACTGTTCAGAGGGTTGACATAGATCTTACTCACCACGCCGAGTCGCTTCGCGTACTCGTAAACCTCCTTCAAGTGGGCCAAGGTAGATGAGGCCTGTTGATAGGTATCAGAACCCTCGAACAGTGTCTTCAGCTTGGAAAACGCCTTGCTGGGTGTGTCTACAACATGTCAGCTCAAGCTTCTCCTCATTTCGACTTTGAGTCGAACTGCCTACCTCGGAAGTCAAACCGTTGCAACTCGTCGACGCTGGTTGACGAGACGCCCACCAAAGGAGACCGGAGTTCCGTTCTAATCTTCTGCCAGGTGAATCCATGGATATTCAGCTTGCTGAGGACATCGGCCGCAGCGCGACGAGAACTGGGCTCTACTCTGCAGTACTCAAAAATGAGCTGGAGGAGCTCAGAGTGTCCAATGTGGAAACACATCTGTGTCGATGATAACGAGGGGAAAGTAGACACAATCTCATCCAGCACTTTCAGAACCTCGGCCTCCTTCAGCGCTAGGTCTAATGTGTCGGTCGTCACAATGTCAAAGTCGACCTCTCCAAGCATCTGGGGTTGTCCTGTATCTTGTCGATCGCGGAAAATATTGCCAAAGGTAAACGTTCGCTGTATTGCTGGTGATCCTGACTGTTTTGCCAACGCTCGGGCATGGCCCATGGTCAAGTCGTATGGCAGCTGCAAGACAGTGCCGCTAGAGTCGAGAAGCTTTACGACATTGTCCGCATAGTGTGATGATCGAGGATAAAGGCAGCTCCTCGGCATCTCAAGAGCACCGTGTCGTCTAAAGATAGAGATGAGTGCCTTCTTGACGATGTTTTGGTTGAGGAGATCGGCTTGGCTCGGCAGGCTCGTGTGCATGTCCCATGCGTAGTCTTTGGCTTGTTCAACTGGACGTGAGAACAAGGTTGAGAGCATCTTCTTGTAGTACGGAGAACTCGGGTCCGCCAATCCAGCCAAAGTGCGCCTGATGGTCTCGCTCTCCATCTGTACAGGGAGCTTGCCGCTTTGGAGAAGCTCGAAGCTTGACGGCCGGTCCTTTGGATTATGCGTCAGGAGAGACAGTATAATCTCGGTTTGAGTGCGCTCAGCGGGCTTAAAGTCAGAGGGAAGTATGGTTGGCGATCGTCGGAGTTGGCCGAGCACTTCAGCTCTCTGCATGCCGAGCATCGGAGGATAGCACATCTCGAAGAATATGACACCCAATGAGTACATCTGCCATACTTTAGCACGGGTTCTTTGTTACAGGGCTGTGGTACTTACATCAACTTTAGAGCAGTATGTCCCGTTGGCGGCGGAACGTACCTCGGGGGCTGCATACGAAGCAGTGCCGATACTTCTGGTGACATCGTCTGCTTCCATGCCATTTGCAATGCCCCTATCAACGGCAAATTGACCACTCGTTGCGAGTCCAAAGTCTCCAATTTTTACATTGTCAACCCCGTCAGAGCTTCTGGCAATGAAGATATTCTCAGGCTTGAGGTCGCGATGCACGATGCTAAGACCGTGGATATGCGCCTATCCATCCAACATCTGACGGAACAGTCGCCTCAGCTCAGAGTTGTTTTGGAAAAGCTTCCTTGCAAACAAGTCGCGAAGCGCCTACAGTTATATCTGATTATCAAACTCAGCCCAGGCTCGAGGGAAAACTCGGCGTAAGTGCCACTACTCACCCGTTTCTCACAGTACTCCATGGAGATGTACAGCACCGTCCGATAAGCGCGCTGAACACGAGCTCTCTTACCATCACCCAGCTCTCTGCCCATCATCGGCGAGGCTGGAGCAAGTTCATCTTCCATGTCCGAAGAGGTTTCATCGTCGTCGTCGTTTTCGTCGTCATCTTCATCATCATCGTCATCCTCAAGGCCGTCTGAATCCTCGTACCCAAATTCAACCTGTGGGTATCCGCTCGACGACATGAAATCAAGACCCCCTGTGCTCGTGGCGAACATAATTTCAGGCTGCTGGGATAGCGTCTCCATGGAGGCATCTGTGCCCATATCTGTTGATGTGTCGCCTTCCGACTCTGACACGTCAGGGATCTCCTCGACCCAAGTGTTGTAGTATCGCACCACAGCAGGATGGCTCAGTTGTGACAGCAGACGAACCTCTTTGAGAATCTCAGTCAGGCTCGACTGTGATCGCTGACTGATTTTCTTGATGGCGTAGATCTGGCCGTCGAGTTTCTTCCGGGCCTTCACAACTTCACCAAATCCACCCTTACCCAAACGACCTTCCTCGACAAAGTCTTCCCTATACCTGGACGACGAGTTCATGGTCCTATTTGTGGACTCGCGCCTCAGTCTCGGCAGGAGCATCTGTGAGGAATGGTTGGAATGGTAACTGTTGGAAACGGACATTGTTTCTTGGACCAAAACCGGTGGATCCGTTGGCAGGAACTCGCTGGAGCTCAGTTCAAAGGGGCGCGGGGGGTTTTTGACATGTTGCTTGAAGAATCTCGTCGTGAGTTCTTGAAGGGGTTGGAGAGGGAAAGAGCCTCGAGCAGTGCCGCAGGTGCATGGTACTTATTTGGCACATCCAAACCGAAGATCATCTGCAGAAAGACAACACCAAAGTCCCAGACATCAGTCTTGGCGGTGTAGTTTGGCCGTGAGACGGCAGCGATCTCAGGCGGCAACCAATATGCGGATCGGTCCGCTGCAAGACCAGGTAGGGCTCGCGCTTTGGCCGACATGCCGTGCCGTTCTCGCGGGTCCCCGGCGTCGGCCCACTTGGGGACAACTTCCCCCGCAGGCTCAAGGAAGAGAAGAAAGTTGCCCGTGTGTATGTCTTGGTGCACCACAGACTTGTTGTGCAAGAAGTTGAGGGCATCCAAAAGGTCTCTGGTCCATGCGCGAACCTTGCCAACCTCAAGATGGCCGGCAAGATCGAGAAGCTCTTCGAGAGATCCCTTTTCTGCCAAAGGGGTCAGGATTGTAAATGTCCAAAGGCTTGGCGCCTTTCCATCACCATTTTCATGTTCCCGATCCACCCTGAAATCAAGCACATCCAGCAAATTCTTGTGGCGGACAGCTTTCAGGGACTCAAGCAGTGACTCTAGGGATTGGATCTGCTTCTTGAACACAGACGTGTCCTTGCCGGCTGTGCGCAGCCGCGTCTCCTTGAGAGCCAGCAACGGACGCTCTTGACCATTGGGTAACACGGTCCGCACATCGAAGACTGTCGAGATGGGCCCCGTGGCGTGCTCAGTCTTGTCCGAGACGGCCTGGAAGAAGATTTCATTGCCCGTCTTATCAGTGGCACGACAGGGTTGATCAAAGATAATCTGGCCGTCCTCAAGGTCATGGCCGATGCCCATGGGCGGGACTGACCCAAACCCGTTGGGCTTGCTCTTCCTCCTGGATTCTTTGGCCTTGTCTTTTTGGCGCTTCAGTTCCTCCTGGAGCAGACCACCGAGCACCCTCTCTTCCTCTTTGCTCTCCTCCGCCCGTTTGCGCTCCTCAGCTTGCTGCTGCTTCTGCGCCTGCTCGGCGAGTGCTGCCTCATGGGCTGCACGCTCTTGCTCCAACGAAGGCAACTTATGCCCCTTGGCCTTGGCCTGAGAGGCATCCTCGAGTATCTCGCGAACCCCCTCCACTATACGGTCTATCATCTCCTGTTGTTCTTGAGCAAAGACCTTGGGTTTGGTTTCGAGATACTTTTGAATTTTGAACTGGGTGACATCGCAAATGTCATCAGCATCTTTGAGCGTCAGGACAGGCGGGGTTTTGGGATAAGTGGCGGTGAGCACCACGCCCAACGTAACGACAAAGTCATCGTCCGAAGAAGCCCGGATGCGGATATCAAACGAAGGCTCAGATTTCTGTCTATAGTCAGCGATGACTCGTTGGGGTCAAGGGCGTCAAGCCGGTGCTATCGTTTGTCAAGTAGGTACCTTCCAAGCGCTCTGCGTATCTGTGTGTTTCACGAAGTCGTCACCGTAAATGGCCTTCAAGACCATGAGCTCGTTCTCTTGTAGCTCCTCATACTCGATTTTCGGGGTGCCGGCGGCTTCTGGGCTCGTGACCTTGAGGCCAGGGAAGCTCGAGTCATCTTTGGCGGGCTTGGGCAAATTGATGATGGGCTTGTTCCACGCCCCAGATGATTTCCACGCCATTATGGGACGATGAAGGGACCGAAAGGGTTCTCACAGCATAAGCTGTGAGTCCTTACTGTGGGAAGCTCATTTTCGTAAGTGTACTGGTGACTGATGTTGGGTAAAAAGTGGTGTTGAATGAGCAAAGCGTCACCCACATGTCGAGTCTTCCACTGGCCTTGAGATCAGCACCCTGCACAAGGGACCCTTAGGCTGCAAAGCGCTACCAGCCCAGCTGATAATAGCGGGGTCGTTGCAGGACAGCGGCCTTCCCTGTGTGACGTGGTTCTGCCCACCGGCCCGCATTTCAACACCCAGGCCTGCCAATCAAAAGAACTGCAGCCTCTAAACGCTGGAGACCTTTCGCGACTGCTCCTCTAGCCGTTTGGGGTAACCAAGTAAACAATACACCAGGCCATGATGAGACCAAACCCCAGATTCTCCCCATTGCAAACACCCCACGACCCCGACAACATTTGCGACAACCCATCTCGAAAAGCGTGTCAGATACTTGCTTTCGATTGCACATCGCATGGTCATTCGGCCTGTTGATACCACTGCCTTACGATGCTCGGCTGGGTGCTCAGGAAAGGCCTGGAGGGCGCGTCTGGAGACACCAGAGCTGTCGCGACGGGTGAGATGAACATCCAGATCGCAACGAATACGCATCGTGAGCTAACACTCCTTCCTCATAGATGACACAACTTTTGCCGAACAACCAGACACGCCAGCACCAGTCTTCGCTGCTCGCGCCCTGAAGAGCGCCATCTTTGGAACACCAGCGCGCGTCGAGGATAACGCGCCCAACTTTTCACAACTCGCCCAGCAGACGACCGAATCGAGAATGGACGACGAAGATTCAAGGACCCCTTTGAAGCCGCAAGGAATCCTATTGACACCTGGCACCGGCACGTCTCGTCGCAAGCGCGTGTCGTTCGACCACAACACTGTAGACCGTGTTGACCCGACACGTGGAAAGAGCCGATCGCGCGACAACGGCCATGGGAAATTTCCTAACTCATTCACCCCGCAAGACGAGGGCTCGGCATCAAAGCGCACCCGATTAACGGAGACGATGGAGAAGTCACGCCGCTCGAACTCCTCCTCCGGTTCCTCGCCAGCAAGGAGAAACGCCAACGGCCACAGCTCAGAGGAGGAGTGGGAGGAAGCTGACGACGATGATAACTGCATGCACGACATCACAGTTGACCTCAACGAGCCCTTTTCGAGGTCAGGCAAGTACTGGAAGTCGGAATTCGAACAGTACCACCACGACGCGCGGGCCGAGATGGAGAAACTGCTGAAGTATAAGCAACTCGCAAAATCCTACGCCAAGATGAAGGACGCAGAGGCCGTTGATCTCAACGAAAAGCTCAAAGAAGAGCAGGAGAAGATTGTGAAGATGGAGAAAAAGATTACCGAAATGGCCGCGCAAATGGCCACGCGACGACTCGACGGCGATGAAGGCGAGAACCCTCAGCTGATGAAGGACCTGGCGCGACAGACGGCCCTTGCTGTTCAGTACAGGGATCAGCTGAAGCAGGTGGAGTCCTTGATGACTGATAAGCCGGAAGAAGACGATGCGGACACACACAGCAGACGCCGCCGACAAGCAGCCTCACCACGAACACAGAAGACGCTCTTGGAAACGCAGCGCGAGTTGAGGAGGGCCCGGACGCAGGTCAAAGAGAACGGCGACCTTCGCGCACAGGTCAAGCAACTCAAAGCTGAGCTCCGTGCGGCCGAGCAACACGCCTCTGCCTCAACGAAAAGCGATGCACGGGCAGCGACCAGCTCATCTCGTGAAGCTGATGCTGAGCTGACACAGGCGCGGGAGGAAATCCGCCGCAAAGATGAAGAGATGCGTCGCTTGAAAGAGGAGTACGAATCCTTCCGAACCGAGACCACAGCGCGCCAGGAGGAGACGAAACGTGTTCTGCAGACTGCAACGGACAAGATCTCTGATCTGAAGAGGGAGATTAGGATGCTGAAGCACGGGGCATCACACACAACTGCCGAGGTGAAGCCCGCCACACGTGTGGCGAGTGATCCCATCCGTCCGTCACAAACGAAACCTGCCCTCACACAAGTCGATAAAGAAGATGTTGGAGTTGAGGCAGGGAAGGGAAGCTTTGATTTGGTGCAGTCGCTGGGCAAAAAGCTGAACGAGAGGCCATTGCATGACCTAGGAGGCCGATTCAAGGAGCAAGACGATGGAGTATCCAAGGCAACAGGAGAAGAGCCGGCGAAGCCTAGTTTCAACATTCTGGAAGACAGAGTCGAACTCGAAAGGCCACGCTGGAAACCATTCATCCCCCGATCCCCTCGCAACAGAGAGCGCCTTGGCACCGACATCAACCAGCAGATTCAGATCTCCAGCGTCATTCCCTCGGGCGCAACGCCTGCCCCACGACATCGATTCTTGGATAGAGACCACGGCGATATCGATCTACTGCAAAACCGGTTCGCCCGTCTTGGCGTGCCAGATACCGAGGCCAGCACGATGCTAGGAGCCAACATGTCAAGGAGCGCTATTCCGCCTGAAAGGCGAGCAGCCGCCATCGCTCGAATCGAGCAGCGGAAAGCTGAAAAACGGCGGGCAGTAAACAACATTCTCAACAAGGAGAATGTCAAGCCTTGAATGGCTGAGTTATTGGGTTGGATTTTGTTTTGGGGACTACCAACTACATCATTGATTGTACTGGATACGGGATATGGATAATGTGTGTTTAAGGACAGCATGGCGTTCAGGATCCAAGTCGGGCAGACTTTGTTACTCGTCAAATGGATGATCAAGATTAATGAGAGACACCAGGGACATCAATCGGGGCCACAGCGTGAACCACCGTGTTCAGGAGTAGAGACCCGGCTATAACATGCCCTCGTGCCAATTCGAAGATGGTATATTGCTCATGCACTCAGGGTGCCCTTGGTGCTAGGAATCTCGCCCTCCCTGCCGGCGACCTTGGTAGTGGCCTGGCGCACCGCAATCGCCAGCGCCTTGAACGCGCTCTCGGCCCTGTGGTGGTCGTTCTCGCCGCGCAGGCAGTCGACGTGCAGGGTGACGCGGGCACCCTGAGCGAAGCTCTGCAGGCAGTGGGGGATCATCTCGCAGCTAAGGTCGCCAATCTTCTCACGCTTGAGGCCGAGGTCGATGACGCTGTAGGGGCGGTTGGAGAGGTCGATGACGGCGCGGGAGAGGGCCTCGTCGAGGGGGCGTAGGCATAGCCGAAGCGCGCCAGACCGGCCATGCTGTTGAGGGCCTGGGCAAAAGCGTAACCGAGGGTGATGCAAACGTCTTCCGCGGTGTGGTGGTCGTCAACTATTGATTGATATGGTCAGTCTGCTGTTCGGTCCGTTCGTTGTGCATCTGAAGAGTTCAAGTGGCGGATGGAGGGGCAATGGAGGGGCACACGTACTGTGAAGGTCGCCCTTGCAGTTCAGCGCCAGACTCCAGCCAGCATGCTTGGCCAGGGCGTGCAGCATGTGGTCGAGGAAGCCGATGCCCGTGTTGACGCTGATAATCTGCGACTTGCTCGCCTGGGAGGCATGGCCTTCCTCCTTGGCAGATGTCAACCGCGAGTCGGTGTCGGGTGGGAAGTCCCCGCCATCGAGGTTCAGGGCAATCTGAATCTTGGTCTCGTTGGTGTCACGAGCCATGGCCGCCCAGCGCGGGCTTACTGATTTGGAAGACATAGCGTCGGTGGTTCAGACAAAGGAGTGATGTCTGCGCAATGTTTTCTCTACACGGTATATTCCAAGATCTACTAGTAATCCTTATCCAAAGGGCGCTGCCCAGTCAATCAACAAAATACTGGCTCAGAGGCGAATGTCGACCAATCCGATGTCGGGTATAGTGATTCACCGCCTACACCAAAACCGGGAGCTGTGGGGAGCTCTCCACGGCAGAAAAAAGGCTCCTGCCCTTTTTATGGCGCGTCGTGTTCTTCTTCCTTCTTTTGCCCTCCTTACCTTCCGAAGACACAGTTTCACCAAAACTTGAACCTTGGCCCTTGGACTGTCCGCACCAGCTTGTTGCAACCCGCCCAGCTGGCTGTGCCCTATCTCTTCACAACTACAATCAAGTCATCACGGACTCTGTTTCACTTTCTGAAAGGTCTTCAATTGCATTTGATTGACCTCGCTTGCCAGTATGTCGTCGGACATGTTGGATGGCTACTGGCGGGCCCCGCCCATCGCCAGGTAAGCATCTATCTCTGCGAGTCCCCCTCAATGACCATTGCTAACAGTCACAGAACCGTCGCAACGGCAGCATTCGTGACTTCGATCTCCGTATACCTGGGGGCTCTCCCTGCGCATTGGCTTACGTTCATGCCCGAAAAACTTTTCACTTTTCCTCCCCAAGCTTGGAGGATCTGGTCGAACTTCCTCGTCACTGGTCCCCAGCTGAGCCTGCTGTTTGACACGTACTTTCTGTACAGCTACACAAGCGCCCTTGAGGTCGGCAACCCTCGCTTCTCCAAGAAGGAGGATGTCATATGGTACCTCTTGTTTGTCGGCGGCGTCATCACGGTAAGCCTTTGCCTGCTCATCTTGCCCCATTGTGTCCTTCCCTGTGACCTGTGTTCTTCGTCTATCAATCATGACAAAACCACCTCGTCTATCTGCCCGCGTGGTGTATCCCCACAGCTACAGCGGTTCCTGAAAACGAGGAAGATCACCCCCACGGCACAGCCGGTCCGCTACCTCATTAGGGCTTGGTCTGCGGCGTGGGCATGGTGGGAAGCATATTCGATGTCCCGGGCAGCGATTCAATGTTGCTCGGGTGGATATAAGCTCCCTACATCTTTTTGCCTGCGGGCACCTTTCCTGTCCCATGTCGATCGATCGATACAAAAAATCACAAACCCAGTAAAAGCTTCCGAGTTGAGCTAATCCTCTCCTCGCAGACCGTAGCCTCCTGGCTCTTTGGCGGCGGCTTCTTCCTCTCGGCCCTGATCCTCGCCATGTGCCGCACCGTGACCCAAGACCAGCGCGGCCAGAAGGCCAGCATCTACTTCATCACCATTCCCGCCCAACTCATGCCCTTTGCCATGATGCTCATGTCTCTGCTGTTTCCCGGTGGCGCCATGACGTTTCTCATGCAGCTTATTGGCTTCTTCGCCGCCCACCTGTTCGATTTCCTGACGAGGATCTACCCGACCTTTACCGGCGGGCGGAACCTGCTGCCCACGCCTGGGTTCCTGTCCCGCTTCATCGAGACGCCTCGCATCCTGGAGCGCAACTTTGGCACTGCCATTCGTCCGCGAGCCGCTGAGCCATCGACCGGGCGCACCACTGGCGCCGCCACCGGCAGCGGCCCCCTTCCCGAAGCGTGGAGGACCAGGGGTCCTGGCAGGCGTCTCGGGGATTAGAGCATCAGCAGACGTTGGGTGAAGCATAGCATAGCACATACACAATGATAGAGAGAGCAAGATGAATTAATGAATACCATTTCAAAAAAAGTAGTCCACGTTTTATCGTGGATCTGTCTGGTGAAGAGTACGCCACGCCGGCTGTATTCGCAATAATCCTACCCCAAACTCCAATCAAAAAAGCCTACCCTGAAAAAAAGATCCCTATTGAAGCGGTTTACGTGGAAACACCCCTAATTCCCAGACCATCCGAACAGCGTGCTCTTGCCGCTGTTGATCGGCTGGTCATTCTCATACACCCTTGGGTCGATATTCCTCTTCGGCGCCGAATCAGCGAGAACGACGGGCCCGCCAAGAGGTTTGTCCGTGAAACGCGCCTCGTGGAGGGCAATGGGCTCAGATATTTGCATCTCATCGGCCGGATGGCGGTCGCCGTCGACCGGAGTGGCGCCCTCGACGTTGATGGTCGGGGGTGCGTACCTCTTGGGCATGCGGATGCGAGGTAGAGAGGGGAGCACAAGAGAAGGCGCCCTCGTGGAGCGAGTCTTGGACGCCGCGGCGTGCGCTTGAGAAGGAGGGGGGCCCGGAGGCGGAGGGGGAATGCCGCCGGGGAGCTGTTGGGCTGTGAGGGTGGTGCTGGTGCCGGTGACCGGGGGCTCTGCGGAAGAGCGTCCAGTGGAGGCAGGTGGTGAGCCACGGCCAGATGGGGTTTGTGATCCGGAGCGTGGAATGCCGCCTGGGACTCCGTCTTCAGCGGCATTAAGATAGGCTTGGAGGGCGTAGGAGTCGGGCGTGTTCGCTCTGGACCGTTGTGGGGCAGGAGCAAGCGATGATAACTTTGCAGGCTGGCTCATGGTCATACGGGGGTTATACGCCGGATGTGTGGGCATGGCGCTGCCGGGACCATGCTGTGAAAGGCGGGGATCGAAGTTGTAGCTCGCATTGGCGCGGCCGATTCGCGCTTCTTCTTCCATCCTATCGTAGTAGTCGGCATTGTTAATGTGCTTTTGTTTCTCCTGGAGTTCATACTCCGTAGAGATAGAAGGTGACTTCTTGTGGTCTCGGAGGAACGGGCTGTGGTTAATGGCCGTGAAGGAGCTTGCATTGCTCCTGTCCGGTGGGGGTGTTCGGTCAAGGTCGTCCTGCTCCGCGGCCTTTCTCTTCTTTCGGCGACGGCAGCAAGCGACGGTGAGTGCGATGGCTCCCAGAAGGCCGAGACCGCCTCCGACGCCGATACCAACCAAGGTACCCGTTGTCATGGTGGACGAATCAGCTCCTCCTTCGCCAGGTAGAGTGGTGTTGGTCACGGTAATGTTCAGCAGTGTCTTGGAGAAGATCTCTCCGCGCATAGTGAGCACATCTCCGAGCTCAGGCTTCTGCTCGCAGCCGGCTTTAAGTGCTTGAAGGACTGTCACACAGGTCAGTCTGGATAGGTTACACCAGGGGGCTTAAGCAAACGGATACTTACAGTTGGATAGATAGACCTGCGTCCCACTGCTCTTGAGACATGAGACACAGGACCAATGCCATTTCTTTGAGAAGGCGCCTTCGTCCGCCGTGCAATAGTCGAAGTTTTGCTCGCCAGGGGTGGTGAGGCCTGTTCTCAGGGCGTCTTCCAGTGGCTCGCACGCATAGTTGATGATGCATGGCGAATTGACGGCTGTTGACTCGTCAAAGAGGCATGTATTCAACGCATAGCGCATGTTGTCTGCACGACTTGTTAGCATGGGCTAGGTGTAGGTGCACTAGGCTTTACACTTACACAGCATCCATTGCAGGTCACTCTCTTCGCCGTCCGTTTCTTGACTCTTGCTCAAGCAGTCAATGCAGTTGCGATACCTGATTCCTGAGGAGGAGGAACTGTACTCGGCATCCCTGCAAGCAATGTCGGATGCGGAGATGGAGGCTTCCGTCGAGCTTATCGTCTCATTCGCGCTTCCCAGGCACAACGCGGCACAGTCGGATTCGGGTGTGACGTATAATGATAGGACACTCGAGGCGAGCGACAACAGGCCCAGAGCCTGTGCAATGTGTCGAGGAGCCATGGCGAACCGTAGGAGAGGAGTGAGAGTGAGAGCGGCGGGAGATGGTGCGGAGCCGGAAGGGAGGCGAAGGGTCGGGGCGGTTGATGTCAAGGTCTGGAGATCATTACCAAGCCGGCACGAGAGGGCTTCATCGGCGTAGAGCAAGGTGAGAAGGTCTGTCCGCAAGAGGTATATGGCCACGAGGCTGACCAGGTGGAAGAGGCTTCATCTCGAGCGGACCCATGGTCGCTTGTGGGAGGAGATGGAGATATATGCCAGAACGTGGACGAGCTGCTGACTTTCGGAGCGAACATTCAGATTGCAAGGATGGCTACTGCAAGTGTGCTGCAAGCAGAGGTGGGCGTGTAAATTTGGTGTGGTTCGTGGAGCTAGGCAGGCTGCCAACCCGCCTGGCCAGCCGGACGGCCAAAGTGCAGCCGACCCAAGAACATCGAGAATCTAGCGGGAGACGAGTAGGGAAAGCACATGTGTTTCTGAGAATAGAATCGCCAGGGTCGACCGAACGCCCAAGATGAGTGGCATGGGAGCTGGCCAATGACGGCTCTGTGCGCCCTTGCTTCCTTCTCGACGCGATCGGGTCAAACCAATGAGGGGCCGTTGGCGGGATTCCGGGCGCCAAAGTCAACGAGATCGACAAGGATGAGGGGAAACGAACTGTTGCCATTGGGCAGAGACGGCGAGAAAGGGCGGGGAGGTTGAAACGCAACAGCACAGGATGAATGGTTCTTGCAGGCGCTGGCCGCTCGGCGCGGCCACCCCCTCCACCCTCTACGCCTTTTTGCGCGCCAAGACGTCGTTCGAATGGATGGGGGTTTTTGGCCTACATGGTGGCTGGCATTATCCGGCCTGACCTTCCCGTCCCGCTGGCCTCTTTCGGTCTGTAATCTGACTGACTGCATACGCCAGTCTGCCCAGCATTTGAATCGACGTGAGCGGGGAAATCAGGCCATTCTGTCCTGACCTCCCCCCTTCCTTTCCCTCCTGACAATGTCTTCTCGCCACACCCAGCTTCGCACGTGTCCAAAAGTTGTCCTCGCACCTTGCTCCATCATGGATGCATCCAACGGACTCTTCCAAATGACCCTATCCTGATCCAATGAGGTGCTTCACACGAGTAAAGAACGACGTGTAGTTAGCCAGTCAGTCAGTACCTTCAACTGATACCCGACCTCGATCCGACCTCGGAAACACCGGCCGGCCACCGGTTGGGGCCTCCCGGTGCCAGCGAGGCCTGCTTGTCGACCGTTGAATCCTCGTGGGGTTCCACCTCGAACGATCTGGCAGCTCCACATTAGAAGCTTGAGGGTCTAGTTACCGCGCCGGCGGTTGTCTCTCCACTGACGGCGAGCCTGGAGCTGACAGCGCGGCAAGGACAGCCACAAATAGTAGCGAGTGTGACAGTGGCTGCATTTCCCGCTATCTCCTCTCCACTTCTCCATTCCACTTTAATCTATTTGCCATCTTTCTCTCTCTCCACCTCACCATCCAACCCACTCTCGCAAGTGCCGATTGCGAGTCACCCGCTCCGCTTCTCTCTACGAATACAGACGTGTGATTTCACCTCGGGAAGCGACTCACAGATCCTGATATGGACCCGCCATTCGTCATCTGCTGTTGCAAAATCAGGCCACCCTGCCGCGCGCTCCAGCTCCGGACCCCAGAACCACTACACCGTCATGATTGTTTTTGGCAACGTGTCTTTCGGTAGTTGCTTTTGACTCGGGGTATATTTTTAGGCTGCAGCTCCTGGATGGGTATCTCTGAGGATATATCTATCCACGATTCCTTGACTCGAGCTTCTCTGACTTTGACATGCTCATAACACCCAGCACCCACTCTCCCTTTCCCCTCGCCAACAGACTCAAGACCGATGACCATATACTTCGCCACTTGGCAATGCCATATGGCCACCATGATCATATCCTTCGGGCCCCAGCATCACTCTGTCACAAAGACAATCAACCGTGCGACATGATTCGGATGGCAACATATCAAATTGGGCCTGTGCGACCCCGTCGACCAGACGATCTCCAGTTCGAAGTCGTCTTCTGAGATTCTGTCTCGGTCCAATCTGGTCGTCGATCGACCTCAGAATTGCCAGCCTCGCGTGTCCTACGGCCTGGATCCAAACATCGTCTAAAAGTTGACTTTGTGGACTCTTTCCAACCCTTTCGGTCACGTCGTATCACTCTGCTCGGTGCTTGTTTACTGCTGCGTATTACCCGTGTCCCCGCAACATGGGATGCAAACGCACCATACAACGAGCAAATATGACATTGCTCCTTTTGGGAAGGGATGATGCCAGTTCTCGTCTCCTTGCTAAGCCCCTCCAAGATCCAGTGAGTGGCTTCCCCTGACATGAATGAATCTCGTGGCCTGTCCATCTCGACAGAGACCTGTCTTGCCCTGTTCTTGGATTCAGACTTCGTAACATGAAGCGAGAAGGCATCTTCGTCCCGGCAGCCTCCTTAAGAAAAGCACTCGTTAGATGACCCGTGCGCTGCCCATAGTATGACAGTTGAGGATACTGTTGCGGCCTACAAACGAGCCATGTTGCCGTTGTGTGAGCATGTGAATTGTGGCCTGTCTCTTGTTGGACAGAAGCTTCCCGTTGCTGACGACGGCGTCGTGGAAGCTTGCATTCATCTTGTTAGCCCGGTGGGTAGCAGCTATGCTTGCGTAACACCGCTCGCCTCTCGCTCCAGAAGTCAGCGTTGCGATTTGTATATCCTCCGTGAGCATATAGACAATGCTCAGACCTCTGTAGATGGTCATCGTTCCGATACTTGCCCATCACTTTCTTGCCCTTGCTCTCTTGCTTGTGTATCGAGAACCACGATGCTCGCTACCGTTTGGTGTCTGTTCAGCTTCGTCTGTCTTGGCTTCGCCCAGACACTGCCACCTGGCTACCAAATACACGCAAAGCCCGGGCTCAGCATCATTCTCCTCAGCCGCCGAGTATGCTCCGCCGTAGAGGATCGCTGTAATTGGGAGCAACTCATGACCTCCACGGATGGCACTAGTCCGTTGTTCTGCGAATTCAGCATCGAAGGACCGGAGAGACAGGCATTAGAGAACACAAAGGGCGCCGAGTTTGATGTTTCGACGACGCCATGTCACGAGGCGGACAATTCAGAGATTGTTCGCCTCTGGGGCGACCAAGACGCTACCACAACGATCATCGCCTGGGATGCCAAAGGCAAACTGTCGTGGCGCGCCCTGGCCGAGGACGGGACCACGTGGCTGGATATCACCAGGTCCATGCCGGGATCCGCGATGGGCAGCGACGACAACTATCAAATCTTCCAGAGTCCACCTGAGCTGGTGCGTTCTGTGCCTCGCAGCAACGAGGATAGCTTGGAGTACGCGTCCGAATGGTCGCTCGGGGATGTGTATCGCTGTAGGTGAAAAGCAAAGAACAACCACTGAGAACGCAGGCGCAGCCACTCACACGACGCAGATGTCATGCAGTCTGAGGAAAAGCCTGGCATGGCCCTCATCTTCACCATCGAGCATCCCGACTTTGACTCTGTCCTGTGTGTCGTGTCACATAGCGGCAAGAAGGGGCAGGATCCGGGCAAGATGAGCTTCTTCGACAAGCCGTGCGAGGGGAGCAACTGGGGCGTCTCGTGGGGCTACAATGCTGAGGCGGAGGAGGATGTGGCTACCATGACCTTGACCAAGTGAGTAATCAGGGTTCAGATGATGCTCGTGTCGTCACATGACTGACGTTGATGCAGTGAGAAACGGGATAGGCGCGCCTTCTTCGGGTTCAGGTACATCAATGACAATACCAGGCTTGGTGACAGGGGGCCGGAGAAAACAGAGAAGTACTGATCCCAGGGGCGTGTCTAAGGCTCCAATACTGGCTGGGTGTTCCTAGGCGAGGGTGAAGAAAGTATCTGCGAAGTGCCTGGCACATGAAACTTCGCTTCCTAAATACAGTACTGCTTGTCCCTTCCTAGTTCACCGACTTTTCCGGCGTGGAAGAAGTTGTAAGAGGCACCAACCAGTGCGCAGGACATCTGGTGACATCGCTGATCAGACAGAGAGGACGGAGCACGTGCTGAGGCGCTGATTCCGGTTGCCGCTTCACGCTAGTGGGGAGAATGGTAGGGCTCAGGATGATGTCGAGGTGTGCTGGGCATCTCGCCATGGGACGCTCACTCACCATGCGGGTGCTCGAGACGCCGGCAACTGGGCGGCATAGCAGCTCAAGCATCATGTCCGACTCCCCGCACAGCAATGGGAAACAAGTACTACCAACCTACTCGAGTCTTCCTCATTAGTGCCTGGAGGACTCCCTGTTGGAAGCAACAACATGCAGCACGTTAATAAAGGGCGCCTAAGGTAGGTGGGCGAATGTCAGCAATTGGATGAGAGAGAGACCCTTGTCCATCACGCGTGATAGAGGCCAATAAGCTCACAGGCCAGTAAGGGATCAGCCAATGAATAAGTTGGAACCTGCGCTCCTTCAGCGTGGATCCACTTTCACCCAAAGGCTTGGGAATTGCGCAGGAGACAGGAAATCAGGGCTGCAAATGAAACCGCCTTCCCAGGCCAACTGCTCTCTCCCCCTCTCCCTGCTACCTACCTAGGTACTATTCCTAATAACGCCGTCAGCTCTCCGATGTGACAATTTACGAAGGTAACATTTAGCAGCAGCTACCAGTGAGCGATTCGTTGGTGCGTTTTCTCAGCTTGACGGCATGTTTGATACTGGCTGGGAACTTCTGCTCCTGAAAGTGAGGCCACTCGAGCTTGCTGCATCTGTTGGGTACGGAAAGGGGTTCACAGTCCCTCCAACGCCCGTTGCGTTGTACGACGAATATCACAGCACGGCGAAGCGGTCTGCGTCCGAGTGTTAGCGACGACATTGGCGGGCGGCAGTGACGCGAAGCGCTAGACGAGTGGTAGGCATCTCCCTCACTTGGCAAGCGCTATATTGGCTTCAGGGAGCTGCACCCTAAGCCAAATGCCCGCATGTCGTCTCCAGTTGTTGGCGCCATCCCGCATAACAAGCAGCTCGTGAGTGGCCCTGCCTCGCGTCAGGCGTCACACTTGACCGGGGGGCATGGACAGGCTGATGGTGGGATGTGGTCCGGGGCCAGATAGGTGAGATGGGCGGTTAGTGTCGACTTCTCGTTGGCCGCGACCACGGCCCTCAGCCTCATGGACTTCCGCCCACACCCGTTGCTTGCCAGTTCCCCGCCCCCCAATGTGCCATTTTGGTCTACTCCCCTTGTCTCTCTGACCCTACCCCCATATGTCGCCTCTTGCCCATCTTGAACACACCTCGAAATAGTATCATGATCTTGTGCTGACGTTTATTGTTGTGGTTCATCTTTCGCACCAAGACTGTTGCGCGCGACCGTCCCCTGTCTTTCGTCATTTCCTTACAGAGAGACTCGTGTCGCAGCATCTTGTGTCAGTCAGTCCATGAGTTTGGCCGAGTTTCACGATGAGGATCGGTTGTGTTCAGTTCGCGCCGCAGGTCGGCGATGTCGACAATAACCTCAACCGCGCCGATGCTGTCCTGAGCAGAGCGAACCCCGAGGAACTCGATCTTCTGGTCCTACCTGAAATGGCCTTTTCAGGTACGTGTGCTGATTTGGGAGGAAGGGACTTCCAATGCGCCTGGCAGCAACATGGAGCACCAGAGCCCAACGAGGCGACTTTCACCGTGGTCGCGCGAGCAGCACATTTGCAAAGTGACGTGACTGACAATTCCCTACAGGTTACAACTTCAAGTCCCTAGAACATATCGCACCATATCTCGAACCATCCGGCTCCGGAATCACGGCATTATGGGCTCGCACCACCGCGCTGAAGTACAACTGTATCGTCGCCGCTGGATACCCGGAGAAAGTCGACCCTTCACCCAAGTGGCCAACCGGCCCTGAGTATTACAACTCGGCAATCATTGTCAATGGAGACGGCGAGACGGTTGCAAATTATCGGAAAAGTTTCTTGTATTACACCGATGAGACATGGGCGCTGGAAGGTGATACTGGGTTTTTCGAAGGATACATCCCGGGCCTTGGCCACACGTCGATGGGCATCTGTGAGTACCTTATCTCTTGCGTGGACATCTGCTGGTGAAGACAGTCGACTGACTCTCCTTGTTTCCAGGTATGGACCTGAAGTGAGCTTTCTTCTTCTCCCCGACATATCTTTACTGAATTAACCCCCTTTAGCCCCCATAAGTTTCAAGCACCTTGGCACGCCTTCGAGTTTGCCTTTCACGTCCTCGAGTACTCCTCCAACTTCGTCATTGTCTCCATGGCCTGGATGACACGCGAGGATAGCAGGATGTTCAGTCGTATGCCTAACGAGCCTGACATGGAGACCTTGACCTACTGGGTCACCCGCTTGGAGCCCCTCATCAGAGCCGAGAATGATGAGGAGATCATTGTTGTGTTCTGCAACCGTACAGGCACTGAAGACGAAGCTGTTTACGCCGGGACGAGTGCAGTTGTTGGGATTCATGATGGCGAGGTCAAGGTATATGGCCTGCTTGGTCGAGGAGAAAAGGAGCTTCTCGTTGTCGACACCGACAATCCTCCGTACGCCAAGCTCCTGTACCGCCCGGATGCCGACAGTTCAGAACCGGCACAAGGCGAACTACAGAAGATGTCACAATCGCCAGCGCCGGGACAAAAGCCGCCGTCAAACTCTCACGAGGCGCAATCTTCGCCAAAGGGCGAGAACTCGAAGGAGCCATTATCGTCAACCAAACCTCCCACTTCACAAGCCGCCATCGGTAATGCCATGAACAACACGACGGCGACATCTTCAAAACGCACGAGACCGAGCCCGCAGATTCAAATCCCTCAGTACCCCCAACGCCGAGAGCCAGTTTCGGCCACATCAGCAACATCAGCCAAATCCACTGGTTCTCATGATATACCAACACCGACTGCACCGAGTCCCACTCCACAGGCTGTTCGGCCTAAATTAATCATTCCGCAATCGCCGCCATTTGGCAGTTGGGCGGAAGCCAACAGCCCGCAACCTATGAGTACGCAGTCAACACATTCAGTTCGGTCGGTCCAGTCGGTTCAGTCTATTCGCTCAAACCAATCGATCAGGTCGAATGAGAGGCCCCCAGCAGAAAGCACTCCCTATCCCGACAGTGGTCTACCCCTAAGCGGATACCCCAGACCAATCCCAGACATGCAGATTTACGGAGGCGAGGTCACAATTACCCACACAGAGGACTCGTTCAGTCCCATCACTCCCTTTGACGACATGTCGCCGATAGCCAGTCGCTATCTCTGGCGGCCCTCGTCCTCTTCCATTCGAACCCCCATTGACGCTGCATTACATACTCCGGTTGATCCTAACGATTGGCCACCGTTTGCGCCGTCACCGGTGGGAAGGAGGACGCCCAAAGCCTTTAATGCTCCAACACCGCAACCTGAACCGGTGAAGCGAACGCACAGCTCGAACACGATGCGGTCGAGCAGTACTACGCGCACATCCAGGAAAGATGAGCGCTACTCGAACAAGCTTAAATCACGAGAAAGGAGCTCTAGCAGATCTCCTCCGATGAGTCAGGGTCCTGCAACTGCAACGGATGACCACAGCGGACAAGACAACCATCCTTCGCGTCCTTCATCCCCAAAGTCCCGTAATGCCAGCCGCAGCAGAAATCATGAACGTTCGGATTCAAGCCTGGCTCACCGCGATATGGCAGCGGCGGTATCGCAGCATTTGGATGGCATATCGCAGCAAGCAGAATCGGCCAATCGGTTCCGTAATGAAGAGACACAGTCTCCCATCCCCGACAGGCCCAGCTCGCCCAAATCACGCAATTGCAGCCGAAGCCGTCCCACCGAAGCTGCTGCATCCATCTTGATCGGGGCAAGCCCCAGCATTTTTGGCACCGAGATGGCTCGTCCTCAGTCCAGTCTTGCGCGCCCAGGAGTGCAAAGCTCACCGAGGCCGATGTCCCGCATGGATCATCGTTCCAGATCTGCATCGATATCCGAGGAAAGGGAACCGCATTTCTCGAGGGTGCGTGAACGATCCAGGACGCCGACTGCCATGGACAGGACAAAGATGCGCCCCCAGCCTCGGTCTGCATCCAGAGGTGTTGTCTTTTCCCCCGTTGCCTCATCTTCTGATGACCAAGCTTTCTCCCTCGATCGAGCGCGCTCAGAGCTGCAACAAGAATACGAGCGGCGGGCGTCTGGGTCGTCGAGCGGATCCAGTAGCCCTCCGGCCGCCGCCATGCAAGACTTTGAAGCTGTCGAATCTGTTGTTTGCCCCAACTGCCCTGTCCACGGTGCACAAGTGTCAAGCAGCCCTGGTTCTGCCACAGATGCTGCCGTCGGACAGGACTCGTCCCCCGGTTCCGAAGCCACCATCGCAGGGAATTCGCCTCTGCCCGGTACAAGTGATATTGAGCGAACCGCGAGTCAGGGTTCTCAAACCACGCCGGACGGTGTTGCCTGTAGTGACTCTGGTTCACTAGCCGAGACTGTTGACACAATTTCAACTCCTGGCCGCTCGCCGTCGACTCCATCTTTTGAGACTCGAACACCGAAAGCAGAGGTGTTCGTCAACGACACAGAAGCATCATTCGAGAACGAAGCCATACGACATCCAAGTCCAGAATCCAAGGGGGTTTCTCCTGATGCTGTAGAACGGGATATTTTGAGGATGGCCACAGCCCCCAACGGCGTGGCCGTCTAGAACACGGAAGGAGACATGACACACATACAAGGAGTTTACGGTAGGCAGGGTAGCCAAAAGACAGGGCGAACTCGGTGTTTGGCGAATTGCTGCTCGGGAGGAGCAGCGGGCTTGTTGACTGGCGTTATGACGTGTCGTCCATTTTGGTTTTGTTTTCCCCTTCACTTATGACCTGATCACCCCAACGATTGATATCCGTTCCTCATCCCTGTTCAGCATAGCGGAGTTAGAGGTCTTGGCCAGCATGGCAGTTGTTCGCTCACCAGGACATGTATGTACTAGGCTAGTGAATAATCCAACAACGATACAGAAGCGGCGTCGAGATCTTCAAGGAGACCTGTCCAAAGCTGGCAAATCCCTATGCCAGCCTCTCGCTCCCACCTCCTTGCCCTCACCAAGATACCTAAACCGTGAAACACAGTTAAGCACAAGGTGATCACGAAATTGGCCAACGCTCATGATACCGAGGCGCAACGCCCGCCCCCAGGTTCGGAATGAGAGGTGTGACAGGCTGCATCGTTCCGGTGAAAAGCGAAGCGGCACCTGGGCGGTATTCAGGGCAGGCTACGCGATTGAATCGTCAAGAGTCGATGGACCAACACGTTTTCCACACTTCAGGCAAGTTCCGTGAAGGGGCCAGTAACTGGTAGGGGTCACCACCCGATTCGGACAGCAAAGGGGAATTGAAGATGGGGTGAAAAGCATTGCTATTGCTCGGTGAGTGAGATGTGTGGCCAGGGCAACCGGCCAAAGTCACAATCCCTCTAATCATCATGTTAATATTGCCCCCCACTTGATCAAGTGCCAGGCAGTCGACAAGCGGATCATTAAGTCGGGGACGTTTCTCGTGATCCTATTTGCCAGTCGTGTGTGAACGGGAGCAGAGCCCTTGCATGTAGCACGCGCAGGTGAACGGGTTTCTTGTTATCATTGGCGGCTTGTTTGCTCATGTGGATACAGCACGATCAACCACGGCGGCAACATGGCCCCCGAGTCAAGGATCAGAGCTCGGGGGGCATCGAAGATACCCATCGCCCAATCACCACCGACCACCCCCAACCCCTCACCTCCTCCTCTTCGCCTCTCTGCCATCTTCGGTTGAGTACACAACCGGCAAGGGCAGGCGAAAGCACAGAGCACAGCTGAGGGCTGATGGACGGGCAGACAAGCTCTGGCTGGGCAGGGTCTCACTCGTCGAACGGGCGGCTGGCGGGCTATGGTACCAAGAGACAACCAGGACCGTGTGATGAGCTGCCCACCCTGTGCATCAACACGCTGCAACGTCATGCGGCTTTCCTCCCAACCTGCAGCGATCACAGCGCTTCTCGTCACCCTGTCACACCTCCACGGCGTGATCGCAGCGATCCCCGCTTCTCACCTCATGTCGCACATATGAGAACTGCCACTCGTGCTTCCGCAAGTTCCAGCACAAGATCGTGAACGTTCCTCGCCAGCTTGGTCGTCCGTCCCATTGCTTCGCACACTCACCAGAAAGTTCCGTTCGAGGACATACCATCGCGTTCCCCGTCGGCATGTGAGACGAAGACGAGCGTCTGGCACTTCGACTGGAATATTTCCTCACTTCGAATCACGGACGGGATCTCTTATCCCCAGTAATCGACTGACGCAAGACCTCCAACATGCGCTTTGCTATCAGCGCCTTTTGGCTTGGGCTATGGCTAAGCCGTGCGTCTGCTCTCAAGGCCGTGGACGGGTCACCTTGCCAGACTCTCTGTGGCAACGTTCTCGGCTCTACCAGCTCAGATGAGCTGGTGTGCAAGGAGGAGGACTACGACACAAGTGCCGAAGGCGGTATCTTTGAACGGTGCACAACCTGTCAGCTCACCAGTGGTTATATTGACGGGGACGAGACCGATACACAGTGGGCTCTTTGTGAGTTTACGACTGGATTTTAGGAAGCTTAGGATCCCTAATCTGACCGTCGCTCCTAGACAACCTTCGGTATGCCGTATCATACTGCCTTTTCGGCTACCCAGAAAACGAAGATGTCGGATCAAGCCCCTGCTTGACCAGGTATGTCCTTTCGCGTTCATGCTCTCCACCTCTGCCAATGCTGACCAAAGACCAGCACTGCCTGTGAGCCACTGCAACGTGCAGTTACATACAATGAGCTTGAGCCTAACGGCACAGCGTACGGGTACTGCTCTACCTGGATTCACGATCAGCTGCCTCGATGCGCGTCATGTCTCCGTGCTGGCAGCAACCACTTCCTCGCCAATTGTAAGTCTCGGAAAAGGTCTCAGGCAGGGACAAAGCTAACATGCCTCAGTCATGACAGTATTGCAGGCCGGATGCGAGCAAATGCCCATCAATGGAACGCGTGTCTCCATTGACAGCCCACCATTCATAACGTCTGCTGTCAATATTACCGATCCGACGCCGATCGCCACCAACATTCCCAATTACTACCCGGGCCCTTTGAGCCTCGATGCCCGGGTAGGCATTGCGTTTGGAGCGCTGCTCCTGATCCTGATCGCCGTCGGATTCTGCATCATCTGCAACGGCCGCAGGAAACGCCGGACGTTCCTCAAGTCTTACGATGAGAAGGTCAAGAAAGCCATGGCTGCGTGGCCTACACCCATCAACACCACCCGGGGCGAATATTTTGAAAGCCCATCGAGCCAGCACCCCTTTCGAGGCTGGGACGACACACCACAAAGCCAGAAGCCGCTCCGGGACTGGGACAACTCGCCTCAGAGCGTGAGCACCGAGAAGTTTCAGACGAGATACTTCTCGCCGTACTCGTCACAGTACAACAGTCCAGACACGGCAGTAGACGGGCGCAACATGCCGTGGCCCGCCGACAAACCTCAGATGAGGACAGCGCCGCAGGAGGTCGGAATTGCTCTAGGCGGGCCTGAGCCTTCGCCCGTGTGGCAGCAGGATACGAAAGGCAAGGCTGTGGGGGAGGAATCATATGAGCTACGAGAGGTTGATGGAAACTACGGGCAGCATCTGGCACCCGCGTTGGACGTACAGCCGATCCACCAGCCGGAGAGACCGGTCTATGCTCAGTATAACCCGGCCGATTACCACGACTCCCCGCAGGACGACCCGAGGAAAGCTTATGTGTGGTAGCGCCGGTCGCGTACAACTTTAATGGTCGGGGTCGGGGGAGAGGGAGTCTGGAGTCTTATACCACTTGCTCATCGAACGGTCGAACACGGGAAACCTTGGTTCGTAGACCGTAAATTTTGTTAATGTCGATTTGAAATCGTTATACAATCTGCAAGCAAATGAGCGAGGCAAGTGAGATCGATATAGCCGGTCGATTGAGAATCAAGTTGTGAATGATATCCCAGCCTGGAGAGCTATCATCGAAATGGCGGTAAAGTCAAGTGGCGACAGTTTGACTGGCGGTTCGGTGTATGTGATAGTGGCGTGAAGAGTCAAAGGTACGCTTGCTGGGCCATGGCTAAGATCCCTTGGATTCGCCGCCAGCGACGATGCGCCTGATAGATTCTCAGACGAGGAACCATCACAATTACAGTTTGTGAGAGACCGCCGCCTCGGGTGGAAATGAACACCTGCATGGTGCCATCGGCGCGTAAATGGTGATTTGGTGTCTGACCACCTCATTGAGCTCTCCAGTTAGGCTCTTGGTGTGCTCACCTGGCGTATTGAGCCCCCTTTTCGTAGTAGAGGGTTAGTCTCGCAGGCCGACCTGGCGTGGCACCCGCCGTAAGGTGTTTGTATAGTGTTAAACGTGCCGAATGGGGATTTTGGGGATAAAGGGTCTTTCCAAATATATTTGTCTTCGGTGTACGTGCCTTTGCGGTATTGTTGAACATGTTGCCTTGTCTGGGACCCGTTAGACGGGCTACTCTTTGGCCACCACGATTTATGTACGATGGCCTGCACGGTTTGCATACCTTTCCACAAAGCTAGAATACAGGAAGTGCCACCATAATTAAAGCGCCCGTAGAATCTAGCATTGTGACGCGGATGGACATCCAAAAAGACCAATTCAGTCAGCGGCGTCAGAGCCAATGAGGTCCTTGATGTCACTTTGTCGCTGCCATGGACTCTCTCTTGCTAATTCGACATATGTTGAAGAGAGAGAAAGTCTAGATGGAAGAAAGTCGCATTCCAAGTAACGAAATTGAACAAAGTTGATAAAACACGCATTTGTGAAAAGTAATAGGGCAGAATTCTAAGTATGTAGGCCTTCTAGCATCTTCATGTCCACGATCTTTGCCTTGGAGCAGGACCAAGTGCTGGAAAAGAGCAAGCGACTGATAAGGATCCCTGATAAGGCGACCGAAGCGTCCAATGTGGCTGACAACGCCATCGCTATGGCTGGTGCAATCCACCATCCAATCAGAGGCGCCTTTGCCGGTCGCAGCTCCCCCCACAGCAAAGTCGAAGAAAAAAAATTGGAAGCTTCGACCCGCCAGCCCAGAGGAACACCCAACAAAGCTCAACCAGCAAGAACCAGTCGCGACGCCCGACCACCCACTGCTCGACCAGACACTCGCCCCCACGAGGTCAATTGCCCGTTGCAGATAGGAAGTCGCGAAGAAAGAAGGCACGACCGAGGCCGAAACATGACCATGGAGATCGTGAAGCACGGCGAGGATGAGGAGTACTCCATCAAGCCCCAGGCCGCCACTCCTCAGCTCGACACCAGCAGCTGGCCTCTGCTGCTCAAGAACTATGACAAGCGCAAGTTTATCCCTCGAGAGACACGATCGAGTTGTATCGTTTGCTGACGAGTAGCCTGCAGTCCTCGTTCGCACCGGTCACTTCACGCCCATCCCCGCCGGATGCAGCCCGCTGAAGCGTGACATCAAGTCGTACATCTCCAGCGGTGTCATCAACCTTGACAAGCCCTCCAACGTGCGTTCGCCCTTTCCCAGAGAGGATTGTCATGTGTTCGGGGAACAATTGGTCTGACAGCTCTACAGCCCAGCTCCCACGAGGTCGTCGCTTGGCTCAAGCGCATGCTCCGGTACGCCTTCTCTCCCTGACGACGCGAAACGGCAATGCATTCGAGGGGTCCAATGTGGTTCCTGCTGCTAGGAGGCGTGGAACAGGGCAATCGTTGCGGCAGCAGACTTGTGGCCCGAAAGTGCAAAAGCGATGTCACGACACGCTTGAATGCACATGCCTATGCCTGTCCGAATGATGCTCCAAGTGTCCACGGCCTTCCTGATGACCACGCCATCCTTACCAGCAGCGGCCACGGAGGAACCTGCGATTTTGCTAGAGCGCATTCCCATTTTCGTCGGATTGTAGCTAACAGTTCACAGCGTCGAGAAGACTGGTCACAGTGGTACTCTTGACCCCAAGGTCACGGGCTGCCTGATCGTCTGGTAGGTCCAATGCTTCGCGTCGCTAATACCCTATCGCTAACAAACCTAGTATCGACCGTGCCACCAGGCTCGTGAAGAGCCAGCAGGGTGCCGGTAAGGAGTATGTCTGCGTCATCCGCCTGCACGACAAGCTCCCCGGTGGCCAGGTCCAGTTCGCTCGTGCTCTCGAGAGTAAGCACAGCTCGCCAATGCCCGTTCAGTTCTCAGGCTAACGCTTTACAGCCCTCACTGGTGCTCTATTCCAGCGTCCTCCCCTGATCTCGGCTGTCAAGCGTCAGCTCCGTATCCGTACCATCCACGAGTCCAAGGTCATCGAGTTCGACAACGACCGCCACCTCGGTGTCTTCTGGGTCTCCTGCGAGGCCGGTACCTACATCCGTACCCTCTGCGTCCACCTGGTATGTATTGGTCAAGTTATCGCACCCGAAAGATAACTAACGAGAATCGCAGGGTCTCCTTCTCGGTGTTGGCGCCCACATGCAGGAGCTCCGTCGTGTGCGCTCCGGTGCCATGGACGAGAACAAAGGTCTTGTTACCCTGCACGACGTCCTCGACGCCCAGTGGACCATGGACAACACCCGTGACGAGTCTTACCTCCGCAGGGTCATCTCTCCCCTCGAGACTCTCCTCACCAGCTACAAGCGGGTTGTCGTCAAGGACAGCGCTGTCAACGCCGTCTGCTACGGTGCCAAGCTCATGCTTCCCGGTCTCCTTCGTTACGGTATGTCTAGCCGCCGTTGAACACTGGGATCACTACTAATGCCACGCAGAGTCCGAGATTGAGGTCCACGACGAGGTTGTCATGATGACCACCAAGGGCGAGGCCATCGCTCTGGGTATCGCCCAGATGTCGACCGTCGAGATGTCGACCTGCGGTATGTCTAACACCATTGCACTACTCAAGTATATCTACTGACTCGCATAGACCACGGGGTCGTTGCCAAGATCAAGCGCTGCATCATGGAGCGTGACCTGTACCCCCGCAAGTGGGGCTTGGGTCCCCAGGCTTCGGAGAAGAAGAAGATGAAGGCCGACGGCAAGCTCGACAAGTACGGCAGGCCGAACGAGGCGACGCCCGCCAAGTGGGTTTCCGAGTACAAGGACTTCAGCGGAGGTGCCCAGGCCGACGCGCCCGCCACTCCCGCCAAGCCCGCTGCCGTCGACACGGAGATGACCTCCGCCGAGACGCCCGCGGCTGCCTCGGATGCCGAGGACAAGGACTCGAAGAAGCGCAAGAAGCACGAGGGCGAGACGGCCGAGGAGAAGGCCGAGCGCAAGCGCAGGAAGGCGGAGAAGAAGGCGGCCAAGGCGGCGAAGAAGTCCAAGGGCGACAGCGATGAGGAGAGCGACTAAGTCGAGTCTCTCTGAGCCGACACGTTGATGGACACGGCGGTTTGGCGCGATACCACTTTCCCCGTTGCATCGGCCGTTGGGTGGCAAGGCCGTTGTACCACTAAAATGGCTTGGGCATTAGGCGTTTGGATGAATTTGTGAACATTGTCTTTGTTGTCTGGATCGGAGTAGATGGCGATATGAGAACAATGCAGTGTTTGGTTAGCAAGACCCGTGGTCATGATTGTGAATGCTTGGGCGCGTGTCGAAGCGTGCTTTGCAGCAGCGTGCCGCCCCTGTCTCTGCCGGTGCATTGCTGCAGGTGCTGGAGCATGCGCCGCGAGGCAGATGCACCTATCGTCGGGCCCAGAGCATTGCGAAACATGCAATTCCAGATGCCCAATGCGCATGGACAGGCCACGACCCGACCGCTTGACGTTAGCTAGTGGGCGGAGCAATGACGTTCATGCGGCCCTGGGCTTCCGTCTGGTCTCAGATGCCGACGCAGATCTCATCCACCCCATCTCCATTCCCATCCCCAGGGAGCATTCAGCCTCAGGGTCTCATCGAGATTTCTCTCGCCCATCTACCCGGTGATGACCGAACACTTTGGTGAGCCGAGCCTAACAATCGACGCCCTAACGCCCGCTCAGACCTGCTTCGAGGCTCATCATCTTGTTTTCTTTTCGCTGGGACCACAAAATGTGTTTTCTTCAAGGGTCTTAGAGGCAGATGAAGCCCACAGTTTCCCACGTCATGGAGACGTGTTCAGGATGTGTTGTTCGTTCGTCTGATGCACATCCAGTTGTCAAGGTTGTTGGCAGTTGCCCCCTTTTTTTTCCGTGTCGCACCAGGAAGTTCCCGGTCGGGACGCGCCATGGCGAAACGTGATGATTCGCCCAACGTCGTCCGTAGTACCGATAAAAGGGCTGAGGTATTGCCCGGGGGTGGTTGGTGGTTGGTAAGTTGGTCCGCCGGGGAAGCATAACTCGGAGGTTTTTCTTTTCGATGACATCCCTTCACTGACCCCCTTTTTACAACCCCCGACCCGCTGACGAGCGGACGGTCGGCGCGTGGAGCATCATGCGGGACTGGATGACCTCGCCGTGACTGTCATGCTTTGCGCGGCCGACCGGGAGCAGAAGCTAGGGATGCAGACTTGCGTCAGTCCAGCCCTCGGCGGCTGAGCAAAAAAAAGGGGAGAGGGGAGAGGGGAGAGGGGGGAGAGAGTGTGTAAACGCTCTGTGCCTGCATTAGGCAAGGGGGGAATACAAAGGTGTGAGACGGCCCAGCTGGATGTAGCTGTCCCCCGAGATGTATGCGCCGCAGATCTCGACTATCAAAAGTAAAAGTCGTCGATTAATTCATCCATAGTTTCAACTCATCATGATACCATCACGGGCACAAGGCCTCCTGGCGGCCACCGCCCTCGCGGCCATCCTCCCCCTCACGGCGGCATCCCCCATTGAGACTCAGATCCCCATTCAGCCGCTCTATGCCTACGAAACCACCGGCACGGGCGACGTCAAGCTCGAGACGGATTTCCCAGACCCCTGCATTCTCCAGGATGACGACGGTCTGTGGTATTCCTTCGCCACAAACTCGGCCGGCCGCAACGTCCAGGCAGCCGTGGCGCCGGACCCGATGGGCCCGTGGACGTACCTCGGCGGCGACGCAAAGACCAACCACAGCAGGACGAGCGGGCACAACACGGGGGCGCCCGACGTCGGGCGCACGGGCAACGACAGCTACATCCTCTACTTCTCGGGCGAGCTGCCCGACGCCGACGGCAAACACTGCGTCGGCGTCGCGCTGGCGGACAGCATGACGGGGCCGTACCGGCCGATGCCCGAGCCCTGGGCCTGCCACCTCGACCAGGGCGGCGCCATCGACCCGGCGGGCTTCCACGACGTCGGCACGGGGCGGAGGTACGTCGTGTACAAGGTCGACGGCAACCACGACGGCAACGGCGGCGACTGCGGCAACTCGGTGGACCCCGTCGTGTCGACACCCATCATGCTGCAGGAGGTCGGGCCGGATGGGTTCACCAAGATTGGCAACCCCGTGCAGATCCTCGACCGCACGGAGGCCGATGGTCCGCTCGTCGAGGCGCCGGATATCGTGAGGCTCGAGGATGGGACCTATGTGCTCTTCTTCAGCAGTTGGTGCTATGCTTCGGATAAGTATAATATTAATTACGCCTTCAGTCGCAGGGTCGAGGGCCCGTACATCAGGTCGTTGAGGCCTTTGCTGCAGACTGGGGATTATGGGCTCGTAAGTCCTGGTGGTGCGACGAGCATTATAAACGGTGGGCAGATGGTATTCCATGCAAACTGCGACAACGGCAGGTGTCTGTATGCCACGCGGTACGCCGTGTTAGGGCTGGACGCTATTATTTGATGGAGGGTGATCTTGAGGGTATGAGACAAAATCTAGACTTTAGATGACGACACTGGCGATACCATAGATAGACTACCGGACGAAAGAGCCGGGTAATGATTATGACTATTTCAATTGAAACAAAACGATCAAGCTCAACTTCTATTTCGCTACGTATGTATGACGGTTATTCGGTAGTCGTTGCAGCATGCCATTCCAACAGAGTATCATAAGTGCTTCACGGGCGTCTCGTGAATGTCAACGGGCACTCGTCCTACGTTGCAGATTAGCAAAGACAAACGACAACTGCAGTTGAGACGGAATGAACAGAACTCACCATGGGAAACAGCGTCGCAAACACCCGAATCTCCTCGGACCGATCTGTAGCATGGTGATTCCAATCGAGCTCCAACGCCGCCTTGCCGATCATGCCCGCCATCGACAGCGGCACATATCGCCTGGCAAGACAGTCATGCGGCCCGGCCCCAAAGACGAGCCAGTTCTTCGTCTTGGACTCGGCGTCGCCCGTGATCCACCGATCGGGATCAAACACGTCCGGATGGGGATAGACATTCGGGTCGTGCAGGGCCGGGTAGCACGACGGGACAATCATCGACCCCTTGGGCACGGTATAACCCGGTGTAACAGGGAAGTTCTTCGTAGCGAGGTAGGGCACAAAGATGACGGGCGGCCTGTGGCGCAGAAGCTCCTTGATGACGGCGTGCGTGTAAGTCATCGACTCCCACATGGACAGGTCGAACGACTTTGTCCGATCACCGCCCCGGACGTTGAGATTCTCCTCGCGCAGTCGGTCGAGCACATCGGGCCTCTGCGCGAGGACCTGAAATAGCCAGGTAGTGGCACTGCTCGAGGCGTCCTGCGACGCAAATAGGAACGTAAAGAGCGTCTCGCTGATCTCCTCGTTGGTAAACTCGCGGATCATGTTCTTCGGCTTCTCGGCATCGGTGTCTCCGGCAGCAACCTTTTCGCAGTACTTCTCCGACTCCATCATGTGCAGCACCCACTGGTCGACGATGCATGTCGGCGCCGCGCCCGTGGCCATGTTCGCTTTACATGCGGCAGCACATTTTGCAAACTCGACGTGCACGGCGTCGGCGGTGCGCTTACCCAGCCACGTCTTGGTAAAAGGGACATACATGGACAGAGGAACATTCACGAGCTCAAGGGCCTCCGTGACGAGATAAAAGTCGTCGGCAATCTTCTTGACGGCGTCGTCGGAGATGTAGTCGCCGAAGAAGGTGCGACACGATAGTGCGCAGTTGATTTCGCGGAACAGGCCCATGAACGGGGCGGGCCGTCCGCCGTTCGCTTCCGTCATGGAGATGAACTTGGAAAAGTAGACGTCGAGAACCCGGTCCTGGACGGGGAGATACGTCGAGATGGCTTGGTTCGTGAAGAGAGGCTTCAGCCCACGGCGGTACTCGGCGTGGGTCGTGCCTTGAAGGAAGACCCAGGCCTGGTGGCCGAGAATATCCTTGGCGATGGGCACGATGCAGGGCTCAGCATGAGAGGGGGTCTTGAAGACCTTGTGGGCGATGTCTCTGTCGGAGGCGAGAACGACGAACCTAGAGAGATACGTGTCAGCATCACTGACGGTACATGTCTTTACAGGGCAGTCTAGTGGATGGTAGTCCGCACTTGTGGAAGACAGAAACACAACTCAGAGGTCCGCTGGCCCATTGAACAAGATAAGATTCGAATTTGGGATGAAGAGCTTGAATAAAGGGACCCATGAGAGGGATCTTGAGCCGAGGACCTGCGATCGACCCTTTTCGCTTGATGTACATGACTGGTGGTTCTGATGTTAGTATGGGTCATCCTAGTGATCTGTGCCGCATAGTACCTTGATCATAGACAACAATAGCGAGCAAAAGCGTCACAGCGTATTGCCATGCTGCCCATCCTGCGATGAACTTTGGCAGCATGTCTCGTGACTGCGGGGTGCTGGAAGGCCATGACTGTGGCAGCTCGGACGGCACGCCGGTGGTGTTGAGGTGGTCAACATCCATTGTGTAGAAACCAATAATTCCCGTGTCAACGAGTTGCCGCAGAAAAGGATGGACTCTCTTATAGATTGCCGCTGACCGATGGCTCAGGCAGCCTGGTGGGCCTTGAAGCTGGATCGGACATTCGGGCCAAGGCATTGATTACTTCTGACTCCGACGGCTTCCGCTCGGGCCATAAAGTGGCTCCATAGCAAGCAAAAACAGGTAAAGGTGCAGTGAGCACCATGCTGAAAAAGCTCCTCTCGATGGGCTGTCGGTAATCGCATCGCATTCCCAAGTGTTGGTGGAGGGCATCGTGACATGATGGAAGTTACCAGCAAGGGGCCTGACTAGGACTAGACTCCGGTTGCCTTTGACACGCCAAGTGTAACGGCTCTGCGGAGTCTAGTCCTCTTTGGGTCAAGACCCAGCCCAGTCAGGGTACGTACCTACCAAGGCACGCACCTTCTTGGTGCGCCTTACTCCTCGAGATCCGGGGGTCCGACATTGACATGATGAACCTTAGACATCGACGCTGCATCTTGTGAGAATTGCCCTGTGTTACTTTCTCGGGTCAACTCGACTCAAGATGCGCCAGACGCTTCGACGGTCCTGTGCTGCCTGCGCACGATCAAAGCACAGTTGCGACCTGCGCACGCCGCGCTGCTCTCGCTGCCTCAAGCGCAATGTCCAATGCCTCTACGCCAACGAGCCCTTGACAGCGTCATCAGTCTCCTCCGAGCAACCCGGCCGAGAGGAAGCATGGGCGTTGACCACCTACAGATTTGGATCTCTGGATCCATTCGACTCGTATCCACAGACGAGACTTCCGAGGGCACAGGTGCAACGTCTCATCCATAGCTGTATGTACATCGTACGTTGCTGCTTCAACGCTCCCTCGTCCGACCCAGGTGGCTCACACCTTCATTCCACGATAAGATCGCTTTCCAATATTGTCCTCTGGTCCTGAGCGCATCATAATATCTGTTCCTCGTTTCCTGGTGTCCGCTTGCGTTGGGCGACCCTGCCCTTTTCCACGTGTCACTGCAGACGGCATGTCTAGACGAGGAGCTGCTCGCTCAGAAGGGCTTCCAGTCGTCTGAAGTTCTGATGGCCGACTCTGTGGCTCTGCTGCGACGGAAAGTCGAGGACTTGTCGTTGGCTGTACAAGATGGCACGATGAACTCGGTCATCACACTGGCGACGATAGAGGTCAGTTCTTCTGTGCAACGTCTCTGAGTCTTCTCTTCTGACCTCACATTTCCCAGTACGGTAAAAGCAACATTGAAGTGAGCCACACGCACGTTGAGGGAGTCAAGAGACTGGTCCAGCTGAGAGGCGGCATCAATGCTGTCCGGCAGACCAGCCCTCTCACGGCAAGGATGGTGAGCTGGTATGTTCTTCTGCCACCATGATCAAGACTGCAGAGTCACACTGACAGACCGCTAGGGCATCGATGCTCATCATGGGTCACCCGCAATTCGAAACCCAAGACGATGCCGGCATCGGGGACGGCATACCGCCTATCCCGGAGTGGCAGCTTGAGCCAATCGGCCTTGACGATTACCATGTTGATCTCGCCCCCTACGAGATTGATTACGCCGTCAGCAACGTCGTTGGTCGCCTGCGGAGTGTTTTCCGGCAGGCGGAACAAGTACATTTTTCGACGACACGACTTCACGATCTGACATGTTTTGTCGTCCATCGCCTTCTGCGGGCATCACCAGATCCGTCGATATCGGCTCCATCGCCCATGAGCCAATGCCTGCGGTACGCAACTGCGCTCTACATGTTCATCATTCAGGGACCAACATATTACCCACATACTGTCATCATGAGCGATGTTATCAGGAATCTGATCGAGAACCACGACCAGCTCGATCCTTCGCCCTTTGATATTTGGATCTTCACCATCGGTCTCGCAGCCTCGGTGGGCACAGCACAGTACCAGTGGTTCCTCGAGAGGGCGCGAGCTGCGGCAACTAGCCTTCAGCTAAGAGAATGGGGCCATGTTCTTGCGCATACCAGGGCTATATTGTGGTCAGAAACGTTGTGCGAGGGGGATATCTTTCGGCCTGCCTGGGATGAGATATTGTGCTCCCCGAGCAGCAGGGCAAAGTCTCCGAGCTGGGTGGGGTGTATACTATCGCACGGTACTGATATAGGGTCTTTACGAATATGAGAGATTATGTCTTGTCACGGAGTCGAAGGTGCTGCTGACAAGGCCTTCTAGGCCGAACCTGCTGCAGCAGGTTGCATATGATGAAGTCGGGGTCTTGCTGGATCAAGGTTCGGTGCATGGCAAACGGACCATGAAGTATTGTCATGGCCAGAGAACTCTTTTACGGCCACATGTGGAGAGCGTCATTCCTGTGGTCCTTGAGTGAGGTAGGTCAGGACAAGCCTCGGCTGGAGCCAGAATCACGGCCCGATGGCACTAGCAACAACACCAAGTCGTGATAACACAAAGGTAGAACTCAAACCTTCGCCTCGATCCGTGCCGCCATTCTACACCATGCCCACAAAGCTCGTACCACCATGTGGCCGTTTGATTGAAAAGCGCTGCAGTCTACAGAAAGCCGACAGGCCAGTGTCGTTTGTGTGAATCGGCAGAGCCTCTGTCTGGGCCATTAGGGTGCTGATCATTTACGCGCCCGTTTCCCAGCCACCATCACTCGTCGACGAAACGCCCAAAGCTCATTGGCCTTGCTCAGAACCTCAATTGTTCACGCAAGCGCCCGTCGACGATGTCCATCTCACCGCTTGTACCACCACGGGGCCTTGCGACCATGTTCTTGCCTGGAACACTCTGCAGGTGACTTGGCTACCAGCGCTACACTGGCAACCTCCAGCCTGTCAGACTCTGCGGCAGCCTGCTGTTCCAAGCGACAGGAAGTGCCGGGCTTTCCTTCGATGCCTCTCGGCGTAGCATTCCTCGCGCTGACGATCCGTCATTGGTCGCGTTTGTCCTTTGCGAGCCATCACGAAAGGCTCCCCTGCTGCATGAACATCTGCCGCTATCGATTGCTGCGAGCGGCAGCAGCCCACGAGCAGCCTCTGGGGATCGCGCTGGGGAGCATCTACTCCCCATCGGGAACTGCATGTCTCGCGCTTGTCACGCGATACTCCTCGCGGTGACCCGCCGTGACGGGTTTCCCTCCTGTGTTGGTCGAGCAAACAGGCGCCGCAGGGTTGCCGACGATCGTGTGATGGCCGACGCGGGCGGCATATATTATCACCAGCTGAACCCGTCATCGAGCCACAGCGGGATGTGATTTCTCGTGTTTGTCGTCCGTCTTCCGTTTGAGTCGTGCCTTGTGGACTTGTTGTTTTGTTTTGGTCCTCACTGCTCTTCACTTCTATCGCTCTTTAATCCTGAATCGTTCCAAGATACCCCTTTTCGATACAAAGTAATACTCGTTTGTGAAGCTGGCTCTGGCAGTCTGCTTCAACAACATTCATTTGAATTCTACTTTCTCTTCTTGACTCTGAGCATCAGAATACATCAAGCAAAACGACATGGCCGTCCTCACTCGCTGGCTTCTCGCCTCTCTTTTGGCTACGTTCGTTTCGGCGCTGCAGGTCACGCCGAACTCACCCTGCGCGGAATTCTGTTTGGACAGCGAAGATCTTGATCGCTCTGACCCCGAGTCATCATCTACGCAGGCCCGCAAATCACCTGTGATGACTCTGATTATCAGTCCGGCGCCAAGGGCCGCAAATTTCAACAATGCTTGACCTGTCTCCAAGAGTCACCTTACGAGACTGCCTCGGAGAGTGATCAGATGTGGTTCTTGTGTAAGTGGATTCCGCTTCACTGCCTTTGTATCACCAGGAAACTTACTGAGATCTTCAGACAATCTCAGATACACGCTCGGCCATTGCATATTTGGTTTCCCCAACTCGACCGGCATCGGTTCAGGCCCTTGCCTCACTTCGTCTGCTTGCGGACCCTTGGAAGATGCCTTGACCGATAACCTATCGGAACTGGACAGCACGTCGCAGTATGGATACTGTGATGCTGATGGAGGAGCCATGACTTCCGATGCCTTTGGTCGATGCCTCGATTGTGTCAAGGTCGGGGGTGAGCATCATTTGTTGTCCAACTGTAGGCCATCAGACCAGCGCATTTCTTTTTATCTCAAGCTCACATCGTGCCACAGTCCTCGTAGCTTTGGATGCGGGTTGCCAGCAACGTCCCAATCCTGGCACTCTCATCGGCCTGAACGACACAATATTCAGCGCCACAGCGATAGAGGCCGTTGACCCCTCGACGCTTGAGACCAAGAAGCCGGAACAAGCGTCAGTGCTTACGCTTCCAGCAATCGTTGGCATCGCCGTTGGCGGGTTCGTCCTGCTCCTCCTCGCCAGCGGCTGCGGCTACATGCACCACCGCAAACGCAAAGCCCGCCGCGAGAGCCAAAACATGTCAAAGAAAGGAGCCCGTCGCCACCGGCCGGCCTCGTCGCTCTCTTTCCGCTGCCAGACTCACCTGACACCCAGGTCACCAAGCTTCTTCCCGATCGGGAAAGAGGAGACGGCCACGCGAGAGAAGCCCTTTGTCGATCCGGCCGCGGCGCTCAACTCGAACCCATCAATCTCGACAAACATGAGCAGCGCCTGGAACCAGTCGTCTGCAAGCCTGCCGCCCACCCAGCCCTGGCGAGGCAAAGCACCGCCGCAGGGCCACGCCAAGGACGCCCTCTCCCTGAGCACCATCCTGCCCAGCCATGCGCAGTCGTCCTTCTACAAACCCTCACCGACAGACTACACGACGCCGACGTCGACGACCTCGACCCGCTCCACGACAGCCCTCCTGCCCGTACACCACGCCCCGCGCACCGCCTCGTACGGTGCCTCCGCCCCGCCCCGCCCCCCGCGCAGCCCGGCCACGGAATCGTACGGCTCGCCGCTCCTCTCGGGCGCCACGGCGAGCCCCCTCCTCTCGCAGCGGGGCTGGCCCCCACAGCCCGTCCAGCCGAGAAGCGACGCCGTGTCGTCGTCGTCGCCGAGGCAGAGCCACCCGCAGGGCCAGGTGCTGAATATTCTGCTCGGCAGGGAGACCATTGCGCCTGTGGCGCAGAAGAGAGGCGTGCCGGTGCCGGCGCTGTTGGGGGGCGGGAGTCCGACGGAGAGCCGGACGCTGCAGACTTCTTTCCCGCCGCCGCCTTCGCCGAAGAGGAGGTAGAGGCGGTAGGGGCTTCTTTCTGTATGGGTGGAGTTTGGACGGCAGGAAAGCGAGGGCGAATAATTGGATGAAGTTGCTCTTGTATGACTGAAGGCTACGTGTAATGGGATTTAGCGAGAGGAACAGTTGAACAAACATACAAATCTGCCTCACCCGCCAAACAGGGAGGAGTGATGCCTTGTCCAGCGAAGCATTGCGTACACTTTGCGAGGATGCAAGACCCATGAATTGAACTGCTCGCAATATGAAGCATGGTGAACAATGAGGCCCTGACATGTATCGAACAGTGTTGGTATTTCAAAATAAATCACGCTCCCCAGCGTGTATGCCGGTGCTTTCATTCCAGTTTCCGCCCGGAGCTCAACGTCTCCCAAAACGCCTGGCCTGCTTTGTCTGACACGATGCAAATCCGTTCTAGTCCCTCGTACAGTCCTCCCGCCCTCACTCATAGCCGCTCGCCCCATGCCGAGCTGCTTCTCCTGCTCAGCGCCTCCTCCTGCTGCATCATCTCGCTCTGCTCCCTGAACCAGCCAGCCCCTTCGTCCAGTTCCATCCTCGAGCTCCTCAAGGCGCTCAGCGTCTCCTTGGCGTCACGCAGGATCTGCTCGAGATCCGCGTTGCCGGCTGCCTTCCTCTTCTTCGTGTCGCTATCGACTGCCGTGCTTTGCTCGTCGTCGACTGATCTCTTTCGCTTAATCGTGGTGGGCGAGGCGCCGCTGGGCCCTTTGGCCTCGGATGCCGATCGGTTATGGAAAGACTGCGAGAAGCGCTCGCGAGCGGCGGCGGCGGCCCCGACATCCGCAGATGTGCTACGGCTGCGGTGGTGTGTCTTCGAGTCCAGCCCAAACGAGCCCCATCCGTCGTATCTGGCTCCGTCATACCGCATCGAGTTGGCGAGCGATTCCGGCAGAGCGGTTCCATCTGGCATTGTAACAAGGCCCATAGCCTTTAGGCGCCAACGATCAGATACCCTGCTTTGGCGCTTGGAAGGTTCGCTCGGCGAGGAGACGCCCGGAAAGAAGAGCTGCCGGTGCTGGATGGCAGCGAGCGACGGAATGAAGTCGAGCGGTTGTTGGTGCTGGCGCTGAACTTCTCCCGCAAGGCCTGCGTCTTGGCACTACCAGGCTTGGCCGATTCAGACCGAGAGATGCTGACGTGGCTGGGAGGCAACGACTTTTCCACTTCTTCGGCGTCGGTGCTGCTGGCGGGGGCATGTGGTGTCTGACGATACTGGCAATCGCTTCGCGTTCATCGTGGATGCCTGCCAGGACGCCGCTGGCCCAGAGCGCATCCTCGTGGTCCTGCGACTTGTCCTTCTGCATCTGGAGCAGGTCTCTGAACTCGTCGACCGGGTCGATGCCCTTGCTGCGCTGGAGAGCGGCCAGTCGAGCGGCTTCGACTTGCTTCGCCTTCTTCTTCCGCGCCGCCTCGGCGGCGAATTTCTCGGCCAGCGTCGCCTTGTATTCTTCCCGATCCCTGACACGACGTCTGTGTTGACGGTTCTTCCGTGCAATTTCCCTCCAACGGTTGAAAAACTTGACGCTGTGGTTGTTGGCTTGAAACTTGCGGGCTTCCGCCAAGTCTCTTTCCTCCTCTTCTCTGCGTTTCCTCTCTGCTTCTTCCTTGACAAACTCGTCATAAGTCTTTTTGACAATCTGCTCCACCATGTAGACTTCAAACTCTTGCAGTAGCCCTTCGTCACCCTTGACAAACCAATTCGTGAAATCCGCCATAAGGTCCCTCTTTGGCGCAGGGGGAGCCTGTGGCTGGGTGGGGGCTGGCACCGCTACTGATGTTGGAGTGGCCGCGATCGTGGCTGGAAATGCCGCTGCAGTTCCGGGCGGAGTAGTCGAGGTCGAACCACCCAAGATACTTTGCTGCGGTCCTGCAGGCAGGGTTGAAGTCAAAGACTTGGGTGCATCGGGTACTTTTTGCTTTATCGCCGCATCTTGCGGGATGACTGGCGTTATCGATGGCGGACTTGTCACACTGGGGAACGGGGATACGGTCTTGCCAGGTAACAGTGTAGCTGCTGGGGGTACCGCACCCCCAGTGCTTGTGGTAGGTGAGAAAGAGAAAGGTGTAGATGTGGTAGTCTTCGGCGTCCCTGTTGTGCTCGTTGGTGGTGGGAACGACAACTGCGGTGTCTTTAATGTCGCAGCTGTGCCTGGAAGTGTAGGGAACTTGCTTTGCCCTGAGACAGATTGGCCTTCGTCGGCACTCGGAACAGGCTTTGATTGATCAGCTCCAGCTGGGGGAGCCGCGAACGGACTGGTAGGTTTCTCCACGGTCTTGGTGAGGCCTGCAAAGGGGCTCGAAGATTCTGAAGACAGGCTTGGCTGTTGTGTTGTTGCCGGAGCTTGTGAAAAAGGGCTGCCGAAAGGTGATGCCGCCGAGTTTGGGGGTTTGGTGGAGGCATCAACAGCGGCGGGGGCGGGGACTTCGGTGGGTTTTCCGAATGCACTGAAAGGACTGGGTATCGTGGACGTCTCTTTCGCCTTTTGAACGGTAGCTGCTGGCTGAGTGAAGGGGCTGGCGAACGGAGATGGCTTCTCGCTGGGAGAACCCCCTGCAAGCTGCGGTGTAGAGGCGAATGGGCTCGAGAATGCTGAAGCTTGCGGCGGAGGCTGTTGTCCCGTGGCAGCGCTCAACGAAGCAAATGGACTCTGCGCCGCGGGTTGTGAAGAGGTTGTTTGGAAAGGGCTAGGAGTGGTGCTTGAAGGCTGGCCAAAGGAGGGCGCGGAAAATGGACTTGTAGTGGTCCCGCCATTGATTTTTGCGAATCCATTGGATGATACTAGGACACAAGTCAGTCTCACATCTCTTTGTCAAGGGCTCCCAACTAAGGTGCCACAAAGAGACAATAGTACCTTGGCTGAAGGGGGTTTCTGTTGGTTGGGTAGTTGCGAAACCGTTTGTCGGCTTCTGAAAGCCCTGGAACGCCGAAGCATTAGGTGTGCTCTGTGACTTTGCCGTACTCCGCAAGAATGGCTTCTCAGTACCGGACCGGTTTGAAGCCGCCGTTGCTGAGGGATCTTCATATACTGAGCGGTGGATAACTTCGGAAAGACTTCGAGAGCCTCGCTTCTTCTCCACAATGGTTTCTGAGGTTGTGTGATGAAGCCGCGGGAACTCCATACCATCGGTCGTCCTCAGGTATTGCCTGTATTCATCGTCCGGCGCATCCTCAAGAGGGACCCAGCTCATACCGTGTTCCTCGACAAAATCGATTGCTTCGTCCTCGGTGTCGAACCTCAGGAAGGTATTTAGCAATGCGGGTGTGATGTCCCTCGCCAAAACTTTCGGTCTCCAGTAAGCTCGTCGTAAGGTCTTGAGCATCGATCGCCGCAGCTGGCCAAAATGAATCTCCGCAAAACAGGCCATGGTATAGGACACCTCGGGGTTCTCGACGATCTTGAAGTACGTGTTGTAGGCTCCTGACACCGCCAGGTGCGGCGCGGTACCCATAGGGCCGTGTAAATCAGTAGTGCTCTGCAACGCCTCAACTAGAGAGACGGCGGTTCTGATCTCGTCAGAGTCTTTCCATAATCGAGGGTTCGCCCATTCCTGCTGGACGTTGTCGAGGATATTTGGTTGATTGGCGCTGAAGAGAAGCTGGTAGGCCCTGAACTCTGTTTCGTTTTCACAAACAAGGCCTTGCGCCTTGCTGTCGTCGTAGGCGTGCATCAGTGAAAGCAATGCTTTGCCGAGCTGTTCAATCTCTTGCTGCTCCGAAAAGTCCTCTGGCGTCACGTCGGGGCGGGAGAGCAGGTGCAGCGAAGTGACGTGGAAGCGCGCAATTGTCTCGAGACAGTAGACCTGGTCCTTCATCTCTTCGGCGCCCATGCTTGAGTGGAAGATAAAGTCGCGTCGAATGGCTCGCGTGCGATCCCAGAGATAGCCATGCAGGATTGGCAGATTGTCTTCGTCCTCGAGGAGGTCGTCCACCAAATAGTCGAGCGTCCGGCGGAGCGCTGCAGTCGACCGAACGTCCATTGGTAGGGGAGCTTCCTGGCCTGCCGCCGATCTGGCCAGTTTCTTCACCATCTTGCTGATGACGGGAAACGACGTCTGCGAGTCCTTTTCGGCATGTTGCACGTCAAACTCGGTGATGCGTGTGATCTTTTCGAAATTGGGGCACATATCCTCGCAGATGCCCTTGAAATCAATGGCGTCTTCCAGTCGCTTTGGCTTGTCGGGGTCGTCAATCAGGCCAGCAGCCATCAAGGAAGCGCGCGCCCGGTCGCGATACGACTTGGATGTCTCTCTGTATTTTGCCATGGCGCCCTTGGACGCTGGGTTCCCGGGATCGGACGGCCATTTCGGTGGGAGGATTCTGTCTTTTCGCAGCTGCTCGTAGATCCGCTTGGCATACGTGCTGTTTGCTTCTGTATCGTAGGTGCCGGGATCGGCGTCATAGTTGGACGTGTCGGTGCCAAAAGCGGTCACGTTGGATGGTCGAGGCTTCGAAGTGTTCGCGTTCTTGCCGTTCGTCGTCGTCACCTTCTTCTTGCGGTCGAGGGCGCCATTGCCCTTGCGCTTCCGACCATCGTCGGAGCTTGCGCCGTCCGCGGGACTGCCGGCTCGTCGTTTGGCTCCGAAACCGTTCATCGTGTCGCGCTCTGTCGTCGTTCGGTTGCGCTTGGCCCAACGAACGTCGCCCGCGCCATCGAGGCCAGTGATGCTGGGCTCTGCGATGTCAGCGGCGCTTGGAGCGAGTGCGCCGAAGATGCGCGGCTTGAGGCTGCGGCGACCGAAGGTGGGATGGTGGTGTTGATGGGTTGAAGCGGTGGTTGGGGATGAACGATTGGACGTCACTCGGGGAGATTTTCGTGACGAGGCTGGATGTTGTAGCACCTGGAACTGTAGCTCGCGCGCAAGTGGGGCCATTGAACCAGACCAGACACTGCCTGAGAGGGAGCTCGGCCCTGGGGCTGAAGGTGACCTGAACTTGGAGCTAGGGGGGTGGCCTTGGAGAAGTCGTGCCGGGGTTTTGCAGTGGGGTGGGACTGAGCTGGGAGGGGGAGTTTACTGTTCGCTAGGACATTGTAGAGCCGCTGGAGCTTCTGGCTGTCCAGCTGCCTCAGGTACTGTGCTATCACGTTGATCTCGTCCTCTCAAATCGTTGCATCTGAGGAGATGATAGAGGGTCGCGTGGCACCCACTCCTTTGTTTCTTGATCTTGTGATGCGATTCTTATAGAGGTCAGTTTCATCACAATCTCCTGTCGTGATTGGATTGCTGGAAAGAGCACAGGCGGCGCATGCACTTCTCAGGGCCGTTTAGGCTTTCCCCTTCATTAGGTAGGACCCTTGACCTTGCCTAGATACATCAAAATCCCAAGCTACAACAGCATTCACCTCTTTCGCATACACTACTCAACATCACTCCAAAATGGAAAGAATGGGTATCATTAGGTCGTTACAGAGGCTTTGCGGCCGTCTAGTCTTTCATTACCTGTAGCCTTGAGGCCGCAGACGTGCAGGTCCCAGACCCCTCCTGATCTCGTCCAGCTGCTCGAGGCCAGTCTGGGGCCGCGCCTTCTTGTTCGTGCGCTTGCCAGGCTTTGTGAATTTACCCAAAAAGTCGTCCAAAATATTGTCCAAATCGTTACGAGTCTCGCCTTGCACACTCGACATGGCGGACACGGCCGAAACAGAGCCAAGGTCGTCCCCTCCGCCCATCTCGCTCGTGTACTCCTCCTCTATCCTGTCAAACCTGGCGTCCAGGAGGGTCAACTGCTCCGTCCTGACCATGGACGACGAAGTCATCGAGTAAGACGAAGGGTTGGTCAGCGCTCCCTTGCGCTTCTTGCGACGACCGCCCATCGTTGTCGTGGTCCACATAGACGACTGAACCTCGGACGGATCCACTGCCGCACCGCGAGGCTTGACGCCAGGGTTCTTCTGGTCCTTCTTGAACTGCTTGAAATCCTCCAGCCAGTCCTCGTTCTGGTCAGCCACCGTAAGCTCTGCACCATCGACGGTGACGAGCTCCGGTACAGTATCGTCGTTGTACTCCTTGTTCGGCTTGGCCGTGTGGTCCGACTCCCAGCCATCGTCTTCCTCGCCGAACTGATCCTCAAACTCGTACTGAGAAATCTCCCGTCCGTCCTTTGCCAGCTCCTGGAAAATATCGTCGTCTTCTTCGACATAAGCCTCGTCATCAAGGGCCTCGAGAACCTCTCGAAGACGCGGGTCCATGTCAGGCTGAAGACCGGCAATGGCGTCAGGGACGTCCTGCTGAGACTGGTAGTTGGCCTTTGGCAGACCCTGTGCAAAGCGCGCATCGTCACCGAGCGAGCTGGGGTCGTCCTTGACGTCGAGCCCGCGGATCGCATCCTCGAGTGACTGGGTCTGCTTTCCCTTGCCCTGGTTCTTAGGCGCCTCAGCCTCGACCCACACGGCCTCGCCAGCGCCCGTGTTCAGGTCGCGCATGTGCTGCATGTAGTCGTACTCGGAGTCATCGTAGTAGATGCCGTATTCGGCGGCCTCACCCTCGTTCTGACGGATGCCCGAAATATCGGAACCAAATTCTGAGGCCAGGTCATCAAGGTGCTTGGTCTTCGATCGCGCGGATGTAGAGGTCTCGCCGCGCTGAGGGGTCGGGTTGAACACCATGGACGGTGCATTTTCGTCGTTGATCAGGGGATCATTCTGAGGCCGGTGGACGAGTGTGAAGTGCTGCGCACTCTTCTTGTCACTGGTGGTGGAACATGAGTATTTGTTCTCGCCGACCATGCGCGGGGTTAAGTTTGACTCACATCCACTTTCCCTTCGCCATGTTGATAATGTTGTTTTCGGACTTTGCTGTTTGAGGAATCGGATTTCGATGGCGCCTGACGTGAAATGTGTGACGAACTTGCGTGTTTCTCGCTCTTGGGCATCAACCAGCACACAAGATTAGTGGTTTTGTCAGTCGCTCCAAATTCCCGATCCAAAATTTGGGAATGGAAAAGTCCCTGATGGTGGGGTTTATCTAATCACCCTCCAAGGCTGATCGATAACACTGTGCTGCTGGTGCTCGTTTGCGCTGTAAAACAGTGCGAACATGGGCCAAATGACGTCGAAACAGAAAATTTGCCCCGCGTCGCATTATTCAGCGGGGCAACATCAGGTACGAACGGCGACTCATCCTCGACCGCTCTGCTGAACCCAACCCTTTCACCACCATTGACAATAGTCATATTACTTGAGTCTGTTACCTTTGATCGATCTCAAGATGCCGAAAGCGAAGAAGAACACCCTCGGTCTGGGGAACACCCTAATGAATGACCGTTTCGGCAAAGGAAACGGCCAGGACAGGAAGAGGGGTTCCGCCATCACGCGTATCAACCATGCGACTGGAGAGGAGGTAAGTACCCATGCGCTTCAGTCGGCAACATCATCTCACATGGGTTCTAGTACGTCACGAATGAGAAGAAGGAGGCGTCATGGGTCAAGATGCGATCCGTCACTGAGCAGGGCGCTCTCGACGAGTTCCTGGCGACGGCTGAGCTCGCCGGAACGGACTTCACTGCTGAGAAGACGAGCAACATCAAGATCATCCACACTGACCAGAAGAACCCTTACCTCCTTTCTGGCGCCGAGGAGCGCGACGTTCTGGGCAAGCAGCGGGCTCACAAGGGCAAGTTGACGGTGCCGAGGAGACCGAAATGGGACGAGTCCACGACACCCGAGCAGCTCGACACCCTCGAGCGCGAGAGCTTCTTGGACTGGCGCCGAGGCCTTGCGGAGCTCCAAGAGAACAACGACTTGCTTATGACTCCGTTTGAGCGAAATCTCGAGGTGTGGAGGCAACTGTGGCGTGTCATCGAGAGGTCCGATCTCATCGTGCAGATTGTCGATGCTCGTAACCCTCTCCTCTTCCGATCCGACGATCTTGACAGCTACGTCAAGGCTGTCGATAAGAGGAAGGAGAACCTGCTGCTCATCAACAAGGCCGACATGATGACTGTGAAGCAACGCAAGATCTGGGCGAAATACCTGAAGGAGACTGGTATTGCCTACAAATTCTTCTCAGCCTTCTTGGCGAAGGAGGCTCTCGAGGCAGAGGAGGCCGAAGCCGAGGCTGAGTCGCAGGACGCAAGCTCCAAAGCCCCGCAACGGGAGGCAGGCGAGCAGCAGGACGAGTCTGAGGAGTCGAGCGAGGAGGAAGAGGAGGCTGGAGAAGAGGCAGATGTCGAAGTTGACGATGAGGATATCAGGATATTGACGGTCGAGGAGCTGGAGGACATCTTCTTGAGCCACGCGCCGAAGGATGCCGGTAAGTTCGCCACGAAGCGTACGAATGACGAGAAGAACCGCTGACCCTTTCCTACCAGCACCGGATCACAAGCTCTCGGTCGGTCTCGTCGGCTACCCGAACGTCGGAAAGTCATCCACCATCAACGCCCTCATCGGAGCCAAGAAGGTGTCTGTTTCTTCAACACCGGGTAAGACCAAGCATTTCCAGACCATCCACCTCAGCGAGAAGGTTATTCTCTGCGATTGCCCAGGTCTTGTGTTCCCCAACTTCGCCAATACCAAGGCCGACCTTGTTTGCAACGGTGTCCTCCCCATCGACCAGTTGAGAGAGTTCACCGGCCCCGCTGGCCTCGTCGCCCTCAGGATACCCAAGCACTTCCTCGAGGCCGTGTATGGCATCACCATCAGGACCCGGGCGCTCGAAGAGGGCGGAACCGGCAAGCCCACCGCCTCAGAGCTTTTGAGGTCGTACGCCAGGGCGCGTGGATACCAGACGCAGGGTCTTGGACAGCCCGACGAGTCCAGAGCTGCACGATACATCCTCAAGGATTACGTTGCAGGCAAGCTCCTGTTCTGCCAGCCTCCTCCGAACACGATCGGTGCCAAGGAGTTCAACTCCGAGCTCTATGACGATGAGCACCTGCCCGAGCACCGACGCGGCCATCTCGTCCCTGTGATGGAGGACCTGAGCATTGCGGGAGACGACGAATCAAACATGGCCTCTGAGTTTGTAGCGTTGCCTGCGGGTCCCAAGTCGAAGCAAATCGACAGCGGCTTCTTCGGCCCTGGCAGCAGCAGCTCAGGCCATCTCAAGATGCCTTTCAGCCACCAGTACTCTCAACAAGGCAAAGCAGGACCCAAGACACTGAGCGGCAGGAAAGCCAGAGCGATCGTCGCACTGGAGAATGGGCTGGACCCGAAGGACGTGCAGATCATGTCGAGCAAAAAGCACTTCAAGGGTGGCCCGAAGAACGGAAAGGCGAAGAAGCGTGCGGTCGACCTGGATGATGATTGAATCAGATAGCCAAAAGCATGATGGGTTTCAATGAATTAAGGGTTATGACGTCGAATATTCAGGTTCTCATGTTGGTGTGATTTGTGAGTGATGTATGTGTTGGTATACTGTGAGTGTAAAGCATCACCGCAAGTTCATGTCGATGGGGATTGAAGCTGTGGTGGGGCGTCTGCACGAATAGGGTCTAGCGTTATGCGCGCGTCTTCGCGTCGCCCTCCCTTCGCGTTAAGTGCCTACCATGCCACGGACTTTCGTCAGTGTTCAGTGGGTTCTCGTGCAGCCTCCCGACCAGGAAATCAACCGACAGATACAACACGATGCCGGCCCAGAAGAACGTGCAAAAGCTGGAGGAGGCGGGAGAGTCGTCATTATCAGTCGCCACGACAGCAGTCTCAACAACTGCCAATGGCGCTCCAACATACGAGCTCCCTTGGTAAGTCAAAATCAGAACCCCCCGCAACAGCTGAAGGAAGCCCACGATGCTTGCAGGGTCGAAAAGTATCGCCCGGTATTCCTTGATGATGTCGTCGGCAACACGGAAACGATCGAACGATTGAAGATTATTGCGAAGGAGGGCAACATGCCGCATGTCATCATCTCGGGCATGCCTGGTATCGGAAAGACAACGAGCGTGCTCTGCCTGGCGCGGCAACTGCTCGGAGAGTCGTACAAAGAGGCCGTGTTGGAACTAAACGCCAGTGACGAGCGAGGTACGCCGCGCCTAAGCTCCTTCTCAAGTTCTGCACGTCGCTAACAGCCGGCTCCAGGCATCGACGTCGTCCGCAACCGCATCAAGGGCTTCGCCCAGAAGAAAGTTACCCTCCCCCAGGGCCGCCACAAGCTCGTCATCCTTGATGAGGCCGACAGTATGACATCGGGCGCGCAACAGGCTCTCCGCCGCACGATGGAGATTTACTCCAACACGACCCGCTTCGCCTTCGCCTGCAACCAGTCCAACAAGATCATCGAGCCGCTGCAGTCGCGATGCGCCATCCTGCGCTACGGTCGACTTACGGACGCGCAAGTCGTCAAGAGGCTCATGCAGATCATCGAGGCAGAGAATGTGCAATACAGCGACGACGGACTGGCGGCACTGGTCTTCTCTGCCGAGGGAGACATGAGACAAGCGATCAACAACCTGCAGAGTACCTTTTCGGGCTTTGGCTTCGTCAGCGGAGACAACGTCTTCAAGATTGTGGACAGCCCGCATCCGGTCAAGGTGCAGGCGATGCTGAAGGCTTGCTACGAGGGAAACGTCAACTCTGCGTTGGATATCCTACGGGAGCTGTGGGGCCTGGGCTACTCAAGCCACGACATCATTAGTACCATGTTCAAGGTCACAAAGACGATCCCAACGCTGAGCGAACATTCGAAGCTCGAATTCATCAAGGAGATTGGCTTCACGCACATGAAGGTGTTGGAAGGCGTGCAGACGCTGCTGCAGCTGAGCGGGTGCGTGGTCCGGCTTTGCAAGATCAACATGGATCCGAAGCGGTTCGAGGTGGCGACCAAATGAATGCCATTGCAGGCGAACCAGGCAGTGGATGTGACGAAATGCATGAATCGGCGTTGGACTGGGCCTCGGGGTTGAGAATGATACACCAAAAACCAGGGATCAACGGTTATGATATTGTACAGAGGTCTTAAAAACAGGTCCAAAATGTGGCTCTTCGATATGACTCAATCCTTGGCCTTCCTAAACATGACTTTTTACCTCAATTGTCGTTCTTTTTGGGCTCTGGCTCCGCATACGAGTCCTCAAACTCCTTCCATTTTGCCCGGTCTCTCAGAATGCGCCGCTGCATCCTCATGCGGGCCTCGTATTCTCGTAACCGTGAGTCGGCCTCGATCATGCTACCAAACACCATGCCGGACATTTGGATGTAGCTGGGCGAGGTTAGGTCGCCTGGATCATGGGCTCAAGGGAAGGCTCGTGACTTACATCTTGAACTGAATTGTCATGCCCCTGTACAATGGCGAGAAGTACTGTGCGGCACCACCAAAGACAGCAGCGACGAGTCCCCATCTCGCAGCGCCAGCGACCGCGCCCCTCGTAGCCTCCCACGCGGCTTCATTGGCCTCGGTGGTTTGCAATGGGCTGTGTGAGGGCATTTTGTGAGGTTGCTGGAGCTCTGGGTAGTTTGTCGTGTGACAAGGTATAAGGCGCGTGGTGGGATACCATTCGCCGACCTTGGGCTGATCAACAACAGGACTATCTTGGGGTTTGTTTGATTGGCGCTGAAATTGATGTGTACTCGATGAAGGAACGTTTTGCGTCGTTTCAGACGCTGAATTGACTTGTATTGTGGTGGTTGAAGCGAAAGTCGATGTCAAGTCAGGATGGGCTCATCTATGATGCCAGACGCCGAGTACAGACCCCGATCGTCTACGGCAGCCCTTTGCATCACATTGGTCGGTTTTTAGTGGGCATGCCGCTATCGCGCCGCTAATGCACCACCCGAAAGCTTCCTCTACATGGAGACCCTCGATCTGATGTCCGAGTCCGGCAAAAGATGATTTCTCCAATCAAGGACATGATAAGGCACTCCCTGTACCAGGAACCGCTTAATGGATTCAGAACACGATGAGTCCATTGAGGATACCCAGCATGAGATAGCAGAGCTCGAGGCCAAACTGGCCGCCGCGAGGCAACGGCTCCAGAAAAAGGCCAAGATTGAGACGACCCTCGTTCATCGACCTTCTGAAATTCCGCTTAGTGAGTGAAGTGCTCACCAGCAACTCAAGCCATTGACTCACAACCGTGCCAGATGCTTTCTCCTCAGCAAATCATTACATCCTCCTGCTCTCCGATTCAGCCCTGCCACTTGGCTCCTTCGCCTTCAGCAGCGGCCTCGAATCTTATCTGGCCCATACGCCGCGCAACTCTGCCACCTTCAGCGTCTTCCTCCCCGAGTCAATCTCCTCCTACGCTTCGACCACACTGCCCTTTGTCCTTGCCGCGTACCGCGACCCCTCTGCGCTGGCCACTCTTGACGACACCCTCGATGCCGCCATCATCTGCACCGTCGGCCGTCGTGCCTCCATCGCCCAGGGTCGCGCCCTGCTGTCCATCTGGGAGCGCAGCTTCGCCTCCTCGCTGCCGCACCATGCTGTTGAGGCTCTGAAGCCCTACGCCGCGCTGTTACGAGCCAGCAACTCTGCATCGTCCTCCTCTTCCTCCGCAAAGACGCCAGCGGGAGCATGTAACGACCTGCCACCAGCAGCCCACGCCCATCTCGCCCCTCTCTTTGGCGCAGTCGCAAGCCTCGTCGGCCTCACGCTGCACCAGACGGCGTACGTCTTCATGCTCAGCCACGTCAAGGCGCTCGTGTCTGCCGCGGTGCGCGCGAGCATGTTCGGACCGTACCAGGCCCAAAAGGTGCTGGGTAGCGGTGACGTGCCGAGGATGATCGCCGCGGCTATCGAGAGGGAGTGGGCGACGCCGGTGGAGGAGGCGGGGCAGACGATGCCCATCATGGATCTGTGGATCGGAAGGCACGAGCTGCTCTATTCGCGAATTTTTAACAGCTAGAACACATAAATAGGGTGCGAGGATGGACCAGCTCTTTTGAGATGTGTTTATACATGTCATGATACAACGTGTACAATGTTACTGCTACGAATAGAACATAGATGGGTATCATACAGCCGCTTATATTAGACATCTTGTACACTGAAAACCACCTATTCATCGCTGTCGCTGTCATAACCCACAAGAGGCCCGGCAGCCGCCGCAGCCTTCGGCTTCTGAGCAGCGACTGAGATTCTGGCCGAGTTCAGAGCAGCCAAGGTGCTGCCGGAGAAGATGCCGCCCGCCCGCTGCTGCTCTGGCGCCGGCAGAGCCAGTTGTTGCTGCTCCTGCACGGCACCGTTATTCTCGAGTAGTAGGGCCTGCTGCTGCTGCTCCAGCGCGTAGCCCTGTCGGCCGACCGGGTTGACGGCGTTGGCACCACGCGCAAAGTGCACCTCATCAGGCGCCTCGTATCCCTCGAGTCCATAACTGCTCTCGATCTTCCTCCGCTTCCTGGCCTCGGGATCTTTGCCCTCAATCTCGGCGACGAACTCGGCCGGGAGAGCCCTACGCACAGCCTCAGCGGCCTGCTCCTCGATGCGGCGCGCCTCGCGAGCTTGTGCCATGGGGTTAGGGTCGGCTGTTGCCCAGCGCAAGTTCAGGACTTCGTCGTGGTCGAGGGACTGGTGGGCCATAGCCTCCTTCGCAAATTGCGCGTTGGCTTCGTTGCTGTATGTGACGAAGGCGACGCCGCGGGTGTTGAGGACGCGCGCTGGTTAAGTTAGTGACTGCTGGCCTGGTTGTTGACAAGCAAAACTTACTGCGCTCAATCTGGCCCCATTCCGCAAAGTGCCTGGCAACAACCTCTTCAATGTCGTCGCTGACGTGTATCCTGCCGACATAGATCGTGCGATTCGTCCTGTCCCATGTCAGTTTGCGCTACGTCGCAGGTTCGGCGATGCTCACCTCATGAAACTTCCGACACCTCCCATGTCATCTCTGTAATCGGAATGCTTGTCCCGGCCAAAGCAGTCGACATTCGGATTGAAGATGTCGTGAATGCCAGGCAACCGGTGCAGGTACTCGCAGTCCTGGCCCTTGGGGCAGATACCCCGGGCGAAGAACAGACAGAAAAAGCTGCCGACCACCTTATCGGCTCTTGTGTATCCCGTGTCTTTTGCGACGTTGCAGCGACCCTTGGCGTGCGTTTTTGAGAGGTACTTGTCTTCGCGGTCGCCACCAGACCATTTGTTGTACCTAGAGATTGCATGTCAGCGACGCGCCTTCGGTCGTCACGAGGGCGGATAGGACAGAGCGTACCAGATGTTGAAGATGGTACCTGTCTGCGGCGGAGGCTCGGATGTGATGAAGGAGGGGTCGACCTGAGGACGCGCCGGACGCCTCTTCTTCCTGATGATCTTCTTGACTTTGCGCTCCGCCGGCGCGGCGACTTCGGTGTTCGTGGTCATCAGGGCCGTCTCGGTGGCATCTTGCGCGTCGTCGCCTTGCGCGGGGACAACAGCGACTTCTTCGTCTGACATTTTGAAATCAGGGAGCTGAGTTGATCTTGCGGATGTGTTCGTGCAAAGAGGCTTGTTGCTCGGGATTGTCGATGCTCTGATGTCGAGGCTTGTGCTTGCGTGCAGATTGATCGCACTGACGTTTGGGCGAGGCTGGTCGCGCTGCATTGAAAATCTTATCGCGATAAGATAAGCTCCCTCCCAAATCGCATCCGGACTTTTTGCCTGGGCGCGCTGCCCCTCGTCAGTGTGGGTGGGCTGCCAGTGAGTGCCCCGCCTTGAATGAACCTCACGAAGTCTTCCGGTCGATCATTGTGCGCTGCATGTCGACGACAAGCTCATCATACTCGAGCTTCTTCTCAAGACGCCCAATCGACGCACAGTGTGCAATCAGGCTCACAACCTGGAAGCCGATCTTCTGGAAGACCATCGAGGCATCGTCCTGACGCCATATCAGCGTCGACGTTTGTCAACTCTTACGACGTACCGATTTCAAGCTCACAATTATCGTTCAAGTCGAGTGAAAGCTCGCTACCGACAATATGGTCAACATTACGGAGAAGATTAAGGAGTGAGACAGCCGACCAGTACGGTGAAGCTCGAGGGCTGATGTTGAGAACAGGATCGAGGAGGAGATGAGGAAAACACAGAGTAAGCTCCCGCTCATGTGTGACGTGACATGTTCAACAATCCACATTCTGGTACCCCTGATCTCGGTTTTATTGAGACGCTCGGAAACAGGATGCTGGGTATCCAAAGACAGATGATTGCTAACTACGGACAGAGAACAAGGCAACTGGTACGCTTACTTTGACATGCCCAACGAACGTAATCGCATAGTAATGAAAGTGACATGCAGAGTATCATCTGGGTCTTCTGAAGGGGTAGGGCAGCATCCGATCAATAAGAGGCAATTTCGGCTAACAATACCAGTAAACTCGCCCGTCTCCGAGCACAACTCCTCGAGCCCGGCCCAGGCGCCGGCGGTGGCGGAGGAGCAGGCTTCGACGTCAGCAAAAGTGGTGACGCCCGAATCGCACTCGTCGGTTTCCCTCTGTAGGAAAGTCCACATTCTTATCCAAAGTCACCAAGACGAGGTCCGAGGTCGCGGCGTACTCCTTCACGACCCTGACGGCCATTCCCGGTGTGCTCGAGTATGGCGGTGCCGAGATCCAACTGCTCGATCTGCCGGGTATCATCGAGGGTGCCGCCGAGGGCAAGGGCAGAGGACGACAGGTCATTTCGGCGGCCAAGACGAGCGACATGATCCTCATGGTGCTGGACGCCACGAAGCGCGCCGAGCAGCGCGCGCTGCTCGAGGCCGAGCTGGAAGCTGTCGGCATCCGCCTCAACCGCGAGCCACCGTACGTGAACCCCCAAGGCACCCGCTGGCGATTTTTCACAGGTATGGTATGGTATCGTACTGGACCGGCGCTGACTTGCCGTGCCCCAGAAACATCTACCTCAAGATCAAGCAGGCCGGCGGCATGAAGATAACGTTCCAGAGCCCGCCGAAGCGCCTCGACGAGAAGATGCTCTACAACATTCTGCGCGACTACAAGATTCTCAACTGCGAGGTGCTCGTGCGCGACGAGAACGCGACGGTCGACGACCTCATCGACGTCATCATGAAGGACCACCGCAAGTACATCAAGTGCCTCTACGTCTACAACAAGATTGACTCGGTGTCGCTCGACTTTCTCGACAAGCTCGCGCGCGAGCCGCACACGGTCGTCATGAGCTGCGAGCTCGACCTCGGCATCCAGGACGTCGTCGACCGGTGCTGGGACGAGCTGCGGCTCATCCGCATCTACACGAAGCGCAAGGGCGTCGAGCCCGACTTTGGCGAGGCGCTCATTGTGCGGAGCAACAGCACCATCGAGGACGTGTGCGACCAGATTCACAGGACGCTCAAGGAGACGTTCAAGTACGCGCTCGTGTGGGGCGCGAGCGCGAGGCATGTGCCGCAGCGGGTGGGACTGAGTCACTTGGTGGCAGACGAAGACGTTGTCGAGATTGTGAGCGCGTGGAAAGCATAGAGCGGTTCACATGATATAAAATACGGAGACGGGGGGGAGTGGTGGTAGGGAAAGGGAGATGATTGTATCTTCTTCGCCTTGCCGGCAGCCAGGCTAGTCAATAAAGGCCCGTAAATACATTGCCTGAGAGAAGGGCTCCCTCTGGAAGGAAGGAGAGGAAGCCCTCGAGCGTTTGTTCGTTTCGTGTCGTGATCCTTCTCTCTATCCTAACACGCCTTTGTAGGCCAATGATCCCTAAGCCCTGAACGCCAATGGCAATCCCCTCTGGGGGGGATAGGCAAAAATGGAGAAAGCGTCCCCTCTCTAAGGGACGACGAAAAAAAAACAAGGAAGTAATCGCCCCAAAACCGAACCGTCGTGACCTTTCCCAAACCGATACCCGAGTCATAAACAATCGCAAAAGACACGCATGAGGGGACATGTGTGCTCAGGAGTCGTTGACCTTGGGGATGGATCGAGATTTGGCGCCGAACAGGGCGTCGCCATCGAGCTTCTTAGACGATGCCTGCGCGAAGAGCGACTTGGGCTTGACCCTGCAGCTTGTGTCAGTACAGCCCGAAAGAAAGTGTATTTCTGAGAGAAAGGGTCAACTCACTTGCCAATCTGCTTGTTGCGCAGGGCGTTGAGCTTGGCGGA